>JAZAYU010000152.1:501184-1193148 GCA_038501625.1 Corbicula japonica
TTGTCAAAGAATATTTAAATAAACATGATTTTCCCATTTATCTAAGGAAAAAGACGATAAGCGCACAGCCCTGTGCTTTAATACACCAGCTCAGGTAATTAATCATTGTTACGAACGCGCGTTAAAGTTTCTATCTTTTCTAATCTCTATATTCCAGACTAGCGGAGAACTTATTTCGGCATTACCCACCGCAAATTCTAAATACTATCCGTTCATGATCGGCCGTTCTGGCTTTTATCAACAACTCGATTGTGTCATTATTGTATGTTTCACTCCATATCACTTTGAAATTAATTGGCATTACGAGCTATAACTTATCTTTCCTTCAATATTAATCGGTTCTCGCCTGATAACGCTCATCACTGTTTTATTACATAAATATTCACTTTGATCTAAAAACAATATCCGAAATACTCCGTCCGAAATCTACTACATTAATACACTTGGTGTGTTTCTTAGAACGAGATGATGTAATCATGACAATTATTAATCAATGCATTTCCTTTGATCAGGTAAACTAATGCTTGGTGAGCTATATCTTCGCTTTGCAGCGATCGTATCCATGCAAATAATGATTCGTTAAAAATGGTTAATCATTTAACTTGGACAGGCCTGTGTGCGAATCCACCCAGACAGGGAACATAAAAATACGAGGACTAGATTGAGATTTATTTAGTAATATAAATGCAAATTGGATATGCATTAATAACTAACTGCAAATCTACCAGTCATTTAATTTTTTGAATGATTTTCTTTTTGATTACAATAATTATATTTAATAGAACATGCTCCATTTCCTTCAAAATTGGCTTTACAGATGTTATTTTGTGTAGCAGATTTCTTTCCTTTTTCTTCACTAGTCATTAAGCGTAGATTGATCGCATTCTTTATTTAAATCTAATCACTTTATTCATTGTTTGTTTATCAATCAAATGCAAATAAATGACTATCTCTATATCACAAAATCCTTTTGTGCGGTATAGTAAGTAATAGCTCTGCGGTTTAATGAAAAGTAAAAAAATAACAACTGTGAAATGTTTTTGTAAAGGCCTTCAGCAAAATATTGTATTTTAAGGCAATATACCTACAAGAAATCATAATGCTTTTATATTGTTATATTTATTGTTTTGTAAAACATCGAACAAAATAGTAACTTGTCGGTGAACACAAATATGTTTTGCCAGGAAATATTTCGACCTGACAACACGCCCCACCGACAAAAAGCTATCAACCCTCATTTTTAAATGTTAAAATATACTCGGCCAAAAAGTTTAGCACACTTGGACATTTTATAAAATATCTTTTTAATTTCACCAAACACAACAACATGATACATATCAAATAAAACAGCAATTCAAAGTTAGCAATGTAAAAAGTCAGAAATAAAATCCGATCACTCCTTTATAAGCAATTCATTGTTAAATACAGTGGGGGTTACCACATAAAAGTTGCAAAATCACTTAATAGTGAGTAAATTCACCACGATGAATCCTGCAAGCGTCGTCTCACGGAATTCACTATCCGACGAATTTTCAATTGTGCAATTAGGTTCCATTTGTGAACAAGAATAGCAGATAGATCAACTAGCTGACCAAATGCACATGCTCTGTCCTTTTAAGAAAGACATCTAGGTGACCGGTGTGGTCTGACATTTGCCACGACGGTCAAATTTACAATGAGAACCTTCCTTGGTTACAGAGTTAAAGACGAAAACAGAATAAAAATCGGTTAGTAAATAACTGAGAAATATCAGTTTGCGTATGGTAGGGGTCAACAGCCAAAAGTTGCTAAAATTTGCTGCATCAAAGTAGATGTGTGAAATCTATGCAATCATTGTTTTCTTTTTTATATTCAGTAATAACCATGCACTGTGATATTTCTCAGTTATTTACTAACCGATTTTTATTCCGTTTTCGTCTTTAACTCTGTAAGCAATTAATCTTGAGATAAATATAAGAATTTATACCAGTTATTTGCTACGTTATAAAATTTACGCAAAAGAACACTTGTGTGCAGAAGTTTTTTTGTTGGGTACATATAAACAAACTTTTAGTTGGTATTTCACAATATATATAATTTAAACATGTTAATGCCAGTAAAATGATTCATATACGAAAATCCCATGTGAAAGAAAATAATACTGGTATGTACACTGTATAAATATTAAAAAATAAAATCCTTATCGACCATACTAAGAGTTTTGGAGTTGTTATTCTAAACAAATAATTGAAATTTTGAGTCAAATGTAAAATAAGGCAACCCAGGCCAGATATTTGCAGTTTGTACATATTCTTTGAAAGTTAGGAATATGATTATGGACGATAAAATTGAAACTGGAATTTCTATAGTATGAACCAATTTGATAATAGGATAAACATTTTAAGCGCTTAATACAGTTTATGTTCACGGCCTTTGTAAGAAATTTAATAATGAAAAATAAAATTGAAAGTTGAATTTTTAAAACGAACCAAATTGATAATGACATTGTTTAATTCTTTTAAGGGATGAATACAGCTTATGTCGCACCGAGACTTTTATCGGACCAGGGTCTACACTCTTCGCTTTTTGATTAATCAGTATTTTTTCTGACCAAGAAGCAAACCGTGTAGATCTGAGCAGACGGTTAGGATGTTACAATGTTCACACATACGATAAAACCCGTATATGTAGAGTAAATGGTTAAAACAATAATAGTTTCACGTACAGACCCCGAAAGATGGTTCGATATTAATACAATACCCTTAAGCTTACATTAGAGGTAATTAACTCCATTAATACAGTCGATCAAGCGATAGTTAGCGACAACTCATTTATTTCTTACCTTTCTTTACGATAAAATTAATTTCAAACTTGCTACAAAACGTAGCCACAAGTCCTTGCAAACTGATAAGTTAATTGTGATACTGTACAAAAATCACCATCGGCAAATCAGATACGTTTCAGTGTTTTTATTTAACTATTAAACAAATTAGCAGAGTTGAAAACATTATTATCGACGCACAGGCCGCTTACAGATCTAACGATTGATAGCTATTGTCACTTACGGTAGCTGATGATTCCAAATTAAACAATAATACTGTGTAGACCGTCGAGGACAGATTCAGCTCCCTGTGTGTTTTGCGTAAACCAGCGAATGCAGGAAAGCGTCCTGTCCTGTGTTAACCGTCGAGAACAGATTCGGCTCCCTGAGTGTTGTGTATACCGCCGAGGACAGATTCAGCTTCCTGTGTGCTGTGTAAACCAACTAAGCTTCCTATCGTTAAACCCCCAAGGACAGATTCAGCTCAATGTGTGCTGTGTTAACAAGAATAACTTATTTCATCGTGTTAGCTATCCACGACATTTGGGAGAAAGGGAGTAATTATTATATCACTGAGCGAGCTTTCATTTTCTAGAACTGGTTTATTCCGGATTTAGGCCATAATCACTTTCCAGCTAAGAGGCTGTTAAATTTTTAAAATTGACACAAAACGCACATACAAATCTAGCAGAACGGCATTTTCAATGTGTGACGTATATCTTGTTATAGAATAAATAGTTTTCTTGCGCCTCGATGAATCTCATTTTAGGAAAGTTCCATCCTTCATATCTCCAAGGATAGAAAATGCACTTTTCGACTCATGCATTCTTTTAATGTCAACTTAAGCGGGAGAACATAGCGAGAATTAATTACCTGCATTGAATTTCACGCTTATTAAATTATTAATTATAATATGACAAAAATAAAACGCTCTTTTGCTTTCTGTATCGGTTAATTACCTGGATTCAGTGATATACAATTATGAATTTATTTATATATGATGCGATAATTCAATAAATAGATTTCCAGTACACTCTTATTTAACTACAGCGCACTATAAGCCTCAAGAGGTATCCGGTGCCGGTGCATCTGTATTTTTATGCGTCGAATTTTCACGCCTGATGAATAAATTTGAAGGTGTGATTCGCCCCTATTCGTGCATTGCAGAGCAGTACAAACAGAAATAATAATCACTTTTGATGCATTAAAGTATTCCATCCGGAACTAAAACTGCGTTGCTTGTGTAAGATCACTTTTTTCAAATTCTGTATTTACTATCGGGTAAGCTCTTAAAATCTTATTTTTCTAATAGAACGAACAAACTGACAGAGAGTAAAATCTCAGTTTTACCATAGCATGTGTATTTCGACATTTTAGCAATAAAATGTATCGTCCCAATCTTTTTCGGAATATTTGGTTATTAATGAATGCTTAAAAAAAAACAAACAAGATATTTAAACAAGAGCTGTCCGAGGAGACAGCGCGCTCGACTATTCGAATCATTTGAAACAAATGCAAATTGAAGATTAAAACAATAACAACTATAGCCAAACATTCATGTGCAATCAGGAAAAGTATTAACAAGTGAATGGGAGAAAGTAATTTTAAATAACAGAAATAATTCCATGATGTTCCATAAATATTGAACTAAATAGGGGAATAACTATGAAATATTTTTGGAAGAGCTAAAAAAACTTCTTAGTAATTTCTGATTGGAGAACTTTACTTTAAGTTCAATATCAATTACTTCAGTAATGTTAAAGAAAAAGAACTGAAATGAAAAAAGCATTACTTTGAAAAGCATACAGTAGGTCAAGTGAAAGTGATCTAGATTATGATGTTGAAAATGTTTTTCAAGTTTGAAGTTGATATTTGTATTAGTTTCAAAGTTATGGGCCAAGTGCATAAACTTGAAAACAAAATCTATTTTAAAAAGGACATAAATTTAAAAAAAATTGTAGCAGAGTTTTCGGTCTTGGTGGTTATTGTAAAGATTATCATAGTGACTATACATGTATATTATAAGTTTGAAGTTAATATCTAATGTTGTTTCAAAGTTATGGATCAAGCGCATATTTCGGCTAATGCAAAAACTAAGTTCAAAAGGGGCATAACTTACAGAAATATTTCCGGTAGAGTTATTGGTCTTGTTGATAATGATTGAGAAACTGATGTCAAATATATATTTCAAGTTTCAAAGTAATATCTATAGTTGTTTTAAATTTATGAGAGAATTGCATAAGTGAAAAGGGGCATAACTTGAGAAATATTGGTAGCAGAGTAATGGGTCTTTTTGATAATGACATAGATTTTGATGGTGAATGTAAATTCTAAGTTTCAAGGTAATATCTCAAGTAGTTTATAAGTTATAGGCTAAGTGCATATTTTGCTTAACACAAAATTTAAGTGAAAAGGGGGCATAACTTGAAAAATATTGGAAGCAGGGTTATGGGTCTTGTTAGTTATGATGTAGATTTTGATGTTGAATATATATTTCATGTTTCAAGGCAATATGTCAAGTAGTTCCAAAGTTATGAGCCAAGCAAAATGTAAGTGAAAAAGGGGGATAACCTTTAAAAATAATGGTAGCAGAGTTATAGAATTATGGGTCTTGGTAATGATGTAGAATTCGATGGTAAATATATATTCCAAGTTTCAAGTTGATATCTCAAGTAGTTTATAAGTTATGGACCAAAGTGCATATTTTCCTTAACGCAAAATTTAAGTGAAAAAGGGGCATAATTTGCAAAATATTTGAAGCAGGGTTATGGGTCATGTTGTTTATGATGTAGATTTTGATGGTGAAAATATATTTCAAGTTTCACAGCAATATGTCAAGTAGTTTTAAAGTTATGGGCAAAATGCATATTTTGCTGAACACAAAATATAAGAAAAAAGGGGCATAACTTGAAAAATATTGGAAGCAGAGTTATGGGTCATGTTGGTTATGATGTAGAATTTGATGGTGAATATATATTCCAAGTTTCAAGTTGATATCATAAGTCGTTTTCAAGTTATGGACCAAAGTGCATATTTTGTTTAACGGACTGAGACGCCGACGCCGACGCCGACACCGGGGCGAGTAGGATAGCTCTCCTATTTCGAATAGTCGAGCTAAAAATGAAAAATAACCCATATTTTTACACTTGTACAAACACCTGTATATGGAATATTATAATAGTATGCAATCTGTGACTTTGTTTTATTCGTGTTGGGTATTTAAACAATATCACGCGAGACCGAAGATCGAGCGTGATGTAATTTTTATATGCAACGAGAAATAATACGAAAACAAATTTAAATAAACTTAACAACAAAATTACTGCATACTGTCATAATGTTCCTTTTATTATATACCTTTCTCCCTCAAAACAAATTTAAATAATCTAATCAACAAAATTTTAGTCAACAACATCGTTTACATAATAGTATAAATAAAAATATAAACGCGGTAGAATTTTTATGAACGGCGTAAAATATCTTAACGGTTGTAAACTGCGACGGACATTTCCTTCTTGGTGTTCGGTATGTGCCGGAAAATTACGACAACATAGTATGACGTAGTTATGACGTCATATAGAACACGGAAAGCTGGAAATTGGAAAACAACATCGTTTAATACGGAATTACTTATCTGACGAGTTGTATCAATTTTGCGGATAAACGCTGCACTACGCGAAATCATTCATGGGTATAAAATAAAACGACCAGTTCCGGAAAAAAGACAGTCTCTCAAAACAGTAAAAAGTTGAAAGGACGAGGAAAGCAAAGTTTGTAAGCTGGTTATTTAAAATTTGGTTGTTTTCTGAGTGTGGCAATTTCTTATAGCATTTATCACTTTCTGATGTTAGGCCCCAGTTACACAGACGGTCTGTGCCCAATATGTTATTTTATTTTAAGTTACTCGCTGTTTTGGTTGGTTGCCATGCGTGAGGTTTTCTGTGTAACCGGGCATCGGTGATGGACAAGCGTTCAATCGGCTAAATAAATAGTTCATAGGTTGCTGGTAGGAGACCGAAACCAACTCAAACGCGAATGGGTCGGTGATAAGGATGATTTTATCGGTAAAAATGCTGAAATACTATCGGTTTTTGTCTTTTGTATATCGGAGCTAAATCGGGCGTAACGCTGATAAATCGGTGTTTAATAGCTAATCATCAGTGGTTCAACACTTTCCGTCAGATAAGGCCGGTGATTCATATTTTGTTATCTTTGTTTGATCGGTGACATCGTTGATTAAGAGCTTGCATATCTCGTGATACAGGTTGCCGTCGGTTATTTTCTTTAAAAAAAGTATGATTAAGTGATGAGAACCGATGATTTTTTCAGTTTACCGAAAAACATCACCGATGACATGACGGCAGCAGTCGATTGGTCACAGATTGAATCCCTATTAACCACCGATCAAAACCGACAAAATCCCACGCTTTAATTCTCATCTTTTTTCTGTCGGTGGTAGGTATTAGTTGATCGGTTGCTTATCGGTCGCCCATCAGTGATATCGGTTGTAGACAGGTTGTCGATCGTTGACAGCGGTTATAGACAGGCTGTCGATCGGTTATTTGTAAAATATTTTCACCGATCGAGAATTTTAAACATGTTCAAAAATCCCAAGCTGTTATTTTTCACCGACAGAACTTATCTTTTCTCAAGAGCAGTTGATCGGTGGCAAACAGGTGACCAAAAGGTGATATCGGTGTTTAATACGTTGTCATCGGTTCACTCCATAATTTGGCTGAAAAACTCACCGATCACTCACCGATGGCTCTGTGTAACTGGGGTGTTACAAAAATATTGTCTGCAAACGGCACTAGCAGTAAGATAATTCTTTATTTGTCAACCGAACTGCCACACTGAAACGTCGTTTGCATTAACCTACGAAGCCATTTCCGCTAGACAGCCGCATACGGAAAATAGAACGCAGACACATATATCAAATCATACGTTATGAGACAATATATAACGCCATACATCAACGATAATACAATAGAAAGCATGATTATAATTTGCTATCACTTTTATCCGGTTTTCAATTGAGCGTTAAGTAATTGGCACTCGTAAGCCAGCGAGCATTGTTCCAACCTTCGTGTTTTACAATTAAACTGATATTCTAGATTACTTTATCCATCATTTTTCCATCTGATTTTACCTTTGATGCTTTCTACTTTCTCCCTTTTATTGTCTGTAACAAATGTAAACAGAATCAATAGGGACACGAACTCGCGACTCGCTTGCGTGACAATCCAATGTGAAAAACAACTAAGCATTGTTTCAGAAATACTTAAAGCTGTACATTATGTCGGAATTACGCTCTGTTTACACAGAATAAGTTCCCCTGATATATCTAGCAAATTCATCATTTAATAAGAGTGATCTATTAATTAATAATAAGGCTTGATTACTGTGCGATATCAATGACCCTTCGATTACAAGCGTCGCTCGACGCCGTAGATTATTTGCTAACACCGACTTTAACACGAGAAAAGAGACCAATTTGTTGAATCTAACTTTCCAAGTTTCATTTCGTTTATTCTTTAACACTATTATCAAAATTGAGCTCAAATCCCTCGCGTCTCTTCCACGTCCATTTAAATCAATCAAGCCATTAAAAGCAAATGTCGAGCCATGTTTTAGAAGCGCAGAGCTGAGCATCAGTCCACATTAGAGTGCGTAAATGTAATAAAACAGTTACCAATCGGTTAGTTTTGCGTGATAAAGCTAAAACGTCGCGTGACGTAAAATTGTATAAATAGTACGCTACCAAATATTACAAATCCCTCAGCTCATTTTATTGTCATTATTGGAATTAACTGATATTAGAAAATAACAAAACAAAAATGAATGTATTTCGCTGTTAAACATCATATGTATTTAGCTGATTTTATGTCTGACTCATCATGATATATTGCGTAAGCAGCCCCTAAGGTGACATTTTCGATACTTTTAGCGGTTTATATTTCGCTAAAACGAAGTATTATTTCGTTTTTACGAAAACTCTTTTGAATAATTCCCCGAAAATGTATGGAAATTGTCTCTAAAGGTTATTCAACTCAACGGAAGCATTATTCAAAGCACATTGTGCTTGTGAACTATAAAGGGAAAGGCGCTTTCCTTAGGAAACTTAAAATAAAATGCATTTGTTAAACGACAGTCTTACCATTTGAAGGGTACTTTTTTACCTACCATACAGTTATTGAAACTCTTTCAAAGACACGTCCCTCCAGTACATTTTTTGACCTTTCCAGATTATGCAATTACCGTTACACTTGGTTCTATAAACCTGTAAGATGGTAGTTCTACGATTCGAATAGCGTTAAAATAGATTTGGTCCCTGATGATGTCGGTTTCGCCACCTAGGGTGGTAGCAAAGGGGGTCGATTTTGCATTTATTGTTTGTAATATTTGTTGTGTTTGTTAGAGCTTGAATTTTCCTGATCGCAGATCTTTTGTTTCAATAGTGCAAGCTTTAGTCACTTGAGTGTCTGTTGCCATTTTAGAGGATAAAAATGAACATAATATACTAGTAATAGCTTATGATTGTTATAGAACGTACCACAACTTAGAAGAGATAGTTTAAAGACTTTAGTGAACGTTTTCATACGATTTTAATAGAATTTTGAATATTTATTGAGGATAACACTATCCTGAGAAATGTATTGTGCCCCTTACAATACGTAGGCTTGTAATACTAAAGGTTGGCTCTAGCTTTATATAAAAATGGGTAGATTACCATTTATCTTGGACAAGTACTTCTTACACTTTTGACCACATAATAAGGATTACCATGTAAAATATCATTTACTACGTAACTTAAATAATTTATAACATATTTACGTACATTATATGATAAATTTCATTGTAAAGTACACTATGATAACCATCTGGATTTAACATTGAATTTTTATTATAAAATATTTTAAGCCTTTTGTTTACGTGTTAGATTATTTTATTTTTTCCTCTTTTTACTTTATTTTATTTCATAGTAAAGTGTAATTGTTGAATTAGTTAAACACATATCATTACAAGACTAACTTTAAAATGTTCTATTAAAGATACCATCTCGAACAAAATACAGGTTAACAAGAGGACGACAAAGGCATAAGCAACATAACAATGTTTATAACAATTTTTACTGGGATGCTTTAATTTTCCATAAAGTATAATAACGATTTAAAATATCAAAACATCATTTTTCCATTTAATTAAAAACACACACATACTGCTATGTAAATTTAAAAAAACAACAAACACTTATTTTGCACTTATATAACTTTGTAAAAATGGTGACCCAATGTTATTATATACTGTAGAACTGGTTTTATTTGCGTTAGTTTTATTTTCGCTAATATTCGCGAATCGCCTACCTCGGGAATTCATAAATATCGCGAACAAATGATGAGTTTTGATATATTCGTTAATAAGACGTATCTGAAAAGAGGCAACTTAAAATAGAACTGTTGATCATTTCAAATACCAATTATTTAAATAAATTTGGCAACAATATAAACGAGTTTTTCTATGTAAAGTTTTGACTAAGTTATTCTGATACAGGAAACAATAAAGCTATTGTCAGTGCTGTTTGTTATATTTCACACCTAAACAAAAGGCAGTTTGCATAACAATATTATGTTTATTGATAGGTAATTGCTCTGTATCTCAGAAAGGACAATGGTATTTATCTGTATCATTTGCAAGTGTTTAACGATGAAATCGTGATCACGGTAATAAACTACTCGTATACTTTTATACTTTCGGTTTCGAGTCTGACGACGTCGCGAATTCATAAATACGCGAATAAAGAAAATTGCTGATATTTGAAATCGCGAAATTTTGACCTCGCGAAATTAATGCGTTTAACAGTATATTGCAATTATCTCTTATTCTTGTTTATTTACATCAAG
The DNA here is from genome assembly GCA_038501625.1 of Corbicula japonica. Classification (NCBI taxonomy): domain Eukaryota; kingdom Metazoa; phylum Mollusca; class Bivalvia; order Venerida; family Cyrenidae; genus Corbicula; species Corbicula japonica. The sequence continues at coordinate 511,886 of JAZAYU010000152.1, forward strand.
AAGCTTTCATATAATGAAAACACAGGGTTTGCGAGCAAAAATATTTAACCTGCATGTCAAATTCTATAATTAATTATAGATAAGAGCAGGCAGTAAAGTGATGCTAGGTTTTAAAAAAAAACGTTTATAAACGAAGTTTTACAAGTTAAGTAAAACAAGTGAAATAAGCTTAATAGGAGAGGCATCCGCACGCAGCAAAAAACAAAAGAGTAAGTGAGCATGAGTTTATTACTACATTGATAAATTTCCAAATTTCAACTTAACAAACAAAAAATTAACGAAACTGAGATACAGAAGGTTACCACCTTGGCATGGTTACTTGTAAAAAGGTGAAATATGCATATCAGGAATCGCCACATTCAGAAAAAACAGCCTCCCCACACAGTCAAGAAGAGGAGAGAGGGAGAGAGCATGGTTAATAAAATGATCAGTTTCAAAAAAGACACCACTAACAATAAACAAAAATGAGAACCCGAGGGGTTACCTCCTTGGAACGGTCAGTGGCAAATCAAATTGCCACTGGGGGTTTAAACCAGGTTCTAGGGTGCACCAACCTCACACTTGCCCCAACAGTTTCTCATATCACAAAACAAATACAAGTTGTCTTGGTGAAACAACTCCAACCCACTTATTGGCTCAACAATGTAGCATGCAAAAGCACACAAACATATAAAACATAAGAATCTAATAGCATTGCAAAACCAAAGGGCGGGTACTCAATGATCTTACCGAGACCAGAGCTCCTGGAGTAAAATCAGCAAGAACACGATGACAGGGATAAAAGAAACAAATCGAGCTTCTAGGCTCTTTTAAGAAAAGATTTCCCCAGAAACCTTCATAAACTCTTAAACCCCTGCCACCGTCGTGCAACCAAAGAGGTAAGCATAATGATCAACTGTAGAAGGGTTAATCACCAGGCATGCAGAGCGCTGTAAAATATCATGTTGGTAACCTTTCTTTTTAAATTTACAGATGGTTTTTACGAATGACCGGGAGAAATTAACATTGCCCTTTATCTTCTTAAGTTTATAAATTAAATCTCCATAAAAAAACTGGCTGTGAAATACCTTGTTGCAATAGTGATTTTAAACTGCACATGTATTTATGAATTAGATCTGGGTATCGACGATAAAACTTGAAAACTTTCCTTAATTTGTGATACCGATAACCTTGTTTTAAAAGTTTTTCTGTAATGCAAAGATTACGTTCATTGAAATCATTAATATCGTTGCAAGCTCTTGAAAAGCGATCAAGCGGTGAAATATAAACCCCGTATGATGTTGCACGGGGAACATCGCCGTCTAAAAACGGAAAATTTACTATATTAAAATTAAAATAATCTCTTTTATCATATATTTTAGTAGTGACATAACCATTTTCAATTGACAGATTTAGATCGAGAAAGTTTGCTTGCTTTTCTGAAGTGTTCGCTTTATTAAGTTGTAGTTCTTTAGGGTAGATCTTATTAACCAGTAATGGAAAATGGTTCTTATCTATATTTAATAAATCATCAAGGTACCTCGAGGTGTTGTTAAAAGCTGTAATAACACATCTTGATGTTCAGTAGAAAGAGATAGCATAAAATCTCTTTCATAACAGTATAAAAACAGATCAGCAACAAGGGGTGCACAATTAGTACCCATTGCGATACCTATTACTTGTTTATAAAAAGAGGTACCGAATCTAACATAAATATTATCCAGTAAGAAAGTAAAACATTTGGCACTGTGGGTTTAAAGCATGTTTTAGGGTGAACTTAGTTCATACTTGCCTTTACAGGTTATCATAAAAAACAAGCAAACGTGAGCAGTCTTGGTGAAATAACTCCAACCCACCCAAAAATTCGACAGTTTTGGATGCAAAACTACACGAACATATGTTGTTGTTGTTTCCTTTAATCATTTAAAAAATATCAAAATTTCACTACAGTAACTATCAGTAAAATAACTTTTTACCGATGCCCTGCAGTGATGATAACGTATATCAAGGCTATCCGATCAACCTATTTTGGGGTTGTCCCGGCTAGCTCTATCGGCTGCTGGCTTGTCGGAACTACAAGGCTAGGTGCTTTCGCCTCGACCGTGCGGGTTCGCTCCCAGGTATCACAATATCATTTGTAACATTTATCTGATTTACTTTATTTAAATTTACTTGCGAGTCACATGTCTGTCCAGCAAACGATAACGTATTGAACTAGATTTAGCAATTTAGAATTTTGCTTTCTCGGCTAAACCATCAATTTCTCCTAACATGTTGCCACGTCAACTAAGTTCAAAGCCACATTTGTGACAGACCTATTAATTGATATCAAAATGCATGTTACAGCTGGCATACGCATATGTCAGTTATTTTTAGGAAAAGAACAATGTCGCAAAAATGAGGTAGCCTCAAAACGCTGTTGAAAATGATTATCTGAGAAACCGTTTATTTTCTAGAGCATTTTGATTTCATGAAAGGTATTATAGCACTTATTTAATGTAATTTAAATTCGCCATGATGTCACATCCAAGTAATAAGCTGTAATTTTATTCAGAATCTTGATATGCATCGCATAAAATTTAACATAAAATTATTGCGATAATCAAAATTGATAGCGTAAAAAGTAGCAAACTACTGTAAATACATGAAAGGCTTTTTTCACGATATGAGTTCACACCAATTTGTATATTTTAGTATGTCATTAGATGACGGCGATGTTCTTTGATCTGCTTAATATCAATTGAAACCTAAGAATTTTCAAATCTAGATTAAAAGGGTTGTCTGTTTATAATTCAGGAGTGCATTGATATACTTAATAAACATTTTAGAAATCATCGAAAGCAAAGGGAATTAAGTTACAGCCCGAATCATGCACGAAAAAATGAAATAAAAAGTTGGCCGTGATCAAAACGTTTTCAGGTGCGAGTCCAGGGTGTCATATTATAGGGGTGAGGGCGGGGGTGGGGGGGGGGTGGGGGTGGGATGGCACACATTTGCGCAAATTAGAAAGAACGTCCCCACGAAACATACCTAAAATGCATTATTTATCATAGTGTGTCCATGTCTAAGATCGTTCCCAAAGGATCATCAAGTTATTTTTATTTTAAAATAGTTAATTGTAATCTTCTCTAATATTGACCTAAAAATTAACAAAAACATTTTAAGAAAAATTGTATTATTATTATTATCATTATCGTTATTATTATTATTGTTTATCTATGTATTTATTTATTTATTTATTATTATTATTATTATTATTATTATTTTAGTTATTATTGTGATTATTATTTATTTGTCTATTTATTTATTTTTGACTTATTTATTATTTTTATTTATTTATTTATTTACTTATTTATTATTATTAGTAGTATATATAATTGAGACTAGTAAATGATTTGTTTACAATTTACTTGTAGAGCACTACTGCCCTTAATAATTAATTTCTCAGTGCATTTATTCATCAAATCTGAAGAATTTTTAAACGTTGGGTGCAGATTGTATCAGTGCCAGCACAAAGCTAGATTTACTATAACTTAGACTGTTACAGACATCAAGCTTATATTTAAAATTATATAACACATTATTTCTTTTTGATAATATTCATTCTCCCTCTATATCAGCATTCTTGAACGCAAGATGGCCTAAGAACAAGTTTTTCCCTTAATGTGTATCTGATATATATGTGAACCGAACAGATTTATGTCCCGGATAGAAAAATCACACCCGAATTGTAATACAATCAAATACGATATATTCTAGCCGAAGAAATGGTACATTGACCGGCTACCTTGCGCAATAATTTCCAAAGTATCTCGAGTGACTTGAAAGGTAAACAGTCTCGACAGGTCAAACAGGCAAAATCATCCCTGTTAAAGGCTGATTTGCAACAATCTACCATTAAACTTTCATCAAAATTGACATTAACATACTGTTTCAGACCTTCTCCTCCTGTACAAACTGCTATTTAATCAGTATTCTTCCCCCCACCCCCACCCCCACAACTTTTTACTGTGTAAGTACTTCCTTATTGTGGGTAACCAAAAGGCTAAAAATTGTGTGCTGAGGCAAAGATTGATCAGTATGCAAAACAATGTGATATGTTGGAATAAATTAAATTATGGTCCTTTTTGGGTTTACATCACATACCGATGTCTTGCTCGCGTTAGAAAGTAGTTCGCGAATTGTCTATTTTCTTTAATGTTAAGTGATCTTCAAATTTGTTTTCCCCTTAAGAATGATCGATTGGGCACATTCTATACGGGTCGAAATAATAATTTGTAATTTAGTAAAACGAGTGCTTTTTTAATACAAACCACAAATTCAATTCTGCAGTTTTTTTGTCTTACAGTAATACCATCATCTCAATAACAGATTCTTTTGTGTTTACATCTTGCAGAAGATGACATCGCCATCTTTGATCATGATCCGTGTCGTGCAGACGACTTAGTTATTTTGCTTATCAGTTACAATCAACCATCTGATTGGCATATCATTAAAACGCTTTGAAAATCGCACAACTTGCTTGGACTCTGAACATAAATAAATTATGATTTCAATGACATATCGCTTAGTTCTACAACCCAATCATCCCAACTTATGTAGATTTTATAGTTAATTATTTTGTATCGCGATGTTATCTTCCTAATCAAAAAGATGCATCGGTCTTTAGATCTTAAGGAACGTTTGTCGAGCCTCGATTGAGATGTGTATCTAATTTATCTTTCCAGACAGCAGCAGATAGCTGGGTAAAATACTAGTGCACACTTTTTTCGCATGTTATAAATCCTGACGGCATGCAGCCGATCCTTACGAAATATTGAATATGAGCAGGTTTTATCAGCAGCATAGGTTATAGACCACTAATTCAAATTCATAGACTTCCCACTATAGCATTTCATCGACTTTTGAAATAACTATTGGATCAAGACATGCAACCGATTCTTACACAATATTATATCACTGAGCAGGTTTTGTAAGCACCATAGGTTATAGACCACTAATTCAAATTCCATAGACTTCCACAACAAATCAGCATCTTCCGACCGCTCTAGCTGTCATGCAAATTGCAATCCGGAGTCCAGCAGGCTTATGAAAAGAGAAAGATCCACAAACAGCAGAGGACCCAGCCTATCACTGCTGCTACAATGGTACCCACCACAGACCACACTTGCAGCAAGTGCACAGGAGTGCAGCTCCGCAAATAAGTAAACATCCAGGTGCAGACTCCAAAGAAACATGAGGATGCCAACAACAACAACAACACAACCACATCAAATATATATATAATATTATATATATATAGCATTTCATAAAATTCAGAATTTTACTTATGGGTAAAGCTCTTAAAATCTTACATTTCTAAATAGAACCAATTTAGAGACACATTACAATATTGCATTCATTAAAGCGTGACTAGTAATTGTTGTAATATGGAAGCCGTAATTGTATTACCCTAGATTCTGTGGAACTTTTAATGACATTTTGTCAAAATGCTTTTTTTCAACGCAGAATATTTCGAAAAAAATAAACCAGTACCAAGATTATTTTTACAGTTTACTAAAACATATATTTTCTCAAAATTTTTTTCTTGTTTTTTATTTATATTTTCAAATTCACCAATCAATTATAGGCGCGCAAATTTCACGCAGAAAATTGTTTACATGCCGGATATGACTGTTCCAGATATATGCCCCGCCTATGTTCCTTGGTTTCCACCAAAATCTTTCATGGGCGATAACTCTGAAATTTAAAAACATTATTACTACTGCCGTGTTTTATGTTTTAAGATCTAAGATTAAAAACAAACAAAAGATATTCAGAAATTCTGTAAAACAGAAATATATATATATATTTTTATACTATAATGTTATTAATAAAGTGAATTCATGTTGGCCTTGTTATTGGGCCAAGGGTAGTCGTATAAAATATGAACACCCTCGACCTAATAACAAGGCCAATATGAATTCACTTTATTAATAACATTATATTATTACACATTACATACTTCCAATGGCAACTGTCTGTCAATGGTTTGAATATGCACATGTATTATAAAATTATCCCAATGGGGACAAGGATAATGTTTATATGCAATGAAAATGACAAGTGGCTGGTACATGAAGTCTGCAATGAAAAATCTAATAAACGTGTAAACGTTTTGTGAGGTTTCCCTGTCTTCCGATTTAACAATTTTTGAATAAAATAATTTCATTCGCCGCAAATTACTTAGTATAATGTATATAGTATAATGTACATACAATGTACTTACGTAGAACATTACAAACAGTAGCAACATTACGTAAACAATATTAAAGTACAGCAAACCCCCTCATTACGGACACTCGATATTACCGGGGTGTATTATGGGCGATTTTTTTTAAAGAACAGACGTGTTCTCTTCTTCTTGATTTAAAACCACAATTAAGGACAACCCGCTATTAAGGGCACTTTCCCTCAGTCCCTCAGGTGTCCGTTATAGAGGGGTTTCACTGTATGTTGTTTTGAAATGATCTTAGTTTTCGATGTCACTTTTGCCATACTCGTACAAATGTACACACGAAGCACTGTGTCTTTACACATTACATCTAATAAGTAGGGTAACACTGTTTCATTTTTTTGCATGATATCAATTTTGTAATGTTGAGATAAAAGCTCACAAAATTATCAAAGTTAGATAAGAGGCCTGTCTGAATCTAGCATCTGATTGGTTGAAATGGAGACTATTCTGCATTTAAAACAACCAGAATCTTGACATTTTAGTCTGGTCTTCATTTCAGTTGAATTATCTTGGATACAGGAGTCATTTAGGCTTCTAATCATTCAGTTTTCAAGTTTGTACTTTCTACCCGGTCTCTCGAGTATACATTTCGGGGCGTTTAGCAACACACATAGGATATTCTAAGATAAATCCCTGTTCGAGTGCTAGATTAGGATGGAATGATCCTGCCCGTGAAGGGGGCGGTGATTTTCCATCCGAACATAGCATATGTCACAAATACGTTTTTTTCAAAAATCTGTTGTCACGTGTTTTAGAAACATCACATGCGTTATAAAGTTATAATTGGAGCATAACTATTATTTTTCTATGCTGAAAGCGGATTGTAACCAACTTTTAAAAGAGTTAAATTTAAACTACAAAGTAACTGATTAATTTTAAGTTTATTGATATGTATGCAGACATTTATTCATTTATTGGTTTCGTCCCAATATATATTTTATTACCATGACAATGGGAATTATAATGGCATCATTAAAACAGCAATAAATGTAGATTAAATGATGTTTCAGATAAAAAACACCAAACGGTCACAAATCTAAATGAACAGCACCGATAACATCTAAGTATTACTTTCTATTCAATGTTATCAATTTGAGTGCAGAAGCATTTGACGAGTTTTTGACATAAACAAATTCACTTTCTTCGGTTTACAATTGTCATAAGCCCATCAGTTTGAAAGCTACGTTAATGAAACTATAGAAACCACTTTAATTGACTCTTTTGGTGTAAACGCTTCAAAAATCTTGTTTAAAATATGATAGAAATAATGAAAATGGTAACTATTCGTAAAATAAAGCTTACATCTCTGAAATTAAGAATTGTAATTCATTCTTTTGGTGAAAACGCTTCAAAACTTATGTTTACAATATGATGAAAATAATGAAAATGGTAAATGTCCGTAAAATAAAGCTCATATTTTTGAAATTGAGAATTCTTATTCTTTTAAAATCAATAAGGCCTGCACTGGGACCTTGTCGCCTTCTCAGATGGTGACAAGACCCCAAACTCAAAATCAAATAACAAACTAACGTTGAATACTTTATTTCTTTATAGACATTATTACAGCCTTTAACAACGTCGAGAGCTAACATGACGATTTTTTAAATATAGAATATAGAGGATATTTGTTTTTACCAGTGTAAGACAGAAATATTTTTCACCGAGTGAGCTCTGGAATTCGTATTTTCACGAGTGAAATATATTTCTATTTTTCACTGGTAACTTATTTTCTTGTTAGTTTATGCTTTTAGTGCAAAATTGCGTGAGATTGACAGAAAAGTTGCAAGAAATAGCGCCACAGCCACTAAGTCTTGTTTATGACGTGACGTCATGAAGTCAAATATACAAATTTGAGCCCGTTTTCTTAACGTTCTTATTTGGTATGTTATTATGCGTTTGGGTACCAACGTGAAAAAATCAGTGAAAATAAAAAGATATACCACTGTTTGAAAACAGTGAAATACCACTTTTAATTCACCGGGAAAGTTCTATAATAATTCACTGAAAGGCATAAAAAATATCAATTTTCCGTCTTTAGTCAACAAAATATTTGATGAACTCCAGCTTAATAAGGCAAACAATTCAGAAAAGCAAGCATTTATTTCTTCAATAAAATTGCTTTTGTAACTTCTTAAATATATGATGAAATAGATTATTTTTATAAACTTTTTTTTCATTTTAGATGTTGATGCCCCACGCGCAAAACGCTGTTTAAATTTCACAGCTATTTTGCTTTTCTAGAGCTTATAATGGTTTGTAGTGTCTTATTTGAGGCACGCCACGGGAAAAGGTACCTTCGGTCATATTTTTTGACATTTTAGTTGTTAATATATTGAGAATTAACTTACAACTATCTTTTAGTTTTTCATAACTAAAAAGTGATTTTGTTACACATTTTGACAATAGAATGGTATTTTTACCGAGAAATGCATAATAAATAATGTCGTCTGCTCAACATTATGACGTCATTTCAAGGATTGACGTCAATTGCCCGAAGGTACCTTTTCCCGTGGCGTGCCTCATTTGAAAGTGATATTTTTTATAGATCCATGCTCTCTTTTCCTCTCAACGTTTCGGCTGCGTTCGGAGACTGTGTTTTCTATGTGTTACGAATACCGATATGCATATGTCTCTTTGTTGTAGATTTTATTTATAAATTAAAGAAAATAATATATAGTTATTTGGTTTCTTGACAGGGAATGTGAGGATATATTGCCGGTCTGGGTGTCATATTACCCGAGCCGCAGGCGAGGGATAATATGACACCCAGACCGGCAATATATCCTCACATACCCTTTCAAGGAACCAAATAATTGTTTTATTATACTGCGAAGACTTTTTTCAGACAAAATTAATAAGAAAACATCGATTTTTCGATTATTTCGCCTATTTAATGCCGAACGGTTTGATTCCCCTCTGAGAACCTCAATAATTACATGTCTGACGTCATTAATTTACCTGCATGACGTCACTTCTATAGAGACTGAATGGACTATCCATTTGATTTTTATTTACAAAATTTGAAAATAATCTGATCGTTTTATAACGTTAAAAACATAACAGAAATATTATCTGTAACAATTTTAGTAATCTCTAAGCATACCGCTTTATAATATTTACAAGATCGGCTTCAAATTATGCATTATTACGGAAATAAAAAACAAAATGGCGGACGACAACAAAAGGTGGGAGGCCAGACGGGGAAATTAAGGCACGTGCAGTTCATATCTACGGCCGATCCGTAAATACGGATATACATCAGCGGCAAAGTATCCAATCAAATTCAAGGAAATTTCTTTGCAGTATAATAAAAGGCTATATTACCGGGTATTTTCTCCGCGTTATTCGTAACTAGAATTTGGTGTTCCACCGAACACATGTTTCGTCTGCTTGCGAAAAGTTGAAATGTGGGCCTATGTTTTATCATACAGTCATGATAAAAAGATGTAATTCAAGTTGCATTGCAATACTACAAAATTAATAATGTTAAATGATCAGTTATTATCATTATTGTATATTCCAGTTATAAGCAAGATTAAGTTTCAGGTCAAAATAATTCAAAAGTGCACAACTCAAAACAAATACAACTTCATTGAAACAGATGCCATATAAAGTATTGCATCAAAAGAACAAATACTTTCCAAGTTATAAGCAATTAAGTTTCAGGTTAAAGTTAATTGAAAGGGGAATAACTATTAAATGTTAATGAGGAGTTATCATTTTCAGGGTCACAGATGGCTTTGTTAATGCAGATGACATATTTCAAATATTAAGTAAACATGACAAGTACTTTCAATGTTATAGTCATCGTTAAGTATCACATTAAAGTGATTTGAAAGGTACATAACTAAGTATTTCCTCCAAAATTCATTTTTGAAATTTTAGCCAGTTTCGCCATTTGCTATGTTTGCGGCCCCTTAATTCGCACTGCATGGCTAGACGCTGTCGCCGTACGGGTTCGATCCCCACTAATGGCAATATCATTTGATCTAAAAGACAATTTTTTTTTATAAATAACAAACATACGAAAACGATGACGGTAATAAGGAGTAAGCGTTGGCGAAACAGTTAAAGACAATTCGTCAATAATATATTTATTACACCTCACACAAATATTTCAATTACAAATCATATATGACAGAGAGCATTGTAACAAAAACCCATTTAATTCTCAAATGAACCGTTATTTAATATTTAAGTACACATGTACTGCTGTCTGGCCAAATCTAAATGTTTGGCTCCTGACAGGTAATTATACACTTAATTCATTCCTATTTAATGGAAAAAATCAGAAGTCTGTGACAATAACATCTAAATGATTAAAGAAAAATGCAGTTTATTTTTAAACCGAATACTCAGCCAACGTTGAACAGCTGTTAAGACTACTAAGCTGAGTGAAGAAACCCGTCGATAGTCGATAGTTGGTTAATAAATTTTATCCCCTCCCGCGTAAAGAGACAGTTACACCTTGATTTGGTAGATAAGATGGAATTAATAACATATGGCATGGATCGTCCCTGGGGATGAAGGGTCGCGTAACCAGTGAGATAAAAGTAACAAAGCATTTTTTAAAACTTGCTGTCTGTATAGTTTTCATGTAATATCGAACTTTAAAAGAATTTAATAGACTTCTCATACCTTGTGTCTTCAACTGCGATATTCTTACATGACCCTTAACCAAACATAACAAGTGACAAAACTGTTACACAAAACTGAAACAGGCGCTGGTCTACGATAAGTCCAGTGAGTGTCAGTGAACAAACATAAAGAGGCCCAGGTCAAAACCCAACAGGCTGTAAAAAGTCTCTCCGTACATTCAATCAGTGATGTAATCAATCACCATCTTTGAAGGCCTTTGATCAAGATACATAAGTATATTTAAATACTGAGTAGCGCTCAACCCGGCGGATAGGCGTTTGGAACAGTAAAATGCATTTCCAATACTGTCCATGAACAGGCTCAAACAACACGAGTCTGCCGTACTTTGATATGTGTCGTGTCCTGTGGTTTTTAAGTTCATTATCATCTATTCGTTAAAAGATGGTGCTTACATGTTCCTCTCTTTATTAAAACAATCTGGAGAAATCGGCGACGTTTTTTTGTACATTAAAATTACATCATTTTTCTTCCAAAATAATATTTTTATAACAGATGATGATATAATTACATTAACCTGAAAAAGAATCAAATAAATGTTAACTCGAAGCACGTAGTTCAAGATTGGAGCTTGTCTTCTTTTATTTATTTATATGTTCTTCTCTTCAAACTAAGCAGGGCCATGCATCTGCATTTTTTCTCATTTTTCCCATCATCAGGCCTAATGCTCCAGTTACAAACTAGCATTCAATTTAATTTCTCGATTCATTTTAGTGTTGGGATATCGGTTGCAAATCACAATCGATCAGTTGGAAATCGGTTGCCACTTCCGATGTGATTTCACCGATTATTAATCGGTTTATAAATCATATCTGTGTTACATTAACAAATGGTTTCTAATAAGAAGCTTATATAATATCCCTTATTATTGTGTGTTTGCTGATACTTTCTACATAAAGGTTGGTGTTCCAATTACAAAAATAAAACTTTTTCGCGTGTTTTTATTACATATGCACTGATTGGAATGAATGAACAATGCTGAATAAAGAATACACACCCCAAAATGCGTTGTTAATAGCTCTTAATGTCAACATGCTCTCTCTCTCTCCCTCTCTCTCTCTCTCTCTCTCTCTCTCTCTCTCTCTCTCTCTCTCTCTCTCTCTCTCTCTCTCTCTCTCTCTCTCTCTTCCTCTCTTCTTTTTCGCTGCGTGGGGAGGCTGTATTTTGTGAGTGTGGCGATTCCTGATATGCATATATTACTTTTTGGAAAATTGTACACAATTAAATCTGAGAATTTCATTTCGCAGTGTAATATTGTAATTCCTTTTTGATCCATTACATTATGTTTTTACGTTTTTCTGTATTAATTTAAGGCCATATATTTGATTTTATTTCTCTAAAGTTTATGAACAGTTTATTTTAGGATAATTCCGAACCATTGAGAAACATTGTCATCAGAACTTTCATACTGACGAAGTTTGTATTATTTATCAAATATCATTATACCTGCATAATTTTTATTTTATTTTATGCTTTCTAGTGAAATATAGAATTTTCCCAGTGAAATAAAAGTGTTATTTCACTGTTTTCAAACAGTGGAATATCATTTTTATTTTCACTGTTTTTTTTTCACGTTGGTACCCAAACACACATAACATTCCGAATGAGAACGTTTAGAAATCGGGCTAAAATTGGGGTAAATGACGTCATGACGTCATGTCATAAACAAACGTTTTTGGTGCCATTTCATGCAATTTTTCTGTCAAATTCACACAAATTGTGCACAAAAAGCATAAAATAAAAAGAAAATTTGTTTTTACCGGTGAAAGATAGAAACATATTTCACTCGTGAACTCCGGAATTATGTATTTTCACTCGTGGCTTTGGCACTCGTGAAAATACTAATTCCGGAGCTCACTCGTTAAAATATATTTCTACTGGTAAAAACAAATATCCTCTATATGTTCATTTGGTTCTCATCATCAGCCAAAGAACTTCGAAACTAGTAATAAAGAGGTAACGCGACATAGGGTTCCCCTGTCTAACGCGTCTAGACAACCTATAATACCTAAAATATTTATTCTCCTTTAAAAGGTCACCAAAAGTCACCAAAACGATAAAACTCCTGAGTGCACATTGAAAACTATTCCAAGAAATTGAATCGAAAGCTTTTTGAAAATCAATTATGTGTAGAATACCAGGGATATTCTGCGTTATTGTTTCAGATAATATGTTATAAAATAATATGTCACGTTCCCTTATAAATCTACCAAATATTCTGTTCGCTTTTCATATGTTTTGTTTAAATGCTAAAGCTGGATTGGAGTAACATTTAACAAAGAAATTGTCTTGATTTGTTTCAACAAGTTTCTGTTTTTATTCTGCTTAGGTAGATATGGTATAACAAATCGTTTTTTAAAAAAAATTGCTAATTACATATCAAAACTTAATGACCTTCGTACAAAAGTACGAGTTGTTTTTGGTGTTATCCACTTATTTATAATATTTTGATATGTGTCGTGTTCGATGACTTTCGTCATGCTGGCGTCTTTAGCTTTGGATTTAAAATTAATATAATACCTACTGGATAGTCTCTTAAAATAGAATTAGTAAATAATTGTATTATTTGTCAAATGATAACTTCCCCCGATAGTTTTGTTCTGGTAGGAATGGGCACATTCCTGGTTTTACTGTACAAAATCATTTTTCTTTGAAATCACAACATTTTGCACCTACCTAGCAAAACTGTGTGCGGTTCTCCGAACAATCAGCACAGTTTGTGCATTTTCTAGTGATACAAACAAAACCTAAAATTATGAGGGAGTACTTTACGATTAGTGCCTTGCTACAAAGTGTAAACTTACGCTCCTTTTGTTAGTTGAAATGCGCTTTATACGCAATAGAAATTCGTCTTAGGCGCGATAGTCGCGTCTTAAGCGCGAAAGCTATGTCCAGTTTGAACCGGCATCTTAAAAACAAATAGAATTAATTAATATGACGTAAGAAAAGATAAGGAGCTTATATACACCCAAAGCCTGTATTACTTTCATTTTTACACTCACCAAAACATACTTTTTTCTTTGCACTTTTGCCATTGTATGCTAAATCGTTGACTTTCTCCAAACTTTAAAAACAAGTTCATTGTCGATAATTATAATAGAGGAAATTTTCCGACTATTTATATTCCCAGAGTTTTACCGAAAGCGAACTTTTAACGTTACTATCCTATCTTTTGCTAACAGGTAAGTATTACATTGTGTAAAACAATGTTTATTTATGAACTTCAGACTAAATGCAATGACAACAGGCAGAATCTTTTAGTGCATGCATTTATTTATAGCCAGCAATCCGTTTGTACGTTAAAACTGCTGTCGAAATCCTTTCCCTTGTTGGCATCACAAATACTTTATAAGTTATGATGTCAAATGTGGCGAGAAAGCTCGTTAAAAGTAACATTCTTCTATCTAGTATTTGTCGACCGGCTCTTGTAAATACTCAAATGTAGTTTGTATACTCGCTTACGTTATCTATTGAATTTTTTTTCATCATCATTTTATGAAAATTTAATACGTTTCAAATATTCTGTCAAAGCTGTTTGAACAATTTGTGAAAATAACAACTTGAACTCTGACTGTTAAATAAAAGTGCAAAGTAGTAAGGAAAATAAAAAGGAGAAGCAGTAGTGTAAGCTAACAAAGCCAAAACCATCGAAATGCTAATTGTTTGCAGATGGATTTATACAGAGTAAGTCCTTAATGGAATGTTAAGAGGTTAAACCACGGAGAGTTTGTTTAAAGAATCGGCTATAATCTTCTATTCTTTCTAGAGATTTATCGGATTGAATCTTTACGTCAGGTTCTTTTCTGATTTCTGTGTTTAAAGTATCGCTTTTCAGATGAACACAATATTTATTTGATCAATTTTGAAGTGTTTTCAGAGCAAAATCAAGCGGGTTATTTTTTCTTATAACGCGTAACAAGTGACTTGGTGACATTTAGATGTATCCCCTTAAAACTAGTATTTAGTAGTCTAAGAGCGGAATTTTCTCTGTAAATTTGTCAATAACGATAGTATTTTTAATTGTGTGGAAATGCGCGTTTACAAAAAAGAGCAAACCTTCAGAATGTAAATTTGTCCTTTGCATACAAAAGGTTGAACAACTTGTTCTAATCCTACTGATTTATATGATTTTTAGCATAGTGCAGCGTTAATCCGCAAAATTGATACAAGTTGTCAGATTCCGGATTGGACAATGTCATTTTCCAGTTCTTTATTTTGCAGCTTCCCGTGTTCTATGTGACGTCACTTTACTACGTCACACTATAATGTTGTAATTTTCCTTCAGCTCATAACGAACTTCAAAATAGGAAGTTTTTGCCGCAGTTTTACAACAGTTACGATATTTTTACGCCATTCCTAAATTTTCTAAGCCATTTATAAATTTATTATAGGGTAACTTTTTTATTTCTACTATTATGTAAACCACGCTGTTGACTAAAATTTTGAATTTTATTTTTACAATTTGTTTTGAGCGATAAGGGAATTAAATAAAAGGAACATTATCACAGTAAGCAGTCTGTAGGTTCTTATTATTTCTCGTTGCCTATGTAAACCACATCACGCTCGACATTCGGTATTGTTTACATACCCTAATCGAAAAATACGAACCAACAGAATGCATACTGTTATAATATTCCATATTTACTACATGTGGTTTTTGTTCAATAACTAAAAACACGATAATAGACAAAAAACGTTGTGCGAAATTACGATTTAACGACAAATCGCCACGCCATATAACGAAAAAGCTACATATGCGAAAACTAAAAGTCGGCATTCACAAA
Source organism: Corbicula japonica (assembly GCA_038501625.1). Taxonomy (NCBI): domain Eukaryota; kingdom Metazoa; phylum Mollusca; class Bivalvia; order Venerida; family Cyrenidae; genus Corbicula; species Corbicula japonica. The sequence goes on from JAZAYU010000152.1 coordinate 527,582, forward strand.
AGAATCATTTTATTATTAAAACAATGTCATGTACAGTACGTTTTGTGTTTCGCCAGGCGTTATTTCGCTCGCGTCTATTCGCTTAAGGCGTTTTGGTAGATTTGTTTGCTCGCGAAAAATATGATAACAAGCTCGAATCTATGAAGATCCACTAAATCTTTACTTACCGCATATGGTTATTAACACTTGATAACGAAAATAACACAAGGCAAAATTACAAAATACGACCGAGAGAAATAATGCCTAACGAACATATCGAAAAGACGAAAGAAATAACTTAGAGAAGAAAACTTGAAAGACGCCAAGCGAAAAGACGCAAGCAAGAAAAAGCGCAACTTTTTGCGGTGAATATGGCATTTTGAATAAAGCATTTTCGTGGCAAATTTGAGTTATTTCGTATTTTCGTGCTGCGTTTTTCTCTTTAATTTGTCCTTCCGTTTGTTTCATTATATCGCCTTTTCTATGGGCTTTTTCCCGATGTTTCGTCTTTTTGCTTGCGAATAACGAGATGGCGCCTATCTGCCACCGTAGCTTGGTCATGTTAGATTCCTCAATAATTGCAGTAAAACCATCGCATTACTGGCTGGTAAACCTTTAAACACCCCGAACATTGGATTCTGTCAATATTTAAACTCGTCGTTACCAATACTTTATATCAACATATAATAAAAACAAATCGAAATATCATGGATAGATTAAGTAACAATCATAGAAAAAAATAACACCTTCTCATTGCATAGCCTTTTATGTCAACAAAATGACCATCTCCGGGTGCTAAACAGCGAGAATGTTATTGAACAGTGTATTAACTGTGTAAACATGGTATTATACCCAGGTAGAAACCTTGTCTGAATTAAACGGATTTAAAACCAAATTCTGCTAAAACTTGCTCAAACTTACATGAACCAATATTTTAATTGAACAAAGAGTCCTAAATTTGTTTGCCACATTCAAGGGCTCTGTCTACAGGCGTCATTGCATTTTTATCAATAAGAAAAGAAAAGTATCAAAATCTCTCTAACTACGTAATGCAATTCTCACAAATAAATGTTAGTAAAGTATCTTTATTTTATATACGTTAAGAAATGTAAGAAAAATAATGAAAAAATAGCTAGACTTAAGCAATCCCCGAAAAATTATATTTTTTATCCAAACACAACAATTAAACAACACAAAATATCCATTTAAACGTTCTTGATCACGCAATTGTGCTGCAATTTTCTAACATATCCTTACTTTAGTTTTATTCATCTGCATTTTGCCCTTAGAGATATTTTGTGACTTTTCTTTTTTATTGATAGAAGTGCGATGGCGAATGTAGATGGCCCTAAGAAGGGTCAGGGATAGTAATGATCGTTAGAAAACTAGTTATGCCAGTTGGGTTCTCCAATTAACAGCATTCCTTAATTAATTTAGTTACAAAATATATCGCAAACTATAAGACAAACTAAGTAAGAAGTGTTTCTATGTCAACATATACCAAAACAAAAGTTATGTAACAAGTATAGTAATAGATAAAAAAATTTGATCTTATATACACTCACCCAAAGTTCTAATTGGTCATGAATTGTATATGTTTTCAATGTATGCTAGTTTTGTTTCTTCCCTATGTCAAGAGAGGTTGTGAAAAGAACTGTTTTGTCTTGAAATCATTATAAAATGTCTTTTTAATCTATAATGATTGTTTTCTTAAATGAATACAACACCATTTACTTACACCGCAGAGTCAAAATTAGAACAGTCTTTAATTGAAAGGGAGGTAATTAGGCAATTTCATAATTCGAAGGGGATTGATTTAAATACAAATACTGCTTATTAATAAGTTTTTATGATTTTCCTACCAATGAGGTGTCCTGTTGAAAGAAAAGAAGCCCTTAGAGCAATGTTTCAGTTGCTTGACCTTTTATTGCATGAAATGCATATTTAGCACAATTTGGGATAACTCTAGCCAAACTGTTCCAAAGTTAATTATTACAAGATAAAAGTTTAAATTGAAGACAATGGTTGACATATTATAACAAATAAAGAGCTAAGTCAATAGCTTTTTGTGTCGCCTGCGATAGCAGGTAGACACATAGGGATCCTATTGTCCGGCGTCGTCGTCGTCGTCTTCGTCGTCGTCGTCGTCGGTGCAGTCGTCCGGTAGTCCCCCAACTTTAACCTGAAACTTAATGTTGCCTATAACTTTGAAAGTACTTGACCTTTTCACTTCATACTTGGAATATATCATCAGCACGAACAATGCCATCTGTGACGACAAGAATGATAACTCCAGTTTCAATATTTTTTGAGTTACGCCCCTTTCAAATGCAACTTTAACCTGAAACTTAATGTTGCCTATAACTTTGAAAGTACTTGACCTTTACACTTCTTACTTAGAATATATCATCAGCACGAACAACGCCATCTGTGATGACAAGAATAATAACTCCAGTCTCAATATTTTTTTAGTTATGCCCCTTTCAAATGGAACTTTAACCTGAAACTTAATGTTGCCTATAACTTTGAAAGTACTTGACCTTTTCACTTCATACTTGGAATATATCATCAGCACGAACAATGCCATCTGTGACGACAAGAATAATAACTCCAGTTTCAATACTTTTTGAGTTACGCCCCTTTCAAATGCAACTTTAACCTGAAACTTAATGTTGCCTATAACTTTGAAAGTACTTCACCTATTCACTTCATACTTGGAATATATCATCAGCATGAACAATGCCATCTGTGACGACAAGAATGATAACTCCAGTTTCAATATTTTTTGAGTTATGTCCCTTTCAAATGCAACTTTAACCTGAAACTTAATGTTGCCTATAACTTTGAAAGTACTTGACCTTTTCACTTCATACTTGGAATATATCATCAGCACGAACACCGCCATCTGTGATGACAAGAATAATAACTCCAGTTTCAATATTTTTTAGTTATGCCCCTTTCAAATGGAACTTTAACCTGAAACTTAATGTTGCCTATAACTTTGAAAGTACTTGTCCTATTGACTTCATACTTGGAATATATCATCAGCATGAACAATGCAATCTGTGACGACAAGAATGATAACTACAGTTTCAATATTTTTTGAGTTATGTCCCTTTCAAATGCAACTTTAACCTGAAACCTAATGTTGCCTATAACTTTGAAAGTACTTGACCTTTTCACTTCATACTTGGAATATATCATCAGCACGAACAACGCCATCTGTGATGACAAGAATAATAACTCCAGTTTCAATATTTTTTTAGTTATGCCCCTTTCAAATGCAACTTTAACCTGAAACTTAATGTTGTCTATAAGTTTGAAAGTACTTGTCCTATTCACTTCATACTTGGAATATATCATCAGCACAAACAACGCCATCTGTGATGACAAGAATAATAACTCCAGTTTCAATATTTTTTAGTTATGCCCCTTTCAAATGGAACTTTAACCTGAAACTTAATGTTGCCTATAACTTTGAAAGTACTTGTCCTATTCACTTCATACTTGGAATATATCATCAGCATGAACAATGCAATCTGTGATGACAAGGATGATAACTCCAGTTTCAATATTTTATGAGTTATGTCCCTTTCAAATGCAACTTTAACATGAAACTTGGTGTTGCCTGTAAAATCGAAAGTACTTATTCAATTAATTCATTTAATACTTTGAATAACTCATCTGCATTTACAAACCAATTTTTGAAGATGATAACTCAGCTTTCACCATTTTAGTTATTCCCCTTTTAAATGCAATTTAGATGACACATGAGTTCTGTGGTGTAGTATTGAAATCAACTTAAATTTATTATATATGATTTAACATAGGCCCACATTTCAACTTTTTCCATGCAGGCGACACATGTGTTCCGCGGAACACAACATTCTAGTTGATGAAAAATTACAAACAAAAAGAGACCAATCAGAACCTTGGGTGAGTGTACACTAACAAACAAGGAAAAAGTCACAGTTACAGTCGCATGCTTATTTTAGCATTAATTGTTTTGTTAATCAGGCAGCACAGAAAACTAGCCGGTTTTTACGTGAAAATTTTAAGAGTGTTACAGTTATTTCCCGTAGTTTAAAATATAACAGGCGAAACACAAGTGTTGTGTAAATTAAGTTATAAGTAAGTTAACTACTAACTTATTTTGCATTTATGATTTAATTAATTGTACGTTAGTATATACAAACTGAATGAATTTTAAACAATAAAGAAGCCCTAAAGGGAGCCGAGCGTAGCGAATTCTAAATTAAATCTGGTGCAGAAAAGGTTTGCCTTAATATGTGGTACCGATAACACTGTTTTAAAAAAATTTCTGTAATGCAAAGGCTGTGTTCAATGAAATCGTTAACATTGTTACATGCTGTAGAAAAGCGAACAAGAACCAGTTTGGCAATTTATTTTTAAGAGTACACCACATTTTTAAACTTTTTAATTTTTTTTTATTTCTAAACTCAAACCAACAAACGTTTTTGTTGGTGGTGGATTCACGTACCAATCCGCACCCCCACCCTCCCTCCACATTCCTCCCTTCCATTGTTTTTGTTTTTACTTTTTCTTTTTTTTTTCAAAACTCAAACCAGTATTGATGGTAGGTTGAAGAAGGATCAGGGGTACCCCTTCTTTTCTGTTTTTTTTTTTATTTTTAAATGTTTTATCAAAGGGTTTAAAATAAATGACACTCTGCTAAGAAGTGTCGAGCGGTAAAATGGCTGTGCAGCGACGCGTCAGAGGTGTATGGGTTATGTACCCTCTAAAAAAGACTTGTTTTTTATTTTTCATGTTTTTGTTGTTGATGGATTCATGTTCCTATCCCACCTCCATTCCAAAATGTTTTTTTTTGCTTGTGCAGGGATAATTTCAAAAAATATTGCACATATTTTGCAGCTTTTTACATAATGATTGCGATTTTAAATAAACGGTACCGTAACAAACTACTAAAAAAGAAAACAGTCCGCAGTTATCACCCTTTTTAGATTACACCTCTCGCCTAGAACCTTGCAAACGGAATATCGTGTGAATTTCTTATCGTCATGGTACTCTTCGACACAGACTGTGTTGGAAACACCATAGACTATTTATAAAACCCACCATTCAGTGTAGTAAGCAATTTCAATTACCTCCCTTTATGTTGATATGCTAATTTCAAACCATGCAGGATGTCAATCATTGTGGCTGGCAGTATAAAGGCATACGTGAACTATTCTTGATAAGGGATACGGATTGCATGTACTGTGTCTGTCTCTTGCATGGTGCTGCGGATTAATACATTTAAAATTGTTTGAAACGAGAGAACTCTGCATAATATTGCAATTCTGGCTCTCCTTAAGCACACGGCGCTCCCATGCAATCCTTCATGCGATTGTCGTGAATGAAATTGATCACTTCTTTAAAGCAAAAACTTTAATACTCATATTCAACCCTACAACAGTTGTAAACCTAACGAGAAAGCAAAAAGAGAGGATTGCACATAATATTGCACTCATGCCTCTCCTTAAGCACACGGCGCTCCCATGCAATCCCTTAAATAAAATTGATCTGAATAGCAAATTTTAATACTCCATATATTTCACTAAACTTGATGTAAATATAACTAAAGCGAATGTGCACTTGATTATAGGTGGCGAAGATTTACTGCTTATTATCTCTGTGAATCTTTAATAATTAACAAAACTATTCGTCCTGAATACGGGTTTTATATTCATAATCACAATAGTTATATGATCGAATTCGTTTGAAGTCGACATAAAATCGCTCAAAGCTGTAAAGTCAAATAAATACCATCATTGTAAATAAAGTCAATAAAATATACATTAACATTTTAGAGGTATTCATAAAGCTTCAGCGGTTATGAATCATAAAAAAGAACGCAATTTTTATAGTAACCAGCCGCCTCACAAACAAACATGGGCCAGTTTCGCATAGCACCTGCAGAAAATAATAGAAAATTTAATATAATTTACGGTATGGGAGTATAAATTGGAGGGACAAAAAAGAATGAGAAAATAAACTGGAAGTATAAATTGTATTTACTGTGGCATCATAAATTTTAAGTGATATTAATGGTTAAGATTGCAACATGTATGTGCCCCATATGTCGCAAAGGTTATGCGATATCCAGGTTTAAGAGTACATCGCAGAAGTTATGCGGTTAGGTTGAAACAAGTGAAAATATCATGTTGTCGCACAGGTTATGCCATAGGTTATAGAAACAAGTGCAAGTCTCATATTGTTACACAGGATATGCGTTAAGCAGGATCCTATGTCGCAGAGGTTGTGCGTTTAGCCTGAAACAAGTGCATATGTCGCAAATGTTACGCTTAAAGCATGTTAATGTGTCGCAGAAGTTATGCGTTAAAGTTTAAAAAGTGCAAATATCATGTTGTCGCACAGGTTATGCCATATGTTATAGAAACAAGTGCAAGTCTCATATTGTTACACAGGATATGCGTTAAGCAGGATCCTATGTCGCAGAGGTTGTGCGTTTAGCCTGAAACAAGTGCAAGTCTCATATTGTAATACAGGTTATGCGTTAAGCAGGTTCCTCTATCGCAAAGGTTGTGCGTTTTGGCTGAATCAAGTGCAAGCCTCCTATTTTAACATAGAAAATGATTAAAAACATGCAGTAAGCTGTTGTATGTTTTCAAGTTAGGCAGTAGGTACAGTGATTATTTTTTAAATGTCGGACTTTTATACCAATTAAAAAAGCAACATCATCGCACACGGCAACAAATCTAATTAATCTCAATTGAAAATGCATGCAAATGGCCTAGTCTACGAATATGCAAACATATGAAATTGGCATGCATAAATCATCGATCTTCCGGGAGACACACACTTCCGGTACATATGCCTTTTAGATGAATCATGATAAAAAAAAAATAAATTATACCACTTCTGGCATAAAAATGAGATTATCTCAGGAAATTGTTAATATTTTTACAAACTTTGCCAATTAGTGATTGGCATTTTATGTAAAATTTCTGCAATGAGTTGACGCTTGCTTGTAGAAATTTAGTTACCCGCACTTTTGAATAATATTAGACACACAATAAATAAAAGCCGCAATAATAATGATAATCATATCGATAAAGTTCTTGGTGATTAACCCTTCTACAGTTGATCGTTATGCTTACCTCTTTGGTTGCACGACGGTGGCAGGGGTTTAAGAGTTTATGAAGGTTTATGGGGAAATCTTTTCTTAAAAGAACCTAGAAGCTCGATTTGTTTCTTTTATCCCTGTCATCGTGTTCTTGCTGATTTTACTCCAGGATCTCTAGTCTCGGTAAGATCATTGAGTACCCGCCCTTTGGCTTTGAAATGCTATTAGCTTCTTATGTTTAATATGTTTGTGTGCTTTTGCATGCAACATTGTTGAGCCGATAAGTGGGTTGGAGTTGTTTCACCAAGACAACTTGTACTTGTTTTGTGATATGAGAACCTGTTGGGGCAAGTGTGAGGTTGGTGCACCCTAGAACCTGGTTTAAACCCCCACTGGCAATTTGATTTGCCACAGACCGTTCCAAGGAGGTAACCCACTGGTTCTCATTTTTGTTTATTGTTAGTGGTGTCTTTTTTGAAACTGCTCATTTTATTAACCATGCTCTCTCCCTCTCTCTTCTTCTTGACTGTGTGGGGAGGCTGTTTTTCTCTGAATGTGGCGATTCCTGATATGCATATTTCACCTTTTTGGAATAATATATTTAGCTGACCAATTACTATAATTTTCAACTTTTGATAATAATAAACAAGTATGCAATACTTGCAATATTGCAGTATAACATATCAATAGTAGTTAAAATATAATCTTTGGTAATTTGTGGCGTTTTTCAAAATAGTGCTTTTGTTATAAGGATTGTAAAAGAAATTTTGGCGGGCACTGTATTTATATCTCGTTAGTTTACACATGCTTGAACGTATGGTTGATCATAAAAATTAATATTATTATGTAACTATGAAAATATAAAATGTTTGGATCAGTAATATGAAAGAAAGTGTTTTATATCATAAACTAAAAGCATGTGCGCGAAATGAAAGATTTTATAATCATTCAAAAGTGTATTACCATGACGTATAGTTTGATCACCCTAAATGAAGAGAATAATAAATGAATAATCAAAAGAATATTCCATGAATTCATATTCGACGAAAATCTAAAGTGTTCAATAACTAGTATTGACCTTAACGAAACCTTATATTCAATATGTTAGGCAGCCAAGTTGCTGGGCTGCCAATTTCAAACTGCCAGGCTGCCAACATTACGAACATGCTGATGTATCTACATAAGTGTGGGATGTTCGGTGGGTAAAAGTCTGACTCGAAGAAACTGTTTAACCGTATTGAGTTACTGCCCCTAAAAGTTTCGCTGACGGGTCGGATTTCCCCATGCGAACCGAGCATTCGTGTAGAATGCAAATGTGAGATTATATAATTAAATTCTATAGAAAAACTTTCTAGATCCAATCTCAATTTTGATTTAGACATTAAGAAAATAAGTTTATGAAAAAAAATCACCGAAAACAAAGCACACAATTTCTTTTAGAACTGAGTATATAAACTTCACACTTACTGATACAGGTAATGAAGCGGATAAATAGCTCATCGGTTAGTGCGTCTCAAACCAGAGAGATTGAGAGTTCGAACACCCGCTACTCCACCTAATATCAATAAAGGCCTCCAATGGGACTTTAGACAGTGTCTATACACCGGACACTTATAAGAACCAGAGACCAATATCTGATTAGACCAGCGAGTCATCTGTATCTGGCACTATCCTCCGAAATAAAAATAAAATGACTAACATTCTTCTGGAGGCATCCCTTAATTGACTTACAAGAACCAGAGACGAATATGTTATTAGAACCTGCGAGACCTCTTTATCTTGCACTATCCTCCAAAATAAAAAACTGTTTCTGACGTTCTTCTAAAGGCGTCGCTTAGCGATAATAAATAAAATGACGCACGCCACAGGAAAAGGTACATTCGGTCATATTTTGTGATATTTTAGTTGTTACTATGTTTACAACTAATTTACAACAATCTATTATTTTCTCATAACTTTAAATGATCTTGTTACAAAGTTTGTCAATAAAATGGTATTTTTATTGCGGAATGCATAATAGTCAATGCCGTTAGCTCAAATTTATGATGTCATTTCAAGAATTGACGTCAACTGTCCAGAGGTACTTTTTCCCCCGACGCGCCCCAAATCAAAAACAAACACATCGTAAAATTGGCATATCTCCATGTACATAGTATTCAAACTGAACGAGTTTCGCTCTTTAAACTCAAACACCTGCTATAATATACCAAATATGATTACAACATCGTAAAACATTAAAGCCGGTGATAAACCAATAATGGCTTGTGCAGAAATAAAAGGCTCGCCGACGACAAGGACCGCTCCCTAGCGTACGTTTCACCGGCCGGAAATATTTTTATATAATAAAAACATAAATCATTTTTAATACATCTAAAAATCATTTGTTTATTATCCGTTCAGGTGAAACCCTATCTCGTTTCATCTCCAAAGCCGATAGACTGTGTTAACAATTCCGTAACCTGATTAATTTCACATCAGTCATTTTCGATGCTTTCAGTGTTAGATTATAATCATATACAACTACAACACTTTTGTGTTATGATTAAATGGGGCACATCGCAGGGCAATGTATTTTCAGCGATATGCTGTTTTTTTATATTTTATTTGTCACTTTTTAAAAATAAATTATAATTATCTATTCATAACTAATGAGTGATTCTGATAACATTTTTTGCAATAAAATGATAGTTTTATTACGAAATAATAGTAACACTGTCGTCTGGTAATTTAATGGGTTTTGGTAGGATGTCAGGAACCATATTTTCCCGTGACGTACCCCATCTGGTTTTCTATGACAGACCAAGCATTCCGGCCCTGTTACTGCTTAGTTTCGTGTCTTTTTAGATGTAAAATTCTACAAAAAGCTAGATTTTCCTACACATCTAAAAGCATATCAATACAAAATGTCAAACGTCGACATATTAATGTGCGTAGCCCTCCCCGGTCTTTGCCCCTGCCATCTTAGCGTCTGAAACAACGGAACTCTATCCGTGTGTGCATCCCCTGCCACCACGAAAATGTTATCCCGTCGTCGCCCCCGCCACCACTGTATCGCCGTTCCCGCCACCCTCCTTTGATTCACGAAACTGAATCATCTTTATATTCTTCAAACGTATGTCCTTGGTTTAAAAGCTCCAAAGCATTTATTTTCTAATTTACAATTCAAAAATATCCATTTCCCTATCCTTTAAGCACCATTTGACTTTGGAAAAAAAGCAATTTTCGTGACAACAAACAGCAACATGAAGCAGCGTAATGCAATGAATCTAGATTAAATAAGGTTTCCTTTTAGGGGAAACTTATCATTAACGTTGATCCCAATTCGCTTATTTGTCTGGGGGCATTTTAAGTCCTTAATTCAAAAACACAATCTAGATTAGTTGGGCTAATCAGCAATTATGTTTGTCAATTACAGAACTTTCTCCTTTTAAACTAATCACAGTTGAGGGTTATCTCCGTCAATTCTATGAACTCTCAGAGAAGGCTTTTTTAGTTAGACAATCAGAGATAATACGGATTCTATTGAACGCTTAATTTGATTTCCCAATGTGTAATGGAATTTCAAACCGTATTGAAGAACGAAAGGAAGTTAAGCGCATTGCTCGGAAGATTTATCATTTTTATTCACGTAATTTTTCGAACAAAAAAAAAATGGTTTGTGCACCCATCCGATTATACATATATATATATAAGCATCGCCATGCGAAAAGGTCAGGAAATGACGTCATAAATTTGAGCAGACAGCAATGCTTATTATGCACTTAGCGGTAAACGACATGAATTGTTGAAAAGATATACAACAATATTACATAATAGTAATTCTAAAACAAAAGTGGATTGTTGATTATTTTAAAAAATATCAATAACAAAAATATGAATATCACAGAGATGTTTTCACATTGAATTTCAAACAGTAGTGAATAATTCAAGGAAGTTAAGCGCTTTGCTCAGTAGATTTATCATTTTTATTCACGAAATTCTTTCGATCAAAACGTATGTTTACGTCATAGACACATACCATATTTCGGGTACCTGCCCGATTGTACATATAAATGAACAGCGTCGTACGAAACATGTCTTCGGTAAGTTGATGTCAATTCATCATTTCATGAAATGACATCACAAAGTTTAGCAGACGACATTACTTATTATGCTTTTAGAGGTGAATAATATTATTTATTGAGAAAATATGTCACAAAATCGCTCTTTTTTTAATCAATATCAGTTGTTGTTTTTTTTTTTATTTTTAGACAGAACACGCGTTGTTTGTCCTTTTTGTTTCATTTTCCACTAAACAGTTGCACAATTGTGTTGTTGTTGTTTTTTTTTCTAAAAGTATACTCCCTCAAATGGATAATAATCAATGCCGTCTGCTATACTTCCTGAGGTTATTTCAAGAAATGACGTCAACATCCGGTCGACACATTTTTACATGACGCGTCTCATTAATTACTGCGTTTATCACCTACATGAGTACTTTTCTAACACATACGGGGACAAGGTTTTAGTTCATTTCTTCGGGTTATTAGTTCTGTTAAAGTGTCATGGTCATTACCAAACTAAATCAATCAAACATCAACTTATATTTCCTCAAAATATTTTTGTGTAATCCATTCAGGATCAAAACGCTTAAGGGATTTTTATTTTAGCACCACAATGCTACCTTCTAAATTTTATTTTGTTTTCAAAGCTTATTATATTAACTCTTCGATTTTGACTAGATCTGTTTAACCTATAAATACAATCTTGCACAATCCCACTTTAATAAAATAACCCGTGAACTATTATGCTGCTATTATACTATTCAAATATTTAGAAACCTTTAGGTTGACTAGCGGCTGAGTCAATATCCCCTCTCGGACAAATGACCATACACAATAACCCCACCATTAATTTACTGAATGTCTATTTTGATTTTAGTCCGATAAACGATCTAAAACATCTGGGCCATATACCAATACTACCGGTGTTTTTTTTTAATAAAAGTTCTTATTTAAATTCTTTATTCCCTATAAACGTGTTTAAGCGCATGTCGACCACTGTAGATCAAGATTGGCTGACATATCAATGCAATCTTATTTGGATCCACACTGGTAGCTTATTGGCCAGATTCTGAAACAACATAATGATTCAAAAAGTGAACAGTGAAGATCCTGATCGGATGATCACAGGAAACGCGATAAAACGGAAGCGGCGTTGATGCACTGTAGTGCCTAGACGGATTTAAAGAAAATGCATAGTCATTATAATAGCGATTTATATTTAAATTGCTGTCATTTACCGTCGTTTTTCTAGACGAATAATGGGTCATCCGATATATTTACAGTAAACGATTACTGGACGACTATTACTGTGCACGTCGAGTACTATCCAAAGGAGATAAGAGGGTTCTTAAGAATGCAGCAAAAATGGTTTTTTTTAATATAACATTTTATGCAATATACTGAGCAAAAATGAAAACGTGACAAAATAACATGGAATCATCCTACATTGTGTCACAATAATGATTCCAGTGATTTCAGATTTTGAGAGGAATTTAATAACCAATATGTTTATCTTGGTAGTTGTCGATTCAGTGTCTATCGGTTTAAAAAAGAAACAACAAAAAATACGTGGTTGTGGAAAATTAAGCGTTGAATTGTGTTCTTTCTATAATTAAAAGGGAGGTAATTTGCAAAGAAACGGATATTAAAGCAACTTTATCTTATTTCTTTGCATTAGTGGGCTTTAAAGATGGTGTTTTCCTTCTGTACATACCATAAGCTTATAAATTTGACAGTCAAAAAATACGTTATATTTATACACTGAAACCCCTTTAAACCGGAACCCCTTTAATCCAGGCACCCCTTTAAACCGGACAAATAGTCCGGTCCCAAACTTTTAACTATATAAATCACCCATTTAATCCGGAAACCCCTTTATTCAGGAAACCGGACAATAATTATGGCGCAAATTGTATTTGTCCATTATTAATTGCCCCTTTAAACCGGACAAGATTCAAGTCTCGATACAATTTTTCATGTTAACATGGAAACGTACGGTCTATTAAAGAATGAAAAAGTTGAAATTCATTTAAAAAATACATGTACACAGTAAATGAAGTTGATCAATATTGTTGTCATAGAAAGTTGATTTATTCACACCTGTATGAATTTGTGTATGGCTAGGGCATGTCACGATTGGTCATAATTGCTGTGACAACTGACTGAGGTCTATTGAATGTCTTTTCACAACTTTTTCGGCGTTAGCTGTCTAAGCTCACTTTTGACCTAGTTTTTCGACCAATGAAATGTTGTAACTAATACTCGTATTCTCTTATTATGCAGAGGGAAAATGAAATAAACTATTTCGATTGGTAGCTATTTACACCAGAGAGGCATCTAGCAGGCTGGAGAGGTATCTAGTGGGATTTTTATTATTATGCAGCGGAAAAATCAAAAAGATTAATTCGATTGGTTGTTAGTGGGTGTTGTATTGGACGAAAAACATATTTACGATTTAAGTAACCAGTTAAGTCAATATTGATGGCTTAAATACAATATTATATGGAATATTCTTGGGTGTCAGGTAAACACTTGCATACAATACACAGTGTAAAACGAAAGAGAAGTGTAGATATTCATAGTTCTTACTGTTTCCTTTCTAGTTCCTTTGATACTGATTGTTAATTTCAAGTACGAAATGCAAGTTTATTGTAGTGTAGTGGCTAACACTCTCGCCTCTCAAGCGGAGGCCCCGGGTTCAATACTCAGGACGGACACTTTTTTTAAAGTTAATATACGTAAAAGTTGGTAGATTTCGCTCTTGTAACAGGCTGTTATTATTTATATTTATTAAATTTCAAGGACATTTATTCATCTTGAATTCTCACTCTACACGAGGCATTTTATTGAAACTGAATATTTTGCTTCAGTATCTTTAATCGACTTGTTATCACTGTATGAAATTGTTGCAACAAGACACTTTCAATAAATTTATGAGTTGTCATGATTCGGTCGCTTAATCTCTAAGTCATACTAAGAAGGCAGGGAGGGTTCGTCGACAGCTATAACAAATAAAATAAAATAACTAAACTGTGTCTGCTTTGCCTCTCTGTATTTCTTTCTTTCTTATATACATGTATATATAAATCTTTTCCATCAACGCCGTTTATCTTTTTTAAAGATATTTCTTGTTTAAATTACGACATGTGTGATATTTGGCATTGAGCTAGTGTATTTTTTTCAAGGGATTCTCCGTCAACACTCGATGATAATTTTTGCTTCTCTAGTTTTCTTTGTATGTAGAAACCATTATATGATTTTTTACAACGTTTTCCTCATGCTATAATTGAAGATTTTCAGTATGTATTTAGATCAATACAAGAAACACAACTTTCCTCACAGCTTTATTGTTAAAGGCATTATCAAATTTAAAATATAAGAGTTCATCCACATGTTAGTCATTCATGTATTTTATGTCATTCACATCAATCACGTGTTTGTATTTTGTATGTAAAAATAATAATATTATATTGTTTATCACGAGAAACTGTAAAGTTTAAGTGAATAAAGAATCTGTTCTGTTCTGTTCTGTATAAATCAGTTGTGTAGAAATAACATATGAATTGGTTTGTTTTTATTTTTAATTTTTAAATTATCTTAGGGAGAAAATGTCCTGGTCATTTTCTTGTATTGAAATAATGCATTTAACTTTTGTTAGTTAAAAGCTGAAGAGGCTATTACTTATTATTAAGGATCAATTCAATTCTGTATAAAATTTAGATCCAAATGTCCACACTTGGAAAAAAGTTGAAATCTTGTCCAGTTATCAAACCCCTTTTAGTCCGGAAATCCATTTAAACCGGAAATTTTATTCGGTCCAGACCTTGTCCTGTTAAAAGGGGTATCAGTGTATTACGAATAATCGATCTCATCATTATTTAGGTCACAAATTAAATGAAAGAACAAATATATCATCACTAAACAAAATGTTTGAATATAAAAACTGGTAAGTTTTCATTATTGCTCTGTATATTTTTAGACTTTCGTCTAAGCAATTGAAACATATCGTTATGGAACAAGATAAATATCGCACTCACCTCTTGAATATTTCTTAAAGTTTAAGCCTGAAATGGGAGTAGGAACATATCTTAATTGGCAATCCCCGAGTTGGGAGAACCGTATTTCAAGAAAAGTTTTATTCTGTTTAAAATCTTAAAATGTCATAAATTAAAAATAGGTTACTGTTAGCTTTGCAAGTCTTTTTTTGTATCATTTAAATTTTTTTAAGTGATCACTTAGATGCACATCGGTATTCAAAACACCAGAACAATTTTGTTCTAGGCTGGAGATTGTTTGGTTCTATTATAAGTTTCGTACACTGAACAATATACATGTATATTTTGAAATGTTTATTTTTAAAATTTAATTAAATTATTTAATTTATTTAATAAATATCCAGGCCATTGATAACTAAGCAGACAAAGACCGTCAAGGTTACCCTTTTGAAGCAAATATAACTGAAGCTAAGCTTTCCACTGATTATCGATCCGACTCTGAAAATGCCAAACGCTCTTTTAGTGACATTTTATAGAAGCTCAAAACATTGAATTTTTAAGGCACTCTCTTTGGATTTGTCACATTTTTACACTTTACTTCCTCATAATTTAATAAGAAACATGCCATGATCACCAGTCTTATAGAAAAAAGACATTAGCAAGGGAAAAGAAAACCTTAAACAGTTTATTGTTTGTAGTGAACAATAGTGCTTTTTACAGATGGTTCTTATGATAATTATGCTTTATGGACTTTTCAAGACCTGATTAAGCCGCTCTCTTTCTTACTTCTAGTAGATAATTTTATGTTACATATTGTACCTTTATTTATATAAAGGATCATGATCGGAAATTCTCAATTCCGATCGGAACTGGAATATAACATCGAATTTTTTTCCAAATTTCTCAGAAACAAAGCAAAAAGGAGCATTGAAACCTTCCAGTTTTACTATTGGAAACATGTGTGATCACTTAAGAAAAAAAACTGCAAGAAAATCGTTCAAATGAAAATAAATGTTTTCGGAAAATATAATATTCCGAAATTCACAGTATCGTGTGAGTAGTATTTAGTAGTAGTTTATTATGTAATAACTTATTTCTAATAGGCCATAATAACCCATTAACATTCAACACAGATCATGCAAACAAGAAATAAACAAGTAATAGGCATCTAAATGGGAACTAACTGTGCACTCCCTTGTTGCTGATCTGTTTATTTACTGCTATGAAAGAGACTTTGTGTTATCTCTTTCTGTCGAACATCGAGATAGCAAAATTAAAGCCGATTTTAATATAATATAAAATAACCATTTTTCATTTTGGGTCAACAAAGTATTTTCTAATAAACTCAAAGTTTTCACATTCGTAACAATGAAAAAGGATTTTAATGCACGTTATCTATGCACAACAGAAAAACTATGCATGCAGTGGGGTATCGATACCTCAAATTTTGAAAAAAACAACTTTTTGCTAAAGAGTGAAATATGCATACATGTATCAGCAATGGCCACATCCAGCAGACAAAGCCTCCCAACACAGCCTAAAAGTAGAGAAGAGAAATAGATGAAAAGGAAACTTGGAAAGCCGTCGAACACGACAAATATTATCAATATAACAAATATAACTGCCCATGAACCAGCCTCGGTTTGATTGAGCCTGTTTATGTGCAGTAATAATAATACAATGCACTTTTTACTGTGGATACCCAGATTAAATTTTAACAAGAAATATCTTTAAAAAAGATAAACGGCGTTGATGCAAAAGATTTATATATACATGTATATAAGAAAGAAAGAAATACAGAGATGCAATGCAGACACAGTTTAGTTATTTTATTTTATTTGTTATAGCTGTTGACGAACCCTCCCTGCCTTCTTAGTATGATTTAGATATTAAGAGACCGAATCATGACAACTCATAAATTTATTGAAAGTGTCTTTTAAAAAAATGTTGAAGCTGTTGCAACAATTTCATATAGTGATAACAAGTCGGTTAAAGAAGCAAAATATTCAGTTTCAATAAAAAACCTCGTGTAGAGTGAGAATTCAAAATGAATTAATGTCCTTGAAATTTAATAAACATAAATAATAACAGCCTGTTACAAGAGCGAAATCTACCAACTTTTACGTACTATATTAAGTTTAAAAAAAGTGTCCGCCCTGAGTATTGAAACTGGGCCTCCGCTTTGAGAGACGAGAGTGTTAGCCACTACACTACAATGAACTTGTCCTACGAACTTGAAATTAACAATCAGTATCAAAGGAACTAGAAGGAACCAGTAAGAACTAGGAATATCTACACTTCTCTTTCGTTTTACACTGTGTATTGTATGCAAGTGACACCCAAGAATATTCCATATAATATTGTATTTCAGCCATCACTATTGACTTAACTGGTTACTTAAATCGTAAATATGTTTTTCCTCCAATACAACACCCACTAACAACCAATCTAATTAATCTATTTGATTTTTCCGCTGCATAATAATGAAATCCCACTAGATACCTCTCCAGCCTGCTAGATGCCTCTCTGGTGAAAATACGAGTATTATTTACAACATTTCATTGGTCGAAAAACTAGGTCAAAAGTGAGCTTAGACAGCTAACGCCGAAAAAAAGCGTAATATCATTACTGCAACAAGGTTTTTCTCAACTAGTGTTTAATAGAGATTTGATTTATAAATTTAAGAAAATGAAATACAATCATTATTTACTCTATTCGTAAACCCATATCATGGAAATTCTAAGCGCTCTTCATGTTTGAGCGTTTTCTTTAACTCTTTGTTTGCAGACGTTCAAATAGATGAAAAGGGAACTTTGAAAGGCACTTAACACGACAAATATGAAAATATTGCTAGCTCGGTTTGATTGAGCCAGTCATGGGCAGTAATGGAAATGCATATTACTGCCCACGCCGCATAGCCCCGGGTTGAGCACAACTCAATATTTACACCAATAAATACTACAATTTTGATCTATCCCAAACGATGGTATGCATATGGCGGTGAACATGGAACCTTCAATGCGGTTTTGAAAATTTATGACGGATTCTATAAAACTTTTGTAAAAAAAAACGTAGAAGTTCACAAAAACTTAGAAACACTTCTATTTACATAGTACCAATTTTACAGTTTTTTATGAATACCAAAAATTTTATTTATTGTAAGTACTAAAATGTACACTGTTAGATGGAATTTGTGCCTTTCATGGTGGTCCCATTGTTAAAGTGGAAGGATATGTGATAATATTCAAAGTTTGCTAAGCACCAAGAATATTTTGTACATATCTTCTGGTGTATGCCAGTTATAACTTTTATTTCTTGTTATTCACCTGATTTATGACTGATTTAACAATATAGACAAATGTTTTAACAATTGTAATGTGTTTACGGGGTTAATTTTGAATTTGCATGTGATATTGGGGTTGTGAAAAAAAATCAATGTTTGCCAAAACATAAACAACTATCGATATCAACATCTTATATATGTCTTTGCAGGGGTTTAAGAGTGTATGAATGTTTAAATTGAAATGTTGTAAAGCCAAGAAGCTCGGTCTGTTTATTTAGTCCCTGTCATCGTGTTCGTCCTGATTTGACTCCTAGGGCTTTTGTCTCGGTACCCGCACTATTGCTTTACAATGTTATTAGCTTCTTGCGTTTTATATGTTTGTGTGCTTTCGCATGCAATATTGTCGAGTGATTGGGTGGGTTGGAGTTATTTCACCAAAACGACTTGTACTTGTTTGTTCACATGGCGAACCTATTGGCAATGTGTTAGGTTGGTGCAACCTAGATCCTGGTTTTAACCCCAGTGGCAAATTATTTTGCCACTGACCGTTACAAGGCGCTAACACCAATGGTTTTTATCGTGAATTGTTAGTGGTGTCTAATTTGAAATCGATGCTGTAATAAACTCATGCTCACTTTTCTTCTCTACGTTTTGGCTGCGTTGAGAGGCAATTGTTCTGATTGTGGCGATTTCTGATATTCATATATCATTTTTACGACATTCGCATTTGCCATGAATTTGGTGATAAACACTCAAGTAAATATTTAGTATCTACAAATGTTAGGTACATGTATGCAGTGTTAAATGGGGCGCGTCACGGGAAAAGGAACCTTCGAACGGTTGGCGTCAATCCTTGAAATGACGTCATAGAGTTGAGCAGACGACATTAATTATTATGCATTTCGCGTTAAAAATATCATTTTATTGTCAACATGTGTAACAAAAGCACTTGTTAGTTATAAGAAATTTAAAAATAGTTGTTAGTTCTTTCTGAATATAGCAACAACTAAAATGTCACAAAATATGACTGAAGGTACGTTTTCCCGTGGCGCGCCCAAAATAGATAATGTGAAAATACAGGGTCACCTCGTTTGCACGTCTGTCTTTTAGTTATGTGTTCACGGAGGACATTCTCGATGTATCACTAAAAGATTTCTAATAAAAATTGCAAACAACATAGACTTTACACTGATGTGGTTAACTTAGTGCTTAGCAAACTTTGAGTAGTATATGATGAGAGTTCAATAGCGGTAGAATCAATAAACAAGCAGCTCTAAACTGAAACAAATTGATGCAATTATAAGTACGCTCTTAATTGTTTGTAATCAAAGCGGCGGTGGTTGTGACTGTTCGGTTATTAAACGGTATAATATGAATATGGTTCTTGAAATAAAAGGATAAAGATAGAATAAATCTCACTAACTACATTACGTGGCATGCCAGCGTCTCTTTATCGAATGCCGAAGAAGGGCTGTGTACCGAAGATAGCTTGTTAGCATGTGAAACACCACTATAAAATGTTTTGATCAATGTCTTAAAATGTCTTTATTTTCCCGGGGGAAGTACTGTGAGCGAGCTGTTTTGTTCTTTGTTGTAAATGATTTTTTCTACTTGTCCATTTTCTCTATTTGTTTGTTGTTTATGATTTTTCTGGTTTTCCAATATTTTTTTCTGTTGTCAATGATTTTTCTGGTTGTCTGATATTTTTATTTTGTTGTGGCGCCATCTATAAAACACATATCTGCTGAAATTAATTTGTCTGGTGATTGATGGTCTCATTATTTAGTTCGGCCGTAGAAAGTGTCCCCGTACAAATAAATCAGAAGTTTTTAAAATTATCAGAATATAATCGATTACAGGGTACTTCATAATGACAATCACTGTATCTGGGTTATCCGCGCAACCTTTTTATTTATTTTAGATGGGGAGTGAGAGAATTGTCACAGGTAGCTCTATCGATAGAATGCTAGACGTTTTGATAGTAGGCGTTTTCACTGCACGGGTTCGATTCCCAGTGTCAGTGTGGGCTTATAATTATCAATGTAGACTTTTAAAGAGAGAGAAAGAGAGGGGGGGGGGAGAGAGAGAGAGAGATTATGTTTAAGAATTGTTTGGGTTTTGGGTTTTGATATTTGGGTTTTTTATTCGTTTCGGGCTTAATATAAACAATTTACGTCAGAGGGATAACATCACATCGTCATAAGGTATAAACAATTTAACTGTAAACAAGAATAGAACAACTTCTGTGTATTCTATCCATGAATGACTTTGATGGAAATGGAGAAATAAATCTCGTTGATGACTGGTGTAGTTGGTACCCTTCTTTCTGAAAACAGGTAAGTGAAGTCCGGAGGCCCGATTTCATTGCATTTCCGGTAGCTAGAGGGACGTTGAAAATGTCTTACGTATTTTTGCAATAACCCAAACAATTTTCCTAAAATAACGTTTACATAATAAAATGAATTTAAATAACGATAAAGTTCAACCCCAACGCTTTAAAATACTAAACAAGAAACGTATGTTTTCTTTACTGCGTTCTTGGAATCCCTCTGATCTCTCTTGGTTGGGAATAAATGTACACATACATTGTCATCCGGTAATATTTTACTGTATTATATAACCTGCATAACCCCCAATTCGTCCGGAAAATATTATGAACTATCTGGAATTCTATTTCTATAGATTTATGCAATATTGTGCCAAAAGATTTATCAAAATAATAACATTTTTTATTTCTGTGTGCACTAAATTTGTTTGATACAAGTTTTCGCTTTAAGAATTAAAAAAAAATTCATTCCAACTATTCATCACGATGGACAATACTTTTCTTTTGTTGAAACCAGTACTTACGCCGATTGTGGAATGGAGATTCGAACCCGAAGACTCCGGATCTGGAGTCTGACGCTCAACCCTTAGACCATTATTTCCACTTGGAACATAATTAATCCTTCTGCAATTTTCTCTTCTGTTAAATGCCTTTTAAATTACTCTTTATACTCGAATAAATATTTTTATTAACCGCTAAAACCCCTTGAGAATAGTTTATGTTTTATAAATAAATAATCGGTCAATGCGACCGCGCCTCAAAGACAAACTATTCATTTACGCGGAGGAATAAGGTAATTATCCGCGATCATTTATGGATTATTACACATTCTATAAATAATTAATTTCTTTTGAGTTTTTTTTTCTGAAACCTCGTAAATCATATTTGTAAAAGCTTGTAAATGAATATTCAATGATGTTTTCCGATTGTTTCAGATCGAAAGCGACACAGACCATTGTTGTAGGTGGGTCCTGTAAAAAGTACAGTATAATTAAATTATTAGTGTTGTCGTATGTGTCTCCTGTTAAAAAATAAATTATTATTAAATTATAAGACGTTATAAAAAAAGGTCGTTGTTTTTTCAATATTCCATGTAGTTTAAGCTTAAATAACAATTTGGTTTTGATGTACCGCCCTTGTTGAATAAGCACGAGAATATATGTCTGCTGCAACACTCTTATTGCACACGCGCGAGAGTTGGGTCCGTTGTACCATCAGTGTTGTACACGCGCGAATGTAGGTTTACATATACAAGCAGCAAGAGATTTTAAGACTGCTGTGCCACTCGTGTTGTCTAGGCACAAAATATGTTAATGGTCTACCACTCATGTTGTACAGGCGCTAGAGCAGTGGTCTGTGTACCACCCGTGTTGTCTAGGCACAAAATATGTTAATGGTCTACCACTCATGTTGTACAGGCGCTAGAGCAGTGGTCTGTGTACCACCCGTGTTGTCTAGGCACAAAATATGTTAATAGTCTACCACTTATGTTGTACAGGCGCTAGAGCAGTGGTCTGTGTGCCACCCGTGTTGTCTAGGCACAAAATATGTTAATAGTATACCACTCATGTTGTACAGGCGCTAGAGTAGTGGTCTTTGTATCACCCGTGTTGTATAGGCACGAAATTTGGCTTCTGGTCTACCACTCGTTTGCGTAATATTACGAGTGTTGAGGTCTGAGCACTCTTTTATCATCCCTGTTGTATAAGCTCGACAGTTGGGATGGGCTATACAACCCGTGTCGTGTAAGCAATAGAGTTTAAGACTGCTAAACCATCCGTGTTATCCGATGTTATCAACTGGCTCTATCTCGTTATTCCATCTGGATAACCATCTTCAAACGAGTGCAGATTATAGGTGATGGGTTTTCATTAACCAATGCGCTTTCGTCATTATTCTGTTTTAAAATTATAAACGTTTGCAGCTAAGAATCTCAAATTGGGGTATATACTAAGTTATTTGTATTTCCGAAGCTAAATCATCAATATCGATTTGACCATCCAGCATTTTTCCGCGTGCCTCAGACGTATAAAAATGAAAGACAATTTTATGACAAACAGGGCGGGCCATTCATAAATTTACTATCGCGTCACTATTTTTATTTCTACTATTATGTAAACCACTTTCTAGACTAAAATTTTGTTGTTTAGTTTATTTACATTTTAGCACTATCACTACCTATTCTCGCTAACTGTCTTCCGTGAGTACATAACGTATTAAAGTGCCCTTTAAGGAATGATTCTTATTTTGGTGCGGTTCATGCAGATTCACGCGAGAGCTGGCAAATCCATAAAGCACGCTAGCGCTTAATGGTAAATTTGCCAGCTCTCGCGTGTACGTCCAATCTGCATGAACCGAACCAAAATAAGAATCATTACTTTTATTTACATTTTATTCATTTTTTTTTCTTTAAATAAACTTAAGTCAAACGCTTTCAAAAATTAGTATTAAGTGAAAAGGGGAAGTAATACGTGGGAGTTTTCAATAGTAACAGCCATGACGTTACTGACGTCATTACGGGTCATGCGGTTCATGCAAAATGAACCGAATTTTTTTAAACGAAAAAAATCAATAGGAATGTAAATATTATTAAATGACATCGCATTATCACCCGCTACCCCAATTAAAAATTCTAACAGTCTTTCGGATTAAACTTTAAACCGAGGTCCAGTGCAGTGTTGATATACACCGGGCTTTTAAAACCTTGCACCTTTAAAACCTTCATAACATAAAATGACTAACACTCTTCTGGAGGTCTCGCTCATATGGGCTTCCGGTAGCGACGATAAATAAAATCAAATACACAGACTTCGCATTCAAAAAGTGAGATTTTTTGTGTAGAACTTTATGCAGACACCATTAGGAAAGAACGGGCTTATAGAAACTCGTATTTTTTGTAATCAATTTTCGCTGCTCTAAATTTCGCGATCTTGGTTGCTAGCGAATCACAAAAACGAACATTACAATAACCTGATCTATGTTATAACTTTTTACGGCGTAGCTGTCGGAACTAGCTTGACCAAATGTTTAGACCAATTAAACCAACGGACGAATTTTCAAGAAGATTTGGAAAATGACATTTAAATGGAATGAATTCGCGCAGTTGTAAAAGTATGACATGATTCGAGTACGCTTTTACATGGTTTTATTTCGCCAGAGCTTGATATCGCGCATGGAAAAATTCCAGAGAAACTAGCGCAAAAAACGCCAAAACAAAATAACATGCGCAAAATATAACGATACCTGAGTATCTCTTTTAGACATGACTGAATACGAATACGTGCATGAAAGTAGATTGTTTAATATCTCTTCATAATAGAACATAATCACGCGGTAACCTTTGCTAATTGTGTTGAAAAGATAATATGATTTATATAAATGTAACGGTACTTCTATCTTGAATAGGATGCTAATTATAAATATAAAAATTGGTTTAAATTATTTTCTAAGTTTTAATTTTTAACGTTCTGTAATACAACCACGGATCGGAAATACAACCCAGGTTCGGAAATATCATCCGGTTCGGTAATACAACACCGGTTCGTAAATACAACCCCGGTTCGGAGAAAAAGACATTTCGTTAATCACGTGGTACAGACAATAAAAATAGTTCTTTAGAGTATGGTATTACGCCCCAAGCAACATTACGATAGAGGTGATTTATTGTTTGTGAAAAATTTTATGTATGCTAGTATAACTACAAGAAAGAATTCCCCTAAGGTATTCGGAAGAACCCCCATCTGTTCGAATTTGATTGCAGCATCATTTTTAAGAAATATGAAATAATATAGACGCGTGTGATATAATTTTCTACATATTTTATTTTTAACATATGTTCAAATAAACTGACATTCATTAACAATACGAAAAAAATACCTGAGTTGTCATTCGAAAATTAGAATTTCCTTTTATGTTGAGTATAATAAAAGACACAAAAAATTAAATTTTTTCAAAATATTTGATCAGACATTCGGCATTTCCTGGAATCCACAGGTGATGTTACATACAGTTAAACCCCTCATTAATACAACCCTAAAATTCATACCATCCCCATAATAAGATAAGGGACCTTTTTTTACATTTTAACACCATTTTCCACCCCAAAATTTAGACCACGCTATTTTGAAGACCACTTTAGTTCACTCAAAAAAGTGTTCTTAATAGCGAGGTTTCACTTTATAGTATGTTAACGTCATCTACACACTATGAACAATATTTTAATAGTATGTGTCTGTCTCGTTACTGTGTCACAGTAACGAGACAGACACATACTATTAAAATATTGTTCATAAGTTAACAAGCACAAATTGATAATTTTATAATTTAATGTTCCTTAAATGAGAATTACTTACTGGACAAATAATTAACTCGCCTATAAATGCATTAAGATTAATTATTGAATTATAAATTATTATAATTAATTATAAACATGTATACTTTTTCCATAATCAGAAAACTTTCCGTTTAATAGCAACAGCGTTTTTTCTTTACAACAATAAGCAAGTTGCCGTTAAACACATAACAATAGTAAATTGAATTTAATAACTGTTACACTTTATGATAGAGAATTAAAGCAAGAAATAATTTTACTTTTTCCCTGAATATAGTTATAAATCGCTGATGATATAATTTTCTTTCTCATAGATTATAATAATTGATGTACATTTATGTTGATCGTTTTAAAATCATAATAAGATCTAGAATCTTTTCTCTCTTTTTGGTAATTAAGTGAGGTTACGGTGATAAAGGGGTATAAACTGAATTTAAAAAGTAATTGTAAATTAAAGTTGTTTTTAAGCTGATTATCGATGCTTGATATTTTATGGTAATATGATAAATATTCATTTATGAAAATAATTTTACCACAACAAAAGAAACTGTTACAACATTAAAACATATGTTTTCCTGTTCTTAAGCCCCCATTAACCAAAATCAAAATTTAAAAAAAAAACTTCAAAAGAAATCTGATAAAAGGCTAGGAATATAATCTTGTTGATAAAATATGATAAACTATAAATTGCTGTGCAATAAACATATTAATATAACTTGTATTAGTAGATTAATATTAGATGTTTGTTTGATTAAATTTTGGAATTTAGAACATCATGTTCATGTACTTGATGACGTCATTGATTAAGTCACATTATAAGACAAAGTTGTGAATACGACGAAAACAGGGTCTAAATTCAAATTTAGGACACAGGTTTTATTTTGATTGTAAGCTAACAAAAATTAAATATCACAAAATATGTTGTTGCATCTATATAGTATGTAAATGTACAGTTTAGTTTTATTTTAGGTCCAAAGGTGCGTAAATATAAATTTCTAAAATTGGTCAGTTTTTTAAATAATTTTTGAGGTAACTGATAAATATTGTCTTTAAAATGATTTTTTTCATAAAATCAATTGTTATTTGCATAATAATTCGGTGCAATTTTCAATGTTTTTCTCTGCAAAGATAGCTCTATTCACACTTTTATTTATTAACAAATAAACAAATAAATATAATGGTCTAGACCAGAATTGCTTGATAACGTACCCAGTCCATTATGAAAAATAAATATCCACACAAGAATATTATTAAAATACACAAAATGTAACGGTAGTTGAAAATCCTTCTTTGCTTCACGGTGAAATGTTTTCCCAGATATGAGTATATTTAATTAAAATCATTATATTAAAATTGCTCCAGTTTTTTTTTATAAATTGAGGGACAAATAAAATTCTCATCAGTACAATGACGAGCGATTCTATTTATTTTTCGATGCATCAATCATGAAGTAAATGTCAACAAAGACCTATATTATACAACAAAGACCTATAGTGAAAACATAATTTTCTGGCATGCGCACTTCGTCAAAGGGCAAGTAATTTTCAAGGGAAACAACCTAAAAAGTAACGCTTGGTCACGTGACGAGATTCTCGTCGAATCCACGAGAAAAAACGAGAATTCTTATATCAGTAATAGAGAGATGCGAATCTATTTATATATATAGGTCTCTGATGTCAATTATTTATTATGTGCAGTTGTGGATCCAGAGGGGTTCAGTCGGGTTGCTTGAACACCTTTTGGGACATCAATATTTTATTTTCCTGGGGATCATGGCCATAAAGTTATAAATGATCATGTTACAAATCTAAGACTGTCCCTTTCTGTCAGGCCATGAAGCGGCAACTGAAAACGAACAACTTTCTTGATAACCTTATACCATATGTTAAATGTGCCACTTTTCATAACGACGATTTACTTCAGACTATACTTTAGCAAACATAACATAGGGTAAATCTCTATCTAGAATATTTGTGATTTTATTGTTCACCATTACTTTAACATGAAGTTTTTTCCTACATTTGGTGTTATATAGAAACAAACGACTAGTATATTTTTTAGAGTCCTGTTAATAGTCTCCCTTGTAAATCACCTCCCTTGTTAATCGTCTCGCTTGTAAAAAGAAGTTCCTGAAAATCGTCTCCATTGTAAATGGTCTCTCCTGCAAAAAGTCTCTCCTGTTAATAGTCTCCCTTGTAAATCGTCCTACAAGTTTGTAAATAGTTTCCCTGGTTAATGGTCTCCCCTTTCAACATTTCATGATGGTGGCATGTGAAGTATACAAAAAGACACGATAAAGCGTGATATTAAGGACATGGTAGTTAACAAAGTATGCTACAGACACTGAGAAACTGAGTTTACATAGACATCAGCACAATCTTTCTTTTTTCCAATGCTCAAACTATAGAGGATATTTGTATTGACCAGTGTAAGGTAGATATAATTCACCCAGTGAGCTCTGGAATTCGTATTTTCACGAGTGGCGAAGCCACGAGTGAAAATACATAATTCCGGAGCTCTCGAGTGAAAAATAATTCTATCTTCATTGGTAAAAACAAATTTTCTTTTTATTTTAAGCTTTTAGTGCATAATTTGTGTGAAATTGACCGAAAATTTGCATAAAATAGCGCCAAACAACCTTTGTTTATTGCGTAACCTCATGACGTCATATACCCAAATTTGAGCCCGTTTTCTAAACGTTCTCATTCGTAATGTTATGTGCGTTTGTGTACCAGCGTGAAAAAAGCAGTGAAAATATAAATGGTATTCCACTGTCTGAAAACAGTGAAATACCATTTTTATTTCACCGGGAAAATTTTTTAATTCATAAGAACTCATAAAATAAATAAATGTACCAAGGTTATTTTAGGACCGTCTACATTCGTCATTGCACTGTCATCGGCAAAAATAAAAATATAAAAATCTTTCTAGCTGCAAAATGCAACTTCAACGAAACTTTATACAAAAAAACTAAACAACAAATAAAACAATATTTAAAATACCCACATGAGTATTATGACACAGACAATAATATGTTTCCTTTTAAAGAATTGTCTTTAAAGAAGAGAGAAATCAATGATTGTCTTCCATTTACGCGACCATAACTACTATGAAGAGAGAAAAGGACATTTTTCACCTCTTTAGAAGACCAGGAAATTCAAGGTCAAACACACTTTTACAAGTATCTCATACGGTTTACATATCTTTGAAAAAAAGAACACAGTATATTGTTGTCAGTATCATGTTTCACATGCGGGCATTTAAAATGAGGTTTTGTGTTGCTTAGCTTTTGTGCATGGATGTAAATAGAATGTTGAGGAATTGTTTAGATCTAACTATTTTTCTTTACTGTTCTAACTATCTTAAGATATGCTAAAGTAAAGATACATTAACTGTCATTAACTATTTTTTGTTTTGGTTTGTAATATTATGTTTTATTTGTAAATTTAAAGCCAAGAAGTATGTTTATTTGCTGATGATTCAACAAACATCGAGTCATCGTGACGCTTTGTGATCTGTGAACGATCATGCCTAGAAGTCAGTCAGATACATCTTTCATCTACTAATTGAACCTTTGTTTCATCGCTTTAAACAAGAGTTTTATACCACTTAGCGACAAAAGATAAACACTTTGAGATGCTTATTTAAAACATTTACAACTGTAAGTACCTATCAGCCTCGAAGGCTTGAAGTTTATCATACGAATTTTTACGTTTTACAAATTAAAGAGGCGACATTATTTTTTTCCAGTCCGACTACTAAACGAGGCTTGGAATTTATCATACGAATTCTTTATGTTTTACAAAGTAAAATGGCGACAATATTTTTTCCAGTCCGACTACCAAACGAAGACAGTCAGGGACGGAACCAGCGGAGGTTCAGTAGGTTGGTCGAACCCATTGTGGGGGGCAGCGATATTTTATTTTCATGAGGATTTTAGCAAGATTTGGAAATTATTCTGTAACTGTACTTAGACTTTCGTAAACGACCCCCCTTTCTGGTAATCTTGCACGAACCCTAACGGTCCATAGTTTGTGCCGCAGTAGTGTTCTGGGCATATACACTGGTCAAAAGTTCTAAGTGCACACTTTTCAATTTTGAATATCTCAAAGTAAGCTTATTCTAATTGAATGAAAGTTTGACACAATGTTAATTATGATCAAACAATAATATTTTTTTTGAAAACCGTGCACATGGTTTACGTATTACGTCATCCACGTTGGCATACGCTATTTATGTGTAATCCCCGTGCGGCAATAAAAAATATTTTTTTACAATCGTTTTTGTTTTTCACATGTTCACCGACTCCAGACAAACACGAAAAACACACCAACAAATTGTAACCATGGAACGGTTGACGTCAGCAGACAACGACATTGCCGTCAAAATTCTTTTCACTGGCACAACTTCAAATTTGTTCTAAAAAATTTTGACGGTTTTTGTAAATGCAAAAAAAATACCATATTTTTGCATATTTAATTAATTTAAGAAGAAAATCAAACGATATTATTTTCTAGATTGATAACGTTGCTTACGTTGAACGCTGACGCTACTCAATTACGTCATTCAATATTTATGTGAAACAACGTAAACTCGAAAATATTAAGGTAGCATTTGTTGGATAAGTGTCCAATAAATAAAAATTTAAAACTAAAATTTATAGAAATTCAATAAACTTTAAAATCGAATGATTCGAAAATGACGTTCATTTGGTGAAAAAGCGTGTCCGAAAACTGGTCAGTTTTATCAAAATGAATACATTTTTCATTTGGAAAGGCTGTTACACATATATCATAGAGAATTGCATCATCCCAAACTGCTAGACAATTTAAAAACTTTTGGCACAAAACATTGTTTAAAAAAAATGGAATTTCCTCCTTGAAATCCTGTAAAAACGTTATGGAAAAATAGAGAAGAGTGCGTTGGCTCATCGTGCCCAGCAGACCATTACAAAGCTACAGGAAGCTATTTTAGTGCAATGGAATGGAAAACTACAGTATTTCCTTTAAAGTTGCATGAAATTTAAATTATAGAGAGATGAGAAAACGATCAAAAATGATGGCCGATGCAGTGATAATTAACTTGAGAATTGCTTTCTGAGTATTAGTGAGCTAAAATGTTATTATTTTTTAATCTGGTTAAGCAGACATAAATTTTTTGGTGTGCTTTAACAGAATATTGATTCTTCTTCATTGTAATTTACACTATTTTGAAAGATTGAATCAAATAATTTGAAAAATCAACATTTATCAATGTGCACTTAGAACTTTTGACTAGTGTAGATGATATTTGTTTTTACCAGTGTAAGATAGAAATACATTTCAGCCAGTGAGCTCCGGAATTCGTATTTTCAAGGGTGGCGAAGCCACGTGTGAATACACATAATTCCGGAGTTCACGAGTGAAATATATTTCAATCATTCATTGGTAAAAACAAATTTTCTATTTATTCAATGCTATTTGCATGAATTTGTCAGAAAATTTGCATGAAATGGCACCAAAAACGTTTGTCTTTGATGTTACGTCATATACCCAAACTCGAACCCGTTTTCTAATCGTTCTCATTCGGAAATTATTTGCGTATGAAAAAAAAGTAAAAATGAAAATGATATTCCACTGTTTGAAAACAGTGAAATAACACATTTATTTCACAAAAAAAATATACATGTAATTCATTGTAAAGCATAAAATAAAATGTGTTATCTTGTATCACGATATCGTGCAATATTATTAGTGGCAATTTCAGATTTTAAACAGATAGAGAAAATTACTTTTCTCTGTTTATCATTTTTATACATAATGATAAAAAAAGTTAAGTCCGAGGAACAAACGTCGGGTTATTATTATTTGGATTGATCTTTTGAAATTCACCTTTTTCTAAACCGATTAGATAACGCTTTAGTGCTTTACACCATGTACAATGGTTTTATCGCATATGTTACCAGTGTAGATCCAGATCAACTGGCACATCAGATTGAAGACAGATTTATCTGATGAAGTCACAACTTTGTTATGTGACAGTCAAAAATGTCTTACCGCTCAACATATGTGATTTGAAAATGATAATGTTACTGTGAGGCATAATAATACAATATGTAACATGCCATGTGCATAATCTGTACGTCTGATCAAATATTTGAAACTAGGGGCGCGTAACGGGGAGAGGTACATTCGGGCAGTTGACGTCAATTCCTGAAATGACGTCATTAAGTTGAGCAGACGACATTACATACTTTATGTGCATTTCGCGGTAAAAATAACATTATGTTGTCAAAATGTGTAACAAAATTGCCAATGAGTTACGAGAAAATAACAGATAATTGTAATTTCTTTCCAAATACAGTTACAACTAAAATGTCAAAAATATGACCGAAAACACCTCTTCCCATGGGGCAACCTAATGTTACAATACGATATTATTATAATATTATATTACAATATTTCGTATTATAGAAAAAAGAAAATTCTGAAAACTCAATGTAATAATGTTAGTTTTGTATTTTTGAAGAACGTCAGTTTATTTCAAATTAAGTTTAAAAATGGATACGTTATGTGGAAAATTTAATCACAGGGACCCATGTTATCTCCCTTTATGTTTAAAATGATGTTGAGTTCCTTTGGATTCTACATTGTTCGCTGCTTAGTCAGAAATAACCTTATGAATCTAAATACGATCAGTGAAAATCATGATCAGACCGCACTGATGTTTTATAATGATCACAAAAAGTAAGTTCGAGGAACAAACGTCGGGTCATTATTATTTGGATTGATCTTTTGAAAATCACCTTTTACTAAAACGATTAGATAACGCTTTACTATGTTTACCATGTTTAATGTTTTATCTCATATGTGACCAGTATAAATCCCGATCAGCTGGCTCATCTGATTGAAGACAAATTTATCTGATGAAGTCACGACTTTGTCATGTGACAGTCAAAAATGTCTTACCGCTCAACATATGTGATTTGACAGCGATAATGTTTATGCGAGGTATAATAATACAATATGTAACATGCCACGTTCATAATCTGTACGTCTGATCAAATATTGAAACATTGCGCTTCTTCTTTCATTTATTCATCATATCATTATGAGGCGCGTAAAGGGAAAAGTTACATTTGGGCCGTTGACGTCAATTCCTGAAATGACGTCATTAAGTTGAGCAGACGACATTGTTTAGTGTGCATTTTGCGGTTAAAATAACAATATGTTGTAAACATGTATAACAAAATTGCCAATGAGTTATGAGAAATTAATATTATTAGATAATTGCAAGTTTTTTTCCAAATATATTTACAACTAAAATGTCAAAAATATGTCCGAATACATCTCTTCCCGTGGGGCACCCCAATGTTATAATATTATACTAAAAAGAAAATTCTAAAAACTCAATGTAATAATGTTGGTTTTAAACTTTTGAAGAACGACAGTTTATTTGAAATTAAGTGTAAAACTAGACTGTGAAAAAATTAATCACATGGGTCCTTATTATCTTCCTTTATCTTTAAAATGATCTTATTGTGATCTTTTTGAATCTACAATGATCGCTTCTTGGTCAGAAATAACCTAAATGCGAACAGTATTAAGACGTCACTGATGTGCCGGCTGATCTGCAAAACTTATCGCCCATGTTATTACAGCCATATTCCATGGCGTAAATGGTTAAGGAAAAACAAAACAATTTCACAAACAAAACTCCTTGAAGATTTCTGGAAATCTTATATCCGACCCTTGACTTAAGTCAAACTTTTAAAAATTAACTTTCATTTCCTGTCTTTCATACATATCGGGGTCGGATGCAAGATTTTCAGAATACGGTTCTTATGTTATTTACATGATAATTTCTTTCTGACCAAAATCCCCGTGAAAATTAACTATTTCTACCAAAGGGGGCTTCGAGCAACCACACTGACCCCATACTGGATCAACCCCTGATCTGTTGTTTTTCTTGTTGTTGTTTTTTCATCACATCAAACAGTAAAGATAAGCGTTCTTTCTAACACCTATGTAAAATTTAAAGTATCTTAAAATATTATGTAAATCTTTCATTAAGGACATTAGCAACACTTATTGAAATGCAGTGTGCAAACCCATTTGCTCGCTTTTTGTAGAATATTCATTATTGTTGGTTTTTGGCCCATTCCTCCATATATAAGCCTTTTATCGCATAAGCAAATAGTGTATATCCAGATCAGCCAGCACATCTGTGTCGGTTGATCAGTATCTGCACTATTGGCCTTTATGGTCATAAATAACCTAATAAATAAAAAAGCGAACAGTGGGATCCTGATCAGACCTCGGAGATTTGTAGGCTGATCTGGATCTACGCTGTTCACCCTCGCCATATAGGCGTATATATGAAAGAAAGTGGATAACGGCGCCTGATCACATATCTGGACGAAAATACGGGCTGAAGGTTATAAAGCTGAGATTGGAAACCAGTCTCAAATCTCAAGCATCTGATTGGCTGAAATGGCGACTGGTCGCCATTTCAGCCAATCAGATGCTTGAGATTTGAGACTGGTTTCCATGCTCAGTTTTATAACCTTGGGCAACGAAGTTGTTTCAAATATCAAAAATAATCAAATAAACTGTTGAAGATCTGTAAATATGATGTAATGGTCTTATATAGTCAACCTCCTAGTAAATATATTTAAAGCCAAAGTTGTTTTAGCGTAAATAACGCAGTATAGTTCACACACAACAAATTCTAAAATGAAATTATTAGACCAAACTTGCGTCGAAATCCGCTCCTTTTCATTCATTGAGGGATATATGCAGTATATAGTAGTACAACTAATTTAACCCATATCTGAGGAATTTAATTACTTTGCCCTGATCTGTGAATAAGCAGCTTTTAGAGAATGCAAAATTACTCAGTTAAAGTTCAATATCTAAGTAAATGTCAGTTCAAGTTCAATATCTTAGTAAATGTTGGTTATTTACATATAATATATAAAAATGAAATAAAATATTCCGAGCATGCAATAGTTTCATATTTATCTTGTTCGATGCTTTCAATGTTCCCTTTTCATTTACTACTTTTATCATCGAAATATTTCAAATGTCACTAAGTCCTGGGCCCAAGACCATAAACCCTGGCGCCATTTTAGCCAATCAGATGCTTGAGATTGGAGACTAGTCTCCTGATTTAGTTTTATGATTATTGGCCCAGCTGAGATATTCCAGAACAAATGTTTCAGCTTAAACTTAGAGTCTTTTCATTTTTTACTAATTTATAAACATTTAATAACATTAATAGAATTAATAACATTAATAAAATTAATAACATCAATAGCATTAATATCATTAATAACAATAGAAGCATTATTAACATTAATAGGATTAACAACATTAATAGCATTATTAACATTAAAAGGATTTATAACATTAATATCATTAATAACATTTATAGCATTAATTATATTAATATTATTAATAACAACATAGCCTTAATAACATTAATATCTTTAATAATATAAATATCATTTATAATATTAATAACATTAATAACATTTATAACATTAAAGATATTAATAACATTTATAACATTAGAAATATTAGAAATATTAATAACATTAATAAACACTTTAATTAGAAAATAACATGGTCGGGTGCAAGATTTCAAGAAAGGGGGGTCGTTTGTGAAAGTCCTCAGGTAGCAACATGAATTTATCAACTTTCTGGCCTATATTCCCATGAAAATAAATTATTGCTGCCCAGATCCACCACGTATACAGATTATGCATATCGAAAACTGGGATAGAAACAACAAATTTTATACAGGCATATTCTTAAAACTTAAATCAATTAAGTATGTTGTGTATGCTCCAATTGTTAAAATTATCACGGAGTTGAGTTTTAAAATCCAACTCAATATTTTTCGTGATGCTGGGGCTAGAACTCAAAGGCAACCACCATTTTTATATTGAGAACCTCAAGGCCCAAGATCATAAAACTAAGATTGGAGACCAGTCTCAAATCTCAAGCATCTGATTGGCTGAAATGGCGACCAGTCGCCATTTCAGCCAAACAGATACTTGAGATTTTAGACTGCTCTCCAGATTTAGTTTTATGATCTTAGGCACAAGTCAACATACAAATGTTAACTTTCAATTCCTGTATTTCATTCATGTACAATGTTACACTTTCTAGTGTCATGATTGAACAATTGCAATTTGCACCTCACAAGTGTTTGATGAAAGATATATACAAAGCCTTCAGATCATTTGACATAACCGTTTCTTTTCATTAACAGATTCCTATATATGTGTAGAAGTGGGTATATTTAATCAGTGTAATGCGCTATAGATCCGTTTGGATTTTAACTAACTCCCCTAATACCAAATAAACACTCAATAATGATCCAAAGCCGAAGAATAAACTTTAACTTCTTTATAATAATAGAATACGGTAAGTTTATACAACGACCTCGGTGGTTATTTACGTTCCAATCCCTTGTCTCTTTTCTTCGCTTTTACGTTAAATGTACTCCAATAGATGTTTGTTTTACAGTTTTGGACAAAATAGCAAAATAATGACAACTTAATGGATTCCCATTCATTCCATTTAGGTTAAATCCCTCGGATTTATGGAACTGTTGGTTTAATTTCCGGACAGATTAATGCGCGGGATTATGTTTGCAAAACTAATCAACTTAACCCTCGGTCCAGTTTTAGTCTGATATATGTTATTATATGTCATGATTGTTTTTGATATTTCAGAGCATGCCGACGGAGAGAGCAATGTGTACAAGCGGAAAGGAGTCCAGCCCGTTTCCTCTCAAGGGTCGGGTGCAAGATTTCCAGCAAGGGGTTCGTTTGGGGCTGTTTTAGGGTAGTTACACGAGAATTTTAGACTTTCTTACCAAAATCCCAACAAACATTTGATATTGCTGCCCCAGACATACAATGGAACGCAATGTCTTTTAGATGTTTAAGTGTGGGTTCCATTATTACTATGCGTATGGTCTTTTATCACAGTGTTTTGAAGGGTGTATGACAAACTGTTGTATAGTCGTTTGTAATTCAAATTGAATGGCATTATATTCTTATTAAGGACTGTACTTTAAAACAAATTAAGATGTTAAATGTATGGTTCTATCGTGTACAATGATGGAAGATATATTTATGTCTATATTTGTATGCCTTGCTTTTCACTTTGGGGAAATAAAGAGAATACAATATAAGTAATAAGAATAAATTAATTTATTGAGGCTCAAGGCTTTCATTTCAGTCTTTTAAATCAGAAACATGGTTTCAGCTAAAACATCAACAACAAAAACAGCAACAACATCAATTGTTAAGCTTATATTTAACTTAATTTTAAGTATTTTATTCCCTCCTATATGTAAGAAAATATGCCTACGACCGTGCGATTAAGAAACATACCACTGGCATATTTTTATTAATAAAATTAAGAAGGAATATTATTGCAAGATTTAAAAAATTACTTCAAAGAAAAAATCAAAGATGTTGAGAAATAATTTCAACAACAGCAACAACAAATAAAAAATACTATTCTCATTATAAGCATAATGATTTTTATATTGAATACTGAATTTTTTTAATTTGAAATCATACATAGATAATTTTATACCTTACATGTAAGATATTTTAATTCGCTAAAGAAAAATATAAAAAGTGTTATTAATTAATACAAAATGGTACTCGTTTGTTTTATTTTCTCTAGTGTTTGTTAAAAATAGTTTCATCCGTTTTCAATAAATAATTTGAGTTAATAAATAATAATATCTACCGCGGATCAGCTAA
Source organism: Corbicula japonica (assembly GCA_038501625.1). Taxonomy (NCBI): domain Eukaryota; kingdom Metazoa; phylum Mollusca; class Bivalvia; order Venerida; family Cyrenidae; genus Corbicula; species Corbicula japonica. The sequence continues at coordinate 564,416 of JAZAYU010000152.1, forward strand.
ATCCGCGGATTGCGAGAGGAAAGTAACAGCATTTGCCGTTTCCATGTTTAGCTACATTATTCAAAGAGTTTCAGAGACAAAAGTCGTTATAATTACATATATATTTCTAAAAGATACAGAGATTATTAATCAGTAAAACATATTCACTTAAAACAACTACATTAAATTAATTTACACGGAATTTATCCATGAATTGTCGAGATACCAATCGCTTAAACTGCATTAATTGCAATTCATCTCTAGTGAAAATTTCAATTAATAGATTCGTGACTTTGTTTGCTTTAATTAAGCCACGTAATTTTACTTTTGAACAATTTGCAATAAATTTTCTATTATTGATGCCGATAATCAGATGTAAATCTTGAAGTAAAACAACATTAAAACATATTTCGCACGAAATTCCAGATTGTTACGAAATATTTAAATGGGCAATAAAGTAGTGAATCTAAACACGTTTAAATATTTTACATAGATATCGTATCTTAATTAAGAGGCCCCGGGTTAATATTCATTGTTATACATCTATTCCTTCGATAAATATGCATGCCTTATTGAAATATACAATTTATAGCAAATCATCATTTCATAAAATGCCAATAAATAAAATGAATTAGTATGTAATTCTAACTTCTGACATATTCTATTATCAAAACAATATCAAATAATAGAAATAACATTTGAAATCAGATAAAAATTTGTAGAAAGTAGAAATTTTCCTCCAGGCTTTACTGAAAAAAATTACTTTTATTTTCTACGTTGATAGAAATACGGTTCAATAACGCGGGGCGGAGTTTCGTGCTAATTTGCATATCCGATATTCCATTGGCTAATTTATCCGCCGATTGTATCCAATTAAGGAGAAAAACCCGATTACACTGGCGTGTTCTTTACACTTTTCAATATAATGTGGACAGATTATATGTTACAATAATAGATTGGGCGGATTCACGTCTCATTTAGGTGAATTAAATCTGTAAATTCGGATAGGCTAGTTTACAAATCCATTTTGCAGCAAACAGTACGGATACTTAGTTACTTTGATTTTCTCAAAGCGCATTACAGTGAATTACAAAGTTAGAAGGACGAAATAGAAAATAAGATTGATTTTCTTAGAATTATAATATTTAAAATTATTGTTTTTAATAACAAAGTGAGTTACTTATTCTGAAGAGAAAAATGATGCATCATCTACCGTTGGGGTTATATTACACACCAGATCAGCTGAAATCGTTTTACAACGCGGAGCAGCTAAAATTACTGTATGGAAGCGAACAACTGAAAGCAGCGGCGTACGGCCAGGAACAACTAAAGGCTCTGTACACACACGAGCAACTGAAGTCGCTGTGCAGCGCGGAGCAACGTTTAAAGAATCTGTGCAACCAGGATCACATTAAATCTCTTCCGACGAGCCAAGAAGGTCTCAAACCAATGCCACCGTCGCCGTTACTCGCCGGAAGTCCGCCAGCTAGCTCGGCTTCATCCATGTTTTCTATAGACAATATTCTGTCGCAGAGCCGACCACTTCTTGCGCACAGACCAACGCCGACATACCCGTACCCATACCATGCTATGCCACACCTTGCTCCGGAGATGTTTGGTGAGTACTCAATTTCAAAATGTATCTACCTTTATTTGAGTATTAACCTAATGTAAGTTTTTGAATCGGACTCATATATTGTTAAAGAATTCAAGATAAGAAGCGCAATTTAGATCTGATGAAACTTAATTTAGATCTTTGGATCTAAGAAAATGTAATAATTTAGATCTTGGGAAACAACATTTCGATCTAAAGACACATAATTAAAATCAAATGAAACTAAATTTAGATCTAAAAACGCATAATTTAGATCTGAGAATGTTTAACTAAAATCTAAAACACAAATTTTGACAGAATACAAACAACTGCAAGATTATGGACAAATTAGAATCAGGCATCTAGTGCTAAGAAATTCTACTTATCTTTAAACTTAATGTGTATGTATGTAAACCAAAGAGTAGAAAAAATCATTAATTAAAACGCATCATGTCAGATTTGTATGATTTTATTTAAACAAATATATTTCATATTTATATGCCTTTTTTATATTACCTGTACAAAGCGAAACACTTATTACGTAAACTATGGCGTTAAATATATAAACGCTAGCAGGTAAATTCTTAAATTTCTTTGTTTATAGGACCACGAAAGCTGTCTTATATTAATTTATATTTATTTTAAGACTTATATTTTAAAAGATGCAAAAGCCATCAAAAAGATGATTAATGGACTCGGGACAAAGATGTTTTAATCTTTCACTACTTTAATAATATAATTATAGGCATAAATTGAATTAATGCAAACGATTCAGAAGTCCGCTAATGTTATGCTGCATTACGGTGAAAACAAAATTGTAGTTATTATTTACAGAAAGTCAGCATTATGTCATTCCGTCTATTTATCATTGAGACGTGTTTTAAGAAAGAACTTATACGTAAAGACCTCATCATTACGCGCCGTCTTTTAACTTTTCTTACGCCGCTGATAAAAGATGTATGAGTGATAAATTGTCAGTCATATGTTTGTAAAATATTTTTGTGCATAATCTTTGAACATTTTGACAACTGCTGATTCTAAAGACATACATATTCCGATGACGATCAAAAATGCTTAAAACATTTGATTTTACGTGGATAATATGCAAAACTATGCATAAAGCCCCGTAGCTAGCTATACGACAAATCGGATCTGATGAAATCGACAAAACAATTCAGTCAAAGTGGTACTTTGATGTCTCAATTTTGAGCGACACAAAATTGTCCCTTGCAGCGGTCAAATTCTCGTGCGCGCGTGCATTAAATCCACGCGCCGGTCCGCCCGTTCGTGCATGCTGTAATACAACTTTACATACGTGAAAGTTCTTCCTCACTTTTTGTTTATGTATTCCGTATATAAATTCATTTCCTATTGGTATAGTCAAAACCTATAAACATTATATTTTCAGTAAAGAATTGTAAAATTTAAACACCATCACCACCATGTTTTATTACTATATAATATTAATTTAATATCATTGATATGGTGTTTAAATGATGTATTTTACAAATCTATAAAGATAGGCCATGCATGTATTTAATAGAATTCGTTCCATGTATTATATGTAAACATGCGATGAGATAAACCCCCAAAAAAACTTTGAAAATCCAAAATCCATCATCATGATTCACAAGAAGCGAATGTAGATAGAAATTAAAATTAACAAACTAACATCACCGTATATTTAAACTCGTTTACCTTTATTATAAAGACGACCACAAGTCACTTTTCATAAAATAATTATTAGATGGACACATCCCTAAATAGGATTTTAGGTTTTCGTGAAACTCGATCCATACCTATTGTAATAAAAACCTGATTCGACGTACCGATACGAGTTATCGTTGACAACTAACAAAATTTGTAGTCAGATTTCACGATAGAAGATTCAAAAGTACCATAGCTTCAATAGCCTATACCACAACAATGGAATTAATTAAAACACTATGAATTAAAAAACACTTTGAAGTGGTGCATTAAAAATTATAAAAATTATGCAGCGTTCTCCATCTGGATTAAAAAGTGTGTTGTTTATTCTAAATGTAGACTTTCCGGCCTGATGTGCATGCATTTCATATATTCCATCTTTTTATATAATCTTATCAATGGAAAGAAATGGAAAAAACATCACTTATACATTAAAATCATAATATGTAATCAATTAATTGGTAAGAATTATAAGAGACTCGTTTTAAACAAAGATTGCGATTAAATTGGTTAAAATAGCAAAATACATATTTCCCTTTTCCCCAAAAATAACACAGGGTTGAGGACTTTGTAAGTAATATTTTTGTTTTGGAAGTTTAATATTTAAAAAAAGAATAAACACATGGTTGTGTCACCAATTTTATAGAAATAATTCTGAAAGTTATATTAAAATAGAGCCATAGCAAATAGATGTACGTTTGAAGTAGTGACGACTTAAATCTAAAAACTGTTATTTCTTTGTGATTTTGTTGTATTTTTGTTGCTTTGTTTCTTTTCTTTGTAAAAATTTAAAAAAAGATTTCAAAAATATGCATTTAATAAAACTACATGATCAATTAGCCTCATACGCTAATGTCTCATGTAAAACTAATGGGACATCAAATATGTCACAACTTTATTTTACTAGTATCATCTTAATAAACGATTATTTTGAAAATATTTAGAAATAGCATCAAACAAGCGATATGTGTTGCACATATTTTACACCAAAACAACAACAACAAAACAATATAATGTTATTTTTAAGTAGCATGATTTAATCACAATGTTTTAATAGTTTAAGTAAATCAATTATTCATTTTGAAAGCGTAATCTGCAGTAAATGTGCAAATCTCATTAATGTTAGAAACAACAACAGCCAAATGCGTTTATGCTTTCCGGCGGCGAACTTTGGTGTATTTTCTGATAATCTCTATAATCTGCGTTTATCCAATTAAAGCTGAAATTAACCATTCAGTAAGAGAAAATAACAAAAAGTATAAAAACAAATAAAGGGGAGAACGTTTTTGTCAGCGTTAATGGTATTAATGCGTAATGTTGTTTTAGCTAAAAATTCCGGAGTTTGCGGCTTTTTGAAGTCAGCGAACAAGTGTTAGACGCTGTAAAAAGGTGTTTAAGTCCACCGATTAAAATCAACAATACTTAAGCTATAATTCAGTAAAGCAAACTAATGATGAGACCGAATACCCGATTTACATTAGAAATTTTGCCTACAGCATTTTGTAATTATTGACCTACGCCAAATACATCAATGACTCAGATCAACCCAGAAGAAAGAATTAAACATGTCTGATGCAGATCATGATGTTTGTTAAGGAGTAGAATTAATTAAGATGGTTAAAGAAATCACTACGTCAATTACTACATTAATGATAATGACTTAAGGCATTAATGATAAAATAATAATCAGATTAATATAATAATAATAATAATAATAATAATAATAATAATAATAATAATAATAATAATAATAATAATAATTAACTAAAACAACAAAAATATTTAAAGCACAACACAAAAAAAAAAAAAATAATAATAATAATAATAATAATAATAGGGTTATTTTTATTTTTTAACCTTTCTAGAAAATTATATTTATTATTACTAAATAATTAATGATATCTTCACACTTCGTTTTTTCTCATCTCCGATGTAACTGTATGTTGTTGTTGATTTGTATTATAACAATGTTTCTGTTGTTATTTTAGCAGCCGCATATCACCCACTGCAGAGCTTTCTAAACCCAATGGACTTGATGCGAGCCGGTCAAAAACGTAAAAGACGTCACCGAACAATCTTCACTGAAGATCAGTTGGAAGAACTCGAAAACACATTTAACAAAACCCATTACCCTGACGTACTGCTGAGGGAAGAGTTGGCCATGAAAGTTGATCTTAAGGAGGAGAGAGTCGAGGTAAGAAAAGTCTTTATCTTACAAACAATTGTCAGGGGCGGATCCAGAAGGGGGGGGTCACTGGGAATGCTTTGAACCTCCTTTTGGGCAGCAATATTTAATTTTCATATTTTAGCCAAGCGACTTGGAAATTATCATGTTTCTACACTTACTAGTAGTCTTCAAAAATGCACTCTTATTTTAATTATTTACATTTTTCTTTACTTACTGGTAAAGTAGCGACTTTTTTTTTGGGGGGGGGGGGATGAGGGGGTGAGGGTGGGGGATGGGGTTGGAGAACGGGGTTTAATGTGTACATTTATTAAATGTTAAACGTAACGTATATATAGCATACACACGTATCACCAATGCTATTCCAAAACCATCCTTGATAATAATTTTTATTGTATTGAACATTAAATATTTCACTAAATAATTCAAATTACGTTGGTGGCTTTGAAAGGTCTTGATTTAGTCAGGAGAATTAAACATATAAATATATTTGGTGATTAATTTTTGATGTGACAAACTCTGCTAGACTTAATTAAAGTACCTAAAATGCAGAAGCGGATCAAAGGGGGTTATCGAGGGTTGTTCGGCAGCATTATTTAATTTTCATGGGGATTTGGCCAGAAAGATGGAATTGATCATGTTACTACCCTAAGACTACCCCAAACGAACCCCCGTTCTGGAAATATTGCATACGACCTTGAACATGTTTTTTTACGCGTATAATATTGAAAATACATTATTATTTATAGTTTTATATTAATATGTTATCCCTGAACCTTTAAAAGGTCGTTTTAACAAAGGAAATGAGCAAGATTTAATGATGTTTCGGTTTAATCACAGCTGTTGGGAAAACTAAAACAGGAGATCAGTCTCAAATCTCGCCGTTTTAGCCAATCAGATGCTTGAGATTTTAGACTGGTCTCCTATCTCAGTTTTTTTGCTCTTGGCCCAGCTGTTGAGGAAGGAAACTTGTTACCAATTTCAGAAATAAATCCAAAAGATCATCTGATAAAATCAGTGTTTGATTTAAAATGTAATAACCACCGGGTGCACAGATGTAGATTCAAGCCTTCAACTATGTAAATGAACCGAATAATACTTTATTGATGGACAATTAACAAGTTTTAGAATATTCATACAAGTAAAAGTTTCTATAGCCCATGAATTTGCACTATTTTACCCCTGTCTGTATATAAACCTTGTGGTGCAAATGCCCTAAATGATGTGTATCAATCCATAATTCCATAATATCTTATCGCTATAAAATGCAATATATCCGAATTAAATGGATGATACTTAAATTTTACGGCCATTTTCAAAGCATTTCTTCATTTATTACTGAATTATCGCACATAATTCGAATAACGATTCATGTAATTATTTCATGCAAAATTAGAGATTTTTCATCCGTGGTTTAGTTTAACTTAAATATATTGTTATGCGAACATTTTTCACAAAAAGTAGCTTTTTCGGTTTTAAGTAAAATTTTTAAAAAGTGGATGAAACGATAAACTGTTTAAATTGCGGAACTCTAAAGATGGCAATAAAGGAAAGATGGATTCGTTAAATTAATAGACGGGTTCGGATCATTCCGAGCTTACTTTGCACGTACATATTCAAGTTAATATAAATGTTAATATAAATCTTCATTTTAAATGCGTTTCTCTTATCAGAAAACATGTTGCCTTGATAAACATAGACCATAAAGTTATTAAAATTTGATTCATCTATATTGATTCCTCTTATCTCGATCGCGATAACATTTATTCTTTAATGCAGAAAATGATCTTTAATTTGAATTATTGTTTCTTGTTAATAGGTATGGTTTAAAAACCGAAGAGCCAAATGGCGCAAGACAAAACGGGAAGAAGAGGCTGCACGAAGAACGGAAGACCAAAAGAGAAAAGTTACGCAGACGACAGGCGCAGAAATGTTGTGCAAAGACCTATCTGAGAACGTAAGCGTTGACGTCTGCGACGACAAAGATATGTCCGACACAGAGCAAGGCCCAGCCTCAGAAATTTCATTTTCTTCAAAAGATAACAAAAATGACAGTTTCGGTGAAAGTGACGTTTCGTGCCCATCTAGTCCAGTAAATATTAACTATAGCACCGTTTCCGGTGATGATCAAGAACTTTCACATAATAGATCACGGGAAGGCTCTTCATGACCGAGTGCTGCCGGGAACCAACATAAATCGTCTCTATTTATTTCCGTTTTAAACAGAACTGCTCTCATTCCATCAGATGCGTAAAAAGGATTATTATTATACGGGAATGAAAACAGGAAATATAAGTGTGCATGCATTGTGATATGTAAATACAAATATCTATATATAGATAGTGCGGGATGTTGCTGGTATCATAGTTAATGCGTAATAAATTAAGTGTGCGATGATGGTTGTATGTGTTTTGAAAATATTAAATATTGAATGATGATACTTGCATAATACTCATTAAAAATATCAATAATGAATTTGTAGTTTTTAAATGCTTTATTGATTACCTTTGGGGCGACAAAACGTCGCGGAAACATGTGTCTCCAGTCATATTTTGTGACTATTTTAGTCGTTACTATATTTAGAAAGAATTACAATTATCAATATTATAACCAGGAATCTAGAAAACGTAGGTCTATATTCCTGATGAAACTAAGGTGATAGTCTGTTTTACCACAATTTGATAACATATATATGCTATTTTCACCGCAAAAATCCATGATAAGGATGTCGTCTGCTCAACTTGTGACGTCATCTCAAAGAATTACGTCAATTTCCCGAAGACGCATGTTTCCGTGACGTGTCGCATATTTTTTTTATATGTTTACTACAAACATTCCGTACAAGGAATCAATTTTAAGTATGACGTACAAATCAGAAATTTCGGTAAAAGGAGTCGCTCCATGTAGCCGTCAAGGGCCCCGGTTATTCAAGGTAGACGGTAAGGGTCCCGGGTTAATCAAGGTAGCCAAAGATTTGGTAGTGTCGATTTAATTGGGGCACGTCACGGGAAAAGGTACCTTCGGTCATTTCTAGTGATTTTTTAGTTTTCATTAAATTTAGAAAGAACTTACAACTATAAATCAACTTCTTATAATTAAAATGTGATTTTGTTACACATTTCGGCAATCAAATGGTATTTTTACCGCGCAATGCATAATAAATAATGTCGTCTGCTCAAATTTATGACGTCAATTCAAGGATTGACGTCAACTGTCCGAAGGTACCTTTTCCCGTGACGCGCCCCAATTGTGAACCAAACCAATTAAGTTTTTTTGTGTCCACTTAACCAAACTTTAAACGAAGCTTCAAGATAGGTAAATTCTGACAAAGATTTAGTAATATCAGTTTAATTGTGAATCAAACCAATTGAGCTATCTGCAAACACGTTTCAAAATGATTTTTTTAACCTTTACTTGTTTTATGTCCGTTGCAATAAGTCCCGAATAGTGCACATGTGATCTGTAACAACTGCTCTTATCCCGGAAAATTCCGGGGCCTTTGAAAAATCCCATGGAAAGACCCTGTCACGCCAGGGTTTGGGCAGTGGTGAATATTACGTAGAATAAGCAAGGTTCTAAAAATCGTCAGTGGGTTTTAAAGGAGAATGTGTGCCACAAAATAACAAGAAAACACATTTTGCTGAATATGACAAAGGGCATGGCATTAATATACGTGTTTATTAACGAAATGAATATCTCAACTTTGGCTTAATCAAGGGCGATAATTCTGTTGAAAATTATCAAAATCTCAATAATGGCAAAATGCCGTTCAATGAAACTGCACAAATGTATGTTATTAATGTATCTTTATTTCTCATATGGTAAGACACGTTAGAAAAGTAAAGAAAAATAGCGAGATCTAAAAATTCCCTCAATTTCTATTTACGTAAATTCACAAAAACTAAACAACACAAAACATCATTTTAAATGCCCACATAAGTAATATGATACTGACAACAATTTATTGTGTCCTCGTGACTTACATATCGAGGGTTGCACGCAAGATTGTCGTAACTTCATTGAAATAAAGAAGGAGTTACGACAGTCTTGCATGCAACCCTCGATATGTAAACTTTACGAGATATTAGTAAAAGTGTGTTTGACCGTCAATTTCCTGGTCGCTTACTGGTCGCATAAACGGATGACAATCACTGATTTCTCTTTTAGTAGTTGAAAGTTTTTTTACAAAGTACACAACATTTTCTTGTCAGTTTCATTGCACTCACGTGGGAATTTAAAAATATGTTTTGTATCGCTTAGTTTGTGTGAATTTATTTAAATAGAATTTTAAGGAATTTTTAGGTCTAGCTTTTTTTCTTTACCTTTTTAACGTGTCTTACTGTATGCAAAATAAAGATACATTAGTAACATTCATTTGTGCAAAGTTTCATTGAACGGCATTTTGCCATTATTGAGATTTTGATAATTTTCTTTTTATCGATGAACGTGGTTGGGAGGAGTGTTGTAAGCCCTTAACATAAAATATAAACACAATAAAGGAGGTTTGCACATTTTGAGCTTATTCAAATGACCCATTTCAATAACCAGGCAATGTGGTTTCGTACTGGCGTGATTATACCGCATGTTTATGTGTATGTATGTTCGATCGAAAATAGAACACATGTATAAGGACGAACGTTTGTCACTGGTGAAATAGGACCGATTTAAATCGGAAGATGACACGGACCCTTGCATTTCTCTCCATTACACAAATTATAGAGTTCTAAGAAAAAGTACCGATTTTATTGAGAGGCATATTTTATTAGAAAATATAACTTTAATTAATGCCTTCATCTATTTATTCATATTACTGTAAAAATATCAAATTAAGAGTACCCCTCTCCCAATAAAATAATACAATTTGATACAAGCAATACATAGACTTAAAAGCAAACTGGCGTAACCAAATACCTAATGGAACGTCAGTTGAAGTAAGAAACATTTCGTAAATGCATGTGAATAAAGACTATTTGCTTTCGATTTAAACGCCTTACAGTTTCCAACACTTATATCAACTGACACAACTTAAGCAATGATATATTACATCCCAACTCAAGGTCCTTCATTCCAAGTCCACTATTCAAGCAAAATTGTTAACATGTTTTTATGGCGGATTGCGCTTAGTCCGGTGCCAGCCGGTTTGGAAGAAATATGCATTTTCATTTCTGCCCATGAACAGGCTCAGTCAAACCGAGCCTGCAATATTTTCATACATTAGCAATATATTTTAGCTACAAAGTTAGATTGTGCGAGGCAGGACCTACATCTGATTTGAATAGTAGAAGGAAAATATGTACGCATGTATCCAGAAGAATGTTTTCCGACGCCTCTACAAGATTGTGAATCATTTTTAATTTTTAATTGTTATCATCAGCAGCAGCATCAGCAACAGCAGCAGCATCACCTGAATTATTATTATTATTATTATTATAATTATTATAATTATTATTATTACAAGAATAACTAAGCCAAGGATAACAAAACCGCGAAGTTAATAATTCAATAAAGGTGAAGCTGCTGCTGTTGCTGATGCCGCTGATGATGATAACAATAAGAAATGATTGAGATTCTCAAACATGAGAATTGGGATGACAAACATGTTAGATTAAGGTGCCTGGGTTAAAGGTTATTAAACTGAGATTGGAAACCAGTCTCAAATCTCAAGCATCTGATTGGCGGAAATGGGCCTGGTCACGTATCAGGCATTCTATAAATAGCGGTCACGTCATCGTATCAGGTCGAAAATATTCAGTGATTACAAATATCAAAATTTATAGTATTAACTGTAAAAGACCTGTAAACAAATGAAAATGAGTTGTAATATTTTTACACAGTCAACGTACAACGTATGAGTAAATAGTCAACGTACAACGTATGAGTAAATATGATAAACGTCAAAGTTGTTAATTATTAACCGCAAATCTCACTCTCAACTGATCTTAAATTATAATGATAAGTCCAAAATTTCAGCGAAATTCGCTCTTTTTAGTCATTTATAGGTATTATATATTGGTTCAATTAATATTTAACCACAACAGAGAAACTAAAGTATTCCACCATGAACTGTGAAAAGGCAGCTTTTAGATCCATTACAGTGATAAAGTGATAAAGCGTGTTATTTTCTGGATCCTGCATTATATTTACAGTGAACTATTACTGGATAATTGTTAATATATATTCATCTATTCCGACCCAAGAGATATTAAAGCGTTCATAAGATAGTAGTTAAAAGTCAGTTGTGAAAATATACATACTGAACAAAAAAGTATTCACCTTTTATGCTTATATTCTCATAAACATATTTTCATTTAGTCAGGAACGCTTTGAATGGTGTTTTATTAGTAAATCTCAATTGTTTTTAAGTTAATTTGTTCATGAATAAAAACTTGCACACCAAGACCTGCGGTACTGCTAATCGAATAACAATTAATCATGGATTACAAAACAATACATATTCAATTTAAAGGGAGGTAATAGGAAATGGTTGGAATTTCTAACGTTGTTTATCGAGGACCAGTTGTGTTATTGATGAATATTTTTGTGATTTTATTTATCCACAAGTGGTAGAGAAAGTGATTTAATTCAAATGAATGTGAATATTTCAAAGAATCGCTTACATTTTACTGAAACCCTTATTATAACAAAGGGAAAGATAACTAAGTTGTAGCTGCAGATTTTCAAGAATACTTTATCCCTTTGCAATGATAACAGAAAAGCAAATTTTTACACAAATAGCATTTTGAGTTTTCGTTTTCAAATTTTAAAAAATTAAAAATAAGAAAGTGGATACTTTTTATTTTTGTTGAGTATATATACCTTTTTGATACTTTTGATTTAGAAATTGAAATATATCGTTATAGACAATTATTGTGTTAAAGAACTGTTATTTGACGCAAAAAGTTTGAGTTATTGAAAGCTAAAAAATGAAATTTTGCAGAAAGCGGAACCGAGTAATTTTCTCCCTTCTTTACTTTCCAATTAGAAGAAAGCAGGTACCAACGAATCTATTTTAAGAAACATAACTAGGCCTACCTGTCTAAATAAATGCACAATAAATGTAATCGACTGTTTCTATCACTAAAGCCTGTAAATTAACAAATATCAAAGGCAAAAGATGTTGTTTTTTGTCTTATTATGTTAAATATTTTAATGTTGTCTCAAATAAAACCGGGTCAGAGTTCTGCATATTTAGAGCTTGTGAAATACAATTCAGTTAACGCAGTGCTCTCCCTTATATTTACGCAGCTTATGATACTTTGATAATGGCGAGTAACTCAGACAAGACCGCCATAGGCCCATAACAAAAGAAAATTATTCCCTTTAGACACTGATGAATAAAAATCAGTGATAAAAATCTTCGGGCTTAATCCGTTCAAGCATTATCCAATGTATTTAAAGATGAGTTCCTTAATCAATCGCTCGCAGATTAACAGTATAACGTATTATTAATTAACTATCTCATATTGGCCCAGCAATTCTTGTATTGGCCCAGCTATTCTCATATTGGCCCAGTTTAGTTTTCATATAAAGCTGATGTTTTTTGTCTGTTACTTAATAAAATTGTCATTAATCAAGTGTATTCACATTGGCCTTGTAATTGGGACCTGGGCACACAATTAATAGCATGATATTACATGCATCATTAGTGTATAAGCCAGAAAGTGGAATAATAACTTTCCCGAGATACGATTCCGATGGATAGGAGACTCCTATTTCACAAGAAACTCTTAGTACATTTTCGATATTATACGTCACACATTAAAACCATGCGGCGGATTTAGCTTTATGGTGCTTGTGTGCATTCAAAATTATAACTTGGTTACACAACTGAATTAGAAAATACCGCATCAATTATGTTTTAGGCTGAATTTTTTCACATATATCACATTGTATTGTTTTATTAAATTTGTACAACAAAAAAATCACTCCATTTCCATCAAATGTTGTCAATGTATAACATACATGTACATGCCTGTTATACCTTTCTTGTTAGAAGTTTAATAACTAGTATGAGTATATTAATTACCTCGTGCTACGTCTTCAAATCCGAATATTTATTTAAACTAAAAATTGTTAGAAAAATACATGTTTGGTGATCACGTTATGCAAATTAGCATCGACCTATGGCTTCGCAAATGTCGCGGCCTAGTGTTGAGAAAATACCAAAAAAAGAAATTCTGGAGTAACGTTGCGTTAGAATTAGAAGAAAGGTAACAAAGATTTTAAGTCTTTTAAGACTTTCAAAGTTTCAACCTATTTGTTTGTCAGAAGCAGATCAAATTATGAATGGATCAAATTCTTCCGCAGTTCCGGTATCCTTCTTTTAGACAGACAGTTGATTCAATAACCTGTCTAAAAGCCGGATACAGGACATGTGGAACTCAACTTGATTTAGTTCCCCTATTACATTTCCATCATAAATGAAATGAGTTGCTTCCCTTATTTACATTTCCATGATTTATAAAATGAGTTGCTTCCCTTATTTACATTTTCATCATTTATGAAATGAGTTGCTTCTCTTATTTACATTTCCATCATTTATGAAATATTGTTTCGTATTTACGAAATATTGTTTTGTATTGACAAATTACTCATTCGTAAAACGAAATAATACCTCTAAAAGCTGATGGAACATGTCTCTTTAGGAGCTCTGTATTTTCCCGTGACGTTCCCCATTTCACGAAAATAACTTGGGTCAAACTAACGTTCTAGTTTTGTTAATTGCACAACTGACTGTGAGATTAAACTTTTATTAAATTATTAATAAGACGGGCATAACTCAGTTGTGATTTTTTTATCTGTTCTTTAAACTGGGTTAATCCATAATGCTAATTGTATTTTCTTTAATATATCGAAATTGATAAACTACTGGTGTAGTAGTATAGTAACAAAGGTAACTCTTACACAGTGTACACTCGAAAGTCCGACCCTACTTCCGATAGCGCTGACTATACACATAGCCATCACGAAGGAGCTGGTTAAAAAGTGGGTAAGAAATTGAATAAAGAATAATTATTTAATTCTTTTACTTTAAATACTTAGACTAGCAAGAAATAGAGTGCGTCGAGTTATAAAATGAACGTGATACAACGTTAACTTCGAAAAAATACGATCGATCACCAAAATTTACCAAAACATTGTCAATCGTGTCACTTCAAACGTCCATTTCAAATCTTTATTTACATTGTTTGGCCGAAATTCGTTTTACTATGTGAAGTGTATTCATTACTGTATCACGTCATGTAGTTAAATCTTGTCCCAACCCGCTAGTTATCGAAAAACTCAAATTTGCATTTGCACTAGTAGTGTGACAAGATGGTACGGCTACAAGCAAAGTCTACAAAACAAATGGTCCGGCTACTAGCAGTCTTTATGTACGGCTACTAGGGTTGACTAAATAATCTTTTTCATCAATTTTGTTGTTGTTCAGACGTCATATTATAAATTATTATTAAATATCTCTAAAATAGTTTGAATATAGGCTAAAAATGAAATATTTTGATAATTTTCATCGCCTATTATCTCTGTAGCAGTATGCCGCAATCCCCATTACAAATATACTTTCGACTTCTCTATTTTCGTAAATCATATTTAAAAAATCCGCCCATATACATGTACGTACAAAATAGACTTGCTTCACTATTTTCTTTCAGCAGAACAGTCGCATTTTGAAACATACTGCATAGAAAGTACATATTTTATATTTGGTTTCTGGCGAAATGATAACAAATCTTGAAAGCGACCACAAAACTCGTGTATAGTTACTCCACATTGAAATGAATTGGTAAAAATTTGTGCCTAATTATTTCTATTTTACGCACTATTTGCAACGATGCAAAATAACTCCTTAATCAACTCGACTTACTCTAGAAGCCCAAATGCATTTCCCCAGGTCCGTATAGCCTATTCCCCCATACACGCACGCACGCACGCAAGAGTTTTGTTGATTGTAAGAAGTGCTTTTGGCTAAAACATATTTTTGTCGAGCCCGCTTGCGGTTAGCTCGACTTAGTCGCCACTTTTGTTGATTGATTGTAAAAAGTGCTTTTGTACATGGTGATTTGGGCTTCTGAGTGGTTTGCAATAAGTGTCTGCTAATGGTTCTCATCCCCGCCCGCCCCTGTCGAAAACCACCCGCCCCAAAAAAATTATTGGTAAAAAAATCGAAACCTATTCTGTTCCGTACAGAACGGGTTTTAGACCATCCCGAAATACCTTCATAAGGTATTTCGCTAATAAAAAATAAAAATTAAAAAGTGCCCACCAGCCCCTTTTTTCCCAAAATCCGGACGAGAATCTAATAATTTATTTTCTCTGGCCTTACCAGCCAGACATTTTTTTTTGCGTTACGTCATCTTTAAAGGTTTTGCGTCAATAAACGATGTAGTCAATAGAATTTTAAGCAATTTTAATTAAGGCTGTGAGATTGTCAAGCCATTTAATAGTGTACACGTCAGTGCCATTAATTATTTCCATTGCATCCCATTGTAACTTGTATAATAAAAATCCAATGATTTCTGCGGCGACCCTTATTGCTACGCATCAAAGGTCTCTTGTATACATATAATTTCATTAAATAAACTCGCCATTAATGTTTATTTCTCAGACCACTGAATGATTCGGTGACGACTAGTAGCCGTACCATTTTTTAGAAGAAAACGCTAGTACATGTACCCGGACTGTCAATTGGCTAGTAGCCGTACCATCTTGTCACACTACTAGTACAAATGAAAATTCGAGTTTTTCGAAAACTAGCGGGTTTGGACAAGATTTAACTACATGAAGTGATACGGTAATGAATACACTTCACATAGTAAAACGAATTTCGGCCAAACATTGTAAATAAAGCTTTGAAATGGACGTTTGAAGTGACACGATGGAAATTTTTATTGTAAATTTTGGTGATCGATCGTATTTTTTCGAAGTTAACGTGGTATCACGTTCATTTTATAACTCGACGCACTCTATTTCTTGCTAGTCTAAGTATTAAAAGTAAAAGAATTAAATAATTACTCTTTATTCAATTTCTTACCCGCTTTTTAACCAGCTCCTTCGTGATGGCTATGTGTATAGTCAGCGCTATCGGAAGTAGGATCGGACTTTCGAGTGTACACTGTGTCTTAGTTTACATGACTACAAATAAACTGTCTAATTAAAAGTACACAATTCTGGTTAACAAATGAAATATAATGAAACATTATAGAAAGAGATTCTATTTAATTAAATACAGGATATAACTCACACATCAATTTCAAATTGAGTTATTGTTTCTTCAGGAGCAGTCTGAAAACAATCACTTATACAAACTGCAAAAGGTACCCCATGGAAGACAAGCAGCGACACTGAGTGAGTCTTAAGGGATCGATACCTAACAAAATCGGTTAAACCATAAAAATGGATACTATGAGAATAATATTTTTCGAGTAAAAACAAACAAGAGATTTATATCATTCGAAAAATAAGCAGACGAGATAGAAGGAAGTGTTTAAGGTAAGACCTGTGTAATGAATACCTATATCCAGAAGAGTATCCAAGGGAGGTAACTATAGTAGTAAATTAGATTAGATTTCTCTCATGCAAGAGGACCAGGGTTCAAATCCCACTGGAAGCTAATTTTTTTTGTAAGCCTAGAGCTTAAATATTTGGCATATTTCTTTTTTTCCTGTGTAATTCTGTCATTGAATATAAAATTCTCATGATTTAAACTAAAATAAGCAAAATAATGAAGATTAAAGGGGTTTTCGCTATCAGAATAGTGTTTATTCAAGTCATCAATTTGAAAATTTCTAAAACTGGACGGTAAACTTCTCTGAAATTTTGTTTAAATTTTGTTTAAGGTATATAGTTAAAAAATGGTAAAGTTTGGTATATTGCACCAATCAGGATTTTGCACAATTTTCATTAATTTAGTCTCGGGAAATATAAAAAATGCATTTTTTTAATTTATTTGGTCAAAAAATGTCATTTTAAGATAAATTCTGTATTTATATATTATATCTTAAATTGGTTTAGTAAAATATAACATATTTTGGATAAACTGTAAAAAAATTAGGGTTGAATTTATCAATAACAAAAAATTTTGTCACCGATTAAAGAAATTGGATACTTTCACGTTTTTTCTCACTTTTTAAAATAAAAAAAGCTAAAAATCTCAAAAACTACATGGTAAAAATCATTAAAATTTTGCATACAAGTCAGTGGTATGAAGCAGTTGATGAAAATACAATCAGATGTTGGATTCTTAATAGTGCCTATTACAAAGGTCTTACCTTAAGTTCTACAGAGGACGATCATAACGACGGTGCAATTGATCTATTGCAAAAACATAAACAGGAGTTTCGCAAAATTAGTAAAACCTTCCTTGTAAACGAAAAACACGATATAAATAATCACTTGTATGGCTTCAGTGAAGAAAGGAAGGTGAAACATACATATCAGGAATAGCCAATGATATTGCCTTTACCTAGGAGCGAGGACTCCGAAAACACAGCCTTCCCACAGAGCCAAGAACAAATAGGAAAGTAGACAACGAGTTTATAAAATGATCAATTTCAGATTAGACCACACAAACAACAAAGAAAGGAACCTAAAAGATTACCTCACTGATACGGCCAATTGCAATACAATATACCACCTGGACCGGACTCACAATGGGTGCACAAACCGCACATTTGGCCAAAACAGGTTCTCGTATAAACAAGCAAGTACGAGTTGGCTTTGTAAATTAGTTTCAATCAAAACATAAAATTGACAATGATTCATGCAAAAGCACATTATTATAGAAAGAAAGAAATGCAGTATAATTTTACGCCTTTTTTGAACTAATAGACCAGTCTTAATATTATCTCATGAATATTAAGTAATTTTCCAGAACGAGGCTGAATGAGCAAGCAGATTGTTTACATTCCCAAGCTATGGCATCTTATAGATCTCAAGATTTATCATTAATACCAGATCTTTCATTTTCTTTTGTTAAAAGTTACATAAGTAGGACCACAAGATCACCTGCTAGAAATCTCTAGACAGAAATTTCAAATATTTTTGTGAAAACTACATTAATAGCTTATCAGGAAAATGCTTTTTCCTAGTCATTCTTATTATTAGCTCATATGTTTGGTACAATATAAATTAACAACTTTTTGCATCTGTAACCTGCTTTCAAATCTTAAGGCTATACAAAAATTTTCACGTGTTTCTTTCAATTTTCTAACACTACTTCCTACAAGGACCACTTACTAAGTTACTACAATAAACAAATAATTTGATAATCTTGATCCCTTAGATTTTATCTCATGGATTGAACCTTTCTCATCAGGGGTTCAATAAATAGCTTGACCTGGAAGAAAGTTACTTTAAGAAACAGTCTGTACCACAGTTATTCTTATTTCAATTCAAGTATTTGATGGTAATGCGGTTGTGCAAGGAGTGCTATTACTCGCAGAAAAGATATGAACACCAAACAACCGGTCGGTAATTAATTGATAAAAATGTTTTAGTTGAAGATTTACGGTAAAGGTCATACATGAAATTATATAATATTTGCATTAAAAGCTCCTTGACTATAAATTAATGGAAATATCAGACCAAGAACAAACAATTATATATAGTTTAAATTAAGTTTATATTAAAGTGTGTTAAATAATTACAGTTATATTTTTATTTGATATGTTCTTATAGATTATACATGTAAATCTCACATGAAAATGGATCCTGATCTCTCCTTATTTTCACTTTTCATTCTTTTCTCAAGTTTTAATATTTTGGAATTTTATGGAAACTTATTTTGTCAGTGAACCTATCATCTGATATACATGGATATTGAACAATATCTAGCACTACCCCTTGGTGTGGCAATATTGCTGGTCAGTTTGTTTGCTCACTCAGCCTCGTTCTGATAATGGAATCTCAGGTATGCATACAATTTGAGAGGGCTCTATATTTATGTAAGATTTGGTACCTCTATTTATAAACAAGTAATAGGCATTCCAATGGGTACTAATTGTGACCCCTTGTTGCCGATCTGTTTTTATACTGTTAGAAAGAGATTTTATGTTATCTCTTTCTATCGAACATACAGATGACATTATTACTTTATATTGCATTATAACAACACCTCGAGGTACCTTGACGATTTGTTCAATATAGATAATAATAATTTTCTATCTCTGTTTAATAAAATATATCATAATAAACAACACCTTAATAAAGCAAACACTTAAGATAAGCAAGCAAACTTTCTTGATCTTAATCTTTCTATTGGAAATGGATACGTCACCAATATTATATATGATAAAAGAGATGATTTTAATTTTAATATAGTAAATGTTCTGTTTTTAGACGGCGATGTTCCTCGTGCAAGATCTGACGGGGTTTATATCTCACAGCTTGTTCGCTTTTCTAGAGCTTGCAATAATTTTAAAGATTTCAATGAACGTAATCTTGCATAACAGAAAAACTTTCAAAACAAGGTTATCGGTATCAAAAATAAGGAAACCGTTTGAAAGTTTTATCGCCGATACCCAGATTTAATTAAAAAATAAAGGTGCAGTTTAAAATCAATATTGCAACGTATTCCGCAGCCAGTTTTATTATGGAGAAATTAAATTATTAATTTAAACATAAAACTCCCTCCTTAATTCACAGGCACTCTATTGTCCAAATTAGGGTCTTTTAAAATTTGGGAAAATAAAAGATCTACGCCATACAGAATGTATAGTACTTGTGTCGAAAATCCGATGGAACAGTTGTTGCAGTGTACCGATCATAGCTGCATTTTTCACCACCTTGTAATGTATTTCATCAATGCAACAGTCTGACCCACTTTTCGACTTCTGCACTACTGTTGATATGAGAACCTGTTGGAGCAAGTGTGAGGTTGGTGCAACCTAGAACCTGGTTTAAATTATTTTGCCACTGGCCGTTCCAAGGCGTAACCCTTAAGGGTTCTCATTTTCGTTAATTGTTTGAGGTGTCTTATTTGAATTTGACATACTTATAAACGCATGCTCTCTTTTCCTCTCATCTTTTTCGCTGCGTAGGGAGGCGGTGTTTTGTGAGGGTGGCGATTCCTGATATGCATATTTCATTTTTTATATCAACAGCAGTGGCTCTTCGTTGGCAACCTTTGATTTATGTAGATGCTTGCCAAACTCCCAAACTCATTCCTAGCTGAGACATATTCTGATCGCAGCTGAAAGAGTCTTTGTCGATTGTATAAATTTCATTCAAGTTTCTTAAGCTGCTGTGTTTTACTTTAAATATATTATTTATTCATGACAAGTTCGAGTCAGATTAGCAAGAACACGATGGTGGAGAAAACTAAAAAACTTCTAACATCTGATACATTGAAAACTATACTGTATTTGTTGTTGTTGTTTTGTTTTTTTTATTAGCAACTATGTTTTGACAAATTAATATGACAATTCTTTTGCAAACTGGTAGAAAATATCACTTATACATTTTACACAGCCAAATCAATGTACAATAATGTCAAATCCGGTGTACGCTACACATCGAAGAGCTTCGATGTTTACATCTCTGATAAGGGACTAAAATAGACGGACCCAAGTTCGCTCTAGAATTAAAATATTTACTCAATTATTGAGCACATTTTTACAATTAAAGTTTTTATCTGATTGTGTTTGCTGGTAAAACAGCCGTATCGGCGTTTAACAACACGCCTAGCAGTCAGTGTTACCAGAAGTTGCAGACTATTTCAAGTTTAAGGTCTAAAATTAACACATCGAACCTTTGTTAATGATTGATGGAATTGAGTGGATAGGACCAAATATTCTTACTTTGGTCGAAATTGTATTCAAATATCTAGGTATTACTATTTCAAGAAACGGTAATTAGTTTAGAAGACAAAATAAGTTAGAAGACAAAATAATAATCACATCATGCGTCATTTGCGTTTCACAACTTACTAAGCGTAAAGATATTGATCCGCATTCCTCAACAATGTTTTGTCTTTGATTCACTAAAAGAATAGACAGTACACTCAACAAAAGTTCTAATTGGTCATCGATTGTATATGTTTACAATGTATGCTAGTTTCTTTTCTTCCATACGTCATGAGAGGATGTGGAAAGAACTGTTTCGTCTTAAGGAGGCCTTCTGCTAATGAGCTTCGGTCAATATCGCCACAGTTCGGTCGTGGCGGTAGTTATCGTTTTTGCCCGGTGAAAAATGTAATTTTACCAAATAACACTAAATAAATTGTGAATGTTTAGGTTAAGAGTTAAAACGGTTCAAAATATGTTATAGAGGACAAATATTTCGACATATATCATGTTTAGAAAGAATTGAAAAAAAAGTTCCGATCACGTGACGTTTTGGGAATTCCCTGCTTGCAAACCGAAAGTACAAAAATAATGCAGGTAGAACGTGATTTTTTGAGTGAGATTTAATGGTCGTAAGCGTCAAGCAATATGGAAACAACCCAGTAGAACATTATTGACAGATTACAACTACGCCAACGTGTATTTGTGCGTCGGAGATGCCTCTAAAAAAATCCGAATTTCACATACGGACGGGTTAAAACAGGAAAACACGGCCCTCCCTTTAACTTTTTGATTTCTTCAGATATCTTCAAAATTCTTTTTGCATCTTAAAGATAACCCTTGTAGCTATAAAAGAAGCATTTTATTTTGAAAATATTTCAACTAGAAGACAAATAAACTTTGTTTTAAAAAAGGACCGTCTTTTGACTAAAATTAAGTCGGAACGGAAAAAACGACCCAACCCCGTAATTTCTTTATTTTAAAATATATCTTCAAAATTATTTTTGCATATTAGAAAGAACCATAGAAGCTATGTGAAAAACATTTTCTGTTCAAAATATCTTAATTAGAAATTAAACTAAGGGGTAGGGCCGAGTTTTCCGTTACACACGGTACATTGAACTCTAATTAAATCTGCAATCTTTTGCTCTGTGTTTCGGTGAATAGTACCTGTGTATTTGCAGACATTATTGCAGTGTTATAGTTTACTCATCTATTAAGGTTAACATCTTTCAGATGTAGTAATGTTTAGAAAAATGACATAATTTCATTTTATATTATGTCTTATTGCTCTCTGGTCATATCTCAAAACAGTGGGTAGTCATTTTCAAATCTTAATTTCTGAAGTTAACTACGGTAAACATATTTTAAATTGTTATATTTTACTCAGTTATGATTGTAGATGATATTTATGTATTGATTTTTTTATGTACCTACTTTAATTTTTGAAAAAAAAGGCTAATGTGACTTCGGCAATTTTGGTTTTTCGAGATTTTAAAGGAATTCCTGTATACTGTCACTGAAGTTTTTCACCAATATGAGAGCTATTTTTTAAAATCACTCATAATATGAACTTTTTTTAATAAGAACAATTATATCTGCAGTGAATTAATGCTTTGTTGCATAAAAATTTGTCCAAAAACTTCAAAAAATAAACTTTTTGAAATCATGTACGTTTGTATTTTTTCCGATACACAAACAGCCAAGTCGGGGGAATAAAAAAATGTGAAAATGCAAAATGTACACGGTAAAAATTTGTTTTATTGTGTATTTTAATTAGATAATGCAAATACATCACAAATACTGCAGGTTTTAGTAAGTATGAAAATTTTCCCATTAGGGGAACACTTCCTTAAAATCAATTATCTAATGTCTTATTAATATTTATTGATTGTTTTCTTAAATGAATCCAATACCATTTACTTACACCGCAAGGTCAAAATTAGAACAGTCATTAATTGAAAGGGAGGTAATTTTAAAATTGGATACTTTGAAGGGGATTTATTCATACAAATGTGCTGTTTATTAATAAGTTTTATGTTTTTTCTACTAATGAGGGGTCCTATTAAAACAAAACAATTAATTAAGAGCAATTTTCTGTTTGCTTTACCTTTTTATGCAAGAAATGCATTTTTAGCAAAATTAAGGATAACTCTCGCCAAACTGTTCCAAAGTAAATTATTACACGATTAAAGCTTGAGATGATGACTGTTGTTTGCATGTGATCGTAATTAAAGAGTGAATACAATGTTGTTCTAATAAAAATAAGAGGGCCATGATGGCCCTAAATCGCTCACCTGAGTACAAAAGTACTCTCAGTTTTAATTGAGAATGGAAAGGTTCACAATGGTGGATGTAAACTCAACACCAAATATCTAAGGTCTAGTCCTATTAGTTTCGGAGAAAAATGAATTTTCATGTTTTCCTATATAAATCAATGTAAACTAAGAGAACCCAGGGGACATAATTTGAACAAACGTTGTAGACATCCACAAGACGATGCTACATACCAAATATCTAAGCTTTAGGTATTGAGGTTTCCAGTAGGAAGATTTTTAAAGTTTTCCTTTTTTACATATTAAGGGCCCCCAGGACGGGGTCAATTTTGACCCCAGGGCCAACATTTAAACAATGTTGGTAAAGGGTCTCTTCACAATACTTAACACCAAAATATGTAAGGTCTAGTCCTATTAGTTTCGGAGAAAAATGATTTTTCATGTTTTTCCTATAAAACTGTATGCAAACCATGAGAACCCTAGGGCGTGGCCAATTTTGGCCCAGGGGACATAATTTGAACAAATTTAGTAGACATTCATTAGACAATGCTACTTACCAAATATCTAAGCTGTACGCATTGTGGTTTGTGAGAAGAAGATTTTTAAAGATTTCCTATACAAGTCTATGTAAAATGAAGTGACCCCTGGGGCGGGGCCAATTTTGACCCCAGGGAAAAAATTGAACAATCTTTGTAGAGTTCCACTAGAGGGTGATAAATGCCAAATATTTAAGCTCTAGGCCTTGTGGTTTCAGACAAGAAGATTTTTAAAGTTTTTCCTTTAGGTTGCCTTGGCAACCAGAGTTCTGCATTGAATTGATTTCTTTGAACAACTTTGGAAGAGCTTCATGCAAGAAACATCCGTGGCAAGTTTCATCAACTTTGGCCCAGGGGTTTAAGAGGAGATGTTGTTTAAAGCAAAAGTTGATGCCGCACGACGCATGACGCAAGACGGACACAGGGCGATCCTAAAAGCTCACCATGAGCACAAGTGCTCAGGTGAGCTAAAAACGGACCAAAAGTGACCAATTAGAACTTTCATCCAAACCAATCAATGCGATTCGTAGCAAGTGGGACATATTGGCATCATTAACAGTCACGCATAATAGACGTTATCTGGTCGCTTGGAGAGGAATAGTGTTGTTATTGCTTTACTATGCTATTAGCTTTTTATGTTTTATATGTTTGTGTGCTTTTGCATGTAACATTAACGAATTGATGGGTGGGTTCGAGTGATTTCACAAAGACAACTTGTACTTTTTCATTCATATGAGAACCTGTTGGGAGGCAAATGTGACGTTGGTGTATCGTAGAACATGGTTTAAACCCCCAGTGGCAAATTGTTTTGCCACTGACCATTCCAATGCCTTGGTATTTGTTTGTGGTGTCTATTTTGAAATTGATTATAAGTATCTTGCATGAGTGTGAGGTGAAGATGGAAAAATCTGTCACCGAGGGGGAACTGTTTTGCGGGAACGAGGCTCTGCCGAGTTCCCGCCAAAACAGTTCACCCGAGGTGACAGATTTTTCCATCTTTACCGAATGTCCCATGCAAGATACTTTTTCTTGCATACCGTTTACTGTTCATAACATTTGTGTACGTATTTACAAACTAAATTTTGTTTCCTAACGCTGAAATATTGACGTTAACGTAAACCTTATTTTCTAAATGACGTCACTAACTTGAATAAATTACGTCAAATACTTGAAGACGTGACGACACTCATGTAGCACGCGAACGTTATCTTTTCCCTAGGGAAAAGATAAGATATTCTTTCTCCGGTAAAACACGTGGAAATACTTATCCGGTATGCAAGAATATTTTATTACCCATGCTCTTTTTTCCTCTCTTCTTGCTGGCTGGGTGTGGAGGCTGAGGCTTTTCCTGCATATGCATATTTCACTTTTTCACATTTATGTAAAAGATGAACATTAGAATACAACTAGTGGAATTAAAATATATCTGGTAAGTTTTTTACCAATACACAGTCTCTTCCCTAGTGTGCAACTAGCAAATTAACATGTTTACTGATATTTAAACTATGATGCGCAATAAGTAACACTGTCAACAAAGTGACATTATGGGATGTATTTTAAAGAATAAGAAATTTTATAAGTAATTACGAATACACAAACATCAATTATGCTTAATTACATATAGTTCTATTTTTTTTTCTCTAAATTAAAATAATAATGTTCTTATAGACTCTTGCGAGTCTCCTTGATTTATTTACTCTTAGGCATTATCAAGCAAACTCTTTTGAAGAAGAATATTAATCTGCATAAAATCTTTCATTAAATGTACCATGAGGGTAGGTTTCAGTCTGCAATTTCACTTTTCAGAATACCGCCCTTGCCTGTTGACTAAATTTACTTGTGGCTTACTTGTTTATATGCATTTTTGAATGTTCATCCCAAATGTTTTGGATAATAGATTTTGGTTCGAACGGCTGCGGAAATGCAAAATTTCTGTATTTAAATGAGTTTTTTTTTCTTCAGCTTTATTGGCCAATCAGCTAATATTCTTATCTAGTCTAACGTGTTTCCCCTAACCTTTTTTAACCAATCGGTAAGCAGCTTTCATTTAGTGTGCGCTGATCTATATTGGTCTTTAAAACGACACAATAAGCCATTAGCAATAATAGTGGACTACCTTCAAAGCATTAATTTAAAAATCGAACGAATTTAACCTCAAATTAAGTGTTAGAGAAAGTTAATTTTACGTCATTATGCGATTTAAAGTTTAAGCTTATTTAGTTAGTAATCAGTGTCGTCATAACGAGAGACACTTTATTGGGTTATACGGATCATTTAACTCTGAAAAAGTGCAATTTTTAAGAGAATATAAAAATTAGCTAGGGTGAAAATATGTGAGCGAGCGATTAATAGAACGACATTCACACAACACTACTATTGTTTGAAATTTCAAAGAAATAATGTAAAGAAATTTCATTTTATACTTTTGCGGTATATATCATACATTCAATATATATTTTCCTTGGAGAAATTATTGCAACCACAAATATGCTGATAAAACATACAGTTTTTATTGCACAATATATACAGTAAATAAACAAACACAACACCATGCAACACAATGTTAACGGTTATCAGCGGTTAGCTGCCGTCGTAATGATTCTGTGTCCGTTGCTGTTCCGGTCAAACAACGTTGTGATTCAATGTCCGTTGCTGCTCCACTCAATCGCGGTACTAGTCCAATACGTTGCCGCTCCTTGATTAAAACAAACACCATACAGATTCAATTTCTTGCATACCAGATCCGGTTATCCGATGTTTTCACCCGTGTAGGAAATTTCGATCCTACATCCCCCATGTAGAATGAGTTACGTGCTTACATGAATGACGTCACGTCATCAGGTATTTGACGTCATGAATTAAGGTAAGTGACGTAATTTAGAAAATTAGGTATGTTAACGTCAACGTTTTAGCGCATTGAAACAAAACAACTGGACAGTATAAATGTACATAAATATTATGAACAATAGAGGTATGAAAAAAAAAAGTATCTTGTATTTTTCCATCTTCACCTCACACTCATGCATGATACTTATAATCTGTTGCTGTCACACTAAAAGTTCATAAAAGATACCTTATATGTAATGTCCTCTTTGCATACAACTGAAACTGCATACGGTAGCCTTTTAATGTGCAATAATTGAGTGGTTAAATTAAAGCTATCAACATTTCTGTCTGGTCTGGTCGGGTTTTCCTGATCAGTTCGCGAAATCTAACGGCATTTTACATCTCAAGGAGCCAACTTTCAAATTTTCACATAATCGCCCATAAACTTATTAATCAAAGCTTCATTCTGTTTTTTGCTCACTGGCTCCATTCTAGATATTCTGAAAATCAACTTCAGAGCTTACTCATCCTTAGTTTCAGGAACTATGTCATTTATATTCATCACAGGGTAATTAACTTTTACTAAACGATACTGCTCGAAAGTAAACAAGTAGAATCGAAGCAGCATTATACGTTCCTCACTTACGTCTAATTTTAGAAGTTTCATCCCGACCATTTTGAAATTTCCATCAAAAGTGAAATATGCTTATCAGTATCTGGAAGGTGCACATCCAGAAGACACAGACTTCCGACACAGCCAACAAGTATAGTGGAAAGACAGCCTGTTTAATAAAATGATCAGTGTCAAAGTAGACACCAAATGCAGTTAACAAAAATGAGAACCTGGGGGTTACCGCCTTTCAATGGTCAGTGGCAAAACAATTTGCCACTGGGGGCCAAACCAGGTTCTAGGGTGCACCTACTTCACACTTTCCCTAACAGATTACAAAATCATTATAAGAGACATTATTTTGCAGTTTAGTTTTCTAATATTGAGATTATATCTTTTATGGAAAATATTTAAGGATTGAATCGATATTTGGGTATGGAAAACAGTTGGGTTGTTTAAAGTGTGTGAAGCCCGAGGGGCTTCACGCGCTCTTTCAACAATCCAACTGTTTTTTATACCAACAATCCAACTGTTTTTTATACCCAAATGAAAACCATCAAATATCGATTTAATCTTTATATTTACACACATTAATACTCTCTTTAAAACAGAAATTATTAAAAGAATTTTTGATATTACGGCTTTTTCGGATGGCTGTTGGAACACCAACATTGACGACAAAGTGAATGACGCCACGCTTTTTCACAGCAACTCGTGGCAAAACGTGCGTGCTCGGTGACGTCACACGTCAAAACATTGTGCAACGTCCAATAAATAATTGTGAACGGTTCAACTTTAGCCACGCATTTCAAATTATTACGTCACACTGTTTACCATTAAAAATTATGATTCGTTAGATAAATGAGACTTCGTCGTAGAGGACGAAGTTGAAGTGTAAATATTCAAAAATAAATGTTAATAGTTAACAG
Organism: Corbicula japonica; assembly: GCA_038501625.1. Lineage (NCBI taxonomy): Eukaryota > Metazoa > Mollusca > Bivalvia > Venerida > Cyrenidae > Corbicula > Corbicula japonica. The sequence continues at coordinate 592,840 of JAZAYU010000152.1, forward strand.
CAAACTAACGCAATTATCGCTTAATCATCAATCCTTGTGTAACTTTAAATGCAAGTTTTAGTCTGCTTTTACTCAAAATTATATCTTATTTTACTTTAGTTCCTGTAAAATGAATTATATTATAATTGCTTACCGTGTATTAAAGTATTGATCGTCTAGAAGTATGAATGGCTGATTGTATTAAACGTTATGAATATCCTCAGAAAGATCAGTGATGAGGCAATAGAAAAAACCTCTAGATGTTTTTAATTATATCATTTTATATCTCCAAAGAACAATAACATATGTTGACAAGAAATTACTATTTATTAACAAAAGTGTATTGTTCATTGTTTAGGCAGATTATTTCTTGTTAATTTATTATTTCTTTTAGATATACATAAGTTATAGTAAAGGAAGTTATGATTCGTTTATTTTAAATAAACTTGTAATCGAACGCATACGATAGCAGCGTCTTTAAAAAGGCACATCTTCAATAGTCCCTGGTTCTTTTAAGTGCCCAGTGTATAGCACCACAACACTAGACCTCGGTTTAAAGTCTATTCTTAAAGACTGTTAGTATCTGGGGATCGAACCAGCGATCCCGGGACAAAGAGAAAGGCGCGTTTACCACTGAGCTAATGATATGTTCTAACCCAAAGCATACCGCCCATTCTCGTATATAAGAACAAACATCAACAGCAAATTATCCTATCGCATTCAATGAAATTTCTTTGCAGAATAGTAATGGCAAACAGGGATTTGAAAAAAAAACATATTAAAAATGATACATGACATAAATAATGACTTTATAATGACAACGTGGTAATTGCAGGTGACTGGAATATGATTATTAATTCATCCATTGATTGTGAAAATTACACAAACATAAATAATCAGCCTCCTATTAGTGCAATTTTTATTTTTTTTTTAAAGTCAAGCCTTAATTTTGTAAATATATAGAGAATTACGCATGAAGTATATCGGCAATTTGCAGGGACTAGAAATAACCCGGTGAAAAAAATCGAAATTGGAATATTTCTTCTCAGCCGAAGTACTTTTAATTTTACCATAGATTTTAAAATTCATTAACTAGCTACAGAATTGGTTCATATATTTTTAAATTCAAAGCTCTTAAAAATAAGGAAATAAGTTGATTTAATATTTGATAATGAAAGATGAAGAAGGTATTGTTTAAGTTAAATAATAGTGCCACTACCTGGTAGAAAACCCGCACCGTCACGACGACAGCGCCTAGCCTTGCAATTCCGACGATGTAACCAATTGAGCTCACCGGGACAACCCCCCAAAAAGTTGATCGGATAGGCCTGATACACGTTTTCACCACTGTACGACATCGGTAACGGGTTATTTTACTGATAATAGTACTGACTATATGTACGGGAGACTTTTTTTAAGCGACATTCAAATAAAAAACAAAAACTAGCGAGGTAGAAACCTAAAAATGATAGCTATTTTTGATCGGTTAAGTTATGTGGAAAGAACAAACTGTATAATAATTTATTAATTAAGAAAAAAAAACAACATGATTGTAGAAACATATTTTTGAAAATCATTTGTCAAAATAATCAGACAATAAATTGTCAAGTATTAACAGAATTAGCAAATAAAATATCCGATTTAGATTTTGTATTGTTTGGGTGTAAATAGAATTTTATGGAATTTTTAAATCTAGCTAATTTTCTTTGCTAATTACATTGCATAAAGTGTGTAGAAAAGCTAAAAAAATAACAATCCTTTTTTCTTGATTTCGCCATTTCAGTTAATCAGATACTTGAGATTTTGATTTGAGACTGTTTTCCGTTTTAAAATCTTGAGACCTTATTTCTGTCAGTGGACATCAAACAAGCATTTGATTCGATCTTTTGGATATAATAATGATAAAGTTCTCGGCTATTTAAAATCTGTACAATTAGTTAAGCGTTGGATACGGTTGTGCACCTTGTATCTAGTTTTTGTCAGACATATTTTTACTCTCTATGTGCTGTAGACAGGGGTATCCTAAACATGACTTACGCCTGTCTGTATTTGTGAAGTTGTTCTGACTCCAACACATGTATCGTTATGTTTTCTGAAGCTATCATATAAATGATTTTTTTACAATGCAAGAAGCAAGGTATGCATGGTTGTTTTCTGTAGCTCTTCTATAAATGACAATTTGCAATACATGCAGCAAGATTTATATTAGTTTTGTTTTCTGTATCACTCCTGTAAATGATATTTTGCAATACAAGCAGCAATATATTAATGTTCTTGATTTCTGTAGCTTTCCTATAAATGATATTTAGCAATACAATCAACAAGATATGTATGGTCTTGTTTACTGTAGCTCTCTTTAAATTATATTTTGCAATACAAGCAGCAATATATTAATGTTCTTGATTTTCTGTAGCTTTCCTATAAATGATATTTAGCAATACAATCAACAAGATATGTATTGTCTTGTTTTTTGTAGCTCTCTTTAAATTATATTTTGCAATACAACCAGCAATATATTAATGTTCTTGATATCTGTAGCTTTCCTATAAATGATATTTAGCAATACAATCAACAAGATATGTATGGTTTTGGTTTTTGTTGCTCTCCTTTAAATGATATTTAAGCAATACAAGCAGCAATATATTAATGTTCTTGATCTGTAGCTTTCTTATAAATGATATTTTGCAATACAATCAACAAGATATGTATGGTCTTGTTTTCTGTAGCTCTCCTATAAATGATACTTTGCAATCCAAGAAGGTAATACTTATTAGTTTATAGAAGTTGTGTCTGAATCAATATTCTACTGAAACTTTATCAAAATAAGCACTAATAAAAATGATTGCATAGATAATTTAAAAGTCTACATTCTGCTTCAGATATTATGTCCATTGTTTGAGCTTTTCTGGAATTCACGCTTGCTATAATGCAAACTCACGTATCCTTTTACCGCATCACAGATAGCATTAAATAGGTGTTCTATGTTATTGTTCAAATCTTCCTGTTTTTAAAATTATATTTCGGCTAAATCTAAACAGTTTAATTTTTGTGAAAATTTATTACTTGAATCAATTCTGCGTAAGTAATAAATGCGATTTAGCTATATTAAATGCAAATTATATTATATGTATTAAGCACAAAGGAATGTTCGCACAAGCTTCACGCATCACTAGAGCGGCAAACCGGCACAACACTAAAATCTACGCGGAAAGGAAAATTGCTCGATTCTGTCATAAATGTGATCTATGCAGCTCGAGTACAGATAATTATCATTATCTTCTAGATTTAGCGGTGATAAAAAGGCAGGGAAACAGCTGTAACTTTTATGTCGAACAGTTTCATGAATTTTCATCAGGTTGCTTTACATTATATAAATTGCTATAATTATTTGCGCTGAACACATGTAAAGCATCGCAAATTGAAAGCAAATTAATTTAAATACTAACACCTGTACATATAAAGCATTTCTAATGCTCTAACGAGATCTAAATTTTATAAGATGTATGGAACAGTGCAATGATTGTTTTGTGATTGCATTTTTTTTCACAATATCTTGCACCTAAGCTGACATAGCAAGGTTTTGATTGGTTAATTTATTACTTGTTATGTATTCTTTAAGTGGATTTATGCAATAGGCTTATTGCACGACAATTTTGAAACGTGCTTAACGTTTCTAATTTGCAGGTGCTTATAAAATACATCAGAAATTAATACATTGTCTCATTGAATACTGTGATATACAGCTTACACAATCAAAACAAATTCTTTTTATATACCATCAAAAAATATTAGCGCCTGATTTCCCTACTCAGATTATAAATTTCTTCTGAAATTATTTCAATACAACATTTAAATAATTTTAATTGTTACAATGCATACACGTCCCGAATGTGATTGTATAAAGGTATTTTGAAACATCCGCGGCGGTGGGAATGCAGCGTCTGCAATAGGGGTAAGTGATTTTGTTTGCAATAAAATATTTCATATTGTTTCTTTAAGATAACTCATTCAGTACAATTGAATATGGAAACATTTCGGTTTGTTTCGAGAATGTGTAGCTATATTGAGCGGCATTTATTGTAGCAACGACTCTTAAAGAAATAGGTCACCACCATTGATTCGTTAGATGAATAAGGCTTCATAATAGATTGTGTAACTAATTGTAAATATCTCCTATTTCTCATGCATAGTAATATGCATTTCCATTACCGCTCATGAACAGGGTGAATCAAACCGAGCCTGCAATATTTTGATATTTCTCGTGTTCGTTGGCTTTCAAAGTTTTTTCCATCTATTTAAATATCACTGTAGCGTTGTTTATGCCGTGTGGGGGCTGTAAAAAGTCGCCCTGTACATTCAATAGTACTGATGTTATTGTAACTTGACGGTATCGGTGCCATAAAAACTAGATACTGTACTTTTCAGCATTACAAATTATACTTAGTGTAACGTTTTTATATACTGGACAAATACTCTTCAAATTTATCTTTCAGGATCAAGGAGACTGTTTCGTTATGGTTCTAAATAAAGTGAAGCAATTTGAAGCGTTTGTTGTTTATTTCATTATGAATTGTTTCCCTCTATCTATATTAATACCAAGAAAACCAAATTGAATATGAAATAATTTACCGAAAACAACGAAGGTAGGAGCCGCGCAATAAGAAAATGGTGATTACTTTGGTGAAACTTACATTATCGGGTTTTGCTTTTGCTTATTAGAACAAAAGTATATAAACTGATTTCTATTTACCATGTGTTTAATGGTGTACGTTTTATAACTTATATTGTATAGGAAAATCTGGAAAATCTTCGGTGGCGTCTAATGTTCATTACGAGAGGTATATACTCATTACGTTTGTGGACAAGTCCTATAATTTAACGATTAATTAAAAAAAAACTGAGTATTTAATTATCATCCTAAAATTGGCTGGCATATATACTGATCAGAAATGAAAACTTATCATTTTTACATGCAAAATTTTAATCAGTGATGTTTTATTTGATCCTGAATTTATTTTATGGTATTTGCAGATATCTGGAGTTTGGATAAAGCGGGAAGAAGTTATCATGCTATCACAAAAGGCTAGGTTATCTCATATTTCTTAAATAATGATGAGATTAAAATAAATAAAATAAATTATAAGACAATGTAGAAGTTTTATCTTTTCATATCAGGAAACGACTTTTTTCTTTTTGAGTTGTTTTTGCCTGATGATGGTTAAGTTCGTTTATAAGATAAAATCAATTTCAAACAGTTGGAAAATGGACATTATCTATGTTTAATACATTGTCAAAATAACGAGCTTTAGTGCTGTGATGTAGTCATCTGGGTGGGTTGGAGTTATTTCGCCAAAACAACTTCAACTTGTTTGTGTTTTTTTATTCATCTGAGAACCTGTTGGGGCAAGATTGAGGTTAAGTCACCCTAGAACCTGGTTTTAACCCACAGTGGCAAATTATTTTACCACTGACCCAAGTCGGTAACCCCGGGTTTCTCTTTTTCGTAACTTAATTGTTTATGGTGTCTTTTTTAAAATAAATCATTTTATTTTCTATGCTCTTTTTTGCTGTCTTCTTGTTGGCTGTGTGAATAGGCTGCGTCTTCTGGTGTGGTGTGGCAATACCTGATATGCATATATTTTACTCTTTTGTGACATTTAAAAAAAGAAATAACATAAAACCTCTTTTCTGGCAGTATACCAATATATCAGCGACTGGGAATGCACTGTTAGTTCACATAGGAATACTTATAATAAGTTTTAAACTTTGAAACATTTTGCGAAATGAGTCACCCAATCCAAAGTTTAGATTTTAGATTTATTGCATTTAAACATGATACTCTATCAAGTGTAGATCTAAATTCTTGATAATTCATCAAGTTCATGCCTATATTGATTTAAAATGATATTATAATTTACAAGATGCAAGATTTTGATGTTTTGGACAGAAAATGTTAAACCCTCGGGTTCTCATTTTCGATAATTGTTTGTGGCGTCTATTTTGATATTGATCATTCTATAACCATTTTCTCTTCTCTCCTCTACGTTTAGGCTGTGTGGGGAGGCTGTGTTTACTAGATGTGCATATATCGCCTTTTTTAACGAAAAAAAACTTGCTTTAGGGGAAACAAATCTGCTTGTAACCATCTCTTCCCGTAGGATCTCTTACTACCAAAAATGTTGCTTAGTTCTATTACCAGTCTGATTACATTGGTATACCTACCTTACACATACTGCATTTTTTAGAAAAATAAAAATAAAATATGTGTTAGAAAATGGATATTTCTAAAGTGTAGGCCCTCGCTATGCAAGAGCGCACAGGCCATAAAGTGCGCAACCTTCCTTTTTACGCAACGTTTGGTAATAACCACATTTAAGAGTTTGATTACGTTTTTATATATTCTTTTATTATTCTTGTTGTTGAAGTCATTGTGCATAAGTAAAAGGCTTTGATATAACAGATACAATTGTACACGTTTTCAACTGCATTTCTATTGTTTAATGAATTAGTAATACCAATTCATAGCTGAACAAATATTTTACACAACGTACTTGTTTGTTGATATGAAAACCTGTTGGGGCAAGTGTGAGGTTGGTGCACCCTAGAACATGGTTTAAACCCCCAGTGGCAATTAGTTTTACCACTGACCGTTCCAAGGCGGTTACCCCAAGAGTTCTAATTTTCGTTAATTGTTTGTGGCGTCTTTTTGAATTGATATACTTATAACAAATATGCTCTCTTTTTCTCTCTTCTATTTCGCTGCGTGGGTAGGCTGTGTTTTGTGAGTTTTCGATTCTAGAAAGGAATATTTAACATTTTTATATATTAACAGGTTAATGTTGTGTTCCTTGGAATATTTGGGGTTTTTTTTGTCATAATTCAATATCAGTTTTGTATAATTTAAATGAAAATTACCCGCTGTCTTTTGTTCATATTGAAGTAATTTGTTGAAACTAGAACTATTTTATTCTAGTGCTACAGTCAATGCTGCTGCATAATGTAATACTATAATTTAATACATTATTTTACTTTCTTTTTCAAACAAGTTTTATTTTTTAAAGTAAAGTAACTAGTAACTAATTAGGTGTTCCGCGAAACACATGTGTCGCCTTCTTGCAAAATGTGGAAATGTGGGCCTATATTGTAACATATAATGACCAAAAGATGTAATTCAAGTTGAATTACAATGCTACAAAAGTACTGAATAAATTTTAATTGATCAGGAATTATCTTTATTTCATATTCCAGCTAAAAGGAAAAAAATAAGCTTCAGGTCACATATGGCTTTGTTCCTGCAGATGACCCATTCTAATAGTATGTTAATAGGACAAGTACTTTCTAAGTTATTAGCAACATTATCTTACATAATAAAAAAGTGAAATATGCATGTAAGGAATCGCCATACTCACAAAATACAGCCTCTCCGTGCAGCGAAAACGAAGAGAGGAAGAGAGAGCATGTCCGTTATGTATGTCTATTAAAAAAGCACCACAAACAATTAACAAAAAAGAGAACCCTTGGGGTTACCGCCTTGATACGGTCAGTGGCAAAACAAATGGCCACTGGGGGTTAAAACCAGGTTCTAGGGTGCACTAGCCTCACACTTGCCCCAACAGGTTCTCCTATCACAAAGCAAATACATGTTGTCTTGGTGAAATTACTCCAACTCACCCATCAGATTAACACTGTTGCATGCAAAAGCACACAAACATATAAAACAAAAGAAGCTAGAAATTAATATTGCCTTTTATTTTCTAAAGTTTATAAATTAACTCTCCATAAAAAAAACTGGCTGTGAAATACCGTGTTGCAAAAGTCATTTTAAATTGCACCTTTATTTTTGAATTAAATCTGGGTATCGGCGATAAAATTTGCATAAGGGTTTCCTTAATTTGTGATACCAGTAACCTTGTTTAAAAGTTTTTCTGTTATACAAAGATTACTTTCATTGAAATCATTAACATCATTGCAAGCTCTAGAAAAGCGAACAAGCTGTGAGATATAAACCTCGTAAGATGTTGCAAGAGGAACACGAGTAAAATAGCAGTTATCGATTTTGTTGTCGCAGAAAGATTTATTCATGCAATGGATATTTTCTAAGTATTTATTGAAAAGGTTAAGTACTTTCAAAGCTATAGGCAACATTAAATCAATTTTAAAGTCATTTGAATGGGGCATAAATAAAAATAGTGCAACGGGAGTTATCATTCTTGTTGTTACAAATAATTTTGTTCATGCATATGATAATTGGGGCGCGTCACGGGAAAAGGTGCATTCGGTCAAATTTTTAGACATTTTAGTTGTTACTATATTTGGAAAGATCATACAATTATCTATTATTTTCTCATAATATAGTGGCAATTTTGTTACACATTTTGACAACATAATTTTATTTTTACTGCGAAATGCATAATAAGTATTATTATACCTCAATTTCATTTACAATGTTAATCTTCCATAGGCCACCGTGACATATAAGTACTGTCAAAAAAAATTTACTGTCAGAAAAATACTGTCACCCGCTACCATAGCTACGGAATGTTCGAAAATTATACTGTACCATTCGCGCATGCGCAATATCTATTTTTACATTTCCGTTGTAAAAAGACGACAATAATGTCAAGCAACAAACTTTTTCTACCATAAACGAGGCAGATTTAAAGGCTCTGAATCAAGAGAAAGATTAAAAACACGAAGCGTGTAATAAAATAAAATACCATTATTGAATAAAGTTGTTCATGGTTTGAATAGTTTTTCGGTATAATAAAATAAATATTACGTGTCTGACAGGGTGATAGTAAAATTGTCAATTTTCGAATATACTGTCAACCTCGGCTTCGCCTCGGTTGACAGTATTTCGTCAAGTTGACAATTTTACTGTCACTCTGTCAGACATGTAATATTTATATAATGTCGTCTACTTAACTTAATGACGTCATTACAAGAATTGACGTCAAATGCTCGAATGTACCTTTTCCCGTGACGCGCCCCATATATTCCACGTATGGTTCATAGGACAAATACTTTCAAAGAAGTTAAAGGCATAATTTAGTTCCATATGAAAGTCATTTGAAAAAGGCCTAAATCAAAAAATGTCACAAATGGTTTGTTCATGCAGATGATATATTCTAAGTATAAGGTGAAGACAATGCCTTTCAAAACTATAGGCACCATTAAAGTTCATATAAAAGCTGGGGGACTACCAGACGACGCCGTTGCCAATGCCACCAACGACGACGACGAAACCGGACTATAGGACCCTATGTGTCTACATGCTATTGCAGGCGACACAATAATTTGCACCATATTAATTTTTTATACCAGTTGTACTGACCTATTTTTGTCGAAAGTGGCACACCATGTCCATGTTGTATGTAATTTGCTGCTGTTGGTTACCCGTATCTTGAAGTACACATGGTATATCTATGTTGACTACGTTAAACTTTATATTTTCGAAAACAAAAGAAAATGTACGAAATCTGGTACTTGACGCTTTCTTTTTTTTGAGTGTGGCTATTCCTGACATCTAGTGAAATCTGGAAATTGACGCAATGTTTTCTGAGTGTGATGTTCGCGATATGTATATTTCACTTATTTCGAAAACAAAAGAAAATGTACGAAATCTGGTACTTGACGCTTTCTTTTTTTGAGTGTGGCTATTCCTGACATCTAGTGAAATCTGGAAATTGACGCAATGTTTTCTGAGTGTGATGTTCGCGATATGCATATTTCACTTATTTCGTATATAAGGATTTATATCAACGAATATATCATGCTTTCAAAGTTCAATATGTTCTAGTAATATATTATTGAAAACTCTTTATCACAGGTGTTTCTGATCACATGCATTGAAATTGAAGTGCATTGCAATTTGAATTACTATTTACTATTCAAGAAAATATCATTAAATACATGATTTGTATAAAACAAACATAACGCGTTGCATTAAATGAATGTTTTCTCTTCTGTGCACTTTTAGACGTTTTAGACATTTAGCTGCAAAATATAGCTATAATTTCCTTAATTAAAACAGACAATATTCAACACACTGTACATCAAACAGATTTTATCACTGCATATTGCATGTTTTATAACCACTATTAATGCTATAGAACCAACCCTAAACACACATTATATTACTGCTTTATGAAAATCTTTTGTTCGTATTAAAGTAAAGAATCTGTCGCTTAGAAATAATAACCGAGGAGACTCACAAAAGCGCATCGCGGAGGTTTCAGATTATAAAGAAGACAATGAAAGATAAAATGATTTACATTGTACTAAATCATGTTTGTTTTGCTATGTTGTTCTTTAGGTCAACGCCGAAATTTAAAATGTAAGCTACAGAAATATTAAAAGTATACTTAATTGTGTTTGTTTTGCTATGTAGTTCTATAGGAAAATATCGACATTTAAATTGTATGCCGCAGAAATATTTAAAGTATACTAAATCGTGTTAGTTTTGAAATGTACTTATGTGGGTCGACATCGACACTTTAAATTTACGCCACAGAAATATTAAAAGTATAGTAAATCGTGTTTGTTTTGCTATGTTGTTCCTTGGGTCAACATGGATATTAAAGATGTTTGCCGCAGAAATATTAAAATTATACTAAATCTTGTATGTTTTTTTATGTTGTTCTTTGGTCAACAAAACGGCACTTATATTGTATGCCACAGAAATATTTGAAGTATATTAAATCTTGTTCGTTTTGAAAAGTAGTTATTTGTGTCGACATCGACACTTAAAATGTATGCCACAGAAATAATATGAACTAAGGCACTGCCTCTTATCGAGCTCTAGCTTTATTAATCTCAGATAATGATTTATATTAAAAAATAATTTGTTTATAACATTTGTTAGCCTACTCATGCACGATAAAATTATATGATTTTGGAAAGAATTTAAGTCTACATCAACTTAATTCAGCTGGACAACTGGCAATCTGACTTTTACTAAACATTTGGGTTTTAATGTGTAAACACAAAGGCTACATGCTTAAATTAACAACCCAAATGTGTTCCATTACCTCACTTAATGCAATATTGAATATTGATAAATTCTTCATTGATACATGAAAATATCAAATTGTCACATGTGCATGAAAATTAATATATTATTGTCTGAAAAATAAATTTTATTTTTTAAAATGTTACCTTGATTACACTTGCAATTGTAACTTGCAATTGCACAAAATTGTTCCATGCTATTCAAAAAATATATATGCATGTAAATGAATAAAGTTATAATATAGACCTAATAAGTACTGTTTTAATATACATGTACATCACATTAACACCACATTGAGACTTCAATATGTAGTGTGATACATCACCTAGATTTTGGGGCATATTTGTGCAGTCATTTGAAAATATCTCCAGGAATGACAATGCCATAGGAATTTTCAGTTATTAACAAAAGTAATTTGAAGCTATAGATGATGTGTGAAAAATATTATGACAATATGGTACATATTTGGTGACAATATGGTACATATTTGAGCCAAGTTACTTAAATGTGCATGATATAATTACTTATTTAAGTTGAAAAATAGTTCATCTATTGGGCCAAAATAAATGAAATAATCTCAATCAATTAAACATAAACATGTACAAGATCATGTAGTCTGATTATCCATATGTAGCACTCCTTTACAGGTCTTAGTAACTGATTTGAAACAAAATGCTTCTTTATATCTATTTTCATTACATAAATGAATTGCGCTTGCCAATCAAATCATGCATTAAAAATGTTGTTGGTCCATTTTTTTAAATGTATAATAACAATTTTAAGAGATTGTTTGCAAAAAAATGTAAACCCATGAACACATAAAGATACCATTATTCATAACCACTTTTGGATCTCTGTCTGGTAAGTATTTTATAAATGTAATATATATATACTGGAAAATGTGAATTTTAAAAATTCTAAAGCTCATTCCAGTTGGTATTTTCTTGATTTTGTATTTTTCGTTGCAGAATTTAGGCACAACTACTTTAAAATATGGTAGGTAAATTTCTCTTTAAAAAGTACCATAAATTAAAAAAATTTTAATGTAAACTTCTCTACTGTTAAATTGCTAAAACATAAACATACAAAAGAAAAAAAAAACATTGTTTTTATTATGAGTGCAATTTCCAGTTTTTTGTGTTAAAGTCCAGCTTAAGCAGATCCAAGTACCGGTATATTCAGATTTTTACATGTATTTAAAGAGGCCAAAAACCCACTGACATGGCAAGAAATGTTTCTCTTCCTCCTCACAGCAATCTACTTTTTTCAACAATTTAAATGATTATAAAAGCTCTGATTTTTTTATTTTCTAAAACACAACTTTTTGATGCTGAGCAAATTTAGTGATACCATGAATATTACAAAATTTGCAAAAATAAAACAAAACAAAGCAGACACCTTGTAAATAGTGTATTTGATTATACATGTACCTCACATACATATTTTGATTATGAAATCATGTTGAAATGTGCACATGACAGAAAATATGGTAATAATAGAACACTTTTAATTCCCAAAATGAGCATTAACTTGATATTTGATGCTATTCTTGGTACACATGTATTCTGCTTTCTGGTCAAACTTTTTGGTCCCAACTGATGATAATATATTGGAGATTAACCCTTTCCTCCATGTAAACACCTTTATGACATGGAAAAACTGTGTAGATTCAGATCAGCCAGCACATCCATGATGTCTGATCAGGATCTGCAATGTTCACTTGTTTAAATCATTAGGTTATTTCTGACCAAAAAGTGAACAGTGCAGATCCTGATTAGATGTGCCAGTTAATCTGGATCTAAACCGGTCTCACACGGGTAAAAAGGCATGTCTGTAGAGTAAAAGGGTAAATTTCCCTTTTATTTAAAATCTCATACTACAGTACTGTGTATTAAAATTAAAAAGGTAATACTCAGTAGTTACTTTGAGAAAATTATTGTCTATACAATTTACAATTTACAAAACCTGAAATTTCATACATTTAGGACAATCTGTCATGTATTTGGCCAAAATATAAAAAAACATAAATTGTTTCTGGAGGTACCATGTCCAATAGGCCACAAGTCAATTCAGGCAGTACTTGTAAGTCTATTGTATATGGCAATCACTGTAAAGAGTTAGTTTTGAGTTTTGATTTACACAAGCTTTTAAAAAAATAGTATCATTGCTTAATTGATATCTAAAATTGTGCTTGTCATCCTGAAACCCAAGAACAAATTAAAACATCATCTGATTGTCATTTTTGCTTAAAAAATTGGACTGTCATCATAAAGTAAAGTAATTTATGTTACAGTCATAATCTCTTCTCTACACCTACCCAAGCTGTTGATTCAATCAGTTTTGTCTGGGTGTCACACTGTTACCGGTATATAAGATCACAATTTACATCACTTGCAATAAAAGTCAGAGGTGCTAATGCAGTCAAAGGTGTCATATTTAATAAATAAATAAATTTATTTCTAAACCAATTTCCATGTTGGACAATGCAAAATACACAGCTTATGTTGCAACCATCAATATTTGATTCTGTGCTAGTGTAGACAGAGTGACTTTTGTCGACTAAGGTCATTGATCAAAAGAGCATATTGACATATAAATGATGTCTTTTCTTTTGTTGCAACATTTTGTTAATTGTTTTCCCACCTGTTTAGTCATGATAGTCTTGGACAAAAATCCGGAAAAAGTACATGTTGCTTTGTACAAAATGTCCAATCTATGAAGCAACTTGTTCATGACAAATATTTTATAAAACATCATAAACTGACATAGAACATATTAACACAATGATGCTAAAAACTTTATAAATAAAATAAAAATGTGGCCTATTTTTGAGGCCTATTTGAGCTTTTTTAAATAAAGTGTGGCTCATTTGACATGTTTGTGGCCTATTGACTGTAATCCATATACCAATTCCATGGTATTTGATCATAAATTTGGTGTGAATAGACTGATAACGATCCCAATCTATCAACCAAAACAATAAACATTATGTTTATGCAGTGTAGACCCAGTGTAGACCCTCATTTTTTAGGGGGGAGGGGCGGCGGCAAGTTTCTTTTTTTTTTTTTTTGGAAAACAGGGTCAGTCTTCAACGCCCCTGTGGCGTAGATTTGCTCTTGTGCCATGTGTTTTATAAGAATAAATAAAAGAAATCTCATACCTCGTGTTCAGTACTCTCACAAACAATATCTTCGACTGCCATGAGCTCACATGTCTGAATGACGAACATGACCAGTGACAAAAAACTCTTATACAAAACTGAATTGTGGCGCTGGTCTACGCTAAGCTCAGTGTGTCTCACAATGTGACTGAGTGACATTGCGAGGTCCAGTTCACAATTCAACTTCACATAAAAGTTGGTTCTCACCAGCCTTACATATTGTTTTCAAGAAAAACTCCATGCATCTGATTGTTCCGTCGATGGGCCTTATTCTCCTTTGAATTGAAAGGCCTAATAATCCACTGACAAGCTACCATTCAGTAGTTTTCAACTTGACTTCTTCAGTCTAATTTCTCAAAATGGCCGATTGCTAGTATTGCTATTGGTTACAACGAACGACAACCTACTCTCTAAACAGACGATTTAGATTTTTAGCTTTCCAAAATGCTAGTCCGATAACAATGCTACCGAATAATAAGTTTTAATTTTTAAAGATATTTTGCCATTAGCAATTTATAAAAATAAAGTCAATAACAAAATTTGTAAAAACAATACTTTGCCGTAAGTTTTTACCGGTCAGGTTTTTTCCCGTGTTTACATTGCCTTATGCTGTGCACAACCGGAAACCAGCGCAAACGAAGTGGACAACCTTTTTTTCTCCTTAGTGAATGGGCATTCCTGCGACCTTAAGACGAGCTTAACGCTCGGGTCGCTTCGCGACACGAGCTAGAGCTCGATATTAAAAGTATACAAATTCATGTTTGTTTTGCTATGTATTTCGTTTAGTAAAACATTAACATTTAAAATGTTTGCCACAGAAATATTAAAAGAATACTGAATCGTTTTGTTTTGCTATGTAGTTCAATGGGAAAACATCGACATTTAAAATGTATTCCGCAGAAATATTAGAAGTATAATACCGGTTAAGCGCTGTAGTTCTTTGGGTGGTTATCGACACTTTAAGAGCAATTCCGGACAATATGAAATATATTTTATTGCAAATATCTACAAATATTCTACAATTGATTAAAATTTTTGAAAGCGGATAATAAATAAATGAACTCGGGATCACTGAAGTTGCTTATTTCTTGTCGCTCGAAAAAACGCCATTTTAAATGGTGACCAGGGACATCATCAGTGTTCGTGCACAAATATATAAATACTCAATCAAGAAAATCTCAGTGCAACAGAATGTTGGTCGTCTAATAATATTGGAAATTTATTGTAAATGTTATTAAAATATGTGTGGTGAATGTAATAATTTCTAAATAAATTTTTAACAAAAAATCAAATTGTGCACATAAACTGATGTTGTCACTGGTCACCTTAAAATGGCTGCCGGCATACACTAGGACCGATATTTAAATGACAATATTTCCGCCAGTTGACCGCTTTTATTTTTTTTAGTTCTGTGCTCAGTTTCAAAATGACATTGCAATGCTATCTGATTTTTCATATTCCGTACTACCTTTTTAAATGTAAGTCACAGAAATATTGACAGTTTATTTAGTAGTGGTAGGTATTTAGCTCTATGGGTCAATATCGACACTTAATATGCGTGCCGCAGAGAAATTAATAGTGTTTTATATTTAATCGTGGTATATGCCACAGAAATATTAATTAGTGTATTTAGTCGTGGTAAGTACATAGCTCTGAGGGTCAATACCGACACTAAATATGCATTCCGCAGAGAAATTAATAGTGTTTTATATTTAATCGTGGTATATGCCACAGAAATATAAGTGTATTTAGTCGTGGTAAGTACATGACTGTGTGGGTCAATACCGACACTTAATAGGCACGCCGCGGAAATATTCAGTGTACGTAGCTTCAAAATCAGGATACCGATTAGACCAGATTTTGTCAGTAACAATTATTATAATAGCTTATTTAGAGCGTTACTGAAAATTGTACTGTTTATTGGTGTAAATATTGAGTTGCGCTCAATCCGGGGCTAGTCGGCGTGGGCAGTAATATGCATTTCCATTACTGTCCATGAACAGGCTCAATCAAACCGAGCTTGCAATATTTTCATATTTGTCGTGTTTGATGGCTTTCAAAGTCCTCTTTTTATCTTTTACTAATAGCCTAATATGTGTTCCTTACATTAAAAAACAAATATTCGAAAAATACCTCATTACCTCGTTTTAAATTTTCTCATCAAAATTTTATAAAAATGCAATTTCTTTTTTAAGAAAAGCGAATTTTAATAAGTTTTACACGAATGATTTAAATCTTTTATCACTTGATTTTTCTTTTAAAATTAATCACATTATTTAGTTGATGAAGGTGAAGATCAATGAACTAAATATTTCCATAAAAGATCTATATCTTGTTCAAAAATAGATAAAACTGTATAATTTTATGTAGTTATTATTTAGAATAAAGCGGAATTTAAATTACTTCATAACTTAAATTCCGTTATGATTCAATACTTAAAAATCGACATGATAACAACTAATTTCGTATGCTTTTTGACGTAACGAAATCTTTATCTAACAGAAAGAACCCATTTTCTAAACTTTAATAATATCGAGTTACGAAAAAAAATCAAAATATTGCAGGCTTGGTTTGATTGAGCCTATTCATGAACAGTAATTAGAAGTTCTGTGCGTTACGTAGTATAGCTCAGAACGTATGTCTTAACACTGTATAGCACAAACTATTTGTGCAAGTTAGTGAAGCATGGTGTACAAAGGTCACGTGGGGGCGTGGCGGTATTTTAGCACGGGCGATGCGTTTTTCGTCAGTTCTACGTAGCACTTCGATCGTTACACATATCTTTTTATGTTTTCAAATTCGAATTTGGAAGATTTAAAATATGATTGTAAATACTTTGGCAGTCATGTAAAGAGTATTTGTTATCTTACGTTAAAATGACATGACACTTCGTAAAGTTTTCAATAACGTTCAAAAATGAATGCTTACGAGTATGCTGTATTAATTATGTTATCATAAACAGATAAAATGATACGGGCGGAATTATGGTATTCTGGAACAGTTTTCCAGAGCATTTTTGCATTCAATTGATGTTTTATCTCTGGTTTTTAACCTGGCCCAGAATATCATAATGTACACTGGATATATAATGTACTAGGCACATGGTTAAGATATACTAGTATGTAGTTTTACGTCGACAATGTTGTCATACATATATCCATTTGTATAGTTATGCATATACACTTAAACAATGTATGTAAAGAATTGTTTATTCCTTCTGGAAAAAAAAACGATTGCAAGTCTTGCCCAATGCAAATCGGGATTTTTGTTTTGTGCAGTGTAATGTGAAGACCTTAAATATATTACTGTCCCCGGGTTAAGCCCAACACGGTATATACACAGACACATACATCTTGCTCAACGGCCTTTAAAAGACGTGTTGATAACAGCAGGCGACATTTTACAGCCGCCAGACGTCACAATCCACGCTTCCGTATATAAAATATGATTAGATGAAAAGGAAACTTTGAAAGCCATCGAACAAGACAACAATGAAAACATTGCAGGCTTGGTTTGATTGAGTCTGTTTATGAACAGTAATGGAAAATCTATAAAGAAAATAACCACTGAATCACTTGTTTCATGCACCGAAAATATCAAAATGCATAATTAAGTTCAAAACATGCACAATTTTTATTACATACCACAATTCAATTAGCTTTAAATCTGATTCCAGGAAAATACACCAAATATAAAGTGTCAGGTTTCTATTTTTGTTGAGTATAGAATAGGTCAGAAACCTTTATTGATATTGCATGACAGTGGGCAGAAGTGGTCTCCTCTTGACTTGAAGGTTGTTCTGCTCCTTTAAACAATAAAAAAGTGAAATATGCATATCAGGAATCGCCACATTCACTATTCACAGCCTCTCCACTTAGCGAAAAAGACGAGAAGAAAGGAGAGCAATATTAAGAAATTAAACAATTAAGAAATAGTATGTGCTCCATAAATTAAGTTCTATCGCTATTGATGTTATGATTTCTTTTCCTGCTTAGTTTTATTAACATAGTTTTCATCCCCTTGAAAAATAACTTCTGGTCGGAAAA
Source organism: Corbicula japonica (assembly GCA_038501625.1). Classification (NCBI taxonomy): domain Eukaryota; kingdom Metazoa; phylum Mollusca; class Bivalvia; order Venerida; family Cyrenidae; genus Corbicula; species Corbicula japonica. The sequence continues at coordinate 611,036 of JAZAYU010000152.1, forward strand.
AAAGAAATCAGATTCTGCTAGTACTTACTCCTATGTTCTTCGTAAAATGGGATACCAAGTTGAACAAAGTCGTAAAGAAATGGTAAAATAGATATTTTTCCAGGAACAGAAGAAATGAGCGCGCGGGCAAATCGTCTTCAGAAATCATCGATTTAAAATATGAAAGAGTTTAAGTTCAAAGTAACGAAGAGGACAATCAAGGAAGCTTCGTAAGAAAACAAAGAATAAAACAGAACATGGAAAACCCTTTCTCACTGAAAGTCAGCAGCAACAATCAAGTATTTGACAGCGGGTGCTGGCAAAATTTTGTTTTCAGCGATGAGTAGCCTAAATATTTGTTGTATGGGCAATTAGAGACAATGATGTTGTATGGGGTAGATGGTGAAAACAAAGCTCCCATTTCAACATAACCAGCCATATTTGCAGCCTGATGAGCTTCAAATTATTCATGCCAAACAGTAATATAATAGAATTATGTGAATAATAGCAATGACAAGGAAGTTAGAGTTCTAGTTTAATGGAAAAAAATCAGAAAACCTAGAAGAAAATGTTAAGGTGCTCGACAAAAGCAACTTTACAATTATATAAGATAGAGCCATAGCTCGTTCATTCGCAGCAGCCCAGAGTCTTTAACACCTACCAGAGTTTATACCAAAGGAGGAGTGGCCAAGAAATAACCCGGACTTAAATCCAGTTGAGACATTTTCTTCTCATTCTCGGCCATTCTGGATGACACAGTGTACGCTGACCATTAACCCTTGAGCACGAGGAGCTAAAGAGAAGGTTACCAAACACGGCAAATATCAAAATATTGCAGGCTCGGTTTGAAGAATTCGCTTGTAGCAAGAATAGAAATCTAATTCTATCAACATTATTATAGTAATAGATGAAAAGGGAACTTTGAAAGCCGACAAACACGACAAATATGAAAATATTGCAGGCTCGGTTTGATTGAGCCTGTTCATGGGCAGTAATAGAAATGCATATTACTACCCACGCCGCTTAGCCCCGGGTTAACAGTACAATTTTGATCCATCCCAAACGATGGTATGCATATGACGGTGAACATGGAACCTTCAATGCGGTTATAGGGCTTGTGTACAGCAAGCCAATGAGACTAAACGTCGCCATTGAAAACAAAGGGCTACATTTACATTGGTTAATAGACAACCTATCAAGAACTGATACATATGTACTACATTCCAAACTTTGTACGTACAATTGTTTTACAGTAGCGCAATTTGTGCAGTGTGGCGGCCGTAAAAAGTCTCCCCGTACATATAGTCGGTACTGTTATCAGTAAAATTACCCTTTACCGTTGTCATGCAGTGATGGTTACTGGCTATTCGATCAACCTTTTTGGGGTTTGTCCTGGCTAGCTCAGTTTGTTGCGTCGCCGGAATTGTAGGCTGGGCGTTGTCGCCGTGACGGTGCGGGTTCGCTCCCAGCTAAAGTCACTATCATTTGTAGTAGTAACCGTACTTTATTTATAAACCGTGATAAGTTGAAAAAAAGAAATATGAGTATCAGGAATTGCCACAACCAAACATTAACCTCCCCAGCCAAAAACATAGAGAGGAAAAGAGTAAGTTTAAGAGAAGTATGTATGTTAATGACCTATCAGTACCAGACTCTAATGTAGCTATGTATACCGATGATTATTGTTACCCAATCAAACAGATAGATATCTCATGAATATAAACAAATGGTATCATTAAATCTGTTGCATAATGATAAAAAACTTAAAATTTTAAACATTCCCATCGTTTCTTTAACTTAATCTCAATTTCAAAACATTTCACTCTTATTTTTCTGGATGTCGTTGTTCACAAAACACTGAAACTCACAACATGAATTAGACAAAGTGTGCAAAAACTGAAGTCGAAATTTAAAGTAACTCTGTCCTGAAATAAAGAAAATGTTGTATAATGCTTAAAAAGCGACATATTCATATCAATAATAGCCACATCCAAAAAACACAACTTCCCACATAGCCAAAGGAAAAGAGAACATGGATTTATAAATAAAACACTATATACATACAATTTGCGAAAAAGAGATCATGTTGGCTTCTTACTTTGGAACGATCAGTTTTGAATTATTTCGCCTCCGTAGGTTTAAACCTGGTTCAAAGGTGGCCCCCCAAAGGTTCTCATATGAACAAACATGTACAATAGTTGTAATTGGTGCATTAGCTCCATGCACCCCCACCCCAAAATCAACTCAACAGTATTGCATGCAAAAGCACACATAAACACATACAACATAAGAAGCAAAAAAAAAATAAAAACAAAAGGTGGGTTCTTAATTACCTAACCGAGACCAGAGTATCTGGAATCAAATCTGCAAATACACGATGACAGAAATTTCTTAACAGATCAAAGTTCTATGTTCTTTCACAAGATTGACCTATAAAAATTCATAAAATCTTAATAAAACCCCTGCTGTTACCGTCAACAAAAAGCTAAGCATAACAATCAACTGTAGATAGTTTAATCACCAAGCATGCAGAGCGCTGTAGAGTGTCGTGTTCTTTTCTTTTTGAATAAACAGAAGTGTCTTTCATGAATTATGTGGAGAAATTAATATTGCCTTTAATTTTCCTTCAGTTTATAAAATCAAATTTCCACAAAACACTTGCTGATAAATTCATTGTTTCAGTAGTGTATTCAAACTGCAACTGCATTTTTGTAATTGAATCTGAGTATTTTTAATTGGTTGTACCGATAAACCATTATAACTTATTACTGTAATGGAAAAATTTCATTTCTTGAAATCTATTCAATTGTCACAAGCACAAGAAAAGTTGTGGAAATTTTTAACCTCGTAAGATGTTCACGTGGGACTTCGCCTTCTAAAATGGAAAATTTACAATAATAAACCTAAAATCATATCTTTTTACATTGATTTTAGTAGTTATGAAACCATTTTAATGGAACAATTTGGGTCAAGAAAATGTGCTTGCTTTATTAAGCTGTAGTTTATTACGGGTTTATTTTGTTGACAATAGATGAAATATAATTGTTGTCTATATTATATACATCGATGTATTGTTAAAGGCTGTAATTATATGTCATCTTGATGTTCGATAGAAGAAGATAACATAACGTCTCGTTCGTGTCGGTATTAAAACAGATCAGCAAAAACGAGTGCACAATTAGTACTCATAGGGGTGCCTATTACTTGTTTATAAATAGAGGTACGATACCTAACATAAAATATTATCTAATAAGAAAGAGAGTAATATTTCAAGTCGGTCTTATCAAGGCAAATGTAACAAAAACTCAAACTTTGATAAAACTCCTTATTAACGTCCCAACATAAATATCGGCAGCTATACAAATGTATTAATGTGTTCAATGTATACATTTTCAGGAAATTAATGGCAGTTAGTAGGACTCTAGGCTTTGAATAAATATTTGATCTGATGCATTTACAAAGTTTATCAATCAGTTAATGATTTTGCAAATGCCATCAAAACTTATGGAATTTACTTATGTACTATATGAAAAGCAGCGTTAGATGAATAATGTGATAATATGTGCACGTTTAATTATGTTCATCTGATAAAAGCCATTACTTATTATGTAATACAATGCACTTAAATAGATAAACGCTATTAACTAGTTTTGAAAGACCTTTCCATATCAATGTATTTTAGCCAGTAAACAGAAATGCACGTACGGATTTGTGCTCATTTATGGTGAATTAATATTTTAACATTAGCAATATATTGAGAAATAAATGTACACGCAAATGAAAAACGTCGTAGTTGAATTATTTTTAAATTATATTTTGTAAAACAAATCAGAAACAAACTAGACGAAGTTTTGCAGACTGAATTTAGTAATTAAATATATGCGATCATTTTCATGTTGAAGACACTGTAATCTATTGGGTAAACACTTTTAATTTTCAGCGAATAATATTTTAGTAAAAATATTTCATATTTTAGTTAAAACTCAAATATTTATCTGACTTCGTTTCTTCGAAAATATTTTCTGTTATTGACAACTTTCAAAGGTAACATCGGGCATTTCAAATGAGTGTGCAATAATTATATTTTTATAATAGTGACTTATTTTACAAAGAAATCTTGATAAGGACTTTATGAAAATATGGTAAAAAACAAACAACAAGTTGTACAATGGCATGGTACGGTGCCCCAAAGGAGACATTTATCATACTTTTTTTCATTTTCCATATTTTTTAAGGATATTATTTCGTTTAAACAAATTATTATTTCGTTTAAACGAAATATTATATCGTTTAAGTAGTGAAATAGTAACCTTTAAAAAGTATGGAAAATTTAAAAAAAGTAGGCTAAATGTCACGTTAGGGGCTCCGTAGCATGGTGAGCCAAGTAAACTTTATCATATTGACCCCATTATATAACCAATTCCACCTAAATGCAAACCACTCTAACTTATACACAATTTCACTATATCATACATCCTTTCACTTATGGAAAGCCCCTAGATGCTGGCAAAAGCGGAAATTTAAACGATAGGGCAGCAAATAAAACTAAGAAAGCCGCATATATAGAGGTTTTTTATTTGAAAAATGAGGCCAGTATAGGAATTTCCATTTTGAATCCTTAAATACCATAGGATAATCGTTAAGCAGCCAATCAATAAAGCTGTTTTAAAAATAACTGCAAGACTTACTACGTTCGTGATATTTCCCGGGACCAACCAAAAATACCGGGATTAATAAAAACCTGGGATCGCTGTAGATCAGCGTTCTCATATTTGCTATCCTTATAACTTACTATTTAATATTTCAGTATAATAGAAATACATGTAATAAACATATGCTTTCGTTTAAAAATGTCGTTAAAGAGATAGCAGTTTGTGGAACATAATTTATGTTTGCAACAAGTTTTGAGATGTATTGTGATTAATCTATTTCGATGCGGGTGGCGGTATTATGCAAAGCTGTATTGGCCGATCTGATATGTGCAATGCTTTTTCTCTCGCTGCTTATTTTTCCAATTTTGTGTCTATCACGGATATATAGAGGATATTTGTTTTTACTAGTGTAAGCTGGAAATAAATTTCTCCGTGTGAACTCCGCAATTCCTTGACAAAAATCGTGTCAAAATCGCAACGTTTGTTAAAGTTGTCATGACGGCATATACCCAAATGTCATAGGATAAGATATTTTTGCAAATAAAGTATATTAAGAGTGGGTGTTAGTTGTTTTTACTTGGTAAAGCCTTTAACACATATATATATAAAAGCTCTTTAAAAACGCCTATATTCACATAATATAAATCCAATATATCGCTTATAATAATCCTTTACCCTGTTTTATTTGTTATACTAACAATAACTGACCAATCACTTTTTGTCCGAGTCATTTAAAGTATAGGTTTTGTGAAACGGTTCATTGCACTTTTAGACATATTTTGGCGAAGACAACAAATAAACGTTTGATATCTTTGATATTGTTTATTCCAGGTTAGTGATTTTGTTAGTTACATATATTTAATGATAAACATGTATATTCTTTGTGCAATGTCATGTAATAATAAATGTTTTGTATTGGATTGCACTTTTAGACATATTTTGGCGAAGACAACAAATAAACGTTTGATATCTTTGATATTGTTTATTCCAGTTCCAACATCGTTAGGTCAAAACCCCATTCATAGAACCCATCGAAAAATATATGTCGTACAAGCCGGGGCAATACTGCGACACAAACATGAACCCGTTTTCTAAACGTTCTCGTTCAGAATATGTATGTGCGAATGGGTACCAATTCGAATAGAAAAAGAACACGAAAAATAACAACTTATTTTCCAGTTTGAAAAAAAGTAGAATATCACTTTTATTTCGCCGAGAAAATTCTAAACGTATACAGCATAAAATACAAACATAATGTCTGAGGGGAGGGTCCAGCGGTGAACTGAATTAATGGAAATGCATTTTACTGTCAACGCCGCGTAGCCCCGGGTAAAGCGCGACTCAGTATTTACACCAGTAAACATTACAATTCTGTTCCATACCAAACGATGGTATGCTAGATTTTGACAGACATTTAAGGTTAGTGCAGTGTGCCATGTTGTGACACCACCCACTCTTGCTCCTCGCACGTCACGTAATATTTATTTTTTATCCACGATATAAACTTTAAATAAATCAGATAAGTAACATATGTACATTGATGGTTTTGATATTCCTCGGGTGTCTTCAAGATTTACAGTCATTAGCATTCACCATTGCGTCTATTTGCTAATAAAGAAATTTCAAAGTCTTTTCACTAGATTTCAATGAATGTTAGTGCATAAATATGAAGCTAAAAGTTAATATGATTAATTCAATATCTGCTCGTACGTTTAACTTGTGTATGCGACTACCACAAAAAGATCTCTCGATATGGTAAATTTATTAGCATCTTATCTGTTTTTCTTAATAATTATCTAAAAGAATTTTCGAATTAATGAATACAGGAGCGTATCATATATCCTTTGAAACCGATACCGTTTAAAACTCGTCTTTTTCTTACGACGAATTTGCAGATTAAATAGCTCGTGTTCCCAACGATTCTCTTTGATTTCTAATCACATATGCCAGGCGGGCTGTTTTCGATGACAGCTTCTTTTCAACGGGCATCAAAATATGACAAAAACCCTAGTCTTAAGCATAATTAATGTCTATTTAAGGACTATGAACACGTAAAAATGGAAACATGACTTTCATACTTTACTAACGGTATAAGAAATAAACATTTGTTGTGGTCACCGGATCTTAGCTATGTGTACGATATACCTCGTACTTTAACTGTCATACATAAAATAAAACACAAGTAGCATACTTAATATTTTAATACAAAACTGAGAAACATGAAACGAGTTGGCTGTTTATTTTTTAAAGAGGTTGTACGGAATAACGAAATCAGCTACCATTGCAAAGTCATTTTGAAACTGATCACAGAAATTTAAAGATTTTCAAAATCTGTTAACTGGATGCTGAGATAATGTCATTTAAAAATCGAACCTTATGTCTACTTACAGCCATTTACAGGTGACCATTGACATCATCAGTTTATGTGCACAAATTGATTTTATCTTACTAATTTTTATTACGTAATTTATTTCTAAAAGAAATTCACCAAATATATGTTAAATCATATTTTTAATAAATTTCCAATATTATTACATGAAAAACATTCTGTTGCATTAAGATTTTCGTAATTCAAACTCGCCATTTTCTTACGACGAATTTGCAGCTCGTGTTCCTAGCGATTCTCTTTGATTTCTAATCACATATGCCAGGCGGGTTGTTTTCGATGAAAGCTTCTTTTCAACGGGCATCAAAATATGACAAAACCCCTAGTCTTAAGCATAATTAATGTCTATTTGACTATGAACCCGTAAAAATGGAAAAATGACTTTCATACTTTACTAACAATATAAGAAATAAACTTTTTTGTTCTGGTCCCAATATCAAAGACTATCTTAATATGCTCTAAACTCAATTTTCATTTTACCACACTTTTTCAAATTTTTAGTGAATGTTTGTTATTTCCTTGGAATATTTTATAAAGTTGAAGTAAAATATTTATGTTGTCATGAAAATATTTTTAAGTTCTGCTGTGATACCGGTTTTCTAAAGTATGTTTAAGTTCAAATTCAACCTTTTTGAGTTTCTTCTCAGATTTGTCAAAAATATTTATCATATTTTAAGAAAACAAATTTTCAAAACTTCATTAAAACAATAAAAATATGTGTATAAGCTATTTAACTTCAGAATTTTACAATTACCATTTTGCGCCGAGTCCAAAATCTAACTCAATGTTTTTCGTGATATTGGGGCCTGGTCATCAAACTGTAGCTATCTTTAGACACAACAACTATCATACATGCAAAAAAAACACAAGTGCCGTACTTGAAAATTGTAATACATAAAAACGTGCAACGAAAATTTGACTGTTTATTTTTTGACGTAAAGAGGGGTCGCCATGGCTCGCTTAGTTTTATCTCGATTACCTCCATGCTGTGAATTCTTCTTGCATTTGTGATTGGCATTTATCATGATTTTGACTATAATGCAAAACGTTTTCTTGCAAAATCGATTGGTATTTCACGTGTTTCCGATTAAGTTGGTGATAATTACGATTACTGCCGAAACAATGTTCCTCACACAGTTTGAAACGAAGTAGATCCGCACTGCCTTGGGAGAAGCTTTAAAAAAATGTTGGTATTCAAGTTATTTTCGAATTAAAATTTAAAAATAATATTGCTAATACTGGTTATCGAACTCGTATCGTACAGTGACAGCTTCTAGCCATGTAAATCCGATAGCTAGCCGGGACAACCCACAAAATCATTGCGCGGAAAACCCCGATAATGTAATCATCATTACCTGAAACGGTAACCGATTATTTACTGATATTGATTATATGTTCCATGTCTATATTTCAAGTAAAATAAATTAGTTGCACTAAGATTGAATAAGTTACACTTTTTAAGCTTTTTAAATAATAAAGATTAATTGATTAATAAATGATTTTGCCTCTGATTAATCGATTAATAAATTCCGACTGATTACAATCATTAACCTAGAGTTCCACGTGAAGCAATTAACCAATTCAACCCTATGCAGCTTTTGATAAATAAAAAATAAACAAATCGGATAAAGGAAGTATAATACTTTAATTACTTTATGATAATATGAAATTCAAAATCAAAACTAAAATAGAATGCAGATTTGGATAACTTTATGGACGTGATTACTATTAATAAGTTTCCATTCAGACTCACTAAAGATTCAAAACTTTGAAATAGACCTGTTATAAATCTGTGGAAACAATTAATGTGCATTTATTTCATGACTGTCACATTGTCAAAATTTTCAGACATAATTTTAAAAGATTGATAAATAATTAGTGTGCTGTTAAGATAAATTGGTCAAAAGCAGATATTATTTTAGAAAGTCAAACCATAAAAACTATCATGAATAAATTATTAATTACATCCAAATATGATATATGTCTTCCTCATTTATAAAATGACTTATGAATAAAAAGGAAAACGTCGAGTACGTCTCATTTTAACTATACCACTCAACGTTAGAAAAAGGGATAAAGCTAATTTGATGAAGTAATTGCAATAAAAGAGCTGTAATTTAGAGCAAAACCTGCTAGCTGGCTAGCGGAAGACTTGAGCAGGGATGTTATGGCCATAAACATTCAGACCATTATTAGTGAAAACTAGACGAGGGTTGTCCAAATCAGTGAGCGGAACATGCTTATTTGGTCAAAAGTCAGCAAACAAAATGCGATAACTTTAGAATGACGGGAACAACCAGGGTTGCAATTCAATCGAGCGAAATGGGCCTTAACTCTGGATTGATTGGAACAATCTAGATCCATATTTGATATCGGTAGGGATATGATACCCATAAGCATTCGGACCAAGTTTGGTGAATAGTGGTTCAATGATTGTTGTTATGTTACAGAGCGGAAAGGGTTAAATTTGTAAAACAATCTCAGTTGTTAAAGGCTAAAAACTCAATAGTAACTTGACCAATATGGTTGATATCACACTTGACCTAGATGTTATAGCAATAATTATTCTGACCAAACTTGATAAAGATTGGATACAGTTTTACTCAAGCGGACAGCTTTTGTGAGCGCCGTGTTCCAGGTATTTCCATAAAATGTCCCAATTTTCAAATCCGAAAAAAACTTGTTATGAGACTTTAAATGAGTATTAATACCAAAATCAAACAACAGCCTTGCCGTTAATTGACATCACAATGGATGTCACCATTCATTAGTTTTATTTACTTTTACAACGTCCAATATCTACCTGACCACTTCCCTGCCCACATTTTATCCAACCTCTGCCCACCCTCACACCCACTCCCTATCCCACCCCTGCCCACCCTATGGGCCTGCTGTGCCCACCCTTCTTACCCTTTCCTTTCCCCTGCCCACCCTGTACCCTCCCGTGCCCACACTGCTGAACCCTGCCCTGCCTATCTCTTCCCAACCCTCACAACCTCCCTCTTCCATTGCCCTGCCCACCCTCTACCCCTGCCCTGCCCTACCCTCTCCCCTTACCCCGCCTACCCTCGTTCCCTGCCACCGTCTACCTCTCCCCCCGCCTCCTGCCTTGCCCATCCCCACCCTCACAACCTCCCTCTTCCACTGCCCTGCCCACCCTCTACCCCTGCCGTGCCATACCCTCTCCCCTTACCCTGCCTATCCTCGTTCCCTGCCACTGTCTACCTCTCCCCCGCCCCCTGCCTTGCCCATCCCCACCCTCACTCGCACCCTCTCCCCCTGCCCTGCCCACCATCTACCCCTAACCCTGCCCTGACCTGCCCACCCTCTACCCCTGCACACCCTCTACCCTACCTTACCCGTCCACTGCCCACCTCTACCTCTGCCATGCCCACCCTCTAACCCTCCCCCCAGCAAAGCCACCATTCACACTTATCCAACCTCTTACCTTCCCCTTCCCTCTCGACATCCACCATCCTTTCAATCCCCCACCCTTCTATCTCACTTCCGATTCCTTTCCTTCCACTTGCCCTGCCCGCCTGCATGCCTCCCAAACTTACCACCCACCCCACATCACTGCCTCCTCACCCATATTGCTAAACTATAGAGGAGGCTACCCATACACCTCCCCCTAACAAAGGGGAAGGTTACACAACTCCCCATGAAAGGGAGATTCAAAAAAGATGAGAAACATTACAAGGCACGACCACCTTTACCCCTTAACCTGTGGGCCTTCTGTAGTTCCTCGTACAGAAATACAAATGTTACAATGCTTTCTTATATCAAACTATTAAGACCTTCCAATTGTTTTAATTCACTTATTTTATTTCCTCTTGGTAATTGGCAGGCATAATTCCCAAATAAATTAACGGGAAAAATGAGAACGATATCAAATGGTGATATAATTTTACCCAAAGTGCTTCAGATTCTGTATTTTTCAGATAAAAGGGACTAAATTCAAATAACGTATGTAATTCGTCTAGATTACATTAGATTTATTATGTTCCGAAGTAGGGAACCGCAATAGCTCAGTCGAGTAGAACACAAGCTAGCAGACATGGCGGCCGTGGTTCGATTCCTAATAAAAATTAGAAATATAATTTAAATAATAAGAAGTCATTTAAAATATTAATACTAAAATATTTAAAGATATATATTTCAGTGTATATCATACGATTTTTGGTGATTGAAAGTTTTGTTGTTTGATGATAAACCTCCTGTTTTTTTAAGTCTTTGACTTCAGCTGTTATTGTCGAAATTCATATTCTCGTCTCCCCAATCTTGCAAACTCTTTAGCTGAGCAGATGTCCATACAATGAATAACTGTAACTCGGAGAATAGACAAAAGCCATCGAACATGAAAAATACGGTACAATGTAGGTTCTGTTTGCCAAGTATTGCAATCGCAGTCTAGCCCTGGGTTAAAAAAAGGTGAAATATGCATATCAGGAATCGCCACATTCAGAAAAAACAGCCTCCCCACGCAGTCAAGAAGAAGAGAGGGAGAGAGCATGGTTAATAAAATGATCAGTTTCAAAAGAGACACCACTAACAATTAACAAAAATGAGAACCCGAGGGGTTACCGCCTTGGAACGGTCAGTGGCAAATCAAATTGCCACTGGGGGGTTTAAACCAGGTTCTAGGGTGCACCAACCTCACTCAATATTTATACTTGTAAACAGTACCAATTTTGATCCATCCCAAACGATGGTGTGCATATGACAGTGAACATAGAACTGTCAATTGGATATGTTCAGATAAATAGAGGATTTTTGTTTTTATTAGTGTAAGATAGAAATATATTTCACCGAGTGAGCTCCGGAATTGGTATTTTCACGAGTGTCGAAGCCACGAGTGAAAATACATAATTCCGGAGTTCACGAGTGAAATATATTTCTATCTTACACTGGTAAAAACAAATTTTCTTTTTATTTTATGCTTTTAGTGCAAATTTGTGTGAATTAGAAAGAAACGTTGCATTAAATGGCGTCAAAAACGTTTGTCTTCAACTTGACGTCATGACGTCATATAACCAATCTTGACTCCGATTTCTAAACGTTCTCATTCGGAATGGTATGTGCGTTTGGGTACCAACGTCAAAAAACAGTGAAAATAAAAATGATATTCCACTGTTTGAAAACAGTGAAATACCACTTTTATTTCACCGGGAAAATTATATATTTCACTGAAAAGCATAAAATAAATACCATTCCATGATCAGTGGCGTTTGGTACCCGGATAAAAGAATGCGGCTGCCCTAAACGAGAAATCGACGGGCGGAACTAAACAGAATAGGGTTTTGACAGGGAATCTGAGAATATACATCCTGCGCATCACAAAAAACGCCAAGGGCAAACATTAAAATGCAAGGTGGTTGAAAAATATCCACAGCTATACAAGCAATGATATTGAAACCACCTAAATAAAAACAGGCAAAAATATTGAAAAAAGTATTTCCCTAGTAATACTAACAGACATAAGAATCGTGCTCAACCACTTTAAAGGACGCAACTGATAACAGCACTTACCGAATGTACGGCAGCACTAACCGAATGTACGGGGAGACTCTTTGCAGCCGCCACACGGCACAAACAACGCGGAATAGTGAAATTTGAAATTTTTATTGTATACATGTACAGATGTTAAGATTCGCAAAACCTTTACTTACGGAACAATATTCTGCACTGTTGTTATTTTTCTAAATTCTGTTGACCAATAATATTTCAGTTCAGTTGCACATAATAATATGATTAGTTCAAATGTATAACAATGGATAATCGTGGAGAACAATGATTTTACACATACACAACCCGAGAAGTTCCAAGAAAAAGATAACAAATTATACTTTTGTCTAGCTTTTGTCTTCGAAATACAGCTATGTACATACGATCTTTAACCAGCATTAACATCACATCATCGTTTCCTGTAAAATTCAATTTAAATCGGTCATGAAAATGAAGAATTTACTTCCAAGCCTTTACGATGCTATAATATAGAAAACAGAAAAAGAAACGCATACTGAAGTTAGTAAGCTGAAATTAAAAAGGCAGCTGACGTAATGAAAGTTTTACAATGTAGATCAGAGTTCGCCTGAAAAAAATCGCGCTAAACCATGTTATGTTGAAACGCGAAACCGAGCGATCTTCGAAAAGCAGACAGATGAGTTCCAACAAAAGATGATTGGGTTGTGATTTTTGTTCAGTTCGATTTATTGACTTAATTAGTTCGCGTAATGATTTTATTCTGACCATGGAGTACAATTTGCATGTACCTTCCGTCTCGCATACATACGCTGTTATTTGGATACTGATTAGTAACATTTGATGGCATGTTTGTGCATCCTTTTGTGCAGTGAACAGCGTGATGTGGCATCCTAGTGTGCAGTGAATAGCGTGTTGTTATGTGGACGACATGTTGGCGTATCCTAATGTGAAGTGAATAGCGTGTTGATACGTTCTTGTGTGCAGTGAATAGCGTGTTGGCGCGTCCGTATCTACAGTGAATGGCGCTTCCTTTAGTGAAGTGGATAGCATGCTGGCGTAACCTAAATGTGCAGTAAACATCTTGTTGACGCGTCAATGTGCAGTAAATTGCATGTTAGCGCGTCTTTATGTGCAGGGAGCAGCAATTTGGTGCATTCTAATGTACAGTGAACACCGTGCTGGCATGTTCTTATGTGCAGTAAATAGCGTTTTGGCGTAACATAATGTGAAGTGAATAACGTGTTGGCACGTTCTTATGTGCAGTGAATGGCGTGTTTGGGTATCCTTAAGTGCAGTGAATAGCCTGTGGCACGTTCTTAGGTGCAGTGAATAGCGTGTTAGCGCGTCCAGATGTGCAGTGAATGGCGTGTTGGCGCGTCCTTCAGTGAAGTGGATGATCTGTTGACGTATCCTTAAGTGCAGCGAATAGCGTATTTTGGTATCCCAGTGTACAGTGAATACCGTGTTGGTATGTTATTATGTGCAGTGAATAGGGTGTTGGCGTAACCTTTTGTGCATGTTGACTCGTCCAAATGTGCAGTGGAAGCGTGTTGATGCATCCTAACATGCAGTTAGCGCGCCCTTTAGCAAAGTGAATGGCATGTCGTCGTATCCAAATGTGCATTGAAAAAAAAACGTGTCGGCACGTTCTTATGTGCAGTGAATATCGTGTTGGCGCGTCTAAATGTGCAGTGAATAATGTGTTGGCGCATTTTAATGTGCAGTTAATACATGTAGTATGTAAGCGCGTGCTAATGTGCAGTAAATAGCATCTTAGCTCGTAAAGTAAATACAACTGTAGCGTGTTGGTGCGTTCTTAAGCGCACCGAATAGCGTGTTGGCGCGTCATTATTTGAAGTGAAAAGCGTGTTGGCGCGTCCTTATGTGCAGTAAATACCATGTTTGCGCATCGTTATGTGTCCGAATAGCGTATTAGCACGTCATTATATGAATATCGTGTCTGTAGCGACCAAATGTGCTGTGCATAACGTGTTGACGCGTCCTAATGTGCAATAAATAGCATGTTAGCTTGTCCTGAAGTGCAGTAAATAGCATGTTGGTGCGTCCTTATGTGCAGTAAATAGCATGTTGGTGCGTCCTTATGTGCAGCAAATAGCATGTTGGCGCGTCCTTATATGCACTGAATAGCGTGATGGCGCGTCCTTATGTGCAGTAAATAGCATGTTGGCGCATCCTTATGTCTACTGAATAGCGTAGCGCATCCATATCTGCACCGAATGGCATATGTTCCTCATACCGTGTAGTGGATGGCATGTTGGCGAGTTCCTTTGTGCAGACGATATTTGCACATGTAAGTTGCTACTACTTGCTTATCAGTTCAGTGGAATCAGTACATTGGGTGATTCAGATTTCATCAAAATGGTCAATAATTCAGACAAATATCACACAAAACAACAATAAAAGAAAAGTTTTAATTACACATTAACAGTCATATTTGTAAAGCTGTCATTAGTTTACAAGTGAATCTATATCACATGATTTTGACAAAAAACAACAGTTCAGGAGCTTTTTTTGAAAAATTAGCTTTTGTTGTTTTACAAACATTTTCAAACTTTTCCGAGAAGTAGTAAGACAACACTGGAAATAGTTGACAGAAATCGTGCTGATAGCGCATTGACAACTAGCAACTTATTTATATTACTTAAATAGGTTTGTGAAAACAGTTAAGTTCTTTTAACTTTTGGATCTAATTTTTTTCTGTAATTAGAACACATCAAACTCTTTGCTGGTGTTACTTTTCTTAAAAGCATCTTCATAACCTTTGATCAGAATAATTTACATTTTTACTCAAGCACATTATCATCCTAATGATCATCAGATTTTACATTCTGTAAAAACTGTAAAAATAGTACATCAACATTAGATAAAAGAAAGAATCATGTTTGCATATGCAAAAAAAAACAACAATATGTGACTTGAAATGCAGGCAGTTACAATATTACTGTCAGGGGAAGTAATCGAGTTTCGTACACAAAACGAATCGTCCTGACTTGGATAAAACATCGGTAAAAGCCAACAAAGTCAAGATTCTGTTTACGCAAATGAGTTTGATAAATGACCAAAGCGTGTATCTTTCTGTTCCCAACCAACAATAAGAGGGTCCATAGGACCCTGGGTCGCTCACCTGTCAACAACTGCTCAATGCTTGCCAGAATTTTGTGCAAGTATGGTAAATCAAGTCAAAAAATAAAGCTGCTATTGTGAAAAGGTCAAAATAGCTTACTCTGGCTCTTTCAAGGGCCATTACTCTGGAACCCATTATGGAATCTATGGATAAACATTTTGACCAAGTTTGAAGAAGACCAAAATTAAGACCGCTAGAGTGAGGACAAGCTTTTCTATAATTGGACCAAGTTACCTAGATTTCAAGGTAACATGACCCAGTTTCGAACTTGACCTAGATATCATTGAGATAAACATTCTGACCAAGTTTAAAGAAGATAGCACTAAAATTAAGACTGCTAGAGTGCCGACAAGCATTTTCTATAATTTGACCTAGCGACCTAGATTTCAAGGTCACATGACCCAGTTTCGAACTTGACCTAGATATCATTTAGATAAACATTCTGACCAAGTTTAGAGAAGATCGCACCAAAATTACAACCGCTAGAGTGCGGAAAGCTTTTTCTTTAATTTGACCTAGTGACCTAGTTTTTAGGGTCACATGACCTAGTTATGAACTTGATCTAGATATAATTGAGATCAAGTTTAAAGAAGATTGCACCATAATTAAGACTGCTAGAGTGCAGACAAGCTTTTTCTATAATTTGACCTAGTGATCTAGATTTCAAGGTCACATGACCCAGTTTCTAAATTGAAGTAGATGTCATTGAGATAAACATTCTGGCCAAGTTGAAAGAAGATCCAACTAAAATTAAGACCACTAGAGTGCGGACAACTTTTTCTATACTTTGACCTAGTGACCTCGATTTCAAGGTCACATGACCCAGTTTCAAACTTGACCTAAATACCATTGAGATAAACATTCTGACCAAGTTTAAAGAAGATCGCACCAAAATTAAGACTGCTAGAGTGCAGATAAACTTATTCTATAATTTGACCTAGTGACCTAGATTTCAAGGTCACATGACTCAGTTTCGAACTTGACCAATATATCATTGAGACAAACATTCTGACAAAGTTTGAAGAAGATCCCATCAAAATTAAGACCCCTAGGGTGCAGACAAGCTTTTTCTTTGGTTTGACCTAGTGACCTAGTTTTAAGGGTCACATGACCCAGTTTCGAACTTGATCTAGATATCATTGAGATAAACATTCTGACCAAGTTTAAGGAAGATTGCACCAAAATTTAGACTGCTAGAGTGCATACAAGCTTTTTCTATAATTTGACCTAGTGACCTAGATTTCAAGATCACATGATCCAGTTTCAAACTTGTCCTAGATATCATTGAGATTAACATTCTGACCAAGTTTGAAGAAGATCGCACCAAAATTACGTCCGATAGAGTGCGAACAAGCTTTTTCTATAATTTGACCTAGTGACCTAGATTTCAAGGTAACATGACCTTGTTTCGAACTTGACCTAGATATCATTGAGATAAACATTTTGACCAAGTTTAAAGAAGATTGCACCAAAATTTAGACTGCTAGAGTGCAGACAAGCTTTTTCTATAATTTGACCTAGTGACCTAGATTTCAAGGTCACATGACCCAGTTTCAAACTTGACCTAGATTTCATTGAGATAAATATTCTGACCAAGTTTAAAGAAGATCGCACCAAAATTACGACCGCTAGAGTGCAGACAAGCTTTTCTATAATTTGACCTAGTGACCCAGTTTTTATGGTCACATGACCCAGTTACGAACTTGATCTAGATATCATTGAGATAAACATTCTGACCAAGTTTGAAGAAGATTGGACCAAAATTACAACCGCTAGAGTGCGGACAACAATTGTGAACGGACGGACGGACGACGGACAAAGGCCCCTCACAAAAGCTCACTCTGTCACTATGTGACAGGTGAGCTAAAAAAATAACAAATAACGTGTTGATCTAAACAGTTTGTGGGGATTGAAATATTACCCCGGTATTAGGTTTTAGTGGCGTTACAATGTCACTGTAAGTTTGGACAATAGATGTATACTTAGTGGAGTCCATTTTAAAGGTGTCATTACAGAAAACATCACCATGTGAAGTAAGTTGCGGAATAGTATGAACTTTATTCTTTTCCCACCATCGGTCGTCCTTAATTACTGAAGAATTAAGAATTTTGTGAAAGTCTGCTTCAGCGAGATGTACTTGGTTCACTCCGTGTCTATACGTCGACATGTCTCCGGCGGGATAGCGTCCAAGGTCTTCCGATTCCGTGCTGTTTACGCTTGTTGTGCTGTCTGTTTTCCGGCCTATATACGCCGAGTGTAACACGTCATCAAGACTTGTGTCGCTGCCTGTAAATGACATCCCCGTTAATGACGTAGATTCTCCAAGATCACTGTCCGTTAGGTCTAGAGATGTATCACTACTACTGGTTTCCGTGAGGGTTTCTAAATCTGGAAGGCTTTCTATTTCAGAAGTTGTCTCGTCGGAATCATGTTCCTGTGTGCTTTCCTGAAAATATATACACCAGGTCCCAAGGTTATAAAACTGAGAATGGAAACTAGTCACAAATCTCAAGCAATCAGCCAAAAGATGCTCGAGATTTGAGACTGGTACCAGTTTTAGTTTTAAAATTTTGGACCCAGCTTAATTAAGCTTTGAATCGATATTGTATTGCGTTCATCAGGTTTTGTAAAACATTTGGGTTGTTTGTTAAGGTGAGTGAAGCCTGAATGGCTACACGCTGTAAACTTTAAACAATCAAAATATGTTTCATATCCCGACGAAAACGATAAAATGTTGATTCAATTATTACATTTACACTCCTAAATATTCTCAGTTCTTACTTAAATATTGAAGAAAATTTGCGAAATCATGGCTGTTGGAACAGCCACATTGACGATAAGCCAAAGACGGCGCACTTTTTTCGCAGCAAGTCATCATAAAACGTGCGTGCTCGACGAAGCCACAAAACAAAACATTGCGCATAGATCGTTTGTGTGCGGATTTTGTTATAGCCACGCCCTGGATAAAATGTGTTTCAATGCAAAATAAAACACTGTCCCACTCTCTTACTCATTACATTCACCTCTGTTATAGGCTGGGACTACTTCCAACTACTTTTACTTTAAACTCAAAAAATAGTTCACGAATTACATCTAAAATTGTTTGTGTTTTTTACGATTTGAATTAGATAGTGAAGATTTCTGTTATTTGTTTCACCACAAGCTTTTAAATTCACAATAATGACTGTATAAAATAAGACGGTCGAGTTTGGTCAAAAATCTTGACATTGAGCCTTTCGCAGAGATGTTAAGTGAGTGAAAGGAACGACAACTCTGCGAAGAATATTGACACTGTCAGTCTGTCATCATAGCGAAGGCAGGATTGTTTCGGTGTTCTGACGGTCCCATCTGTTTTGTTTTCTTCACGCAAAAAAAACAACAACATGCAGTCATATAGGACAAAGATGTTTTTTATCATTATTCTAAAGATTGCTCGTCATTTTTTAAATCTTTAAATGGTCAACAAAAATAAATATAAATATAATTATCTTGATTTTTCAATGTGCTCTACTAGTCAGCATAGCGTCAAAGGGAGACGACTTCATTATAGCTCGGCAAACTCTAAGCAGCAGTTACTTCTCTTTAATTAAATTATATTATTCGCACAAATATCATTTATACAGCTTTACGTTTTCCTGAACAATTATTTCTGAGCCTGAATATTATTTCTTGAGACTCCATTTTGCTTTTGGAACGGCTATGACAAACGTCTGCTAGTCTAAGCACTGTTCTATCGAACAACTAAAACGCCATTGTGCACATTTATGAAGCGACATTTTGCTTGGCGGAGTTTTTGTTGTTTTTTTTGTTGTTTTAAGTTTGATTTTTGTGTTTTTGTGTTGTTGTTTTTTTTCGAGTAAAACGTTGTTCGTTACTGTATCTTTTATTTTGCGGCAAAATACCGAAAATAAAACGAAGGCATCGGATTGCCACAATACAATTAATTACGGTGATTTGTTAGTGACATCGTTTTTGCCCTTCGTCGCGATAGCATCGGCAAGAGTGAAAAAAACAACAAGTCCTTGCATCGTTTTTTCGCCACCTCGCTTCTCTTTTCCGATCTCGCATTGTGTTAAGGAGAGCGAGGCCTCGACAACTCGAGAACACGATGCAAGATCGCGAAAACACGATGCGATGTCGAGAAAGTATGTTGCACCATACACCCGCGATCTCTCGTAGTGATCTCGCGACCTCACATTGTGTTCTCGCGTTTTCGTAGTCTCGCATTCCTGAAGATCAGCGCACACTTTTGCTTTTCATATATGTTTGGAATACAAATTTACAAGCGTACAGGGACAGAAATAGACATGCTGGTTTTGAAAAAAATTGAATATCCAAACGAGATTACGTCGCACTGAACCTACGTGATAAGAGAAGTAATGAACAATTCTACTTCTTAATTTCGAACAAAGTGACAACACTACTACAAGAGATATCAATATAAGCTTAACAGCTCAACCACGTACAAAGATGTCTGAATACATTTTTTTCAACTAGGGTTGTCAATTCTTTGTATTCGCTACCGGACAGATGCTTTACCATTTCTGTGCCACGGGCCGATTTTTTGCTAATACGTTGAATGCCACGGGCCGATTTTGAGCCGATTTGTGATGACTCAATATACTGATTTGTATTTACACTGAGTTTCAGAACTTGGGAGGGGTGATGTTATGCTGTGATACAAAATGAATATACCGTTTTTGAATGTTGTCTAAAACCTACTTCAACGAATACACGGCTGACACACCATAGACTTATCGGGTAAAATCTAGTTAAGCGGACACCGAATGTTCAAAACACAAAAAGTCCTGCGGCGGTGGGTGTGGGGGCAGTAGCCCCCATTTAATCTCACCATTATAGAAATTTGTTTGGCACATGACTTTACTGAATTTTCTCACAAGGAATGCTCATTATTCAAATGTTAAGATGTTGGGGTCCGCTAAACTAGATGTGTGCCGACTGATCAGATCAGGTAATGACCAGGATATCTGTCAAAACTTTTGGAGGTTTGATAAACTGTAAGCTTAGAACCCTAATTTTAAATCTACGACATAATGACACATTTTTCTAAAAATCTTTAAAGAATTATTTTAAATTATTACTTGCTTACCCTCTTGACGTTGTTTACCAGAAAGTAAACAACGGAGATAATAGCTATTCCGACCATTGAAATTAGAAGACCAAGCTTAAGAGCTTTTACTCTTTTCATAATACCGGAAGTAGTGGGAAACGCAATGACGTAACGTCAGACAAAGATCCGCGGCATTTTAGCAACGTATAAGCGTCTGAGTGATGGACCAAAGACACACCAAACGATCGCTGTTCCTGACGTATTTGGCCATAACCCGTAATCCCTACGGATGCTTATAATTCCTGGCTACTTTGATTACACGAATGCGAGATTACGAAATCACAATACGAGCTCCTGAGAACACGATGCGAGTTTGCAAAAGTGGAACATATATAATATAGGGCTGTGGATCGTCGGGCAAGTGGCGGTCCGATTCGATCTACGAATTAAAATTATTATGCATAAGGTCATAATTTTCACTTGATGTATGGTTGATTTCGTTGCATCTTTTCAAACATTTATGAAGAAAATGTTTTGATGACTTTTGTCCGAATCTAACACCGGTCACATGAACATTGTCTATGTGAGCTTTGTTCAACTCCCGGTGCAAGCCTTTGAAAAAAATGTCTAAACTTGCTTTATCGATCATTTCTGGTTTATATTTTGCAAATAATTAGTTTACAGCAATGTTTTAATAAAAGATCTTGATTCAACAATCTTTGCAATGGCGAATATTTGTACCCGATTTTCTGAAAGTGTTCGTGGATATCTGAGTACTCGGATACTCGCCGCAGCACTAGAACATGATGTTGGGTCGAGCAAAATGATTTTTTTTTATTCTTTGCAAGTAAAAATTGCAGAACAAACAGCTAGAAACTGTGTTCAAAACTGAGTCTGTTTCGCACAGAAAAGATCAGAGGTATCGAAAGTGACCCGGTTCAATATTGTAAAAAAATTCATTGTGCTGTATTTCATTATGCTCAGTTTCACTGCTTCGTCTTAGTCATCATCGTCGATATAGCTCGAAATGGAAGAACCTTAAAATGAGAATCAGAACAGAAAATGGTTTGTTCCGTTGCGTATTTTGCTTCCATTGCGATCCATTTTTTCCATTGCGTATTTATAGGTAGTTATAAAATACGAAATGGAAAAAATGAACCGCAATGGAAATTAAAAATTAATTTTGTGTGAAGATGTTTTTTATTTTATTTTTTTTTTCGTTGCGGATTTACTTTTGAACATTGTGAACACGCCGGTCACATGAACATTTTGCGTTATTGAATATATATTTCGTGGACATTTGCAGTAATGGAAGACATATTAAAGGCCTGTAACATTCAGTTATCACGCTTTATACCAGTGCTTGTCTTCAATACATCAAAATATTTTGTTGTAAGCAAGGGTGATGCATTCTGGGCATAGACAAGACCTACAATCCAGGAGAATTCCGTGTCACGCCCATTGTATTTGAAGACCTTTCGATTCTTCGCCAAATAACTATCCAATTTGCTTCGGACCTGTATTCATTCATATCAGCTCAAACACAAAGACTAATTCTTGGTTTCTTCACGAAGAAAACAGAGAACAACTTAACAGAGTATGAAAAAGCAAGTTTACTTTCGCGTTAGAACAAGAGGCGTCGTTAAAAGACGCAGTAAGGCAACGCTTACCCGAATTTATTAATGTTCTATATGTACCTGACATCTGAAATAAAACTAAAAAATGTTTTGTAGTGTAACGTGCCCCGAGCGGAAGGCACTCAGACTATTTGTCTCAGCTTAGATATATGATTTTCTCTTAAAAATGATCTCATACAAGATGAAGCAAGGTATATTATTTAAAACAATATAGTAAATTTTTCTAAGCTACTTTGCTTCAAAATGATTACAATGATTGCTGAAATGATTGGGGTTCAACACAATAATCAGGATTAGAATCAGCTGAACGTATAACAATATCCCCAGGGCAATAAACCTCCTGGATAAAATATCTAATCCAAAACTAAGTTTCAACCACTCTCTCAGAACACAATCAGTCCGAAACAAAACAATCTAACATGAACTTCGAGCACGCCCTCAGCAAACACGCTGAGCAATACAAACAAAAAGGACCACAATGATGTTTGGAACTTTTAAAACAAACCTGGGCAACTACAAGTTTCAAAATAATGCTCAACAAGGTTTGAACAATCACTTATCAAACAAAACCCTAAACAAACAACCTGCAACACTAAAATCTAGCCTAGCCTGTTGAAAAATAGTGTTTCAGACGCATGTGTTTCCAGCAATTGTCTGAAGACACTATTTGAAACCCTATCCTCAACCCCTACTCTGAAACTACTTTACAAGTGGCTCAGACGCATGTGTTTCCAACAATTGTCTGAGGTCACTATATGAAAACCCTATCCTCGACACTTATACTGAAGCTACCTAACAAGTGTCTCAGACGCATGTGTTTCCAGCAATTGTCTGAGGACACTATCTAAAATCCCTATACTCAAACTTACTCTGAAGCTACCTTACAAGTGTCTCAGACGCATGTGTTTCCAGCAATTGTCTGAGGACACTATCTTAAACAACCCTAGCTTCAACCAATACTTTCACACTGAAACAACCCGGTCAATATGCCCTAGTACAGAGATGTACTTTATTGGACCTATAATGCAGACCAATGTTGAATCCAAATTCAACGATGTGAACAACTCGACTCTTTGAAACAGACTGCCCCAGTGTTGTTTGTTTTTATTTCCATTTATTTATCGTCGCTACCGGTTGCCCATATGAGCGACGCCTCCAGAAGAGTGTTAGTCATTTTAGGTTTTTGGAGGATAGTGCAAGATACAGAGGACTCTCCAATTCCAGAATCGTCCCTGGTTCTTTTAAGTGCCCGGTGTATAGCACCACTACACTGGACCTCGGTCAATGTCAATGATAGACTCTTTCTCCGTCGTTATCAGAAAATAAACGACTGTTGTAAACCAAAAACTAGAGGCCTCTGATTGGCTGCTGGATGACGTCACACATGCTTTCTGTATCTATTTTAAAAATTGTCTCTCTAGCTGCTTATCAACTAGGCCTATTGCTCATCACAATAGTTCATGATAAACCTTGACATGGAGATAGCATGATCGAGTAAATAAGCACCATTTGTGATAAAGATTAGAAGAGGTACAGCTAATATTTTATTAAACCAGCAACTAGAAGGTGCAAACAGCACACTGTACGACATGATATGGCAAACATTGTGCAGAATTTGTGCTACTAGATGCTGATCATTTATGAATCGAAAGGTATTAATTTGTTACTATTAAATGTCCCGTTGCGCTTCATTTTCTCCATTCGTACCGGAACCGGAAGTAAACTTCGATTGATGTAAAGTGCGGGAAACACGAAAAATAATGGTGCGGTCTTTAACGTTATTGAATGTTATTGAAAGTAGGAGAAGAGGATATTTTTCTAACATCAGAGGTAACTATTTGTGATCAAAAGGAAATACGTAAGGTCAAACTAGATCCTTTTTTTGATAACCCAATGTTGATTTTGTCGGTGTCTTGTCTCCCAAGTCCGGGGTCTAGATCACAGGTGCTCGGTGCGTGTGTCCACCATCCCCCATCCCATCACTACAACCCTCCCATATATATTAAGGAACAACATTAATGACCACTATCTAAATCACTTGGAAAGGTCCGTAACAGATATGTAAACAAACTGCTATGGCTCATTTAAAACCCTACTTATGCAAATCTAGGCACCCACCTGGACCAGTTTAGGCAGGGGGTAACTAAACTGTGCCATAATTTCTAAGCGACTATGCTGTTTTTACTCTTTTAACTGTAAATCTAGTCTTTTAACTAACACTATCAGCTTTAATTCAGAACTCTCACAAATACATTATGTATTACTTTTTTTCTCCTGTACATTTCTTCTTTTAATATTTCTTGTACAGACGCGCACCTGCATAAAATGCTAAACAATAGTGTCATGCAGTATTTATAGATAGATAGATCTAATCTGAAAGCCATGGACAAAATCAGCTTCAGATCAATCATACTAAGACTACTCTTCAGGAAGCCATTTTGAATCTGTCAAGCGGAGTATTGTAACGCGCGATCTGATTGGTTATATTCAAAATGGCTTCCTTCGAGTCGGAAAACTAAAGAAAAGTAGAAAGATGGCCTGTGTAGTCATTTCTTTAATCTGAAGGAGGTAACCGATTGTGTTAAAGACCATTTGATTTGAAAGAATGGCAGATGTCATTGTTTACGTTGAACATGAACTGTAGACGCAGAATCTACGATATCTGATGTTCCACATTGTTTGGGCAATAGACATATAGCGGACTTGTTACCTTGTCACTGATTATGTTTGTATAACAACGAGATTTTTTTTTCTGATTAATTTTGTGTAGATGTTGAAAGACTATGTTGACTGAAAGTACCAAGGTATATTTTCAGGGTTGTAGCAGGGTCTTTGGGGGGAGTGGGGGGGGGGGTAAAGACAAACAATGATACTGCCACCTGTGGTAATTCCTTCTTGCACACCATTCAGTTTTAATGATGATGAACTGTGAAAATAAAATTATCATTTTTTTAACAATTTCCACAAATACTGTTATTATATTGTTGTTAACATATGAATATTGATAATAACAGGAGACAATTGTTGAAAAAATGAATTTCGTTAGAAAAGTAATAAAATTTGGTACCTATGTTGTCTAATCTTGGTGTCAAAATAAAGCACTTTCCACTCAAATAAATCCAAAAAAATTAATTACAATATCCATTTCAATGTTCCTTCTAGGGCCAACCAGTTTTATTTTTTGGTTGCAACTTGGGGTGATTTTGTTAATGCAGTTCCGATTGATATATTTTCTTGACTTCTCTTGTAATAATTAGACAGCCATCTCTAATGTTTTAAATAATTAATATCTTCATGACTCGTGCCACGTGTAATTATTACATCAATTTGTTAACCCTTTTCCAGATCTTTATAATGTGTTAAATGAGCTGGTGTTGTTTTACAGATTCAGAACCGCTGAGCAACCTTGTTCCATCCAACTTATTAGAAAGTATTCGATGTCATGAAACCGACGTATATCCTGTTACCAGTGTTGATGATGAGGTTTGATTATACTTACAATTATTCAGTTCCTGCATTCAGTCAATTCCGGCACATTTGAGTTTAAGAATAAAAAATTTGCTAAGAAGTCATTGTGTTCTTGCAGCATTAGTCTAATTTAGAGTAACAGTGTTTTTGTTTAACTTTTGGGGGAAGGGGGTCACAGCCCTTTGGAGGGGGAAAATTGCAACGTGAACAAAGGAAAGGGGGAATATTTGGAATATACTTGCAGCCTGTCAAACACAACAAAACAAAGGGTTCACTGATTTTTAATTCAAAGAAAGTCAGTGGTCTACAGTGAAATGTCTCTTTCTCCCTCTGCAATTTTATCAATTATTCTTTTCAATGTATTGTCCATCAGTGGGGTATCCATTAAACATATCCTGACTCAGTATGGTCTGTAACAGACTCCAGCAAAAGGGGAATTTTTTATCGGACATGGGGGAAAAATATATACTATTTTGAGGGGGAATGGGGCCCTATTTCTCCCAATATTTGGCACAAAAAAATCACTGAGTAATGTTGCTAGAACATACAATGATTTGTTAACAAATTTTCAATTTTTTAATAAAGATCAGAGCTCCAGAAAACGTGCGTATCCGCGTAAATACGCTTTAAAATTTGAAGAAAACGCAATAAAAATTAAAGCAGAGCGTACCGATACGCACTCGCAATATCGGATACGCAGTTTTGTTCGATTGATGTGCGTATTATTCGATTAAATTAATTATAATGAATCAAGCGTAGCCATTTTTCCAGCCATTATCGTATCAAAACAAATGGCTGCACATCGCATGGTGGGATCAAAAAGGAATTTTTAATTTTGTTACTATAGTAAGTGTAAACTTCATGATTTATGCAAGCAAAGTATTGGTTAAATCGAGAGAGAATATTGCAAATATCAAAATACCCCTTCAAATTCAAAATGAGGAGAAAATACCCCCTAAAAATCCTGAATACCCTCTATGAAAATATGTAAAGGGTGCTTTGAAAAAAAAATTAGGGGGTAATTACCCTTTACCCTTGAAAATTATCTGGAGCTCTGAAAGATCATGAACAGTGTTCGGAACTGATTAAATGCCAGAACTGATTGTTTGACACAATACTCAAGTCTCTTAAGCATTTATGTTGTTTTACTCTCATTGAACTTTTGATGAATATAATTGTTTGCCATGTTGCTTTTAAACCCAGAACTCCATATGTGTGTTTTAACTGTTGTGCGAACAGTGAAGATCCAGATAAGTCAGCACATTTGTACCATCTAATCTGGATCTAACTGGTTACATCTTGGTAAGAAATAACCTAATGAAGCTTAAAGCGAACCGTGCAGATCCTGATCAGGCTGTATAAATGTGCTGGCAGATGTGGATCTACACTGTATGTTCACAGGGCTTTTTTTCACCATTTTGGGAATATGACCCATACCCCTGGAATTGGGAAATTTATCGTCGTTTTGCCAGAAATTAGTAATATTTTTAGCATCATTGGGGAATAACAAGTGTTACTGTTATCTGCTGTTTTTTTAATCATTGCCATCCATATTTAATATTGTCAATCATTCCTGGCTTAAAGAGCAAAAGATGCAGTGCTGATGCTGTTGTTTTTCATCAGAAATATTTTGTTTTGATTCAATTGGGAATTTTTCTTCTCAAATTGGGAATAAAGTATATGTTTTGCCATTGGGAACATGACCGAATAACGGCTATAAAATCAACTGAAAAAAAGCCCTGTGTTCACTCAATAAAGGTTTACAATAAGGAGTAATGAATTAAGCTTTGATGTTGTAAGAATGGATGATCATTATATGGGTAGTGTTTATATGAAAATAATAATTTTCGAGTTACAGTACTCGTTTTCAGCAAATGCTTTAGTTAACAAGTTGACGGCTAATAAATACATCTAGTAGCCAGTTGCGAAAAATAAAGTAACAATGTCATTTACATGTTTCAGTCAGCAATACCTCCATTGGCTTGCAGCTTTAGCAAAGGTAATTGTCTTTTTTTTTTATTTAATTAACAGCAGCTGATGATATATCACATGACATTGGTCTTTCAGAGTTAAGATGTGCAAGGATGTATCACTATGAAAAAAAATGTTGCATATAAAAATATCATTTTTGTACTAATGAGACAAAACATTGACTATGATCTGCACAAACATATTGCTATATTTTACATCAAGACTTTTACAGCTAATACACTGTTTTATTTCTCATCAAAACTGATGTGTTCCATGGAACACCAACTTTTAGTCCATGGGATTTCACCATTATCCATGTGTGACCAGTGTAGATTAACCCATTCCTGTATATATACGCATTTTTACGCATGTGCGACCAGTGTAGATCCAGTTCAGCCGGCACATCCTTGCCGCCTGATCAGAATCTGCACTGGTCGCACTTTGGTCAGAAATAACCTAATGAATAAAAAAGCGAACAGTTTAGATCCTGATCAGACGGCACGGATGTGCCAGCTGATCTGGATCTAAACTGTTCGCCCTAGCAGTAAAGGTGTATCTATACAGGAAAGGGTTAAGATCAGCCAGCACATCTGTGCCATCTGATCAGGATCTTTACTGTTTGCTCTTTAAGATTCATTGAGTTGATCTGTCATGATCCAAATCATATGGCATGCATGAGACAGCAGTCCTGGATCTACACTGACGGCACACGATGAAACATTTCACTATAGTGTAAAGGGTCAATTAACCCTTTCCTCCATAGATACACCTTTATTGCTTGGGCAAACAGTTAGATCCAGATCAGCCAGCACATTCATGCCGCCTGATCAGGATCTTAGCTGTTAGCTTTTTTATTCATTAGGTTATTTCTGACCAAGATGCGACCATTGCAGATCCTGATCAGATGGCACGGATGTGCCGGCTGTTCCGGATCTACACTGGTCGCACATGCGTAAAAATGCATATATATGGAGGAAAGGGTTAATTAAAACATTGATATGCTGGATTCATATAAGCAAGCATATGCTCTCTCCTTGGACGGCTGTTGTTTTATCCCTCTACTCCATTGATACGCCTCTGTCACACGGGTGAACAGTGTAGATCAAGATCAGCCAGCAAAGTGCAGTCTTCTCAGGATCTGCACTGTTAGCTTTTTGTTTTATTCGGTTATTTCTGACCAAAAGCATACAGTGCAGATCCTGATCAGATGGTATAGATGTGCTGGCTGATCTGGATCTGCACTGATAGCACATGCGATAAAATGTGTAAATATGGAGGAAAGGGTTAGTTAAAGGTTATGATCCAATCTGCTTGATTCATATTTTACAGTGAAAACTACCTGCCACATTTTAGCTTTGGTGGATGAAAATGGTACCACCGCATTGTACAATACCAATTTGGCAGGAGAAGATTCCTTCATTACAGGTAATAAAGTCATGCTCAACTCAAAAAGTCAGGTCTGTGCTTACAGTTAAAATGTCTCGCTAAAACAACTGCCTTCATAAATAAGAAAACTGCCTGTCCACTGGTAGTAAATGGGATCAGTTATTTTCAGTATCAAATGTTTAAATGAAAAAAAATGAAGCTGTCAAATTTTCATGCTCATATTGAGCATGAAAAAAGTTTTATCATGCCTGATCAAATAATATTTAAATAACAGATTTGCTATTCCTTAGTTCTGCTAATATAATATTATGGAATGTGCAGGCAAGCTAGCTTTGATTGTATTTGTAAACTAACTGTTTGGGTATATTTTCTAACAGAATGGACAGCACATAGCAATGCAGTGTTTGATGTTGAATGGACCGCTACAGAACAGAAATTACTGACAGCATCTGGAGATCAGACAATCTGTTTATGGGACGCTTCTACCAAACAGAAACTGTTAACGTGTAAAGGCCACACAAGCTCAGTTCGCTCAGTAAAATACAGGCCACATGATGATGGTTAGTACCGGATGTTATCCTGTATTGGCAGGGCTTTTCTTCAGAAATTAGGGAAGAGGCCCTGGCCTTTCAAATTGGGAAACTTATGCGTAATAATTGTTTATTTTGGGAAAACAAAATTAATTGAAAGATTGGTACTAGTTTATAAATTTGAATAGTAATATGAATTTTCAACTAAAAGTTAATGTTTTAAAGCACTTTATTTTTCAGACTAATTTTTAAACTCTCCTAAGAGGATTTTGATCTATTTTTCAACATCTTACCAAGCATTTTGGGAAGTGACTCTGCCACATTTGGGAAAACATATTATATTTTTGGATAGGGAAGAGGCCTATATAAGGTCTCTGTTCTTTAAGGATGAAAAGCCCTGATTGGTTATAGGGGTTCTGACACATGTATGCAAACCTTTTTTACTCCATATTAACCATATTAACCTTTTGCTCCATGAGATTTGGCTTTTATCCATGTGCAAACATTGAAGATGCAGATCAGTTGGCACATCCATGCCATCTGATTTGAATCTACACTGGTCACATATTAGTAAAAAATAACCTAATGAATCAAAAGCAAACAGTGCAATATTGTTTGGTAATACAAGTGTTTGATTTTTTTTATCACATGCTTCAAAATTAAAGAAATGACTAAAATTAACTTGGATCAATGAAATCTATGCATGAAAAGTGTGTACCTTCTAGGCAACACTGTTGATTGAAGCTCTGAAGCTAAATAGGGTAATTTGACCCACATGAAAGACTAAACTATCACTTCACCCAAAATTCTTGAATTTATTATTTTAGGCAAGCCAATAAGACCTGGTACAAGGTATACACTGTTTGTTAATTCAAACATTTGGATACTTATTTAAAACCTGACTTGCCGATTACTTTTTCAGCTGTGTTTTCATCCGGTAGCAGAGATGGACATATAAGATTGTGGGATACAAGGTGCAATATTAAAGGTAATTCTCATCCTTTGAAAAATAGAATGCCACTTTTTATTTCTGCGAGAAATCTGTAATTCATTCACTGGAAAGAATTAAACAATTTTAAAATTTAATTCAACTTCTTGTGGGTGTATTAGAGGAGAATGAATTACGAAATAAATTTATGTTAATGTTTAACGGGTGATGGATTTAG
Source organism: Corbicula japonica (assembly GCA_038501625.1). Classification (NCBI taxonomy): domain Eukaryota; kingdom Metazoa; phylum Mollusca; class Bivalvia; order Venerida; family Cyrenidae; genus Corbicula; species Corbicula japonica. The sequence goes on from JAZAYU010000152.1 coordinate 641,911, forward strand.
GTGTGTGAACGTCGTCAAGAATTTAATATTTATTCAGTTTCTTGTGGGCGTATTAGAGGAGTATGAATTGCGAATTAAATTTATGTAAATGTTTTACAGGTGATGGATTGAGTTGTGTGAATGTCATCAAGAATGCTCATAGTATATCTCTGCAAGAAAAGAAGAAAAAGCCAAGACTAGGTCCTGCTCAGTCACAGGTAGATAATTAATGTAAAGATTATTCTAACTAAACTAGTGCAGAATTGCAGGGCCCTGCCTTTTTCCCCCAAATCTAGCTAAATTACTGCACCCTTTTGCTTTATTAAACATCATTGTCAATTACTACTAAATATGGAACGATAAAAGCAGAGAACACACCTTTTGTTTACATGACAGCCATCAGAGTTATAAGTGACATCACTGACATCATGCCAGATGTTGGCAGAAACTTAAGATATGGTTGGGTGAATATGTTGAATATTTCATGTAAGAGACAATACATGTATGTAAAAGAGTTTCTGTCTGAAAGAAGCAAATTAGGATCAGGATAACGATGGTTATGTCACCATAATGCATTTCATTTTGAAGACTTCAGACAAAAGTTTAGTATCAATTAATGATAGAGTATACATATTTTAGTAAAATTTCACTGGTCCGTTTACATAAATTAACGAAATGTGAGCTCTTGTACATGTAAAACCAAAAGATATCTAGGTTGTTACTGAAGAGATTGTAATTAAATATTTCATCATTGTATATGATTGTAGGATAGCCAACAGTCTGTGACGTGCGTAGTTTTCCAAAATGACAATATGCTTGCATCGTCCGGAGCAGTAGATGGGTACAGTTTACAGTTTATTTAAATCACCAAATTTTTCACCTTAACAAACTCTCTGAGACTTTTGGGCCAAATTCGGCAAACATCATTTCGAGTAAAATGATGTCAACTTCTTGGCACACAAATCGCATTAACTTTTCCAAATTACGAGTATTAAATGATACTTATAGAAATATATACAAGTATTATCCGAGTGCCTATGACAAAATTTACGTTTGAACTTGTTACCAAAATCTCATTTACTATTATTCTATACAATTATTATGTCCCTTATTTTGACACACGCCACCTATTGTGATTCACACATATACGAAAAGTTATGATATTTAAACCAGCAAAACCTCCATGTTAAGACCTAAAATGTCGGTAAAGTGATGGATTTGAACAGGTTAAATCAACAAATTTTTCACCTTACCAAAGAACTAAAATAGAGATAATGACTTATTGACATTGCAAAAACTGTCTGATCTGGCCTGAAGGTTATAATATAAGCTGAGATTGGAAATCAGTCTCAAATCTGAAGCATCTGATTGGCTGAAATGGCGACTGGTTTATAACCTTGGACACTGGATCTACAATGTTTGCCCATGTGAGAACAGCCGTATCCCATAGGGCAAAAGATTGGAGATCTAGATTCTCTTATTATTTCACAAATAACAAAAGCTATAGCTTCAAACCTTCGTAAACTTGTTCATAAACATCAACTGAATCGGTTGGCATGTTGATCAATTTACCACTTATTTTAACTTACTTTTCAATTTGTGTTGTTGTTTTACTCACCTGTCATGAAGTGACAAGGTGAGCTTTTGTGACCACCTGATGTCCGTCGTGCGTCGTCCGTCGTCAACAATTGCTTTAAACAACATCTCCTCCTAAACCCCTGGGCCAAAGTTGATGAAACTTGCCACTGATGTTCCTTGCATGAAGCTCTTCCAAAGTTGTTCAAAGAAATCAATTCCATGCAGAACTCTGGTTTCCATGGCAACCGAAAGGAAAAACATTAAAAATCTTCTTGTCTGAAACCACAAGGCCTAGAGCTTAGATATTTGGCATTTAGCATCCTCTAGTGGAACTCTACAAAGATTGTTCAAATTATTTCCCTGGGGTCAAAATTGGCCCCGCCCCAGGTGTCACTTCATTTTACATAGACTTATATTGGAAAAACTTTAAAAATCTTCTTGTCTGAAATCACAAGTCCTACAGCTTAGATATTTGGCATGTAGCATTCTCTGGTGGAACTCTACAAAGATTGTTCAAATTATTTCCCTGGGGTCAAAATTGGCCCCGCCCCAGGGTTCACTTCATTTTACAAAGACTTACATAGGAAAAACTTTTAAAATCTTCTTGTCTGAAACCACAAGGCCTAGAGCTTAGATATTCGGCATTTAGCACCCTCTAGTGGAACTCTACAAAGATTGTTCAAATTATTTCCTTGGGGTCAAAATTGGCCCCGCCCCAGGGGTCAAAATTGGCCCCGCCCCAGGGGTCACTTCATTTTACATAGACTTATATAGGAAAAACTTTAAAAATCTTCTTGTCTGAAACCACAAGGTCTAGAGCTTAGATATTTGGCATTTAACATTCTCTAGTGGAACTCTACAAAGATTGTTCAAATTATTTCCCTGGGTCAAAATTGGCCCCACCCCAGGGGTCACTTCATTTTGCTTAGACTTATATAGGAAAAACTTTAAAAATCTTCTTGTCTGAAACCACAAGGCCTAGAGCTTAGATATTTGGCATGTAGCATCCTCTGGTGGAACTCTACAAAGATTGTTCAAATTTTTCCCAGGGGTCTCAATTGGCCTAGCCCCAGGGGTCACTTAATTTTATATAGACTTGTATAGGAAAAAAATTTAAAATCTTCTTGTCTGAAACCACAAGGCCTAGAACTTTGATATTTGACATTTAGCACCCTCTAGTGGAACTCTACAAAGATTGTTCAAATTATTTCCCTGGGGTCAAAATTTGCCCCTCCCCAGGGGTCACTTCAATTTGCAGACTTATATCCTTTCCCAGCCCGACCCTATTTTGTGTTCCAAAGCCTATAACGTACTAAAACGTCTTGAAAAAACGATGTTCTAAAAACGGACCTCAATTTGTGTCTAAAGACCGGTAACGTATTTAAACAGTATGAAATTTAACAGTTTTAAAACCCATAGCGTAATATTCCCGTCTCAACAGAAAAATAACGTAAAAAAGCGGTATTTTATACTTAGTTTACGTATTTGTACGTTATGTTCGTTTTCATTTAAACCACATGTACCGCAAAATTACGTTATCGGTTTTGTATGTAAAAACAATGTCATATGGTAAAATACGTTTCGGGCTTAGTTCTTTCTTTTTGTCTCAGAACATTCAGAAATACATGTTTTATGTATAGAAACGTTTATAAACGTTTTTTGCGCTATTGATATTTAACAAAACTGATGATATGGCAGTAAGTATAAAAGATTTGTACGTTTGTGTACGTTATGGTCGTTTTCTTTGAAATGGCATGTACCGCAAAATTACGTTACAGGTTTTGTATGTTAAAAATATTATACGGTAAAATACGTTTCGGTCTTAGCTCGTTTTTTTTTGTCTCGTAATATCGAGCAATACATGTTAATGTATAAAAACGTTTATAAACGTTTTAGAACGCTATCGATATCTAACAATACAGAAAATAGGCAGTGAGTATTAAAGACCTGTATGTTAAAATACGCTGTAGACTTCTATTCTTTATAAAAACTAATATCTTTACATACCGTACCGTCTTTTGGTAGTTTTTCCTTTAACGAATTGGTTATTACTTTCAAATCGTTTTAAACTTTTAATTTGGCTACGGTTTCAGCAATACTTTAGCATTGTATGCTTCATTTCATTTGGTTACAAAATATTAATGTAAACTTCAGCAACTAACTAAACAAGCTGTAAATAAAGCGATACACAAAACTATCAAATAAGCCTCTTACAATTTCCTATCTCACGATGACAGTTTTATCTGGACAGTGCTGTTTTACGGTTAGAAATTCCATTCTACTTAGACAAACAGAACAATCGAAGAAAGAAATGCTTTAGTTCTGGGAAATATGGAATAATTTAAGGTAAGTTATTCATCAATTTCATTAAAGACATGTAAAGAAATGCTTAATTAAAAGCATAATTGTATAAATATTTTTAATTATGCCCCCGGCATCTAGTGATTGAACCATCCGTCCGTCTTTCCGTCCGTCCGTCCGTCCGTACGTCCGTCCGTCCGGTTAACATTTTTCGGCAAGTTGGATATTTCTCAATTTCTACAAAGAGCATTGGCATAAAAGTTTATACACTTACTTAACAGTTCACAGGTCATGACCCTGACAAGTTACATAACTCTGGGTACCTTATTTCTGGTGTTATCTCCCCTTTTTGTACTTAAAAAATGGTTAACCTGTTTCGGCAAGTTGGATATTTTTCCATTTCTACAAAGATCATTAGCATGAAAGTTTACAAACTTACTATACAGTGCACAGGGTATGACTCTTAACAAGTTACATAACTCTGGCTATCTTAATTCGGGGTTTTCTCCCCTATTTGTACTTAGAGATAAATGATTAACATTTTTCGGCAAGTTGGATTTTCTGAATTTCTACAAAGAGCATTGGCATGAAAGTTTACACACTGACTTAACAGTTCACAGGTCATGACCCTGACAAGTTACATAACTCTGGGTACCTTATTTCTGGTGTTATCTCCCCTTTTTGTACTTAGAAAGATGGTTAACCTGTTTCGGCAAGTTGGATATGTTTCCATTTCTACAAAGATCATTAGCATGAAAGTTTACAAACTTACTATACAGTGCACAGGGTATGACTCTTAACAAGTTTCATAATTCTGGCTATCTTAATTCGGGGTTTTTTTCCCCTATTTGTACTTAGAAATAAATGGTTAACATTTTTCGGCAAGTTGGATATTTCTGAATTTCTACAAAGAGCATTGGCATGAAAGTTTACACACTTACTTAACAGTTCACAGGTCTTGACACTGACAAGTTACATAACTCTGGGTACCTTTTTTCTGGTGTTATCTCCCCTTTTTGTACTTAGAAAATGGTTAACTTACTTCGGCATGTTGGATATTTCGCAATATCCACAAAGAGATCTGGCATTAAAGTTTACACACATACTTAACAGTGCACAGATGATGACCCTTACAAGTTACGTAAGTCTGGCTACCTTTTTTCTGGGATTATCTCCCCATTTTTTACTTGGATAAACGGTTAACTTGTTTTATTTGATTTTTGCCCTTTTTTTTCTTAGAAATTAGAATTAAGACTTAGAAATTATGGTTAAAGTTTCAATGTTAGTGTTTTTCTAAGGTAATGCTATAGAAAAGGTTTAAAACAGATGTACTTAACATACTTTGATGAAAGTGTTGAGTGGTTACTATACTATACTATACTATACTATACTAACACCACCAACAACACCATCAACAACACCACCACCAACAACACCACCACCAACAACAATAGCATCAACAACACCAACAACCAACAACAATAACATCAACAACTGACAACACCAACAACAACACTGACAACTACACCAACAACAACATCAACACCACCAACATTACCAACACCAACAACAATATTAACAACATCAACAACACCCACACCACCAACAACAGCAACCAGCATACCATACCTTACTATACTACACCAAACCCCACTACATCACTATAGGTGGGCAGGGATAGTGGGTTGATGGGTGTGGGATTGGGGGTGTATGGACTGGGTTGTGTAAACCCTCTAAAAATAACTACAATAATAAAGTAACTGTAATTTATTGATTTCCTAACTTTTGTTCGTGTGTGTGTGTTGGGTGTCATAAACTCCTGAATCACTCCCCAGTTTAAATGAAGCCCAGTTTTAAATGTGCTTAAATATGTCTGACTTCGAATAGTCGAGCGTGCAGTCGTATCCGACTGGCTCTTGTTATGATAAATTCTTTTCATGTACAGGTTCTGGCACCAGATGGTTATTTTCATTATTTAGAACTAACTTGTGATTTTAGTTGCAGTTTTAACACTGTGCTATCATTTAAAATTTGTATTGTTACAAACTTCGCTACCGGGGGCATATGTGTTTTCCGAACACAGCTTCTTGTTTTTTTTTAGTAACTATGTGATGGCCATTGACGTTATTGTGGACTCCACTGGGGCAGTTTTTTGTTACCTGGAATTTTTATTAATTGCTGGAAGATGTCTGTACTGAGTCAGATAAAAACTCTAATTGAACTAGATGAAAGGATCCTTATTGAACATCTTTTTAAGCAGATATCAAGTGACTTACAAAGTCAAGAACAACCTAAATCATGTAGTTGACTAACAGATGAGTTGGCAAATGCATACTGCCGCAAGACATTACTCGAAGAAGGCTGATTAAAACAACAGGGAATGGAGATTGTATAACGCAGAGTCAATAATATTGAAATGTAAGTAAGGACAGAAATAACTTGTTCTTAATGACTAAATGAAAAAAACAAACAAACATTTTTTTAAGTTTCTGTTCGTCACACATGAAAAATTTGCAAAAGGTCATTCTTCTGCAAATGATCAGTTAAATAACAAGAAATCGATCAATTAGGAGATCAATATCGACATGCCCATACATCAGCAAGAGCTGAAATAATTCTTCATCGCGTTACATGTAACTAAGAATAAGTTTAATAATACAATTGGAACCTGTCTTTTCTCTTAATTAAATTGTCACAAAATATGTTGACTGTATATTTTTTTATTATTGCATCCTTTGAAGGAGACGAATAACTGCCCGAGAAGCTGCGAGCAGCAACTGCATTAGAATTGTATTTTGATAAGAAAGAATATTTAAATAACCCTCACTTCCGTGATGTTATTAATCCTAAAGATGTGTCTTTAAGAGCAGACAGTTTAAAGTCAGTCAGTTCGACAGAGGAAGAATGCAAGTTCTACTGCGAAATTGGGGATTTTAGTTGTCAATTAAAGAATTAGCAAAATCAGCATGTCAGAGGGGAAGCTGGTCATGCTTATGCTAGGTGTATCATCTGTTTTAGAAAAGAACATCATGTCAGTTTATTCGATAAGTTACAAGTCAATACATCCCCTGTTTCACAGCATGTTTAAGCCACTTCAAAATCATGTGAATATGGAAACAGTATACATAATGTGGACATAATGTGTGCAAGGGATGGAAACTTGGACAACAGAAAAGGCTCTGTATTTTAACAAAACCATTTTGCTCTATTGCTTGAAGATTTATTTTCTGAAGCGGATTTCGATGACGATAGCGTTGATGACCTTTCTGTCTTTGTCTTTAAAATACACAGCTACTAACCAGAAAACAAACAAACGAAATGAGTTTATGTAAGCCGTACTCTCAGAAAATGCCAAAATAGCTGAGTCAGCTTCAGCAATTAAAACTGAAGACAATGTTATTGTTCAACAAAAGTAAAAGAAGTAGCGAGTCAAGAAATATTATTGAAATCCAAGAAGCATTTGACAAATAATTTAAAAAAATTTGGCCACCGGAAAGAAAACAATACACACCAAAGAACTTCGCTCAACAAAGAAATAATATGCCAATGTAAAGACGTCTTAACGGCTAACAAAGAAAACATCTAGGCCACTTTTATTGCCAACGGCTAACGCACAGACAGTACCAAAAGATTATGTTGAAGACACGTATTCAACTCCAGACAAACTACCACTATGTGACATAAATTTTTTTTCTAAAAACGTAGAACACAAAGTAGGCAGTTCTTCTACTTCAACTGAAATAAATAATAAGGCGGATCTATATTGCCAGCACAATGTCCAGAGAAAGGTTAAGAAATATTCAGAGATACATCCATGTATATAAGATTCCACATGAGATTCTTCATGGCTGGATAAAAAAGGATCCATAACAGTATTGCGAAAAGATCCATTGTACGAAATTTCTCCATTGATGGAGAAAATCGGAGACAACAGTAAAGGGAGATACAATGAACACCAAGTAGCCGAGGATGAGGCAGTGATCACATGCCACGCATAACACTGTGAAATTGTATCTACGTAAGCTTAAATAAGTTGGATTACGCAATGCATTGTAGAAAATCTCACGGAAGAAATATCATGCAGAAACCACATAGTATTTGTAAATAAATTCTATAAATCTATGTCTCTTGCCTTATCCCTACTAGAATTGGCTAAATACATTTGCAATCGTTGATAACTGATAAAAAAAATTGGCCTGCCGAATTGAAGAAGTGAAAATCAAAGAAGAAAAAAAGATGATCGAATAAAGAGTATGAAAATACGCAAATATTTAACCCGTCAAAGACGACAGATTGGTAGCGACGGTTTTAAAGGACAATCGTCATGTATCCAACCTAAACGCTTATTATGACCATGTTTGAACACTGGTTTGGACACTGTCCAGCTTGATTTAAAGTAATTTTAAATATAAAGCAGTTTTTTATGCTCCCCCCAAAATTCGGGGGAGCATATAGTTGTCGCTTTGTCCGTCCGTCCGTCCCGTTCGTTCGTCCGTCCGTCCGTCCGTCATAATATTGTCCGGACAATTACACAAAAACTATGAGAGGTATCAAGACTAAACTTCATAGGTAGTTAGATCTCGTTGAGGAGCAGTGCAGTGCACAAGAACTATAACTCTTGCTTTATTCATTTTTGAGTTATTGCCCTTTGAAATTTCTCATACTTTTTGTCCGGGGCATATCTCCCAAAGTCTAAGAGTTATGAAGTTGAAACTTCATAAGTAGATAGATCTCAATGAGGAGCAGTGCAGTGCACAAGAACCATAACTCTTGCTTTATTCATTTTTGAGTTATTGCCCTTTGAAATTTCTCATACTTACTTTTTGTCCGGGGCATATCTCACAAAGTATAAGAGTTATGAAGTTGAAACTTCATAAGTAGATAGATCTCAATGAGGAGCAGTGCAGTGCACAAGAACCATAACTCTTGCTTTATTCATTTTTGAGTTATTGCCCTTTGAAATTTCTCATACTTACTTTTTGTCCGGGGCATATTTCACAAAGTATAAGAGTTATGAAGTTGAAACTTCATAAGTAGATAGATCTCAATGAGGAGCAGAGCAGTGCATAAGAACCATAACTCTTGCTTTATTCATTTTTGAGTTATTGCCCTTTCAAATTTCTCATACTTACTTTTTGTCTGGGGCATATCTCACAAAGTATAAGAGTTATGAAGTTGAACCTTCATAACTAGATAGATCTCAGGGAGGAGCAGTGCAGTGCACAAGAACCATAACTCTTGCTTTATTCATTTTTGAGTTATTGCCCTTTGAAATTTTTCATACTTCCTTTTTGTCCGGGGCATATCTCACAAAGTATAAGAGTTATGAAGTTGAAACTTCATAAGTAGATAGATCTCAATGATGAGCAGTGCAGTGCATAAGAACCATAACTCTTGCTTTTATTGATTTTTGATTTATTGCCCTTTGAAATTTCTCTTACTTATTTTTTGTCCAGGGCATATCACACAAAGTAAAAGAGTTATGAACTTGAAACTTCATAAGTAGAATGAATTCGTTGAGGAGCAGTGCAGCACACAAGAACCATAACTCTTGCTTTATTCATTATAGAGTTAATGCCCTTTGAAATTTACCATACTTACTTTTTGTCCGGGGCATATCTCACAAAGTATAAGAGTTAGGAAGTTGAAACTTCATAAGTAGATAGATCTCAATGAGGAGCAGTGCAGTGCACAAGAACCATAAATCTTGCTTTATTGATTTTTTATTTATTTCCCTTTGAAATTTCTCTTACTTAGTTTTATCTGGTGCATATCTCACAAAGTATAAAAGTTTCTGAACTTGAAACTTCATAAGTAGAATGATCTCAATGCGGAGCAGTGCAATGCACAAGAACCATAACTCTTGCTTTATTCATTTTTGAGTTAGTGCCCTTTGAAATTTCTCATTTTTTTTTGTCTTATTTTTGTACAATATTGTAAAATGCTTTCTGTTTGAATCGTAAAGGAAACTTTCAAATACAATATCTTTCTTACAAATTCTTCCTGTTCTAACAAAAAAGTATTTGTGACAAAGCGGCGTTGGGGAGCATAACCCGTCTCTGACGGCTCTTGTTTTTCAAAGTGATTGTTTTAAAGTCCATACGTTTATTTACCTTGTGTCAATAATGAAATTAAACAAACAAAAGTTTCAAGGTTTTCGCGGCTATAAGTGAACGGTGATTATTAAAGACTTCTTTTTATTTCTTGCAGGTTCTGTCTCAGTTAGTTAATTACCACTGCGGAGGTCTCCGAGGAAAAAGAATATAAAGTGAATTTATGCTTACCAAGAAAAAGAAAAAAAAACAGACATGAAAGAGTGGAAAACCTTAGAAATGACATTGAATTTAAATGTGATAAGTATTGTTATAAAAACAATATATACTGTATTTGTTACGATGGAACCACTTTGATTTATCAAACACAAGAGGATGTTTGGTCTTACTATGCTAATTATCAAGCTTTCAAACCTAATTTAGAATGAGCTCTCGTTGGATTTCATGCATATTTAAATAACATTTTTGAGCGATTCTCCAAATGAATAATCGTATACATGTTTAAACTCGTAAATATTTCATTCATTTAGATTGACCTTAAACATAGAAGTTACTAAAATACCAGAAAATACTTAATGTGTGTCTGTTTAAGACAGTGCCTTTAGAGAAAAAAAATCAACGAAATTTTATGTTTACGTTTGTGTTCAGTCTGAATACTCGAAAACCAGAGCGTAATAAAACGTTTATAAACGCTTGAGTACAACATCTTCTTACAGCCCTATCCCCCAAAAAATCGTTTAATTTTACCGCAAACATATTCGAGTTATTGAAGACTACAACGTAATTTAACGTAATAAAACGTTTTATAACATCATCAAAAGGTTTGCTAGTATTTATCTCAGTTGAAATCGTTTCTAACTAATGATTAGAACGCATATGTACGTTCTGGTAAATTTCATCACATGCAGTCTAATAAAACCTAGTACGTATTACATTGTGGTTAAAACGTTTTAAAACGATACGGGTTTTTAAAAACAATGTTTGTACAACACTTTGAGTGACCCGACCGGTAGCGTATAAAAGCGGTTTGAAAGAACACAACAAACGACCCAGAACGTAAAATAACGTAAAGTAATTAATTTAATTAAACTTAATTATTTTTAAGAAGGCAGAATATTTTAACAAATAATTTGATGCAAAAGTTAATTACATACAAAAACAAGACGTTTTTACTCTCGTTTGAAAAAAATCACTCTCTAATCTATTTTTTAATAATTTTTATAATAGGTATATAAATTTGGGGTTTTGCGAAATTAAGCTAATTAACATTTTAATTAACCAATTAACAAAACACTCGTTTTTTAAATTTAAGTCTCACGTGATCAATTTAAAGAAGATAAATATCCCAAAATGATAATGATTAAAATTATTGACTATGCCCATTTCATCAACCTAAAAAATGACCAGTTTGGACAGGAAAAATTGAAAATCTGTCGGGCTTCCTGCCACAAAACGATACCCGTTTTTAAAAGTGAGAAATTTCAGGACGTTTTAGTACGTTATAGGCTTTCATACACAAAAAAGGTCCCGTTTTTAGAAACGCGATTTTTTATACTGTTTAATTACGTTACGGGCTGGGAAAGGATATAGGAAAAACTTTAAAAATCTTCTTGTCTGCAACCACAAGGCCTAGAGCTTAGATAGTTGACATTTAGCATCCTCTATTGGAACTCTACAAAGATTGTTCAAATTATTTTCCTGGGGTCAAAATTCGCCCCGCTCTAGGGGTCACTTCTTTTTACATAAACTTTAAAAATCTTCTTGTCTGAAACCACAAGCTGAGAGTACTTTTATACTCAGGTGAGCGATATAAGGGCCATCATGGCCCTCTTGTTATTTCAATTCAGCCAACCCTGTCCTTTTCTTGTAAGAGTTTTTTTTTTTTCATAGCAACTCTCAATGCCCGTTCCTTTTACTGTTTTCAAGAAACTTCTGACTGCCCACAGTTGAAAGGTCAAACAATTCATGTACATGTTTTTACTCTTTGAATAGCCAAGCACATTTTCAGTGAGCTCTTTGTCTTTTCATGTTAATTTTACTATCAGGTGAGCATCATGTACTGTAGCAATTTTGCAGCACAAGAGTTAAACTTATTAATACACTTGTTTAATTCAGTTGACCTACATTGTATTACTGCTGTTGTGTTGTAGGTGTGTTAAGGTATGGGACATCAGAAAAATCAAACCAGAAAATAATACAGCGGTGTACAATTTCACATACTCTGGACCATCAAAAAGAACGCGTGGTAAATATTTTATATTGTTGTCCGTTTGACCTTATTGGTTGAAACTTCATGGGTTGTTCAAAATCACAAAAGCAATCTTGCAGGAAAGTTTCATTACTCTTTGCCCAAGGTTATAAAACTGAGCATGGAAACCAGTCTCAAATCTCAAGCATCTGATTGGCTGAAATGGCGACCTGTCGCCATTTCAGCCAATCAGATGCTTGAGATTTGAGACTGGTTTCTAAACTCAGTTTTATAGCCTTCAGCCCTTGTCAACAGTTTGTCATAGCTGTGCCCCTTTTCAAATTGGAATTGTGGTTTTTCTCAGTTTAATGCCATTTACTTAGCTATAGTTTTCATTCTTACGTTCATAATAGGAACCATTTGGGCATTTTTCTTAACTCATGAAAGCAATTCTTTTTTTTGGTGTATCAAGTTTGATTCATGTTGAAACCTCATTGAAGTCCGAGAAGTGGCCGGTGCAAATCGAGCTCCGGTTGCACTGGTACGCCGGCTGATCCGGATCTGTGTAGGAAGCATATGTGATAAAGTCTGTAAATAATATATGATATACAGGATTACATGTATATCTCTTTTTACTTGCTTATTCTTTAGGATTTTCCAGCTTAACATTTGACTCGTACTTTACCAAGTTGTTCCCCAGTTTTACGGACAGTTTATATTTGATAAAACCTGTAAATAATATTCAATGCAGGGCCTCTTTTCAGTTGATTTTATAGCCGTTATTCAGTCATGTTCCCAATGGCAAAACATACTTTTTTCCCAATTTGAGAAGAAAAATTCCCAATTGAATCAAAACAAACATTTCTGATGAAAAACAACAGCACCAGCACTGCATCTTTTGCTCTTTAAGCCAGGAATTATTGACAATATTAAATATGGATGGCAATGATTAAAAATACAGCAGATAACAGTAACACTTCTTATTCCCCAATGATGCTAAAAAAATTACTAATTTCTGGCAAAACGACGATAAATTTCCCAATTCCAGGGGTATGGGTCATATTCCCAAAATGGTGAAAAAAAGCCCTGCAATCAATACCTGAATCTCTGGGTTTAGGCTCATATAGCCACTACCAGTGCCCAAGGTTATAAAACTGAGCATGGAAACCAGTCTCAAATCTCAAGCATCTGATTGGCTGAAATGGCGACCAGTCGCCATTTCAGCCAATCAGATGCTTGAGATTTGAGACTGGTTTCCAAACTAAAAAAAAACCCTGCAATGTATGATGTAAAGGATTACATGTAAATCTCTTTTACTTGTTTATACTTTAGGATTTTCCAGCCTGACATTTGACTCGTACTTCACCAAGTTGTTCGCCAGCTGTACAGATGATGTGATATACTGTTATGATTTCCTAGGGTATAAACCTGAACCAGGTACGGAATTACTGTTGTATCATTTAATTTCGCGGGGATTAAATTTCGCACAAATGACATAAGTGACAAATTCGCGCACTTGTATTACTCTTAAGACTAGATATTCGATGGTTTGATTTTGCTAGGGTTTGATTTCGTGCATTTACCCTAGCGCGAAATAAACGAAAATTAAACCACCGTGAAATATAATGATACCACAGTATAAATACTGTCATCCGGTCTTTAAAAACCACTAATTGGAAAACCCAAAAGTGGTTTTTGAAAGCATGTGGTCTTTGTTCATAGGGGAATTTTTTCTTGGAATCAAGTCATTGGGACAAATAAAATGGGGTCATTATCCAAAGGTGGTCTTGAGCACAGGTTGGACTTCAATAACAAATATATTAATTTTACCCCCAGAAACCAAATCTGACTTGAAATCAATTTTCACTCTTGACATGTTTTTGACCGTGATCGTATTTTACCTCACATTTACTTTGTAACTTGTGACTACAGTTTATATTATTATTAACTTAAATTCTCAGGGGTTTTTCTGCCTATTTTGGGAAAAGGAGTCTGGACAATTTGGGAAATTTTTATCGACAAAAATGTCCATTTTGGGACTTTTCACATCGATAAAATTGTCCATTTTGGGAAATTTCAATATGCATTTATTTAGCTTAAATGAGTCAATTTTTACATTACCAATATACTTTTACCAGCTTTTTGGTCTTCATTCAAACAAACATTGCAAAACTGGTAACTTGTTAGCCAACTGTTATCAGAAATAATTTTCTCATTTAAGTTATTCATTATATGAAATTGAAATTCTTTATAAAATAGTGAAGCTGTAGCAAATTTAATGGTTATTTTAGAGTATTAACTAAAAAGTCCAGATAAACGTAAGTTTTTATTGTAGCACTTATTGTTGTGCAAAGCCATCATAGTCGCGAAAATACATTACAAAAAGAATTAAGTGTCTTAACGAGTCATATTATGATGCATCTTCTGCAGTTAAGGGTACCTTCTGTAACGTTTTGCAAAAAAGTTCTAAATTTATTGATATAATCAATAGTTGTAATGTTAAAAGAAGTCCAGAACATATTCATGCTTACAGTTAAATCAGGGTCACTGAACGCTTGCAATTTCTAGAAAAAGGGTAGTCACTCTTCTATTACCTGTGTAATTTGATGAACCGTATTCGGTTGTGTATACCGCGCACATTTTTACCTCCCGAAATGCGCGCGGATCGTTGGTGCGCGTTATACATCCGATAAATGTTTTCAATATTTTTTCTTCACTTAAATTTCGCCGAAAAACAAAGCGCTGTGATCAGCAAGAACGTCTGAATTTGAGTACGAAACGAGCCGTCGAGTCCGACATATGACGATTCTACACAGAGTTACAGAAAAACTTTTTGTAGTTATTTAAAGAAACAAACTAATTAAGTTGAGGAAAGATCTTACAAAAAAGACATCGATTTATTTAATTAAACTAACACCGAAAATCGGCCGCCATTTGTTCAAATTTATACCGGAAGCGGAAGTACATTATAAAAAAATCACAAATGCCGTTGTCATCTCGTTCAATAGAGTCTGACAGTGTGAAAATGGCAGTATATTAATGCGCGATTACTTTGATTTACTTAGTGTGGGAAAAAATCGAGTTTTATGAAATAAATGGTTTCATCATTTGAAATTTATTCTATGCGTAATAACATGTTGCAGAAGCATCTTTCAATCCGTACATGTGATGATCAATTCATAATTTCTAACAATTTACCTCCGATTTCAAAGGACCTTTTCATAATATTTTTCACGCCTTTCACATTGTTTGAGCATATGCAAACACGCCTATTATTCAAAGATTATAAATGGAGATAATTTCTGACAGGTGTGACAATATATTCGCTGATTGGCTTGCAATTGTTGGAGTAGGTGGTGACATGTTTGCGTTAAATAAAATGGTTATTTTACTGTCTTAATTGTTTATTAAAGTTTTTCCCTACTTTGTAATATTTTACTTCAGCACAAAATGTAATACTTAAATCGGCTCCGAATTTTCTCAAACCCGCCGATTTTTCTGATGTCGGCACCGATTTTGTTTTACTGTCTTTATTGTTTATTAAAGATTATCTTTACCTTTTAATATTTTACTTCGACACAAATAGGTCAGATCGGTGCCGAATTTTCTTACGTTTGCGGCGATAATTCTCATTCGCGCCGATTTTGTTTTACTGTCTATTGTTTATTAAAGATTTTCTTTACTTTCTAATATTTTATTTCAACAAAAATAGGTCAGATCGGCGCCAAATTTTCTTACGTTCGCGCCGATTTTTGATGCGCGTTATACATCCGAAATCGGCTTTTCCGTCGATTTTCTTACCAAAATCATTGTTGCGCATTATACATCAATGCGCGTTATGCACAACGGATAGGTATTTTATTCGATTGTTGCCGAAATTTCGGAAATAAAATATTTTTCAATTGGGAAAAATGACATCTGGATATGATTGGGAACAGGGCCGTTTGCTTTGGGAACACCTCCGTTTTCCGGAGGCGCAGACAGTGCTGAAAAACCCCTGATTCTGTTAAACAATAAATATGCGCAAATTTTTATTGCACAATTTAAAATAATATTGATGACTTTGACTTTCAGTGTGCATATACCAAGGTCACAGAAACACATCGTTTTATGTGAAGTCGGTGCTCAGTCCTGACGATCAGTTCTTGCTGAGTGGATCTTCTGATGAGCATGCTTATATCTGGCAGGTAGGTTGTCTGTTAAAACCCAAACTGATTTATTTATTAACCGTTTCCTGCATATATACTTAAAGAAATTAGAAACGCAACTTCTTTTAACACAAAATATGTTTCGTGATTAAAGAAGTTGCGTTTTTAATTTCTTTTACTATATAATACGTATTTGAAGAAATTAGAAATGCAACTTCTTTAAAAATGAAATGCATTTCTTGTTTTTAGAAGTTGCGTTTCTAATTTCTTTAAGTATATATACTCATTTTTTATGCATGTGCAACCAGTGTCAGAAATAACCTATTGAATCAGAAAGCAAACAGTTTAGATCCTGATCAGATGGCACGGATGTGCTGGCTGATCTGGATCTAAACTGTTCGCCCATGTTATGGTGGAAAGGGCTAACTCTTTACTCCATTAAAAAGGCTTTTATAGCATGGGCAAACAAGTAAGATCAACAAGGATTAGTTAAGTCTGTCAAAACAACAGGTTTTCCCAATTTTAGGGAAAGTCAACTGTTTTGGCTTTTTGAATGAAAAATAAAGGGAAAAACTTCTTCCTTGGCAGAACAGAGAGAAAAGTTCTGGACATTTGGGAGACTTTTTCTCCCATGTCTCCCTCTAAGCCATTCCCTGTTCCAGATAAGCCAGCACATCTATGTCATCTGATCAGGATCTAAACATCTAAACTGTTTGCTTTTAGATTAATTAGCTTATTTCTGACAATGAGGAAACAATTGCAGATCAAGATCGGATGGCACAGATGTGCTGACTGATAAGGATATAAACCATGTGATAAAAGCTGTATTAATAAAGTAAAGGATAAGATAATACCATTGTTATGCAGACTGTTGGACTACATTCTCTCATTTCAATTACTGCAGTCTTTCTTTGCCCAGATAGCTTATATTTCCTTTATTGTATTAACCATGTTAGCCCATACAGTCAACAGTTCCAGTACCCTTAGTCATACTTCAGTGGTATCATTTAATTGTGCGGGAATAAATTTTCAGGCAAAAGCTGCAAGTGATATAATTGTGTGGGTATAAATTTGCATACTAAATTTTTCTTTTAACCCTTTCCTCCATATACACTGCGAACTCTTTATAACGGGCTTCGTTTAATTCCGCGCTCCATTATAACGCGGTCGTACCGTGGATCCCCTTTTTTTCTAAGTCCATTTTTTACCATGAAACAGCATAAAGTCGAAACCGGAAGTCATTTTTTTATCGTAAAACGGCAAATAAATCGAAACCAGAAGTCACAATTGTAACATGTACACAAATGACGCACACATTTTTCCCTAAAACATCCGTGTTTTAACACCTTTCCCAGTGACAGATAACAGCCTGGGGCAAACTTGTGAATGCATACTTACTGTTTAATTTTATCATTGATCCATTACTAAATTCGATTGTCTCCATAATTATCACATAATCCGCACAATTCAGAAAGAAACAAAAAATTATTCGCAGTCATGTTTTAAAACCTGTTGGTAGTTCATTGATGTACATTTTGCTTTGATCCGATTTCCTGTTAATTTCATGGAGGTTGCATTTTTTTACTATGGAGGTAAACTGCGATAATATCTGTCAATGAAATGCGACTTCAAAGAAAAATGTCGGCTCGTATCGAGACTGATCTTTTGTCGGCTCTGCTATGAAATCGTTTGATCTACAAGAAGTGCGTATATGAAATTTTTGTCATTTTTTTAGCTGGTTAAAGTTGGTTGATGATGCAACACTACTGAAATATTACACTGGAGATAAAATTAGGATGTAATTAATAAATTATGGAATATGTTGACGATTGTTAGTTTTTAATACTTATTTTACATTTACGTTCGTAAATGTCAGAGTTTGAGTCATAAAATAATTAAAATTTCTGCAAGCATCTAAACAAACAAGATATACGGTCTGTAATTATATTACAATAATATACGGCCTATTCGATTTTGATCATGGTGTTATTAGTCAGTCTCTTGCCTTTTACTATTTTTATTTGAAATTTGGTAATTGTATGTCTGGTAAGAAATATTATTTGTCGTGTACAGTGTGGGGAATCATGACGTTACGTAGAATTATGCATAATCTCGTTAGTTGTGTATTAGGTAGTATATTTGTGCGGGAAAATCAGGTCATGTATTTTGCGCGGGAAAATCGGGAAAATATAACGCGGATGCACTTATTAACGCGGTCGGGATGGATCCGCTATACCACGTTATAAAGAGTGCATTTTTACGCATGTGCGACTAGTGTAGATCCAAATCAGCTGGCACATCTGATCAGGATCTGCACTGGTCGCATTTTGGTCAGAAATAAACTAACAAAGAACTGAAAAGTGCAGATCCTGATCAGATGACAGAGATGTGCCGGCTGATCTTGATCTACACTTTTGGCACATGCTATAAAGGTGTGTCAATGGAGGGAATGGTTAAATGATGTAATTTTGCTGGGGATTAAATTCACTCTTTTAATCTAGCATCAGATCAACAAAATTTTAGTGCATACAAAATATACCAACATGATCTATAAACTGTGCATATTATACAATGCATTATTATCCCCCCGCCAAAGGTGAGGGGGATATTAGAAATGCCCTTCGTCCGTCCGTTCATCCGAAACATTTTTATCCGTAGCATAAGTCCAAAACTACTTGAGGGATTTTATTCAAACTTCATACACTGACAGAGCACATTGGTAGGTAGTGCAGTGTGCAAGAGCAATAACTCTACCTTTGCCTATTTTTAGAGTTATTCCTCTTTATCATATTTACTTGAAAAATTTTGTCCAGAGCATAACTCCAAAACTACTTGAGGGATTTTATTCAAATATCATACACTGACAGTGCACATTGGTAGGTAGTGAAGTGTGCAAGTGCAGTAACTCTACCTTGCCTATTTTTAGAGTTATTCCTCTTTTCCTTATTCTTTTCCCACTTACTTGAAAACTGTACTCAGCATGACCATAACTATATGGCATTTTAAGGATTTACTCTCCAGGTAAATTATACGAAAGTACAACCTTCAGGTTACTTATTTCCGGCGGGGGATTAACCATGTTTAACATGGCTCTTGTTAAGTATTTATTTTGGTATATGCCTATCAAAACAATTAAGAACAGGTGTGTATGATTATCCTTGCTTGTGTCAAATGTCAAAAAAGTTTTACCATTATTCCTCTTTTGAAACAAATAAAAAGTCAATTACCCAAATTTTAAACAGGAGTATAATTATTTTATGTGGCAGTGTCATTCTATTTGATTATCTTGTCAATATTTAACATGTACGTTCCCCATGCACAGTTTTTACCCTTTCCTCCATAGGCAAACAGTTTAGATCCATATCAGCCAGCACATCAGTGCCACCTGATCAGGCCCGCCCGGCTAGCTCAGTGGATAGAGCATCGGACTGTCAATCCAGGGGTCGTGAGTTCGATCCCCAGCCGAGGCGGGAAAAATTTCTCAGTGACAATTGAACTCGGACATTGCGTCTGAGAGTCATTTGTCCCTAACCTCTGATTCAAGTGAGGAAGCAGTCAGTCGCTTGAGGAGAAATTGGTTAGTACTGGTTAGAGACCCAGAAACACCGGTTAGGTGGACTGACCGCCGGGATATAACCCAGAAAAGTGTTGAAACCAGGCGTTAAACCCCAAAACAAACAAACAAAGCCACCTGATCAGGATCTAAAATGTTTGCTCTTTGATTCTTTAGGTTATTTGTGACCAGTGCAGATCCTGATCAGACAGCACGGAAGGCATATATATGGAGGAAAGAGTTAATCACATCAGTATATAATTATACCACAATATGCCAGACTGCTTTTTTTTTTCAGGTTGAGAAACCTGATGCCAGTCCGGTCACTTTAAAAGGTCACAGAAGTGAGGTGTCTGATGTTGCATGGTGCAAAACAGATCTGTTCAGGGTACAAACGTTTTCTCTTTCTTACAGATGACCATTGATACGTTTATATGCCCCCACAAAGTGGAAGGCATATAGAATTGCACTCGTCTGTCTGTATGTACGTCTTCAAATCTTATGGCATCAACTCCTCCTAAACAACCAGGTGGATTTCTTTCAAACTTGCACAGATGATTAAGCAGGATGTGTAGATGATTGTAAAGAAAGGGTTTTCTCCTGCGACTATTTTTACCAGAGTTACAAATTTTGTTGCAGCAGTGGGGGCATCAGTGTCCGAGGACACATTCTAGTTTCATATAAATTATGAAGTTATTTTGTTTAAGGATTGAAGGAATGTTTAATTGTGTTCATTGGAGTATGAAAAACATTTGGTTTTAAATTGTGTGTTTGAAACAGCTCCATGCATACTAAAGTATTGGCATATAAATATTATTTCAACATTCGTCACAATTTTCTTTTGTGTAGATTCAAAGTTATGTATAGTTTGGCAAAACCTTTGATGCATTTCCATAAGGCCTCTTCCCAATCCACAAATAAGGTATTTTTTCCCAACTGCGGCAGAGATTCTTCCCAAAATGCTAAGTGAGATTTCCAAAAATGGATCAAAATCCTCTGAAAGGAGTTTGATAATTGAAGTCTGAAGAATAAGTGCTTTAAAAAAATTAATTTAAGTTAAAAATACTTATTGCAATTCAAATTTATAAACAAGTACCCATCTAGACAATGAATTTTTTTTTCCCCAAAATAAACAATAATTATGCATAAATTTCCCATTTTGAAAGGCCAGGGCCTCTTTTCAATTTTTTTATTAAAAGCCCTGTAACCCTCCGGGTTTGTAACACATTACTCTATGAGATTTCAATGTTGGCAATGGGTGAACAGTGTACATCCAGATCAGCCACAATATTTGTGCTGTCTGATCAGGCTCCAAGGCTATAAAACTGAGCATGGAAACCAGTCTCAAATCTCAAGCATCTGATTGGCTGAAATGGTGACCAGTCGCCATTTCAGCCAATCAGATGCTTGAGATTTGAGACTGGTTTCCAATCTCAGCTTTATAACCTTGGGCACAGGATCTACACTGTCTTTTAGATTCAATAGGTTATATCTGACCAAAAAGCAAACAGTGTAGATACAGATCAGACACACGGAAGTGTTTGATCTGTGTCCAAGGTTATAAAGCTGAGCATGGAAACCAGTCTCAAATCTCAAGCATCTGATTGGCTGAAATGGCGACTGGTCGCCATTTCAGCCAATCAGATGCTTGAGATTGGAGACTGGTTTCCATGCTCAGCTTTATAACCTTCAACCCTGGATATATACTGTTTGCACATGCTATAAAATCAGTAAAATTTATGTGAAGTAAAGCATTAATCAAACTTTAAGTAAGTTCAAGATTGAAATAAAATCCCAGACTAGTATAAGTTATCTGTGATATTTGTCGCACTGTATTGGTTTGCTTTTTGTTGTAGATTGTGACGACATCAGATGACAATACAATGCGTGTATGGAGGCTTGACGCGTCCGCGGAATGGAGAAAGAAGTTAGGCAGATCTGATCAATCTTGTGGAGTTGTTGGGACTGCAGTGAAAAAAGAAGTTGTTACTGTAGCAGAAGGTAAATTGTGAACCATTCACTCCATAGATATACCTTTATTCCACGAGTAAACAATGTAGATCCAGACCAGCTGACACATTCATGCAGTCTCATAAGGATCTACACTGTTTGCTGTTAGATTCATTAGGTTAATGCTGACCAAGATGGGACGGTGTAGATCCAGATCAGCTGACAAAGATGTTTTGGCTTATAAGTATCATGCATGAGTGTGAGGTGAAGATGGAAAAATCTGTCACCGAGGGTTAACTGTTTTGCGGGAACGAGGCTCTGCCGAGTTCCCGCCAAAACAGTTCACCCGAGGTGACAGATTTTTCTATCTTTACCGAATGTCTCATGCAAGATACTTTTTCTTGCATACCTTTTATTATTTAAAACATTTCTGTGTAAGTATACAAACTTATTTATTTTCATTATGCTGAAATAATGACGTTAACGCAAACTTTTTTATAAATGACATCACTGACTTGAATATATTATGTCAGATACTTGAAGACGTGACGTCACTCACGTGACTCATTCTACATGGGGGGTGTAGGATCGAAATTTCCTACACGGGTGAAAACAACTGATGACCTGATCTGGTATGCAAGAAAATCTGGTTCTACACTGGTTAAAAGGCATATATATGGAGTATAAACTATGCAATAATATGGAATATTAACTGTGCAATAAATTCAGTGATTTTATCGAGATTGTTATTGTCTTAAAGGGACAGTCGCTCAGTGAAGGAAAAGACACCTTGAGCATTTAATGTATTGGAATAATCAGTCATCCATTGTTTGTCTGCTTGCTGTGGTAACATTGTGTTTTGTCTGGGTTTCTTTTTCCTGTATTTCATACTGTGCCTAGTTTGTGAAAAAAAAAACCAGCAAAAAGTTTACCACTAATAATATTTATCCTTTACGAATTTTACATTTGCATAAATCTATGTCTGTGCAAAAATGTTATTTTTGACATGTGTGATAATTAGGCCCCTCAAAATTAAATGCTATCACAGTAGATTGAGTAAATAACTTATAATTAAATATATACATGTACAAATAATTGATAACAGCTTGGGTTGTGAAAAAACAACACTTTATGCATTTGAGCTCTTGACTAACCACATCTTACAAAAGTAGTTGTTTGTTATGCCCCATATCAAGAAGCGAGGGTATATTGCTTGTTGGTCCCTCCGTCCATAACCAACCTTGTCTAATCAGTCAGTGAACATGGATTTGGCATACATTTCTCAAATTTGGAAGGGAGGTTTGTCATGGTGCATAGATGACCTCTACTGATTTTGAGGTCAGTAGGCCAAAGCTCAAGGTCACATTGACCTTTAATTAAAAAAAACCAGCTGTTTACTATCCAGTTGGCATTTAGGGGACATACATGTTTTACAAACATCTCTTGGGCTGAAGGTTATAAAGCTGAGATTGGAAACCAGTCTCCAATCTCAAGCATCTGATTGGCTGAAATGGCGACTGGTCGCCATTTCAGCCAATCAGATGCTTGAGATTGGAGACTGGTTTCCATGCTCAGTTTTATAACCTTGGGCACTGATTTTAACCTAGGGCAGTCAGTGGACGCTGCAGCACAAAGTTTGCAAAGATCACTCTGTGCAACACCGAAAAGTTCTACATCAACAGTATCAGCCCAGAATCGGGTTAGCGACAGTCCAGTGTCAGTTCGGCCTTCATCTATTAAAAAGTGGCTCAATGGCAGACTGGGGACAACTCCGGGTAAAGTTTTGGGAAATGATGATTCTCACTGTGTAAAAGGTTCCGATTTAAGTACACGTACTCCAAAGACGCCAATTTCAGAAGAATCACGGGAACAACAAAAAGAGCTAGAAACAAATAAATCATGTGGAGAAAATCGTGAGTTGGTTAAACAAGACACTGCAAACAATATTGAAAAAGATAAAGAAAATCAGCCAAAAAGTGACATAAAGATGTATAACAATTCTCCTAAAGATCAGAAATTGGGTTCTAATGGTGACGGTAGTTATGAAATTATTCAGGGATCGTGTAGAAAATCTTGCAAGAGAAAACTGATAGACGAACATTCTCCAAAATCAAAGAAATCACGAACTGACAGTTACCCTGATAATAAGATAGTTAGTGACTCAGTTACGACACTGAAAAAAGAAATAGAAATTAATGAAATAGAAACTATCTTAGAAGAGAAAAGTTGTCTAAAGAAAGGAAGCGTTTTGAAAGACATTGAATATGATGTTAATACTAGTCCGGAAAAGTGCAGACAGAATCCGGTGAATATATTTGAAAAATTAAATGAAGCAGTGTGTCAGTCGCCGACTGCAAATTTACCAAATCTGGTCTTTGATAAACCTGTGAGATTACCTCAGAATATTGAAGGTACAATAGAAAAAGAAATAAAGACAGTTGATTGGTTGACTCAGATGAGAATAAAGAAAATGGCGGCATACAGTCCCCAGAGTAGGAAGAATAAAGTAAAAATGGTAGATGGGAGTGAAGCGCTTTCCAAAGATAGTAATGGTGGTGCATTAGGAAAAGAGAAGGTAACTGCTTAGCATTATGTCAGTTCCCATACTTGTTTTAATTAAATCTAATATGCTTGAAGCACATGTTAATTTTCAACTCCAGAGTTGCACAATTCAACTCCTCTCGCCATGGCGAGTAAATGATCTGTTGGGTCAAGTGAATTGCCCAAAACACTTGATGGACTGGGCCTGTAAATTTTTTAGCAATCCACAACTGTTTTCTTCGGAAAATGAAATATTTTCACTTTGTTTACAAAATGCAATTCGATTTCTGGTGTATTCTGACTGGAATAAACGCTCTGCTTGGCAGTGTGCTAGTAAGCATCTATCATTTTATAATAAGCTCATAAAAAACATTATATCGATCTGCTTTTGCCTCAGAAACCTTCGTACAGTCTTTAACAAATGAAATATTTTGTCTTAAAGGTAACTAGACTAGTGCAGAGTAAATTCTGATCCAGACCGTGCAGATGGGCTGGCAGATCTGGTCCCAAGGTTATTAAACTGAGCATGGAAACCAGTCTCAAATCTCAAGCATCTGATTGGCTGAAATGGCGACCAGTCACCATTTCAGCCAATCAGATGCTTGAGATTTGAGACTGGTTTCCAATCTCAGCTTTATAACCTTCAGCCCTGGATCTACACTGGTTGTTTCTTTGTCAGAAATACCTTATCAATCTAAAGTGAACAGTGTAGATCCTCATCAGACAGCATGAACATTCCTGCTAACCTTGCCCATTGAATTACAGCTGTATGGGGCGCATCACGGGAAAAGGTACATTCGGACAGTTGACCTCAATCCTTGAAATGAGTTTATGAAGTTAAGCAGACGACATTGATTATTATGCATTTCAATATCATTTTATTGGTAAAATGTGTAAGCAAGCACTTGTTAGTTATGAGAAATTTATAGGCAGTTGTAAGTTCTTTCTAAATCCAGTAACAACTAAAATGTCACCAAAAATGACGGAAGGTACCTTTTCCTGTGACGTGCCCCATATGATATCCCATTCAGTAAACACTTAATCATATCTTTATTTTCAGAGCCCCGCGCGTGGTGTCAAGTCTATCACATCTTTCTTCTTCCGTGTATCACAGAAGCCATGAGGGACTCACTAGAGTTTGCGAACAAACAGCTTTAGAGACTTGCTGATACTAGTGATAGTATCATAACAAGAAAACAGACTTTTACCATCTAGTATTTGAATGTGCAGCGAATGGCTAAGAGGGAGACTTGAGATAAATAGTCTCCCAAATCAATGTCTAGAACTCCCTCTGCTTAGCCAAGGGAGAAGTTTTTCTCCATTATCCATATGTTACATATACTGGTAGGTCAAAATCCTGGTTGACTTCTCCTTTAAATTGGAAAAAAATTCTCCCATTTCTGATGACCTAAGCCAATCATTGAATGTGTTTAGCTATTCAACAGAGATTTTGTCAACAATAGACTGTGATAGAGTTAGTATATGAATAAAAAGAGTGCCAATGGAATGGGCAAGGTCCTACACCCCTCTCCCCTACTGGACAATTGTTTTTAATTCCTTTAAGAAATAACCTAAGATAGACATAAGGTTTATTTCTCACACTAAAACTTAGGTAACTTCATATATACATGTTTAACACATGTGTGACATGTGTAGATCCAGATCAGCTGGCACATGTGTGATGTCTGATCAGGATCTAAACTGGTCACTTTTTTATCAGAAAAATGTCTTTGTTATGCTCCTCTTGTTACTGTCTTTTTTACTCTACTGTTAATATTTGTTTAGTTTTGCAGTCCCTTCAGATATTTCATCCTTATTCTTCTATCCTCCCCTCTCCCTAGGATTTTAAGGGGCATGGATTCTTGGGTTTATTTGTTTCCATATTATGTATACATGTATTAAGATTAGTGCTCTTAGGGGTTAAAGCTGCAAACTTTATAACACAAATTCAGCAATTTCTGAAATGTCATTCACAGTTTGTTGAATCAATTAATCTGATTTTTGTTTGACTTTTTATATAATTTGTCAAAGAATTAGGTGAGCGATACAGGGCCCTTGGGGTCCACTTGTTTTTACATAACTAGAAAAATCTTGTTTTGTACTCATTCCATTATGTGTTTGCTCAAAGTTTATTACTTTTTATTTTTTATGGAAGAAAACATTGTATACATGTATAAGTGTCAGTATCGAATATTTTTATTCCAGTCTTCAGCATTTAATGCATTTTATACAGAGATTAATGTTTGTAGATACAATGGTAATAATAGGTCTTAATAAGAATGAAGTATGAAAATTAAATGTCTACAGACTTTTTTGAACAAACTAGTTTATCATTTATTTAATGGATACAGCTGTTTTCCATCGGCAAACAGTGTAGATCTGATCAGCCAGTGCTGCAAGTTGATCAGAATCCACAATGTTTGCTTTTAGATTCAACTGTGGTCGCACATGCATTAAAACCTGTATGTAAAGGCTTAAGAAATTTACTTATTTAATTTTAGATAATTCACACTATTACAAAATGTGTTACAGGATATCTGTATTTTAACACATCTCATGATCTGTCATATGTTACTTTTAAACTAATTGGTATTATACGGCTTGTAATAGCACATTTCTGATGGAATGTTACTGCTGCTTCTTTGACTTGTTGAAATCAAATTATTTTCATTTTAAACAAATATTCATTTCTTATAAAATTGTAACATATTAAAATACAATATGAAGTATTATTGACTTGTTCTGTTTACAAGCATGTTCAAAATAGAGTTACTATGGAAATTATTGTAGTGGGAGCTTAGAAAATAAAAAACAACAACATGACAACGAAGAAAATATTGCAGCTATCCTTTAAAACTGGGTGGAGGTTATAAAACTGAGATTGGAAACCACTCTCAAATCTCAAGCATCCGATTGCCTGAAATGGCGACCAGACATGATTTGAGACTTCCTTCTGCACATATATAAAAAAATGCAAAACACTAAGTCGACCTTCTTACCAAATTAGATCTCTCTACTGATGCTGCGCTTTGTTCTAAATGATTTTGATTATGGTTGTTTATTCTAAAAACTGTATCATTTTCTAAATGCCCATTCGAAAATGATGGTATTAATTCTTGGCATAGGTTGTCAATCTACTTGGCCATATGTCTGTTGATAACCTTTTGTGGTTACTAATTTAATAAAGTTAGTAAAACAGTTTTGTCTACATTCATCGAACTTGGTTGAAAGATTGATCTTGGGAAGTAGATGACTACTATTGTATTGGAGGTCAAAGGTCAAGGTCACAGTGACCGTTATTTTAAAATAAGTTTCCAATCATTAACTGAACAAGTAAATCTGTGAGTTAATGCTCAAAGTGATGCCCCCGCTGTGAGAAATATGACATTCAAAATGTAGTGAAAATGAAAATTAGTTTCCGACCAATGAGTGACCTACAGTTGCTAAACTCTGTAGATGACCCCTATTGATTTTGGGGTCAAATGACATAATGATCTGTAATGGAATAATTAGGCTTGGATCATGAACTGAATAAACTTTAACATACAGTGACCAAACTTGATATATTTCTTGTTCCTTGTAAGTAAATTATTCTCTTAATATAGGAACACAAAGTCAAAGGTCATGGGGACTTTAAAAAAAAAAATCATGGTTTATGTTTAATAACTAAGACCTACAGTCACAGTGTGTAGATCGCTGATGGACAGATAACATCTTTTAATTAACGGTGCAAAAGATCATAGGTCAAGGTGAAGTTTTCAACAGCAGCAATCACTGCTTTCATTGTCATCGTCACTGGATCTGATTACTCCCGAATTTATAAACAATTGTGCCACGATCTTATCTTAAAATCAACAGCCAATGATATGAAAAATGGTTATCGTCGGCCTAATATATCAAAACCTCGTACAGAAAAACTAGCGCGAAATCTGTCAAAATACCACAGTTCCGTGCCCATGGGAAAGGTTCGAGATACGTATACATTGTTTTATCACATTCTGATCGGTTGATTTTCATAAATTCAAAACCTCGCATTTTACAAAACGAGGTTTTGATATTCGGCCGACGTTATTCCTTTTTACTCAAATATATATTTTCCGCCGGTTATCCCATTATCAGAGCTCTTTTAAAGACATTTCACTTCATTTGTTTGTATTTTGGACAGTGAATCTCTTGTTTCTTTTTTACATTATCTTGGGTCGACATTCGGAAGCGGTTACAACTCGTCCCCGACAAATATTAATAACGTGATAACTGCCCTCTTATATTTACACTAAGACTTCATCGTGGAGATAAAGTTGAAGTGAAGTGTAGACATAAAAATTAGTAATTTAGCCCAAACATCAAGTAATTAGTGTCATACGTCAGTTGGTGATTCTAATTTTTGCATAATAACTTGTTTCGCTGGCCTTGCAAGTGGATCTTCCATTTGAAATTTATTTTATTGATAAATGCATACTTATATACATAAACGTGTATTCATATATAAACTCTGTAAAATACATAAACACAATAACAGAGCCCCTTGGGTGACATTTAGCATAGTTTTTTTCATTTTCTATTCTTTTTGAAGGATATTATTTCGTTTAAATAATATTTCGTTTAAACGCAAGATTATTTCGTATAAACATAATAATATTAATTCGTTTAAACGAAATATTAATTAGTTTAAACGAAATAATATCCTTAAAAAGTATGGAAAATAAAAAAACAGTACGCTAAATGTCACCTTAGGGGCTCCGTACACAATCATAATCCCGCGACGGTTTTTAAAATTTTAAAATGCATGAAACACGTTCGTCGTTATTTTGAGAGCACCACCATAAGGGGACGCAGAGATTTTAAAGGGCTAACCAGGCTAAACTTTCACAAATGAATTTCAGGAAAATACTGATTGCAGGCTAGATTTTAGTAATTAAATGTATTTATCTGTGACTATATTTACAGTTGCACACTGAATTCTGACGAACTAAAATATATGAAAATGACATTTTGAAAGCCACCGAATACGACAAAATGAAAATATTTCGGACCAGTTCATTGGAAGAAATGGCAATGCATATTATCACCCTCACCGCTTATCCCCTGGTTCAGTGCGAATCATTAAGTAAAAGAAAGTAGATAGTACCAAACTTCATCTCTCCCAAACAATGGTGTGCATTTGACAGTGAAAATGGAACCTTCGATTTCCATCGCACACACTAGAGCAAAGGGAAATACCGATTGCATCAGTACTCTGAATTTGTTGATCTTAATAATCAATGCATATATCTCAAATAAACATTAATCTAAAACTGACTTATCAAAATAATATTGTGATTTTTAAGAAATATAAGAAAGGCCTTTTTCACTTCAGGCCTTTTTCACTTCTACTTCCGGTTTCAAGGTCAAACAAAATTTCTTGTATTACTTCAAAGCGCGCCATCGTTTCGACAGCAAGATATATCGGTATTGTCTTTCTAGACGTTTTTATCAGCATTTTCAGTGTTCTGACGCAAACGGTATTTTCTTTTTGTGTGATATGCTATGTACACCGAAAACTATTTCATCTAAATTCAACATGCATACGTAAATACAGCCTCAGAAAACTAAATTTCTTAATTTTCTATATTTGTAATTATTAATATAATAATATTAGACATGTAAGCCATCAAACAGGCATGGTGATTACTGAAGCTCTTGTAGGTATTTTCCTCGTACGATCTAAATACTCGTTATTTTTTAAAATTTCTAGTTTCTCTTGCCACGCGTGATAAATTTCAACTTTAGACAAGGAGGGTGGTTTCCGAACTTGCCAACGTGTTTTACGTGTGGACATGCCTTCTTTATCCATTGCCAAAGTTACAGGCATAAGGTTATGAGAAGGACGTTGGTTCGGTTTAGTTTTAGCGCGATTGTCAGAGGCTTCAGGATTTCCTTTCCCAGGTGGTCTTTTCCACCTAAGACCAATTATTTCAATATTACTACGGCTATGTGAGTTTTGTTGTTTCTGAATCAAAAATGTGTCACTACGCATGCTCAGACGACTGTTAAATTTACGTGTCAAAGATGGCGACTTCCTGTTAACATGTTCATCCGGGTAATCTACGTCAACTTGTGATGCGCGAGTATCGGTACGGGAAGGGGACGTAACTGTGTCTGTATCACTAGTTCCGTCCGGATGGTACTGGCTTTGTCGGCTCCAAGATACTCGCAGACCTTTCTTGCTCATTTTACTCATTCGTGACTTAACCGGCAAATCTACAGGACTGTCCGCATCCGCCAATTTTAGTGATTCTTGGATGTTGTTATTTGTTGACGAGGGTTTACCGCGTGGGGAAATGTCCAAAGGTTCAATGCGGCTAGAATATTTATTGGTAGGTTGGTAAATGCCTTTGAGTTTGAAAACTTTAACATGAGATTGGTCATCTTTATCAACAAAGGCATATTCTGCAAAATCTTCCTTCTCCGATTGTACACTGTTAGCTTCATTATCACGAATTAGCGGCAGTAGAGAAACTGAGCTCAAACCCGACCTTGACCCATACGAAGACTCCAGTCTTTCTTGTTTTTTCCTTTCCAGTTCACTTTGCTCTTGCAACTTCCTTCGATATTTCAAAATTTGAAACGTTTGGTGTTCCGGTTCATCGGACCTGCGCTGGAGTCTATCTTCAGTCTCCCTCTCCGCATTTTCCAAACACTCGCGCTTGAGTTTCTTAATGACATCCGTTTCCGAAATTTCCGTTGACTGCAATTTCTTGCTTAGACGGGCTGTTAAACTGTTTAAAAGCAAGTTTGTTGTTATTTTTCTATTCTTTGTATTCATTCTGTATGCGTCTGTCACTGTGAAAACATTGATATTCCTGGGGACTACTTTTTGTAGATATTATGGGCAAATCGATCCACGAATTTAGAAAACTAAGGAATTGAACTTGAACATATTTTAGGAAACTGAGATCCACGATAATAGGTACCCAAAAATATCGTCGAACGGAAAACGACGAAATTTTATATCCACGAATATGTGTTCATCCACAGTATTACGAATTCTGTGTCATGTAGTTTTTTTTTCTATTTCTTCTTCTCACCTGTGTTTCTTATATATTGCTTCGACTGTAGTCTCAAAAGATCTAAGACGAAACTGTTTCCCCTTCGTTATCACCTGTAATTAAAAACAAAACGCATTATTGGGATTAATACGTAGATTAACGGCTTTCTAGCAAGACGTGAGCAAAAGACAATTTCGATAGTTTCCAAATTCACACCGTTATGAATTGTACGTGACCACCGTTTGCATGACACGGTCTCAATTGGCAAACTCAGTCGCAGACTCGAGACCGAAACAATTACGTTCAAAAGTATTATTACACGAACAATGTGTCTGTCCTGTTCCAGCTGACATCGACCTTTACATTTTCTTGAGACACAACAACCCTAACAAAACCAAACGACGTACACTACGAAAACGGTGCGCATGTAAAATTCATATTGTTGTGAAATCCGAAACTACCGCAATCGTCTTTAATATGTCGTCTGCGGTGGTAAAAGCTAAAAATACTTCGACTGCTTAAGCATTGCAGCTTTTTAAGGTGTCAGATGTCAGATCAAGTAACAAGACGTAAATTTAAAATGCTTTCCAAATGCATGTATCAAAATTAATAAAAAATAGAGTTCTACTCTTTAAGACCAGTAAACAAAGTAAAAATCTTACACAATCAATTTAAGAGTAAATATATTTGAAGCCAATGTTGTTTATTGCATTACCAACGCAGTAAAATTCACTCACAACAGATCCTACAATTTACTGAATTGTCAAATTTTTTTACGAATTTCACTTCTGTTCCGTCATTTAGCATAATACAGCAGTACAGGAATATTAACCACATCTGTGAAAATGAATTATTCCACCCTGAACTGTGAATAGGCAGTTTAGAATAGCTTGTTCGCTAGAATTAAGACCAAGTTAGTTTCAGTCAGATTTTCAAAAGTCCGAAATTAGTCGAATTTGATCTTGGATATACAAAGGACACCGCCATGTTTTCCAGCATGTCGGGTTAGTCGATAAATATTCAGAAACACCTTTGTATCCATGTGGTGAATGTAAAACATCATTTCAACGAAACTGCTTTTTTCAACTCTTTCCTTCATATATACGCATTTTACGCGTGTGCGATCAGTGTAGATCCAGATCAGCCGGCATATCCGTGCCGTCTGATCAGGATCTGCACTGGTCGCTTTTTGGTCAAAAATAACCTAATAAATCAAATAGCGAACAGTTTAGATCCTGATCAGACGGCACGGATGCGAACAGTTTAGATCCTGATCAGACGGCACGGATGTGCCGGCTGATCTGGATCTAAACTGTTCGCCCTCGCAATTTAAGTGTATTTATAGAGGAAAGGGTAAACTTATCTTTGGAATAAATAAAGATTTGTTACATCGCTTCAATAAATTTTATTTCTTAAGTAAGGTATTTTTCAACTTTGGATAGAAAAAAGATATCATTAAAATTTAAATATAAAAAGAAAACACATTTACATTTTTATTAAATTGAAGTCGATAAACATAGTCAAAACAGAATACTTAAAACAGATCATGTTCACTATAAAAAGCCTTTTGAACTCTGAATTGATTGTTCACGTTTTTGCCTATACTACGGAAACCAGTTGAGGCCATTTCATAAAATTCGGTGTAGAAAGTAAACGACATCCGACCGGACGCTTCCGGTAAAAATAACAACCAATCAAAATTACTTACTTATATATTTATTTCCATGCTTTGAAATTTATAAATACAACAAGTCATTGTTCAAAACTAGGTTAAATGCCAGATAAACAGGTAACGCCGTACAAGAGATTAAATCCCTCATTAAGGCCACCCCCAAATTAAGGCCACCCCAGTATCCAGTCCCACAGGTGGTCTTAATACTGCTAAAGTTCGAGTTGTATTTCTTGACATTTCAGGTTTATTTACTTAGGAATCCACATGATCGTGCAAATGCATTCGAGGAATGAAAAGGGATACGAGAAAAAGGAACTAACTTAATGTTGAAAAATAGGAAACATTATCTTTACTTTAAAATCAAATTTGAAGACAGTTTTGAAAAAAAAAATTAAATATCGATGTCACCAATTCTACGTCCCCATTTAGAAAAATAAGTGATCTCTTAAATTGATTATCGCAGAAAAGTTTAAAAACTAACTAATTTATTCTTACATTTGTAACATGACGAATTATACCTTTTATTTCATTTGTCACAATTTATAAAAGTAATCATAGACCGAACAATTTGCCTTTACATATTTCGCGTTGCAACATGTATACCTGATTGTAGATAGGTAGACAGCCATGGGATATTCTTTGGAAATATTCAAGAATGATCATATGGCAGATATGCGCTAATATATATTTTAGTGAACAATGATCGTCAAACACAATCATGGCTATATAAAATTCATGAAATTCATAAAATATTTTGCGTTATAAGACCTTTCCGATAAGTGTTGTTATCTCCCTTTGCTGATAATCAGGTCGCGGTTAATTCTACTTCCGGTAGGCAAATATGATCACCCGATGTACCGAAAGCGAAATTTTTTACTTAGTTATGACCATTTTTTTACTGGATATGATAATATAATTAATGATTATTCGAATGTTGCTGATTTAATACAGAAATGTTTATTCAACTGGACAACAATGATGTACTTTTCATATAGCTCGCTCATATACTAAGCAAGCGAATATCTGAAAGCTGGCTGCCGAAAGCTAGTTAGATAATGTTGTATGTGCATTTTTCTTAGTTACGACGATTAATTTTTATAAGACGTGATAATATAATGAATGATCATTTAAATGTTGCCATTTTTTATACAAAATGTTCTTTTAGATTGACAACAAGATCATATTTAACCATGCACTTATTTTGGTTAAGAAATGTGATAATTTGAACACCGATTATTTTATGTATATCAACTTAACGAATTCAGTTACTGGCTATTATCACACCTTATATACAAATTGCCAACAAGTTTGAATATACATAAGTTGATGATGATTTTCACTCATATTAATTAGTACAAATTTGCTGTCATAATCAGTTATGTCATGACAAAACTAATGTTTCATTTACGGTTTACAGATTCTTGAATAAGGCATCTGATGTAACAAACACCTAGTATGAAAGGAAACGGTTCACTTCTTAATTTACTTATTATATATAAAATGATAAATTTCCATTGACTCATAAGTTAGCACCATGACATCAAACAACAGGTTAGCTATATTCGACGGTAATTACTTATGCCGTTGCCCACGAGTACATTTTCGTTTTTCATTTCTGAATCCCCGACGGAAGAAAAACTCCGCTTTTAACTTTCATAACTACAGATCTCTTAAATATTTATAAAAGGTAATAATAAAAAGTATGTTTTACAAAAACGTGCATGCAAAATCGTGAGCGAAAATTATGTTTGTGAATGATTTGTCTATTGAAAATTCGCAGATTTTGTTTTTCATTATTGATATGAATTTACGTATACTCGAAGTTTACATGCTTGTATCTCTTCACTAGCGTGCGAAGAAAAAAAGATATGATTAAGCGGTATGAGAACATACGCTTCGATCAGTTAGACGGTTCGGTCGTCATTTTCATTGTTGACTCTAAATAAAATTAACTAATAAAGAAGATTGAATTAAATTAAAAGTTAGCGATGCAGTTGGCACTGTTGCAAACACTTCAGTGGGATGAGAACTGCAATTTGCCATTATTGTTGAGCAACTCTAATTGTTGTGAATTTGAATTAACATCTCTCTTTGCCGGACACTAGTTTTCAAAGAACTTTTTTTCGGCATTTTTAGACTTATTTTTATTTGAGAAGGGAATGTCGTTAGTTTTATAAATTACGACATCAGCGCATTTATAATTTCATTAGGTATGTGTTACCTTTAATTATCAATTGCCATAAAGTAAAATTTTGTTGTTCGTCAATTGATGATCATAATTTAAAAAAATCTAGTTTCCTTGTTAAGATAACTAGCGATCTAACAAAATGATTTTTGTAAATGAAATTCTAAACAAGGTGGATAAAAGCAAAAGCAGCCAAGATTTCAAAATTAGTAAACAGTTAAGACAGTTATTGGTAAAAAAAAAAACCTTAATTATATGTTAAAATCTGTTTGCTAGAACATTCGGGTTAAAAAACAGACTTGTAATTTTCCATTTTATTATAATCTTTCGTTTTTTTAAAGCATAGTAACAGTAAAGAAAAATCCGAAATCTGACAAGAACAAACATATTCCTTTGTTCGTTTTACTCTCCGACCGGAAGTAAATTGTCTCACTCCACGCTAAAGAGCGTAAAGGAACGGTAATTTGCACAGGGAGATAACAACCCTTATCGGAAAGGACAGTACTGGTATTTAAATTAACTTTTCAGTCACGTGACTCTCAATTTACCGATAACGTACTATACAGAGGATCTACATCAAAGGAATACCAATTTATGGGATGTGGCGAAAGTTCACGTTAGAGGTCAGGTCGATATAATTTATTGTTATAATATTGGATCAATAAGCCACATGAAAGGTTTGTACTCAACTGTCGTCTTAATGTTAGCCAGTGTAACAAGCACACTTTCGGACAGTCCCATATTGTTAACACTGGTGGAGTCGGTTGTACGAATCTTTATCCCCGGGTTAAACTAACCGGGGGGGGGGGGGGGAGGGGTTGTAAATTTTCGATAGAAATAAGGTCAGATTTTCAATATTTTCAATACCTTTTTATGTCATATTAAAACGGCTTCTTATTATATTTTGCAAATGCATAAATAAAAGTGAAGAGATATGATTTTAAGTTTGTAAGAATTATAATATATTACATTTAACACACATGTTAGCTTATTCAGCGGATAAAGTTAACGCGCGCCAAAATTTTGTTTGAGTTTCCTCACGAAATTTCGCATACATATAATTGAGCATATGCCGGATTTGGATGCGTGCTTACATTTTTTTGGTATTCTAAGCCGTTTCGAAACTACAAGCCTTCAAAGTATGCCACTAACGTCACTTTTGAGACGTCTGCCAAATTTCCCGCGTTCAAGCAACAATTTAAAGCCGATATTTCAGTCAATTTTGCGTTGATTGCTACGAAATTTCATCACTTAAAAGGTTTAATACACTTAAACATCAAATGAGACAGGTCGGAACCTTGAGTGGTTGAAAAAACATTATGTTCAACATTTGCTTTTAAATACATGAATTGTAGAGTTTGAATGTTCAGTGAACTTTTTCCAAACTTCGATAAATGTTTGATGTTTGTTCTGTTACAAAAGTAAGAAAGATAACCAAGATGCCACTTATCGAATAATCGCAAAACTGTTCCAAATGCGAACAAGTAAAAGTAAGCCACGAAAATTACATAATTGGCTTGAACCGTATGCTATGCCAATAACGAGAAATATAATGACGGAAAATGACAAATTTTACCGTTTGTATTGAATAAAGATTTTAAGGATGTACTTTCTTCAAAACAACACAAAAAATGGTATTTTCTATTGACCTGATTCAAATAAACGGTATATTAAAGCAATTTAAAAAAAACGTTTGATTTTGATAGCGTGGGGAGGGGTACGTGGCGTAATTAGAAGCACAGGGCTATTTCTAAGAAAAAAAAATTTTTTTTCGCCATTTCAGCCAATCAGATGATTGATATTTCAGACTGGTCTCCAATCTTAGTTTTATGACCTTGATCAATGATCCTTTTCATATTTGTAATAGTGTAAATAAGTGTTCCTTCTAAAAAAACAACAACTTAACAATCAGATGCTTGAGATTTAAGACTGGTCTCCAATCTTAGTTTTATGACCTTGGGCCTAGATGTTAAAAGATAGTATCCAAGACAGCTTTTCCATTGAGGTACCCCATGACATAACAATGCTCGATTTTAGGCCCTGAAAGGCAAATCAACCGCACTTGACTACAGAAGTCATTCGTCTTTATCTTTCCTTTTGTGAAAACCTGTTCATCAGGGCTTAACATCTTCCGAAATAAATCTATATAGACAACTTCTTAATGCCTGCACTAGAATAGAGATTAAATCACTTTATCTACAATTTTGATACATGTTCCCTCAACAATCAATAATAAAGTTTTGAAAAGAGTCGTCAATGCAACATGGTGACATTTTGACTTGCGGCTCTTGAAAAACTTGTTTATTTATAATTTTATTATTATTGAGTAGGGATCTTTTTATACTTTAAGAATCTTTAGAAGTCAATGGTTGAATTGATAATATTTGTTTAGAATATGTTTTAACTGCGATAACAAATCTGAAAGATGTTTTAAATGCGATAATAAATAGGTTGTATGAAGAGGACATTTATTTAAATCTTATCCAAATCTTACCATCTTTAAAAAGGCAAAAGAATTTGCTAGGTTAATAAAATTCAGAATATACTGTGTACTCAAACGATTTTTACTTTAGGTTTTTGAATCTGGAGGATCAATCATTTAAACTTTTGCAACTATGAAAAGGAACATGGATCAAGGTAATAAAACTATGATTGGAGACCAGTCTCAAATCTCAAGCATCTGATTGGCTGAAATGGCGATCAGTCGCAATTTCAGCCAATCAGAGGCTTGAGATTTGAGACTGGTCTTCACATTTAGTTTTATGATCTTATGCACATAGCTTTTCCTATTCTAACAAGTCAAAATTAATTTCGCCAATTGACGCATAGAAGTAGACATTCGTTAACTGTATCATTTAACCAAAGATTTCTTTCTTTAAACATCACTTACCTATTCGTCATTATTTATTTGTTCTGAAAATTTGTGTTGCCGCTATTTCTATCCGAAACTTTATCGTGTCCCTTAGAATCACAAAGCCTCTGACCACAACTTCCGTCCCATGCGCACTAGGACATTCGTCCCTTTTTTACATTTACATGAACATTGCACTCTTGCCTCTTTTGAACATCGCATTCAACATTATTGTTAAGAAACTGTTAACCTTAATTTACTATCCAAATGTATGTAGTTTTAATAATCACGAGGATACTATATCTCAGTATATCGCACTTATCAGTTAATTGTGTCTCTTAAATCTTAAAAAACTTCATCCGCCAAAATGGATTATCCGATAATTCTACTCTTAATCTCCCATGCCTTTTAAACTTGAAATAATTATACCCTAAAATGAATACTGCGTTAAAGGCCAATGTGGCAGTGTTATTATCGTTTGTCAGTATTGGTAATTTAAAATCAATTGCACAGGTTAAGATAGTTTGCATAGTTAATGTTTCAAAATGAATATGATTTAAACATGTCTCGCCGCGATTTTTCCCCGTCTAAATCTATCATTCTTGATTTGATTTAGAAGCGCTTGTGACTGTTAATATTATAATATATCATCAACACCCTACTGTTATGTATTGTACTAAAAAAATTGAAGAATGCGTATCAGGTATAGCCATACACTGAAAAAAAACATACCCCTCCCCCACACACGTACTGCAAAAAAAGGGAGAAAGGAAAAGAGCATAGGTTTACAAAATTACATCAATAACAAATAGGGCACAACAAATAATGAACGTAAAAGATTACATGAAGGGTTGCCGCCTTGGAACGGTAGTAGCAAAACAATTTTTGCAGGTTTAAACAAGATTCTAGGGTGCAGCAACCTCACCACCGAACAGGTTCTATGGACAGACAAGTACAAGTTGTCTTGGTGAATTAGCTCCAACCCGCCCATTAAATCGTCAATGCTGCATGCAAAAGCACACAAACACAATTGGGGCGCGTCACGGGAAAATGTATCTTTGGACAGTTGACGTCAATCTCTAAAATAACGGCTTAAATTTGAGCAGACGACATTAATTTTTATGCATTTCATGGTAAATATACCATTTTATTGTCAAAATGTGTAACAAAATCATATATAAGTTATAAGAAATAAATTTAAAGCTGTAGGTTCTTTCTTAATTAAGTAAAAACTAAAATATCACTAAAGATGACCGAATGTATCTTTTCCCGTGGCGTTCCTCACTTATAAAACATAAGAAGCTGATGGCGTTGTCAAGCAAAGAAGATGATTACTCAATGGTCTTACCTAGATCACAGCCAATAAGCAAGTTGTCGTTATATATGGCATATTATAACAGTATGCATTCTGTAGGTTCGTATTTTTCGAGTTGGGTATGTAAACAATATCACGCGGGACCGAAGGTCGAGCTTGATGCGGTTTACACACGCAACGAGAAATAATATGAACCTACAGAATGCATACTGTCAAAATGTTCCTTTTATTATACGAGGGGTGATCCAGAATTAACCGGACAACTATCACCATTTTGAAACGGTTACTGTTACCTGCAAAAAATGAAGATGGTAACAACATGAATATTTAATCAACAATATCAGTAAGTTTTATGACTTTTGTACATAGAACAATCGAGTTACACTTCAAAACATATGTCTGTAACTGGCGACCGGGGACGCTCGACGTCATAAATGACGTCGCACTTCAACTTCAGGTCACTTTTCCAAATAATCTCCGCCGCACGTTATACATTTTTCATGACGGGCTAACCACAGGGAATCGGCACATAACTTTTTTCCCAATCCTCTCAATCTATACTATAATATACGTATATTATAGTATAGATTGAGAGGATTGGGAAAAAAGTTATGTGCCGATTCCCTGTGGGGCTAACCACTGCTGAAACATGTCAATATACCACCCTTCGTCCAGATGTGATACTACACGCTGAGTTGCAATAGATTAATGTTCAAATGTCTCAAACCTCGTGCCCTTCGATGCCTACTTTACGACAGGAAACAAACGAAAATCCATAGGCGCGAGGTCCGGCGAATACCGGGGATGGTCAACAAGGTCGAATCTTAGAAGTCCGATGTCGAGCCTGGTTGTGTCTGCTGTATGGACGGCGTGTTGTCGTGATGGAGTATTATGTCACCCACGTCCAAAACTAAATCCAGTTACGGTACAGATATCCCGAATGGTGACGCGCCTCTCCCTGTCAACGACGTCTTTTACAGAGCTTACAAACGTTGAGTCAATAGAGGATTTTCGGCCCCTACCTCCATCGTTTTCTAGAGAAACACAACCCTCCCGGAACCGCCTGTGCCATTTAAATACTTGTATACGTGAAACTCTTTTGCCCGCTGATGTCTCCTGGATCATTTCGTAGGTCTTAGTAGGCAAATATCCAAGTTAACAACAAAACTTTATTACGGCGCGCGTTTCTGTTGCATAAAATGACGACATTGTAGAAAATACGAAGTTACGTAGAAACGAAGTTGTTTTTCAGCCGTTGTTTCAATGACATCACAATTTTTACAAATGATGCTGAATGATGTCATCGACGTCATAGTACAATAAGCGCCAAATTAACGTGTTGAAAACTCACAATTTCTAAACCAAATCAATGTTATAGACGAAATTTGTGACACCGTCCCCGCATTAGCGTTGAAGGGTTACTATAGCAACGCATTGATCGTTAAAGAAAATATACGTTATGAAAATCGTTTTGATTTGTTATTGCAATATGAATAAGCAACAACTAGTGAAAATCTCATTCTAAAATATACATAATTATTCAAACTACAAACATAATCCGGTTAATTCTGGATCACCCCTCATATACCCTTCTCGCTCAAAACAAATTTAAATAAACTTACAACGAAATTTTAGTCAAAAACGTGGTTTACAT
This sequence comes from Corbicula japonica, assembly GCA_038501625.1. Classification (NCBI taxonomy): domain Eukaryota; kingdom Metazoa; phylum Mollusca; class Bivalvia; order Venerida; family Cyrenidae; genus Corbicula; species Corbicula japonica. The sequence goes on from JAZAYU010000152.1 coordinate 682,907, forward strand.
AATAGCAGAAATAAAAATAATGACGCGATGAATGGCGTAGAAAATTTATGAATGGCGTAAAAATATCGTAATGGTTGTAAAACTGCGAAGGAAATTTCCATTTTTTGGAGTTCGTTATGTGTCGGAAATATTACGACAACCTAGTGTAACGTAGTATATGACGTCACATAGAACACGGGAAGCTGCAAAATAAAGAATTGGAAATGGACATTGTTTGATACGGAATTTCTAATCTGACGAGTTTTATCAATTTTGCGGATTAACGATGCACTAAGCTAAAATCATTCATGGGTATATAATAAAAATGTGTATCAACTTGGATACTGCACCATAGCATACGCTACCTATACTGCGCTGGCAAAAAGGTTAGATTGACATATGCACCACTCAACGATTAGCATTTAATACCAATAAATTGATCAAAGGATTAGAATTTAAAATCTTTAAAGTGATTGAATTTCTAAGGGGAATAGTTATCACCACTTTACTTACATAGAAAATAGTAAAAATAAAAGTAGCTTCATTTAACTTACAAACGTTTTGTTCTGCAGTCATGATTGGCTAAGTTTTTCCCCGTCCCACGTTTAGGGTCAATATGACATCATTAAGATCAATTGTTGGAAAAATAAGCTAACATGCGGTCATTATCATTTAAATTTCTTACAATAATGTTAATTTTGTTTCTCATTTTTGGCAAATAAGGATTCTATAGATGTTAACTAAAACTTGAACACAGAATGATTGCAAAGAACATGATGCAAACGTATTCTGTATGCATTTTGTTCAGTACACGTGACAAGAAAACCTAGGTGAAAATCGCGTCAGCACTTGCACAACAAGTTCAAAAATCGGCTTATAAGGTCTTTAAAATTAATCATGTATGCATATATACTGCTGGACTATGAGTGAACTCTACAGAACATAAAAACATGTTCGTTGTTCGCGTCATTTGTTACGCATCAGGGTGCCGTTTCATTAAACACGTATGACGCTGTCTTATCGTAACTTTTGACGTAAAGCTGTGTTATGACAATTTAGGTGCGAGCAACGTAAGACATCTTTCTTTCTTTTCTTTAGACATCTACATGAAACGGTACCCTGGACAAGAAAATACAAGAAAATACTTTTATTAAGCAATTACAATATGTACAGTTATCACTAACAATTGAAAAAAGTAAGATATATTTCTGTCTTATTTTAGGACATCTTCATGAAACGGCGCCCTGACTAGTGATCTAACGGTTGCATGTTTGATCATCCTACCGTCCATTTCTCTACGAAACATTTTGTACATGTACATAGAATGTCTCAATTCAAATATATTACTAAACGCACATTATACTTGTACCAGTGCATGTTCAAGACAAATTTCCTATCATTTTGGCGTTAACTACAAAGTTAAATCTCTACTTTTAAGGAAAAATGGCAGAAACCAGGGTGCCTTCATAGATGATGTTGTTTATCAATTACCGTCGTCAGCAAGTGGAAATATTTTGCAATATTTAGCGATGCTCACTCATTTTCTCACAAAATTTCTTTGCAAATGAAAAAGTAGTTTTTAATAGATCATTCTAAAAGTTAACAAACATTTTAGACTTAGAACTATCTATTATTTTCTAATAACTAAAAAGTCTAGATCTTTTTGCTATACATTTTGACAATTTAATGTTTTTTTACTACAAAATGCGTAATAAGTAATGTCGTCTGCTCAACTTTTTATGACGTCAGTTAAATGATTGACTTCAACTGTCCGAAGGTACCTTATCCCGTGACGCGCCTCAAAATTTTCATGAGCAGCCGAAAAAAAAGCAGGTTATATAGTAGATGTCTAAAATGATTTCATGTAGTTATTATGCGCCTACTAAACAATTGCAATTTAATGATTCTAAGAAATGGGTGGGCAACACAATATGTGAGATTAAAGCTGTATGTGATGTTTTGCAAATTAACATCGACACATTGTTAAAGGGAATATAAATTAACAATGTTACTATGCAGTGCCACACACGATATACATATCAATCATACACACCATTAACAAAAGCAAAAAACACTCTATGCTTAAATGGAACAACCATTTTACAGTGCTGACTGAAAGAGTTTCTACCAGAATGTATATGTAGATCATGATGGACACATGATCAATAAAAGAAATAAAATGTCACATTTGGGAGACTCCTTTATATCAGAGTCCGGCTTAAAACATGTATTGTTTAGATCTGCTCCTCTGAACTTGGGTTTTTCAGTTGTCACTGGCCACTGAAAAAAATTCCCGGCTTTCGTATTTTTCTACTAAAATGATTCTGCCACTGGCGCTTGACCAGCCGCCCCACCCCCCTGCCATTGCAACCCTTACTAATACGCCCTTTTTTGTAAAAATGGTGTCAAGTCACTAATATTATTCCATTCTATCAAAATATACGAAAATACACCGTCAAAATCGTATTCTAAAAAAATTCCTGATATGCATATTTCACTTTTTTGTAATTGCGAATAATTGGTTTGTTCATTGCTACTTAAACCAACTGGATCCCTAAGTCCCTAAGTCCAGTCAACAATGTCTCAAAGATAGGTTGAAAAGACGAATTCTTGACTTCAATCAGAACTCAAGGAAAGTGAACTATATCAATAACCTAAGTAAGTTGTTTTATTTGGAAAATGCTTGTGTCGTACCTATATGCATAGCCTTATTCATATTATCAATGATGCATAGGCCCATTGAAGACATAATGCCATTAAAGACTTAGGGGATGCTACGTCAAGACAGTGTTACATTATACGACAGCCAATAAACGCCCACGCTGGTTTATTGATAACGGCTAAAAGAGAGTCTATTATTGATCGAGTTACGTAAATTGTTAGACTCTTTCTCCGTCGTTATCAGAAAATAAAAGTAGAATGAAGTACAGACATGCGCAGTGAAACAGTCAAGTAAATTGTTTGTCAGACTTTTATACACAACCGTCTTCCGGAAGTAGTTCTAAATTGTATCCGTTTCTTCCAGAAAGTTCAGTGGAATAGGCTAAATATCAGCGCTGATCGCCACAGAAAACCATTATTTTCTAAGTAAGAATGCCTCCACCAAAACAGAGAAATGTCCCAAACAAATCTGAATATAAAGACAAAGAGAAGCCGACACAGATCAGGATTAGCAACATTGAAGCAGCCAAAGGTAGATTGTTTACAATAGTTACCATACCCTGTTAGGACTTGAATCTGATAGGAATTTATGCTTTTTATAAAATGGTCAACCAAGACAAAAACTGGGCTAGAATGCAGTTTACCGGTACGGATGTTTACATAGAACTCGCGTAATAATTGTATGTATGTTTTAATGCAAGCGGGGGGAGGGGGGGGCCTGTTTGCAGCAGGCCCCCATTAACCAATATATTCTGAACTGTTTTCGAAAAGTGAATAAAAATGCCAGTGGGGTTATGTGGCGTCAACAACAAATGTAACATACCAGTGAACTGCAGGTGTCCAAAAACTGGTATTCCATCCTGTGGGGGTGGGGCGATTATGACGCGTTTATGGCTGTCGGTCAAGTATTTTTTTGATGTTTGTGGAAATTGTAGAAGGTGTAAGACCTGTAAATAGACTTCCCTATATAAACTATAGTAAACATGACATGTTTCAAAAGGCTGGCAATCATTGCTGGTACCATTTGAATAAGGGCTTACTTACATGCTTTTGAAGCTAACTGTTTCTACTGTCCATTTCCAGCAAGAAAAGTAGGGGTCATGTATCAATTAACAGAGATTTGGCACCTTGAAACAGGTGGTCTGTTTTTTTCACTTCTGTGTGAACTTCAAAACTGTTTTACATATGCCAACCTAAAACCAGGGCCTTTTTTCATATACTGCATTTCCAAACATAAATTTGCTATCAGTGTGTCAGTAAAAGCATGTCATTTACTAAACATGTTCCTTTCAGGCCATACTAGCCATTTAATGCCCCCAAAAGGCAAAAAAATTGGGACATTTTAGTGTCAGTCATTGTCTGACTAGCCCGAGTAGGAACATCCGGTGGACTATTTAAAAGTAATTAGCCAGAAGAGTTTCAAACCTGTTCCCTTTCAATCGATTTCCATTTAATGTTTCATTGAAGTCACAAACATTTAGTAACATGTAAAAGTAAACCTTGTAGGGGTAAACCTACAAGACAAACATCTGAACCTTTGCATAGCAGTCTGTAATTTCAGATATTTATCCTCTGTTGCCAATGATAAAAATGCATTTTGCTATACAGCATTGAATTTGATAAGCTACTTAGAATGATCCTTTTTCTGTGTTTCAGCTGTTGCATCTGCCATTAGAACAAGTCTTGGTCCCAGAGGAATGGATAAAATGGTAAGCTCTGCCTTCTCCAGGGTGGCACAGAAAGTGTGCTTATGTACAGGAGAGTGGTGTGTTGTGTTCTGTCTGATATCTTCCACAGAGCATAACTTTGTGCCTAATGATTTTAGCAGGTGCCTGTTATGTTCAGCAGAATTTGTATGTCCAAGTTGGTGATGTGATGATGATGTATGTTGATTTTGAGGTCATTAGGTTAAAAGTCATTGTCACCGAAACAAATAGTACACAAACTCAAACTCTTTCCCAGTGCTTGTGTGACAGCTGTTTACACATATTGTCAGTAAACTTTAACGTATGAAGTCCTTGATATGAGGATGATAGCAATTTATTTTTAGAACATTAGGTTAAAGGACAAGGTCACATTCTAATAGTGCAAAAAGCGATCTGGACAACACCTCTGGATGCAAGGATGATTCAGATTGATTTTTAGGTAACAAAGTCTTTCGGTCAAGGTCCGGAATCAAATGGTGCATATCCTTACAACTGCTTCATTTTCCATGTCTTTATCAACTAAACTTTTTTAATAGATTAACTTGCTGGGTTTTGTTCCTTGTTCGCTTATATATCTGATTTATAAATCTCTTTGGTTTCTTTTTTTATTTTTAGCTCGACTATTAGAAGAATATGTCGAGCTATTGTACTCACTTGGGCGTCGGCGTCCCGCTTTGGTTAAAGTTTGCGTGCAACCTACTGAGATCTTAAAAACTACTATAGCTACAGCTTTAAAACTTGGCACACTTGTTCATCATCATGTCCCAAGTTTGTATGCCAAGAACCATAACTCTAACTTTCATTTTGATCAAATTATGGCCCTTTTTCGACTTAGAATTTCAGGTTAAAGTTTGCGTGCAAGCTAATGAACAGACACATAACTTCAATACAACTTATACTACAGCTTTGAAACTTGGCACACTTGTTCATCATCATGTCCCGAGTGTGTATGCGAAGAACCATAACTCAAACTTTCATTTTGATCAAATTATGGCCCTTTTTTGACTTAGAATTTCAGGTTAAAGTTTGCGTGCAAGCTACTGTACAAACACGTAACTTCAATACTACTTATACTACAGCTTTGAAACTTGGCACACTTGTTCATCATCATGTCCCGAGTGTGTATGCCAAAAACCATAACTCTAACTTTCATTTTCATCAAATTATGGCCCTTTTTTGGACTTAGAATTTCAGGTTAAAGTTTGCGTGCAAGCTACTGTACAAACACATAACTTCAATACTACTTATACTACAACTTTGAAACTTGGCACACTTGTTCATCATCATCTCCCAAGTGTGTATGCCAAGAACCAAAACTCTTAACTTTCATTTTATTAAAATTATAGCCCTTTTTGGACTTAGAATTTCAGGTTAAATTTTGCATGCAAGCTGGTGTACAAAACCGTAACTTCCATACTACTTATACTACAGCTTTGAAACTTTCAGCACTTGTTCATTATCATATCCCGAGTGGGTATGCCAAGAAGCATAACTCTAACTTCCATTTTGTTCAAATTATGGCCTTTTTTCAACTTAGAATTTCAGGTTAAAGTTTGCGCGCAAGCTAGTTACTTTCATACTTCTTGTACTATAGCTTTGAAACTTTCAACACTTGTTTACCATCATGACCCTGACTATGTATGCCAAGAACCATAACTCTTTCTTTAATTTTTAATCAAATTATGGCCCTTTTTCAACTTAGAATTTCAGGTTAAAGTTTGCGTGCAAGCTAGTTACTTTCATACTTCTTCTACTATAGCTTTGAAACTTGTTCACTATCATGACCATGACTATGTATGCCAAGAACCATAACTCTTTCTTTGATTTATATCAAATTATTGCCCTTTTTAGACTTAGAAATTAAGGTTAAAGTTTGCGTGCAAGGTGGTGAAACCTCATATCTTTCATTCTATTAAAACGACAACTTTAAAACTTTGTATACCTTTATTTTATCATACATCAGGTTGATTTTCAAAGGCCCATAACTCATCCTTGCTTTTTTTATTTAATTTTTGCCCTTTTTCGCTTAGAAATTAGAATTAAGACTTAGAAATTATGGTTAAAGTTTCAATGTTAGTGTTTTTCATAGGTAATGCTATAGAAAAGGTTTAAAACAGGTGTACTTAACATATTTTGGTTGAAAGTGTTGAGTGCTTATACTATACTATACCATACCACACCACACCCACCAGCACCCCCACCACCACCACCCACCCCACACCCACCCACCCCACCCACCCATCCACCACCACCCCACACCCACCCACCCCACACCCACCTCCCACCACCACCTTCCACCACCACCACCCACCCCACACCCACCCATCACCACCCACCCACCCACCACCATCCACCCACCACCACCCACAACACCACACCACAACCCATCACCACCACCACCCCCACCCACACCCACCCACCACCCCCACCACCACCCCCCCACCCCCCCCATCCACCCCCCCCACCACCACCCCACACCCACCCACCCACCCCACACCCACCCACCCACCACCACCCCATACCACTAACCACCACCCACCACACTACCACCACCCCCCACCACATACCACCAACACCACCACCAACAATAACACCAACAACACAACCAACAATAACACAAATAACAACAACTACACCACCAACAACACCGTCAACAACACCAGCAACAATAACATCAACATCAACACCAACAATAGCATCAACAACCACCACCAACAGCAACAACACTGACAACAACACCACCAACAACAACACCAACAACACAACCAACAAAAACCCTAATAACAACAACAACACCAACACCACCAACAACAACAACACCACCAACAACACTGTCAACAACACCACCAACAACAATACCATGCCTTTCTATACTACACCACACTATAGGTGGGCAGGGGTGTATGGACTGGGTTGTGTAAACCCTCTAAAAAAACTACAATAATAAATTAAGTGTAATTTATTGATTTCCTAACTTGGATTAAGAAACTTTTGTTCATGTGTGTGTGTTGGGTGTCATAAACTAATGAATCAGTCCCCAGCTTAAATGAAGCCCAGTTTTAAATGTGCTTAAATATGTCTGACTTCGAATAGTCGAGCGTGCTGTCGTTTCCGACTGGCTCTTGTCTAATTAATAATTAAATTTTGTCACACAATGTTGTCATGCTTCTTGTGTTTTTCCAGATCCAAGCATCCAATGGAGATGTGACCATAACAAACGATGGAGCAACTATTCTGAAACAAATGCAAGTTCTTCATCCAGCAGCAAAGATGGTAAACTTTCACAAGTCTTCCTAAGCAGTAATGTGGTCCAATGTGGTTGAATTTCGTGCAACATATGTCATTTGTTTGACACAATTTTTAATTTGTTATTTCAGATTCTGATGATGATCTTAATCTATGTTACTTTGGTTAGCATCCCAGAGAAAATTTTTTTCACGTTACATACAATGTAACTGAAAATATCCAAAGGTCTCAACTTCAAACGATTATCTATAGGTAGTCACCTATTTAATTAGCATCATATCTAACCTGTCCCATACTACTGCTACTCATTGCCTTTATTTTTCTATCAGTTTCATTTTGCATTTTAAACTAACCCATGTAGATCCTGATCAGATTGCACATTTGCAAGTTAATCTGGATATGAAATGGTTCCTCATTTAAAGATTTTAATTGATAAAATTGATACAATGAACAATATATCAAGAGTTAAATGTTATTCAATCCCACTAAAGTCAGATCTAACAAAATGTTAGATCTGATGATGGCCCACAGACAGCGTACATAAGTAATAGAGGTTTTCCCCAAATACTATTTTTAGTAATTGTCAACACAGGAAGCATGATTTATAAGTTAACGCTCGCAAAATAATCTGAAGATGTCATTACATTAGAAATGAATGAAATACTACATAAACACATATATCTCCAGTAAAATATGTCTTATGTAGGCTGTCAACACTTTCCTTGGTTTAAAATACTATTTTTGTTCACTTTTGCGATTTTGCAATCTGATTGGTTCAAATGGTTTATATTAGTGATAAAAGCATGTTTTAGTTACTCGTCGTCAGATCCTGATAGCGTAGCAGTTTTAAGGGGATGATTTTAATCAGATTGAATGTTATTTTGTTTCAGTTGGTGGAGCTATCAAAAGCGCAGGATGTAGAAGCTGGCGATGGAACTACTTCTGTTTGTGTGATTGCTGGTAGCCTTTTGGATGCTTGTGCTAAACTGCTGGCCAAAGGTGAGTAGACAACTGGAATTTTAATTATGTGAAATTTGAAAACCAGCTTTGATGGGACCACTAAAACAAAGTTCTTGTGCCTAGACTACAGCTTTCCTATGTATTGACCGATTTCAGAATAACTTGCCATGTTTGAGATGCAAGGTGATGTATTGCATTCAAGAATTGCATCTCCACTTCCAGGGTCATGGTCATACTTTGTGTTTGGACACTACTCAGTGCTGTATAATAAGGACATTGTAGTATTGGCAGTTATGTCCAGGCTGTAGATTTCTCCTGTATTAATCAATCTTAAAATTACTTGCAACGTGTTCGGCATGTCAAATGAAATAATTGGGAACATTTGTCACAGGGTGCAGACATACTTTTGTTCCTTTGACATTTAACCCTTTCCTTGATATATGCGCATTTTTATGCATGTGCGACCAGTGTGGATCCAGATCAGGCGGCACATCCGTGCAGGTCATATTTTGGTCAGAAATAACCTAACAAATCAAAAAGCAAACAGTTTAGATTCTGATCAGATGGCACGGATGTGCTGGCTGATCTTGATCTAAACTGTTTATCCTAAGAATAAACATGTATAAATACAGGAAAGGGTTAATACTGAATCATAAGATAATATGCTACTCATCCACAGGCATACATCCCACCAGCATATCAGAAGCCTTCCAGAAGGCCTCGGCCAAATCTCTGCAGCTTCTTGAACAGATGGCAAAACCAGTAGAACTCAATGACAGGGAGTCATTGTTGCAGAGTGCTTCCACATCACTTAATTCTAAGGTATGTTTGTGTTAAGGTATATTACAGGGGTTCTATTTGACCCGGTAGACGACCCTTTGATTCTTAGCCTCATTCTGACCCCTTTGATTTTTGCAGAAGGATAATTTCTTAAATAAGGGGTGTTTTGGATATTTATAACCAAAATCCCCACAAAAAATATCAAAATGACCCTTGCCATTCAGCGGCTAGTGGAACCCCAGATAGACAAAAGACAGTATAGGTAAGGATAACAATAACAACACATGGTAATTTTGTAATAGTTTATTTTCAATTTAAGATTTGAGAAAGAATGTTCACCTTCCAGAGTTAAATTCTTAATTCAAGTTTTATTGACAACAGTTGGAAAACGCAAATAATACTCCATGGAATATGTTTGCTTCCACAAAGGTGATTGTGCCTTCGAATCAAGGTGTACCATATTTTTGTCTGATCATGAAGCAAGCAGTGTAGGTCCAGATCAAGACAGCATGGATCTGCTGGCTGATCATGATCTACACTGGTCACAGCTCTTATAAAAAGCGTATCAGTGGAGTTAGAGGTCATTAAACACGGGGCTTTTCATCCTTATGTAAGAGAGGCCAATATTCGGCCACTTCCCAATCCAAATATATAGTAATTTCTCCCATGGCAGAGACTCTTCCCAAAATGCTAAGTAAGATGTCTAGAAATGGTTGAAACTCCTCTGAAAGGAGTACAAAAATTTAAGACTGAAAAAAGAAAGTGATACAAATATTAAAATTAAGTGGAAATACTTATTACTATTCAAATTTATAAACTAGTACCTACCTTTCAATGAAATTTGTTTTCCCAAAATAAATAAATATCATGCATAAATTTCCCAATTTGAAAGGCCCTAATTATGCTCTACTTTTTGGTTTATTCACTTACCTTTCTGCTGTGCCAGGAATGCTATTTCTGTGCTATTCTTTTTCACCAGAATAAATGGGGTGAACGTGTTGCCAAATTTTATGAAACTTGGAAAGGATGAATGTACTGACTGTAACAAATATTCAGACTTCATGAAACTTAACCCTTTCCTCCATAGACATACCTTTATTGCATGGGCAAACAGTGTAGATCCAGATCAGCCGGCACATCCGTGCCGTCTGATCAGGATCTGAACTGTTAGCTTTTTGATTCATTAGGTTATTTCTGGCCAAAATGTGTCCAGTGCAGATCCTTATCAGACAGCACGAATGTGCCGGCTGATCTGGATCTAAACTGGTCGCACACGCGTAAAAATGCTTTTATATGGAGGAAAGGGTTAATCTGACTTTAAATTCTTCATTGCAGGTAGTATCTCAGTACTCTAATATACTTTCACCTATAGCAGTAGACGCTGTGCTACGTGTGATTGATCCAGCAGTATCCCACAATGTGGACCTGAGGGATATCAAAATAGTTAAGAAATTAGGGTAATTATACATGTTTACTTCTCACACCATATTATTATCTGTCAACATCAACAATCTATAAATGAAATAATAGTGAAATATTGATTTTATAGATAAGGAAATAGAGGATATTTGTTTTTATCAGTGTAACATAGAAATATATTTCACCGAGTGAGCTCCAGAATTTGTATTCAAAATACTTGATTCCGGAGTTCCCGAGTGAAATATATTTCTATCTTTCACTGGTAAAAACAAATTTTCTTTTTATTTTATGCTTTTATTGCACAATTTGTGTGAATTTGACAGAAAAATTGCAAGAAATGGTGCCAAAACAGCTTGTTTATGACATGACGTCATGACGTCAAATATCCAAATTTGAGCCCGTTTAATGAACGTTCTCATTCGGTATTTTATGTGCGTTGGGTTACCAACAAGAAAAAAAGCAGTGAAAATAAAAACCATATTCCACTGTTTGAAAACAGTGAAATACCACTTTTATTTCACTGGGAAAATTCTATATTTCACTGAAAAGCATAAAATAAACTGATACTGATAAAACACTGATTGATGATATTTTACTGAAACAGATTTTCTTTTTGTTTGGTTGTCTTGACATTCTAATCTGAAAAATTTAAAAGGGAGGTAACACATTTTTAAAAAGTTAGGCAAGAACAGCGGCAATCCAGTTTCAAAACATAGTGTTATCTGTTCTATTTTCCTCATTCAAAAAGAAGAAAGTACATTTTTCAGGGGAACAGTAGAGGACATAGAACTGATAGATGGGCTTGTCTTTGACCAGAAGACCCAGGGTGTTGGTGGCCCGAACAAGGTCGAGAAGGCCAAAATTGGGCTCATCCAGTTCTGCATTTCACCACCTAAAACAGATGTGAGTATATAAATTTAAACTTAAGAATGGGATCTGGACCGTTCTGTTGCCACTGTTATAATTTAGCGCAATTATGCGACGTTATGCAGACGTTATATTTGGCGCCTTTAACGGCGACGTCACCGGACGTACTTCTTGTTTATGTGTTGTATGAATTAGTTGTTACAAATACAGTCACCGAACCAGACGAGCTTTTATAGTTTGTCATCCCGACATTTATGGTCCCGCGAACCGCAGTCTACAGGAGATACGCCGCAGTCTACCGGAGATACACCGCAGTCTACAGGAGATACACCGCAGTCTACAGGAGATATGCCGCAGTCTACAGGAGATACGCCGCAGTCTACCGGAGATACACCGCAGTCTACAGGAGATACACCGCAGTCTACAGGAGATACGCCGCAGTCTACAGGAGATACGCCGCAGTCTACAGGAGATACGCCGCAGTCTACAAGAGATACGCCGCAGTCTACAGGAGATACGCCGCAGTCTACAGGAGATACGCCGCAGTCTACAGGAGATACGCCACAGTCTACAGGAGATACGCCGCAGTCTACAGCAGATACGCCGCAGTCTACAGGAGATACGCCACAGTCTACAAGAGATACGCCACAGTCTACAGGAGATACGCCACAGTCTACAGGAGATACGCCACAGTCTACAGGAGATACGCCACACTCTACAGGAGATACGCCGCAGTCTACTAGAGATACGCCACAGTCTACAGGAGATACGCCGCAGTCTACAAGAGATACGCCACAGTCTACAGGAGATACGCCACAGTCTACAAGAGATACGCCACAGTCTACAGGAGATACGCCGCAGTCTACAGGAGATACGCCGCAGTCTACAGGAGATACGCCGCAGTCTATAGGAGATACGCCGCAGTCTACAGGAGATACGCCGCAGTCTACAGGAGATACGCCGCAGTCTACAGGAGATACGCCGCAGTCTACAGGAGATACGCCGCAGTCTACAGGAGATACGCCGCAGTCTACAGGAGATACGCCACAGTCTACAGGAGATATGCCGCAGTCTACAGGAGATACGCCGCAGTCTACAGGAGATACAATTACGCCGACATTCCCCAATAAGTCTGAGCAAACATTTACGACACAATTAACAATCACAGATAACGACAGCCTTTCAACCATTTCAAACATGATTAAAGTTGATGACTTTAGCTCTTACCAAAGACTTCTGGACGTCACAGATTATGTCGCACTATTCCTGCATAATTATGAAAATAAGCAGAGGATACGAGGTCCTCTTACTGCAGATGAAATTAACCGCGCACTAAGCACATGTTTTAAAGGTCACAAAAGTTATCCAACAACCACGATACAACACTTTCGGACTAGATGGAAAAGCGAGTATCTGACATCGTTGCGAGAATACCTCAAACTACAACTTTTACCAGATACTCCAAAGATTGCCGATGTCGTCCTTATACATAACGATAACATCCATAGGACAAGATGGCCCCATGCAGTTGTCGATGAGCTGATCACAGGTACAGATGGTTTCGTGCGAGCTGCCCGAGTTAGAACCAGCTGAGGCGTCACCATACGTCAAGTCAAGAAGTTATACCCATTGGAGATTTGTGAATGAACTTTTCAGCAGGATTTACTACAGGATTGTGTTTATAATGAATTGACGATATAATTTAATTTCAAACTCGTTTATTGCTTTTTAAGTTGATATCTTAAGTTGTATTCAAAGACAGTGATATTGTGTTTTTAAAAAAAGACTATAGAGACTTTTACCTTTCGTGGCCCGGAGAATGTTATAATTTAGCGCAATTATGTGACGTTATGCAGACGTTATATTTGGCGCCTTTAACGGCGACGTCACCGGACGTACTTCTTCTTTATGTGTTGTATGAATCAGTTGTTACAAATACAGTCACCGAACCAGACGAGCTTTTATAGTTTATGTCATCCCGACAGCCACTTTAGTTAATAAGCATAGACACACTAGCTAACATTGTAGATCCAGATCAGATAGCAAAGATGTGATGGCTTATCGCGATCTAAAATTGTCAAACATGCATCAAACTCTATATGTAGTTAAGGATTTTTAGCGAAGATTTACTGTACTCCTATTTGCGTAAATTTGAAAACATACTACCAACAATTGTGTTTTTCAGATGGACAATAGTGTTATTGTGTCAGATTACACACAGATGGACCGTGTATTGAGAGAAGAGAGGCAATACATCCTTAACATTGTCAAGCAAGTCAAAAAGGCTGGCTGCAATGTCTTACTTATACAGAAATCCATTCTAAGGTAATCCTATGATACAGACATCCCAAAGTTGCCAGACCGATGGACCTGTCTGGTAAAATTTGGGCCGGTCCTGCATGATTTCTTATGTTATCAGACCGAGTGTCAGAAATTTGAACTAATACTTGCTAATATTCCTTTTTAACAAGTTTCGGTCAGACAGAATTTGTTTCGGACAGATTTTCACATATTGTCTCCAAATGTCTGACATTTTGTAATTGTTTTCTTAATTTGACTGACAAATTCAGGTTGTTTCCCTTCACCAAAGGTGTCAATTTTGCCCCCAAATCACACCTAATACATGGGTGAAAGTTTTCCGTATTATGACAGAATTCCGTATTTTGAACCAGTCAGTAATTTAAACGCGCGGAGTGCAGTTGTATCGGCAATTCTGATTGGTCAGTGAGACTCCGGTGTCCAATCTTTCCTTAAAGTTTTCGCTTGAACAACAACCAGTACAAAAAACAACGCTCGCAAATGATAAAATAAATCTGTAAAAATGAAGAATTTGCCCCTGGGTTATAACATGAAGCAGCTTGAAGCTAACATAAAGAATAAATGGAGATGGGAATGGCTAAGCAAAAGTGATTCTCGTGGCGAAAAATGGGCAGAATGGCTGCAGAAGCCGTAAGCAAGTGGCATGGCGTACTGTCGGTATTGCAACAAGACTATCGATTACAAATTGAAGGGAAAGAAGTCAATTCGTCTTCATGCAGACGATGCTGTGCATTTAAAGAACAAAAAGATCGTCAAAACTAACCAGAGTTATAGAATAGATTACTAATGAAGGTTGTAGTAATAATTTAGAACTCCCAAAATTGGTGAATATTTTCTCAACTGCCAACTTGAAATACTTATTTCACACCCCTTTTATAGTAGCTGCTAGTTGCCAGGAGAGGTCATTTCTACACATTAATTTGCAAGGAATGCAGGAGCTTCCGGGGGCCAGAAGCCCCCTGGGCCCCTAGCCAGGGCCCAAGCTTAAGGTTTCAGTATTTTCAGTTTTGCCAACTTTCACTGATGCTAATAAAGATTCTATGCATTTTTACTGTATTCTACAGAGATGCTGTCAGCGATCTGGCTCTACATTTCTTAGCAAAGATGAAAATAATGGTAGTGAAAGATATTGAAAGAGAGGAAATAGAATTTGTATGCAAGGTAGGTGCAATTTATTTTTGAACCTTGCAGTATATGTTATCACTTCCATATTTTTTAATTTAAAACATAATAAACAGATGAGCATTTGGCACACACAGGCTAGCCTCTGCAAAGCATTCAGATTTGGTTTGAGACCATATTGTCAGTCAGTTGCCATTGTTTTGTGGTGAATCTTAATTTTAAAAAAAACTTCTTGAAAGTTCATTATTCAATGGAAAATTGTTCTATTTCAATAAAAACTTAAACCTGGTATTCAAAAATCAATTCTCAGTACAGAAATTTTCCAATTATTAGTATTCTGGAATTATTGCATTAATTTTTGCATTAACCATTTACTCCTTGGGAGATAGCTATTATACATGAGCAGTGTAGATCCAGATAAACTGGCACATCAATGCCATCTGATCAGGATCTGAACTGTCACATATATGATTCATTTGGTTATTTCTGACCAAAAAAGTGAACATTGTAGATCCTGATCAGATGACATAGATGTGCTGGCTGATCTGGATCTACACCGTTTGCCCTGTATATATGAAGTAAAAAAATAAACAAAACTTGCTTTACTTTCAGAGTTTAGGATGTCGTCCAATTGCTAGCTTAGATCACTTTGTACCAGAGGCATTAGGAACTGCTGAGCTGGTAGAAGAAATTCATACTGGCGCAGCAAAAATTGTCAAGGTTTGTAGCAATACAAAACATGACCAAGATCACCATGATATCTTGCTGACTTCAGTCTTTCATCTAGTTATTTTGAAACTCTTTAGCTAGAAAGATGGAACATTTTACTATTGCATTCTTGATTTAGTTGGTGTCCTTATTGAAACTTAAGTTCTTTACTGAGTAGAGTAGGTGCAAGCAATGGAGTGAAATTGTTGGAGGCTATTGTTCGGATTTTGGATGTAAAACACTAACAACATTTATCATTGGTTGTCTCGACTGATGTGATTTCACATATTACATTCTGTTTAGAAATCAAATCCATGTAAATTATGGTTGTATTTATGTGCCAGCTGATCAGGATCTGCACTGTTTGCTTTTGAATCAATTAGATTATTTCTGACCAGAAAGCAAACAGTGCAGATCCTGATCAGATAGCACAGATGCAGAATTACTGAAAGTTGAAAAAAAAGTGTCAGACATATGGTCGGACAAGATGTGAAAATCTGTCTGACCGAAACAAATTCTGTTGGAATGAAACATATTAAAAAGGTATTAACAAGTATTAGGAGTTCAAATTTTTGTCTGACATTTGGTCTGATAACAAAAGAAATCATGTCGAACTGGCCCAAAGTTTACCGGACATGTCCTTTGGTCTGGCAACTTTCTTGACGTCAGCATGGATGTGCTGGCTGATCTGGATTAAAATGCATATACATGGAGTAAAGGCTTAAGACCAGTTTTGAGCAGTTCGAGAAGTGGTCCTAATAGAGGGCTTTCACTGTTACAAGTATTGTGTCATGTTTGTTTACAGATCACTGGTATTGCTAACCCTGGTAGAACGGTCACTGTTCTGATGAGAGGCTCGAACAAACTGGTGTTGGAGGAGGCGGATAGATCTCTACATGATGCTCTGTGTGTCATCAGATGTCTCGTTAAGAAAAGGTAAATTAGGTCATTTTGGTACATGACATGGTTTTAAAAGAGAAAGAATTTTAACCCTTTCCTCCATAGACACACCTTTATTGCATGGGCGAACAGTTTAGATCCAGATCAGCCGGCACATCATCCAGCTGATCTGTATCTACACTGGATGCACATGTGTAAAAAGGAGTAAATGTGGAGGAAAGGGTTAAAAGATTAACAGTTGATCGCTGAAATGTTATCAGTTGCCATCTAAACATAGTTGCTATTCCAAAAGCCATACCACTAACCTCCATTTTGATCACTTATTATGCCCCCCTTCGAAGAAGCGGGGGTATATTGCTTTGCACATGTCGGTCGGTCGGTCGGTCGGTCGGTCCGTAGACCACATCTTGTCCGATCAATAACTAGACAACGCTTTGTGATACAGTCCTTATATTTGGTGTGGAGGTTGGTCATGACCAGTAGAAGACCCTTATTGATTTTGGGGTCAGTAGGTCAAAGGTCAAGGTCACAGTGGCCTTGACCACAAAAACCTTGTCCGATCAATAACTAGACAACGCTTTGTGATACAGTCCTCATATTTGGTGTGGAGGTTGGTCATGACCAGTAGAAGACCCCTATTGATTTTGGGGTCAGTAGGTCAAAGGTCAAGGTCACAGTGGCCTTGACCACAAAAACCTTGTCCGATCAATAACTAGACAACGCTTTGTGATACAGTCCTCATATTTGGTGTGGAGGTTGGTCATGACCAGTAGAAGACCCCTATTGATTTTGGGGTCAGTAGGTCAAAGGTCAAGGTCACAGTGGCCTTGACCACAAAAACCTTGTCCGATCAATAACTAGACAACGCTTTGTGATACAGTCCTCATATTTGGTGTGGAGGTTGGTCATGACCAATAGAAGAACCCTATTGATTTTAGGATCAGTAGGTCAAAGGTCAAGGTCACAGTGGCCTTTGCATACAAAAACGTTGTCCGATCAATAACTAGACAACGCTTTGTGATACAATATTTGGTGTGGAGGTTGGTCATGACCAGTAGAAGACCCCTATTGATTTTGGGGTCAGTAGGTCAAAGGTCAAGGTCACAGTGGCCTTGACCACAAAAACCTTGTCCGATCAATAACTAGACAACGCTTTGTGATACAGTCCTCATATTTGGTGTGGAGGTTGGTCATGACCAATAGAAGAACCCTATTGATTTTAGGATCAGTAGGTCAAAGGTCAAGGTCACAGTGGCCTTTGCATACAAAAACGTTGTCCGATCAATAACTAGACAACGCTTTGTGATACAGACCTCATATTAAACGATTGTTGGATGTGTCTCTTCAAAAGTTATATAAATGGTTCCGGTCCGCTGCCTAATTAGGTCATGACAGCTAAAAATAGATTTTTGACTTTGTCAATCTTTGAACGACATCTCCTCCTATATTACTGGGTCAATTTTGATGAAACTTCACACAAATGATCATTTGATGAGTCTCTTCAAAAGTTATATAAATGGTTCCGGTCCGCTGCCTAATTAGGTCGCGTCAGCTAAAAATAGATTTTTGACTTTGTCAGTCTTTAAACAACATCTCCACCCAAACCGCTAACCCAATTTCAACCAAACTTGACACAATTGATCATTGGATGAGTCTCTTCAAAAGTTATATAAATGGTTCCGGTCCGCTGCCTAATTAGGTCACAACAGCTAAAAATAGATTTTTGACTTTGTTGATATATAGGAGTTCCACCGTCTTGTAAATTGCTTTCATGACTGGTACCCTTCATTGCTAAAGCTTACAAAAGTCTCTAAATTTCCAAAAATTTAAATTCAATGCTAATAGATATCACTTGCACGTCAGGGGGGGCATTTGTGTTTGACAAACACCTCTTGTTGCCATTTATCTACATTGTCTAAAAAAACATGAGTATTTTTTAGTGACAGGATGTCTGTCCATCTGAAACTGATGTCTGTCCATCTGAAAACTTTTATGGTTTCTGATCAATAAGAAGTTTGTTAACTCTTTAAAAAATATTTGAAATATTTACGAAGTAACACTTCTGTTCCATAGATTATTAACCAGGTTTTCAACAAAAACTGGTTATTCAACTTATATAAGCGACCAGTCCAGATGCTTTAGATAAACTTATATTAGCGACCAGTCCAGATGCTTTAGATAAACTTAGTTTAGTGACCAGTCCAGATGCTTTAGATAAACTTAGATAAGCAACCAGTCCAGATGCTTTAGATAACTTAGATAAGCGACCAGTCCAGACGCTTGAGATTTGATACATGGCCATTTAAACAAGTTACATGCTTAAGGGCCGAGACTGGTTTCAGTTTTATGATCTATAATATAAACAAATAAAGGAAGACAAACTTCAATATTTCACTATTGTGAAAAAGTGTCACCTTGTCACCAATAGTAAGAGTGAAATAATTGTAGTTTCACTAGTTTTATGATCTCAGGCACAGCATTGTGCAACTGTTGCTGTGATGACAGTCTATAAAATTGTAAAGGAAAACTTTAAATTAACATGACGATCTTGCCTGATTATGAATAAGATTTTTCATGTCCTCTAATAATTTCAGGGCATTGATTGCCGGTGGTGGGGCTCCTGAAATAGAACTCTCCCTCAGTCTGATGGACTACGCCAACTCACTGACTGGCATGGAACAGTACTGTTTCCGGGCTTTTGCTGAGGCCCTTGAAGTCATCCCATTCACATTAGCTGAAAATGCGGGACTTAATCCAATAGCCACGGTCACTGAACTTAGAAACAGACATGCTCAAGGGGAGAAAACCGCCGGCATCAATGTCAGAAAGGTAAGTTTTGTTTTTAAAAGCTGTTCAGTTATAGAATCAGGTGTCATTTAAGTAAGTAACGCTTCAAACTTGCCTATGCCAAAAGCTGAAGACAAAGTGAAAGAATTTTGTCTGGCATGATCATTATGTTATAGATCAGAGAGACATGTAGATTAGTTGATTGTGGCCAGATTTGGCTATTTGATCAAATTTTTAAGAATGTTTTTGTAATGATAAAAGATATGTCATGAATTTGGGATCAAAACTAGGCCCCTTTATTAGGCACCTTGTTAACTATTTTTGTGACAACAGGTATGTGATTGAGCCAAAAAATGTAGGTCAAGGGTTCACTTTAAAGAGCCACGTTAACATTAAATTAGAAACCTCAAATGTTCCTTACTATTTACTGAATTGTTTTTCTTTTTATTTCAAAAAGAATCTTGTCTAATTAAACCTAATCAACTGCTTAGGGGAACTAGATTAAAAAACAGATTTATCCAGGATAGCTTTTTTTATAGGTTTTGTTGATTCGCTTGTTCATACTGTGTCCACGGAATCGTTGCTATGTGTAGAGATATATTAACCATTTACTCCATAGATACTCCTTTATTTTGTCGGCAACCAGTTGCTTTTAGATTCATTAGTTTTTTCTGACCAAGATGCAAACAGTGCAGATCCAGATCAGATGGCACAAATGTGCCAGCTTTTCTGGATTTACCACGGCCATACGAATATTAAAATGAGTATATATGAAGTAAAGGGTTTAGTTCTACATGTAAGTAAATGCTCCTTGCCTAGAACAGCTTTGGACATTGGCTTTTCCGAGGTTTGAGCTTTTTACCTTCATATAATATGATGTTGTTGTTTTAGGGTGCCATCACAAATATTCTGGAAGAGAATGTTGTTCAGCCGCTGTTAGTGTCACAGAGCGCAATTCACCTAGCCGCAGAAACAGTGTGTAGCATCATGAAAATTGATGACATTGTAAGTTATTTTATTGAACTATTCAGTGTAAAACATTTTGTCATTGAAAGTTGAAATGCTCTTCAGGTTTTATGTGGCAGTAAAAATAGACAAGGTTACTTATTAAGAGGTGGGGGGAATAAATGTGGCATCAAAGCTGTAAGGAAGATAAAAAAAAACCTTATATAGAGTAATGCTTTGGTTGAAAATTGGATGATTTTAACTGTGGAAGGTGGTAGTTAATGGCCCCTGCTGAAGAAGAAACAAAAATCTCTGGTTTACTGACAAAGCTGTATGGTAGAATATTGAGACTTTATTAAATCAGAAAATACATCAGTCAACCTTAATAAAACAGGCTTTTAAATCATACACATGTTTATAAAAGTAAATATCCTTATTTTGTGTTTTTCAGGTTAACTGTTTATGATGATGCCATTTCCAGAACTTCAATTCCAGTGTTCAACAGATGTTATAGATCAATAAACAAGAATCAGGATTTAAAATTTAGCTAGCTTACTAATGCGACTTGGATACTATGTTAATGACGACATTAAAAAGCTGATGGTGAAAAAGTTAATAAATGCTCTGAAAAGACTGGAGCAATATGTATGGTCGGCATACAAAATAATCACTTGTGATTTAGGTCCCTACAAGTGTAAGGACTAAGTTGATACATGTTTTTTGGAGAAAAAAAAAATTAATGTGTGTCATTTATTTATATTAATAAATTTCTATTTGTATTTTGTATGCTTCAAGTAATGCTAATAAAAACATTTTCAAGAAAGTTATGTTATTCCAAATGTTAGGTAGGTGAAGTTCTGTATGAATGGGCTATCTATTCCTTTACCTCATATATATACAAATTTTAACGCATGTGTGACCAATGTAGTTCCTGATCAGCTGGCACATCAGTGCCGCCTGATCTTGATCTGCACTGGTTGCATATTGGTTGGAAATAACCCAATCTGGCTAAAAGCGAATAGTGTAGATCCTGATCATAGGGCATGGATGTGCTGGTTGATCTGGATTTATACTGTCCGCCCACAAAATAAACATGTATCTGTGGAGTAGAGGAGTATACATGGCTACAAGAAATTTGGAGTATGAAGGTTTTTAGGTAAGTCTTAGAGTGAACTTGGGAGCGTGATCTTTGCATCATTCCCGATTACCATGTTTTCACTAATTTAATTCCAGGTTCTGTCTTGGCGAGGTGGAGTACATACCCATTTTACTCAACAATGCCTTATTCTTATGTTTGTGCGCCTTTGCATGCTCCAATGTTGAGCAGTTGTGAATATGTTCACTGTTGCAACTTTAATCAACATTTTTTCGAAAATAACCAAGTACATGTATATTACGTTTTTTTTCAACAAAAAATTCAACATAATTGGCCTTTATTTTTAAATATTTTACCCTAAAAAGCCTTTATTTATATAGATTGGAGCCTTTATAAAAATCTTTTTTGTTCAGGCATACTAGGAGACCTGTTCTTGTTAAAATCGTGGACCAACTGATTTTATCTCACCTGTCAGTGACAGGGTGAGCTTTTGTAAAGGGGCTTCGTCCGTCCGTCTGTCCGTTCACAATTGTTGTCCGCACTCTAGTGGTCGTAATTTTGGTCCAATCTTCAAACTTGGTCAGAATGTTTATCTTAATGATATCTAAGTCAAGTTCGAAACTGGGACATGTGACCTTGAAATCTAGGTCACTAGGTCAAATTATAGTAAAAGCTCCGCACTCTAGCAGTCTTAATTATGATGCAATCTTCTTTAAACTTTATCAGAATGTTTATCTCTATGATATCTAGATCAAGTTCGTAACTGGGTCATATGACCCTAAAAACTATGTCAAATTAAAGAAAAAGCTTGTCCGCACTCTAGCTGTCTTAATTTTGGTGTGATCTTCTTCAAACTTGGTCAGAATGTTTATCTCAATGATATCTAGGTCAAGTTCGAAACTGGGTCATGTTACCTTGAAATCTAGGTCAGTAGGTCAAATTTTTAAAAAGCTTGTCCACACTCTAGCGGTCGTAATTTTGTTGTGCGATCTTCTTTAAACTTGGTCAGAATGTTTATCTCAATGATATCTAGGTCAAGTTCGAAACTGGGTCATGTGACCTTGAAATCTAGGTCATGAGGTCAAATTATAGGAATAGCTTGTCTGCACTCTAGCAGTCTTAATTTAGGTGCGATCTTTTTTAAACTTGGTCAGAATGTTTATCTCGATGATATCTAGAACAAGTTCAAAAGTGGGTCATGTGACCCTTAAAACTAGGTCACTAGGTCAAATTAAAGAAAAAGCTTGTCAGCACCCCTGGGATCTTAGTTTTGGTGGGATCTTCTTCAAACTTGGTCAGAATGTTTATCTCAATGATTTCTAGGTCAAGTTCCAAACTGGGTCATGTTACCCTGAAATCTAGGTCACTAGGTCAAATTATAGAAAAAGCTTGTCCGCACTCTAGCTGTCTTTATTTTGGTGTGATCTTTAAGCTTGATCAGAATGTTCATCTCAATGATATCTAGATCAAGCTCGTAACTGGGTCATGTGACCCTTAAAACTAGGTCACAAGGTAAAATTAAAGAAAGAGCTTGTCTGTACCCTAGCGGTCTTAATTTTGGTGGGATCTTCAAACTTTGTCAGAATGTTTATCTCAATGATATCTAGGTCAAGTTTGAAACTGGGTCATGTTACCTTGAAATCTAGGTCACTAGGTCAAATTATAGAAAAAGCTTGTCCGCACTCTAGCTGTTGTAATTTTGGTGCGATCTTCTTTAAGGGATTGCCACACTCCTCCCAACTTTGTTCATCGATAAAAAGAAAATGATCAAAATCTCAATAATGGCAAAATGCCGTTCAATAAAACTTTGCACAATTGAATGTTACTAATGAATCTTTATTTTGCATACAATAGGACTCGTTAGAAAAGTAAAGAAAAAAAGCTTGACCTAAAAATTCCTTAAAATTCTATTTACATAAATTCACAATAACTAAACGATACAAAACATAATTTTAAATTCCCACGTGAGCGCAGTGATACTGACAAGAAAATGTTGTGTACTTTGTAAAAAAATTTCAACTAAGAGAAATCAGTGATTGTCATCGGTTTACGCGACCAGGAAGCGAACAGAAAATTGAAGGTCAAACACACTTTTACTAATATCTCCTAAAGTTTACATATGTAAGTCACGAGGACACAATAAATTGTTGTCAGTATCATATTACTCATGTGGGCATTTAAAATGATGTTTTGTGTTGTTTAGTTTTTGTGAATTTATGTAAATAGAAATTTAGGGAATTTTTAGATCTCGCTATTTTCCTTGACTTTTCTAACGTGTCTTACCATCTGCAAAATAAAGATACAATAATAACATACATTTGTGCAAAGTTTTGTTTAACGGCATTTTGCCGTTATTGAGATTTTGATAATTTTCTTTTTATTGATGAACAAAGTTGGGAGGAGTGTGGCAATCCCTTAAACTTGGTCAGAATGTTCATCTCAATGATATCTAGATCAAGTTCGAAAGTGGGTAATGTGACCTAGAAAACTAGGTCACAAGGTCAAAGTATAGAAAAATCTTGTCCGCACTCTGTCTTAATTTTGGTCCGATCTTCAATCTTGGTCAGAATGTTTATCTCAATGCTATCTGGGTCATGTTTGTAACTGGGTCATGTGACCTTGGAAACTAGGGCAATAGGTAGAATTTTTAGAAAAAGCTTGTCCGCACTCGAGCAGTCTTAATTTTGGTCCTCTTTTTCAAGCTTGGTCAGAATGTTTATCTCGATGATATCTAGGTAAAGTTTGAAACTGGGTCAATTGACCTTGAAAACTAGGTCACTAGTTCAAGCTTGTCTGCACACTAGTGGTCTTAATTTTAGTCTTCACTTTCATTACCATAAGATCTTGGTTCCTTTCTTGAAATTGCCATACCCAGTATTTCATTATAGGTTCCAGAATTATGGCCCCTGAAAGTGCCAAAATTAACTGTTTAGACCTTGTCTGCACAGTAGCAGCTTCATTTTTAATTTGAATTTAATCAGACTTGTACAATACTTGAGTTACTATAAGATCTCGGTTCCTTTCTTGAACCAGCTAGATTCCATAATGGGTTCCAGAGTTATGGCCCTTGAAAAAGCCAAAGTAAGCTATTTTGACCTTTTCACAATAGCAGCTTTTTTTTTACTTGATTTTACCACACTTGCACAAAACTCTTGCAAGCATTGAGCAGTTGTTGACAGGTGAGCGACCCAGGGTCCTATGAACCCTCTTGTATAAGTCTGCTGTATTTTGTCATAGACTATAAATATATGGCCGACTATAAATATATGGCCCTTTTTCACTTTAAAATTAAGGAGAAAACCAGGTTTTGTCACATTGTGATGTCTTCTTGTTAATACAAATGATGCATAACAAAGTTACAAAGCAGACTAAATCCTGACAATTGACCATTCCATGTCACATTTGAAATGTCAACACAACATTATTTATCCCAACTGTATTTGCTATCATGCTATGGCCAAAAAGACGAGTGTGGCACATTTAATAGTCGCCAATTGTTAAAATGGTTGGGAAATGAATTGCCTGTGGGTCGAAACAAGTTTTCATCAGGTCCTTCGCAATAATGTTCAGATTTTTTCATTGGTGAAATATCACTTGTTAAGTTTATGACCAGGAAAACCTTATTAGATTCACAAGAAAAGGTGAAACCACTTTCAGTTATCATGATAGGTAAGTTTAAATACAAGTGGTCAAAAGTTCACACACTTAATGGTCATCTGGTCATAAAAGCTATTGCCTCGGGCTTGATCTGGTACACTGGAAATCTTCATTGAAACAACACTTGGGACACTGCTGGAAAATGGGATTGTTTACCGAGTGTCAAGTTAAAATGCTTTTATCCTATCTTCATTTTTCTCACTTTTCACCCTTTAATTTCAAATACTTAAGAAAATTAGCAGTCGGCTCTACCGGTATATCTTGCAAGGTGTGTTGAAGTCTTGAAAATTCTAAGTGGTGGAAGTGAAGCATCTCAAATTCAGAAAGACAGACAAGTGAAATCATCAAATTAGGGCTGAAGATTATACAACTAAGATTTGAAACCAGTCTCATATCTCAAGCATCCGATTGGCTGAAATGGGGCCAGTTGCCTCTTAATCCAGGTAATGATAAAAATAATACAATAATTAATTTATAATTTACTAGAAAGATCACATTAATTTATGCAATTATAAGCCTCTTAATCAGCTATCCAGTTGAACAAGAAGCCTTAAGAAGTGCACAATTTTAAATTGAAGGTAATGAAAAGCTACACATTAAACATCCTAACTCTTTATTAATTTAAAACATCCATACTTGTGTCACATTACAGAACATTTTTTTCTTGGTCTGAGCTTTCATCACAATTAACCTGTTACTCCACATATATACCGGTATGTGACATATCACATGTGCAAACAATGCAGATCCTGATCAAGTGGCACATAAGTGTCATCTGATCTTGATCTACACAGTTTGCTTCTTAGTTAGAAATAACCAAGGCTGAAAGTTATAAAGCTGAGATTGGAAACCAGCCTAAAATCTCAAGCATCTGATTGGCTGAAATGGCGACTGGTCGCCATTTCAGCCAATCAGATGCTTGAGATTTGAGACTGGTTTCCATGCTCAGTTTTATAACCTTGGGCACAAAATTAATGAACCTGAAAGTGAACAGTTTAGATCTAGATTGCATAGATGTGCCAACTGATCTGGATCAACACTGTTTCTGGGATAACAGCCACATCCTATGGAGAAAAGGATTATAAGTATCTTGCATGAGTGTGAGGTGAAGATAGAAAAATCTGTCACCGAGGGGGAACTGTTTTGCTGGAACTCGGCAGAGCCTCGTTCCCGCCAAAACAGTTCACCTGAGGTGACAGATTTTTCTATCTTTACCGAATGTCCCATGCAAGATACTTTTTCTTGCATACCTTTTACTGTTCATAACATTTGTGTACAATCATGTATTCAAACTAAATTTTGTTTCCTTACGCTGAAATATTGACGTTAACGTAAACCTTATTTTCTAAACAACGTCACAAACTTGAATAAATTACGTCAGATATTTAAAGACGTGACGTCACTCGTGTAGCATGCGAACGTTATCTTTTCTCTAGGGAAAAGATAAGATTTTCTTTCCTCGGCAAAACACGTGGAAATACTTATCCCGTATGCAAGAATAATCTATGGAGGTATGGTGATAGTCCATCAACAAAGAAGTTTCTATCGAGTCTTCATCATGGCTGCGAAACATTGAAACATTTACATTTTAGTGCACTAAAAAAATGGCACATGTCACACATTTGAATTGACACAAACAACATAAATAAATTGGGTGCGTCACAGGATAAGGTGTCTTCTAGAAATTGATGTTATTCTTTGAAACAATGTCATAAAATTGGCAGTCAACATTGCTTATTATGCAGTTTGTGATATAAATATTATTATTCTACATCTAATAAATTCATCCAATCAGCGTCCTTTAATTGTACCACGTGACCGTCCAATATTTTCCCATATTGGATCCAAAAAAGGCCGTATTTTTTCATATTGGATGATTAAGTGCAAATGCACTTTACCATTGTTTTACAACGATAAAAGCCGTTGACCGTAAAAATGATCCGAATGAAAAAATCAATATCATACATTTGATGCAGGCAATATGACGCAAATTGTCAAGTAAGAGAAATGTAGAACTTAATAAAATATTGGACCGTACATATATATGGAATAGTCTTTAATCGCTTAAAAAGTCATGCTTCATTTATTAGATGTAGAATAAAAAGGTTATTAGACGTTTTACTGTACAATACGGGATATATTTGGACTCGTACACAGCTTGAAAAGTCATATTGGACTCGCCTAACGGCTCGTCCAATATGACTTTTCAAGCTGTGTACTCGTCCAAATATATTCCCGTATTGTACAGTAAAACGTCTAATAACCTATAATTATTTAGTCAAAATGCGTCACAATATCAAGTATCAGTTATGAAAAAGTAATATATAATTTTGAGTTCTTTTCAGATATAATAAGACTTAAAAATTCAAAAACTATGATTGAAGGCACCTTTTTCTGTGATGTGCCACAAATTAAAACAAAGGTAGGGGAAATTGTGGTTTTTATTAGAGATAAGAGACTTTAGTGAAATATTGAAGAATACTATAGGATAGAGTCTGGTTCTAGCATAGAGTAACCTACTTCAGGTCTAAAAATGTTGCTGTGTTTTATTCCAGGAATTATCCATTATATTGAAAATCAGCTGTGAATATTCAAGAAACCAAAATCAACCATGAGTAACAAAACAAGTAGCTATGCAAATATGACATCATTTTCAATTTTGTAAAGGTGAATGTACCAATGATAAAGAGATTGATCCAATGTTAATGTGAAAGTGCAAATGACATTAGTGCTGTCGGCCAAAAATAACAACCAATAAGTAGAACAATTACAAGCATGTGCACAGACAAATTAACAAATCATTTTTGATGTGTCTAAAACATATATAATTCTGTGTTGGAGGACCTAGTCTCTAGCTAACTGCAAGACAACCCTGGTTCCTGTCGGTGCAAAATGGTCTTTGCTCACTCAGAGCAAGAATCCCTGTCATTGCTGCAGGACAATGATCCTGGCATTTGCATTTAAATACAGGAAAGTGAAGCAAGCAGGTTACACTTAAAGCATCCTAAAGTATTCCCTTACTTATATTTCCCTCAACTTTGCTTTTATTTATTTTGTCCTCTGTGCAATGCTGAATATGTCATAGGTGCCATTTTTTAAGTGCACCAAAAAGGTTCCAGTATTACCCAGTCATACTAAAATTGACTAAATGTAAATAAATACCATATCACAATAGGTTAAACTATGTTTTACTCAAAGTTGCACACGAAAAAGAAAAAAACATTAACAAACATTAAGAAGATCTTACTAAATCAGGCGACCAATCTCAGTTTTATGATCTAGGTCCCTGATTACTTTTCCAAGACTTCAAGACCAGAACTTATTACAATCTGGAATTTTATATCCATTAAGAAATCAGAGGATGGTGGGATTACCCTCTGATATAGCCATTGGATTTTTTCTTACTTTTTCCCCCATTGGTTGCTTTGTAAGGGCAGCTAGATTTATTGGCATATTTTAACCTTTAAACCCCAAATGTGACCTTGACCTCTGTGGTAAAGCCAAGGCTAGCTGACACAAAACTGCCTTATTCAGGTAAACAATTGTGTGAAATATGGTTGAAAATGCTAATGGGGTTGCTAAAATGTGCTCCAGAAAAATGATTCATGACAGGCAGACAAATATTAGAATCACTATATGTAGAGAGAAAACATTCTGTACCTAACTTTCTGTGATTGGGGACATAAAAAGTGGATGGTTATAAACCTTGCAAAGTACAAGCTATGTACAAGAAGTTTGTGTGTAAAACATAATTATAAATACATGTACAATACTTAACCCTTTCCTGTAAAGTTATGCATTTTTACGCATGTTCTAACCAGTGTAGATCCAGATCAGCAGGCACATCCATGTCATCTGATCAGGATCTGTACTGGTTACATTTTGGTCAGAAAAAACCTAACCAATCAAATGCGAACAGTTTAGATCCTGATCAGACGGCACGGATGTGCTGGCTGATCTGGATCTAAAATGTTCGCCCTTGCAATAAAGGTGTATGTATACAGGAATGGGTTAATGTCAAAGCAATAACAAATAAGCCATGTAAGGGCAAAACAAACCTTGGTCCAAGATCATAAAACTAAAACTGGAGACCAGTCTCAAATCTCAAGCATCCGATTGGCTGAAATGGCGACTGGTCGCCATTTCAGCCAATCAGAAGCTTGAGATTTGAAACTGGTCTCCTGATTTAGTTTTATGATCTTGGGCCCTTCTGGCTCCCTACTGGATTTTCACTTTTCCCTTTACTCCATAGATGTGACTATATCTCATGGAAGAACAGTGTAGATCCCGATCAGCCAGTACATCTGTGCAGTTTAATCATGATCTATACCGTTTATTTTTTTATTCATTATGTTTTTTTGACCAAGAATCCACCACTACAGACCTGGATCTACACTGGTCGTAGCACAACTATTAATTTTGTGCACGACAAGGAATTTTCTATATATGTGATGATCGTCCTTCGCGCACAACCCAGTTACAATTCAAATCAATGTGGAAAATTTTTCTTCTATTTCTATATGCCGCCGATCGGAATTTGAATCGCAACTTTGGCGGCTCCATAAAGCATCTTAAACCATATGTATCTTTAAAAAATTTACATACCTGAAAAGCCACATTTAAGTAGAATCAATATATGTAATCCTTTATAAATAATGGTTTCGTTTTTTTATGCAAAACTCTTTTAAACCTCCACCCATGTCAACAAATTTCGATTTCGGCGCTTAAAGTTTACCTGACTCACGTTCATCGATAAATAACAGAATTTAAATCGGGTCAATTTCCACCACAGTTTTGATCGTTACTGCTTGAGACGTAAAGGACAGACATCTGTAAAAAGTCAGTATGATAATGGGTCTGTGCTTGCAGTCGAATTATTGAGACTACACTGGTCCTACACATGATAAACCTGTTATATGGAGTAAAGGAAACAACATCTTAAAGATAAGCTAACAAACACTGGTTTACTAAACAGTTATGAAAATTAAAAAAGAGTAAAAACAGTACTACTTGATTCCGACTTAAAGACAACAGAACAGCATTAACCCTTTACTCCATTATAAAACTTGATCCAACTTAACCCTTTCCCGTACAGATACACCTTTATTGCTAGGGCGAACAGTTTAGATCCAGATCAGCCGGCACATCCGTGCCGTCTGATCAGGATCTAAACTGTTCGCTTTTTGATTCATTAGGTTATTTCTGACCAAAATGCAACCAGTGCAGATCCTGATGAGACGGCACGGATGTGCCGGCTGATCTGGATCTACACTGGTCGCACATGCGTAAAAATGCGTATATATCCAGGAATGGGTTAAAGACAAGAGAACAATATTTACTCCATTATACAGACTTCCAGACTATCTGCTTCTTTGTAAGAAATAACCTAGTGAAGAAGCTAAAACAGATCTGGATCTACCAGGGCTTTTCATCAGAAAATTGGGAAGAGGCCCCGACTTTTCAAATTGGAAAAATTATACGTGATTATTGTTTATTTTGGGAAAACAAAATTCATTGAAAGATGAGTACTAGTTTATAAATTTGAATTGTAATAAGTATTTTCAGCTTAAATTTAATTTTTTAAACCACTTATTCTTCAGACTTCAATTTTCAAACTCTCCTCAGAAGATTTTGATCCATTTTTGACATTTTACCTAGTATTTTGAGAAGAATCTCTGGTAAAGTTGGGAAAAAATACCATATGTTTGGATTGGGAAGTGGCCTTTTACAGGCCTCTGTTATTTAAGGATGAAAAGCCATGTCTACACTGTTTGCCAGTGATTTAAAAACTAAACCCCATGGAGTAAAGGGTTAACTGAAAGCCTAGGCAAACTTTCTGAGGATCTACTAGGTTACTTTAAGATCCCTGCTTTGAACTAAATGACAAGGGTTAAAACAATTTAGCTAACATGGTGAAAGTTAATTCAATAAAACACAGTTCCAACCCAAAACTTGTTCATTTTTCATATTGCAGCATCCAATAACTAAGTTGAAGTTTTATCAAACAATGTATTCTTTATAATATCCCTCATTGTTTATGCCCAAATATGTAAAGCATAACGGCGCTATGAAAGATGTTGAGACGGCCAGCCCTCCTATAGTAAACCAGCGTACCGGTACTTCCAGACCGAGCTCCCGCTGCTTGGCTATGTCTTTCGTGTCAACTCCGGCACAGGTACACACAAGTTTTACAAAAATCTTTTTCGAAAGTATTCTCGAGCCTGCCAGTGCAGTTACTCCTAGAACTGTTCTTAAACTGCTATAATAGACCCATTCGGCAGTTATCGGAAACAGCGGTTGTTTCACTGTTGGTGCCGGTACTTCTGTAATCCATCCGAGATGGTAATTGAGCCAGGTGGATAAAATGCAGCACGCCCCTATTGAAACAATGTTTGAGGTGTCCCCACGTGTAATACTCCATTCTTTTGGTTTTGGATAGTATATACAAGCCAGCAGTGGGATGAGAAAAGACACAAACGGGGCGAAGGGACTCGTGACCTGGTAATACTCAACGTACTCGACCACACTCAGCATCCATGGTAAGCCTACCGCTGTCATGACCAACGCAGCCAGACAATCCTGCAATACATAAAACACGTTCTCATAATATACAGTCAAACCTGTCTTAAGCAGCCACCCAAGGTGGTAACAAACAATGGCTGCTTAACACATGTGGCTGTTACAGACAGGTAAAAATTAGAACAAAATACCAGTTTAGGTTATATTCAAACTGGCTGTTTAAAGACAGTAGGTTGCTAAATGCAGATGACTGCTAAGGCAGGTAATACTGTACTGCGGTATCATTTAATTTTGAAGGATGAATTTTTGCACAAAAGCCACAGCCGATAAAATCAAATGGGCATAAATCTGAGCAATTATATTTTAGGACATAGTATTGAACGGTGAAATTCAGCTGGTAATTAAATAAGTGCATTAACCATAGCCTGAGTTATGCCATATTAAAACCCTCGCGAAATACATGTACACAAATTACTACAGTAATCAAGGATTGATTCACTATTTTTTCGCTGTTTAGATCCTGATCAGATGGCACAGATGTGCCTGCTGATATGGATCTTAATAGTTTGCCCATGCAATAAAGGAGAAAAGGGTTAAATAAAAGGTAAATCTTGAATACATGAAGATCTTACACTAAGTTGAACCATCGGATCATAATTATTTATCAGGGTTTTCACTTTCAACCCATTTATTTAAGATAGCTGGATAATGTAATCAGTATAACAATGATGGGGTGACCAAGTTTTAACATTAAATATGTGCAAATATTTCATGATTTGCATAAAGATAGAATTACACAGGAAAAAAAATTACCTGGCTATGAGCTTACCGTGTTTTTTTTTCTCTTTTGGGGAAAGGGGGTCGCAGCCCTTTGGAGGGGGAAAACTGCGACGCGAACAAAGGAAAGGGGGAATTTTGGAAGATACTTGCAGCCTGTCAAACACAACATAACAAAGTATTCACTGATCTTTTAATTCAACGAAAGTCAGTGGTCTACAGTGAAATGTCTTTTTCTGTCTGCAAATTTATCAATTATTCTTGTCACTGTATTGTCCATCAGTGGGGTATCCATTAAACATATCCAAATTTCAGATTTATCATCTTCACTATCGAACGGTGCTTAACAGACTCCGGCAAAGGGGGAATTTTTTACGGATGTGGGGGGAAAAATATATACTATTTTGAGGGGGAAATGGGGCCCTATTTCTCCAAATATTTGGCATAAAAACAAACACTGGCTTATAATGGCTGTGATAAAAAAAAAATGCATCTTTTTAACATTTTAAGAAATCTGTCAGTGTGCCAAAGATCATAACACTAAATCTGGAGACCAGTCTCAAATCTCACACATCTGGTTGGCTGAAATGGTGACTGGTTGCCATTTCAGCCAATCAGATGCTTGAAATTTGAGACTGGTCTCAAAATCTTAGTTTTATGATCATGGGCCCTGTATGTACATTATATAATATTATACAAATCAACTTTTACCCTTTAATCTAAAAAACAGGTCTTGTCACATGTGCAACAAGTGTAGATCCAGATCAACCAGCATATCCATGCTGCCTGATCAGGATCCACACTGTTAACTTCTTAGTCAGAAATAATTAATCTTAAAGCAAACAGTGTTGATCCTGATCAGATGCACTGATGTGCTGGCTGATCTGGATCTACACTTTTTGTCCCTACCATAAAAGTTGGTATAAAATTTAATGAAATAAATTATAAAGGGTAAAAATACTTTTAACACAAATCCACACTATTTCTGCCATATTTACCAAGAGACATCATAAAAATATAATATACTGAAATTGCAAGAAATTGTCACATGTAACAGATGCATGTCACCATTACTCCAATCTGATTAAAATCATCTCCTGAAAACCGCTACGCTATCAGGATCTGACGACGAGTAACTAAAACGTGCTTTTATCACTAACCCTTTGAACCAATCAGATTGTCGCCTACAAAATCGCAAAAGTAAAAGTAAAAATAGTGTTTCAAACCATGGAAAGTGTTGACAGCCTGCTTAAGACATATTTTTCTGCAAATGATTGTATTTATGTAGTATTGCATTCATTTCGATCTAATGACATCTTCAGATCATTTTGCAAATTATATAAATCATGTTTCCTATGTCGACAATTTCTAAAAATAGTAATCGACGGGGAAAACCGCTATTACTTATGTATGTTGTCTGCGGGTCGTCATCAGATCTAACATTTTGTTAGATATGACTTTAGTGAGATTGCCATTACTTGTGACAGTATTAAGTATTTTATGTGGTTTCCATAAACTCAGCATGTGCAATATCAAAATTCTACAATCCCTTTTTGAAACCATCACCATATATAAAATGAACATTTCTTCACGTCCTTTTGTGAAATAAAATTTGACAGATATTCTATTACTGGTATAAGTGAAAGAACAATTTTTTGTTCACAAATTTAAGCCTGCCAAGGCTTTATCATCTGACATTGTACTTAAAAGTGTGAGCGGACAAAATCAGCAACCTGATTATATTGCATTTACATAATTGCAAATAATGTTGATTTACCAGATCTTTATATAAGTGGTCCTTCAATAACATGTGTCTACAAATTCAAACCACTTAACCCTTTCCTCCATATATACAAATTTTTACACATGTGCGACCAGTGAAGATCCAGATCAGCTGGCACATCCGTGCTGTCTGATCAGGATCTGCTTTGGTCGCATTTCGATAAAAAATAACCTAACAAATTAAAATGGGAACAGTGCAGATCCTGATAAGATGGCACGGATGTGCTGGCTGATCTGGATCTACACTGTTCGTCCATGCAATAAAGGTGTTTCTATGGGGGAAAGGTTTATACAGCAGTTACATCATTACACATAAGGCCAGAGAAAATAAATTATTAGATTCTCATCCGGATTTTCGGAAAACAAGGGGCGGGTGGGCACTTTTTAATTTTAATTTCTATTAACAAAATACCTAAGAAGGTATTTTGGGATGGTCTAAACCTGTCCTGTACGGAACAGAATATGTTTCGATTTTTTACCAATAATTTTTGTTTGGGCGGGTGGTTTTGGACAGGGGCGGCGGGGATGAGAATCTAAAATATTTTTTTCTCTGGCTAAATGTAGATTTACCAGATCTTTATAAAAGTGGTCTTGATATTACATGTAGATACAAGTTTAGACCACTTAAGACATCTGTTGTAACAATATGACAGAAATGTTGACTACTTATGTAATCACAAGTCAGAGCTCCAGATAAGAGGGGTATCACCTGAAATCCTATTGATTTTTGGCAAATACCCTTCAAAATTTATTTGCAGGGGTACTGGTATCCTTTCTTTAAAAAAAAAATGGGTAAAGTGCTTCTTTATTTTCTCCAAATAGTAGCAGTGTTTCTAAAATTTTCGGCTGACCAGACACACATATACTGTATTAACCCATTCCTCCATGCTGTCTGATCAGGATCTGCACAGGTCGCATTTTGGTCAGACATAACCTAACGAACCAAAAAGCAAACAGTTTAGATCCTGATCAGACGGCACATATGTTACTGCTGATCTGGATTAGAACTGTTCACCCATGCCATAAGGGTGTATCTATGGTGTGTCTGCACTGTTCATTTTTTTTATTTATTTATATTATGTTCTTTCTGACTCAGATGTGCCAGCTGATCTGGAGTATGCTGTAACTTAAGTGTGGACAAAATATAATGCTTACATTGTGTAGTTGAATTATGCTGTAAATGAACACTACCCTTGACAGTGGTACAAAACTGTAACATCATGCACAGCCCTGATGTTAAACACACACACTGACTCACTCTGAACCACTTGTGTACAACTTAAATGCTTAAATCATTTATTGATTTCCTTGATGTCTGGTACATTTTGTACATCAAGTTACTGGGCTACAAGGTTGGTTATAATCTCTACAATGTTTCCAAACCTTTGGATCTTGAACCTTTTGGTAAATGAGTTAGTTCACATGTACTACAAATCACACTGTAAATAAACAATGCTGTAAAATGTTTTGATATTAGTCTTTACTCTATAATTTATATACATGTTATACTGCATGTGCGAATAGTGTATATCCAGATCAGCTCGCATATCCACTGTGTCTGCACTGTTCACTATTTGATTTATAAGGTTATTTCTGACCAAACTGCCACCAGAACAGATCCTGTTCAGATGGTACACAAGGCACATATGTGGAGGAAAGGGTTAAATCATTTATGGATTACCTTGGATGACTGATACATTTTGTACTTGTCAAAGTTACTGGGTTACAAGGTTGGTAAGGAAAAGAGATGTCCATTATCATATGGGCATACAGAGCAGGACCAGTTCAGCCAACATGCTGTCTGATCTACATTGGTTAACCCTTTCCCGTACAGATACACCTTTATTGCTAGGGCGAACAGTTTAGATCCAGATCAGCCGGCACATCCGTGCCGTCTGATCAGGATCTAAACTGTTCGCTTTTTGATTCATTAGGTTATTTCTGACCAAAATGCGACCAGTGCAGATCCTGATCAGACGGCACAGATGTGCCGGCTGATCTGGATCTACACTGGTCACACATGCGTAAAAATGCGTATATATCCAGGAATGGGTTAAAGAAGACAAAACCTGTACAAAGGGAGTAAAGTGTAATACCTTTACTCCATATATATGCCTTTCTAAGTGTGTACTAGTACCAGTGCAGATCCAGAGAATCAGGCACATCTGTGCCATTTGATCAGGATCTGCATTGTTCGCTTTTTGGTCAGAAATAACCTATTAATCAAAAAGCGAACAGTGTAAATCCTAATCAGATGGCACAGGTGAGCCAGTTGATCTGGATCTACACTGGTTGCACATGTGTAAAAAGGTGTTTATATGGAGTTAAGGGTTAAACAGTTTTGATATGACAGATCGCTGGATAGACAGATGGCCTAACAGACTTCATCACTCTAAAAAGCCTAAAATTTGCTACTGCAATCTGTGGCCAAGATCATAAAACAAAAACCTGAGACAAGTCTCAAATCTCCAGCATCTGATCGGCGGAAATGGAGACAAGTTTCATTTTCAGCCAATCAGATGCTGGAGATTTGAGAATGGTCTCTTGGTTTCAGCCAATCAGATGCTGCAGATTTCAGACTTGTCTACAATCTTAGTTTTATGATCTTGGGCCCTGTGTTTAAAAAATTATTCCTTATACAATTTACTATGCAAGATTGAAGGTATCCGGCCCAGTGACTACATAACTTTTTCATCCTCAATTCAGTTTTTTGCTTTACATTTGTTACTGAGATCATTTTTGTCAGGTTTTCAGTTATTATTATTTTTTTTTATAATGAAAGGAAAAGAAGCCATCAAATTTTCAAGCTCAAATTCAGTTGAGCATCATAAAAGTTTTACAATCACTAGACCTGGTATACTTACGAGCACTGTATGCATGCCCAAATAAACACGACTACAGGTCACTAAACTTGTCCACACGATGGCAATAAGCAGACCCGCAATAAATGAATACTGAAAACAAAACAAATTGACATTTTTGTAATACGTATCTTTACAATAATTGCAAAACTACAAAAAAATTAGTTGAATGTTTGTTTTGTCTTAGACCACATTGATCAACATATACATTTGAAAAGTCTACGTTAAAATCAAATTATTAACATGTTTCTGCAAAGCTGATCTATCTCATGAAGTATTTAATAGGAGATAGTTCAGTTTTACACTACTATTTTGATATTGCAGATCAACATATTTATCTGGAACAATCAATTTTACTAAGTTTTCCTCTATGGATATGCCTTTTTTTTTACTCTAGATACAGGTTTTATCACATGTGCAACCAGTGTAGATCCAGATCAGCCAGCACATCCATGATGCTATCTGATCTGGATCTACACTGTTTGCCCATGGATAACAGCCATAACCCATGTAATGGGGAATTAATAGATATTAGATAACATTGGCAAGCAGTATAAATCCAGAATAGCCTTTCATCCATGCATTCTGATCTGGATCTACACTGTTAACCCTTTCCTGTACAGACACACCTTAATTTCTAGGGCGAACAGTTTAGATCCAGATCAGCCGACACATCCGTGCCATCTGATCAGGATCTAAACTGTTCGCTTTTAGATTTATTTGGTTATTTCTGACCAAAATGCGACCAGTGCAGATCCTGATCAGACGGCACGGAAGTGCCGGCTGATCTGGATCTACACTGGTCGCACATATCCTGATCAGACGGGTATCTATACAGGAAAGGGTTAAGTTATTGGTCAGCAGTGAGTCTACTGACTGCTTTAAGACAACCAGGAGGTTTCTGGAGTTACCAAAACTGCCATGTAGCTTTTCGTCCAATATGCTTTTATCTTCAACTTAAATATGCATAGAAATGTAAATTATTTCACCAGAGCCTGTGACATACGTTTATATATGGGTGGGAGAGTTGTGATCAATACTGATTTAAAATTTGTTTCAAAGTCTGGCATTTTGTTATTACAATTACAATGACATTACATGTATTTAAAACTTCCTGCACTTGTATGATGTCTCATTCATGATGATTCAAAACTAAATGTCCTTTTTTAAAACTTCAGATTTTTTGATTTGCATCTATAAAACTTTCATAATATATTTTTCTAAAGTTTTACTTGGGTTAAATGTATATGTACAAAATAATGTACATCTTTTCGGACTCAAGATAAACTGATTAACCCTTTCCTGTATAGATACACCTTTATTGCTAGAGCAAAAAGTTTTGATCCAGATCAGCTGGCACATCCATGCTGTCTGATCAGGATCTAAACTGTTCGCTTTTTGATTCATTAGGTTATTTCTGACCAAAATGCGACCAGTGCAGATCCTCATCAGACGGATGTGCCGGCTGATTTGGATCTACAATGGTCGCACATGCGTAAAAATGCGTATATATCAAGGAAAGGGTTAAAACCCTTGCTCTAGGCAAATAGCCGTCATCCCATGGGCAAACAATATAGATTCAGATAAAGAGCTACACTGTTCGCGGTTTGATTCACAAGGTTATTTCAGATCAAGAAGCGAACAATGTAGATCCAGATCAGATAGCACAGATGTACACTGGGCGCACAGGCAATATCACCAGTATACAATATGGATAATAATGAACAATAGTTCACAATGTTCACCAGAGAAAGTACAGTCCAACCTGCACTAAAGACCACCTTTAAACAAAGACCAACTGCGAATAAAGACCACAACTTATTTGTCCTTTTTACCAATTTTAACAAACAAATTCACATGTCCACCTGCATTCAAAGAACACTTACAGGTTTTCCTTGTGTGGTCTTTGAAGACGGGTTTAACTGTTTATTTCTTTTCTCTATATAGACATTAAAGGAAATAAATCATAATACTTTTAAAACAAGCTAAAGATCAATTAATTGATATAATACGCACTCAATACACTTTATACCATCAAATCAAAGGAAGTGTTTGTACCCTAAGGTCTTCATTTATACACATACTAGCCTTTATTGGATGCTTTGTATTTCACACTATTTATTAAATATTAATATAAACTTGACAAAGTCAGTTTGTATTAATAAGATTTAAATTACATCAT
This sequence comes from Corbicula japonica, assembly GCA_038501625.1. Classification (NCBI taxonomy): domain Eukaryota; kingdom Metazoa; phylum Mollusca; class Bivalvia; order Venerida; family Cyrenidae; genus Corbicula; species Corbicula japonica. The sequence goes on from JAZAYU010000152.1 coordinate 722,180, forward strand.
CAGTTAAATATGGTTAAATATGGTACAAATATAGGTAAAAATATCATAAACAATTTTTAATAAAGGTAATATTTATTAAACTTAATCTCACTGCGATCAATCAATAAAGGGCCTATATTTTAAGATAGCTGAACAGCATGTTATAATTATGTAGCTGTAACATTGATTTTAGGTTAAGTTATTGATTGCTAGACAATCACTAGACAATCACGTGTGGGATAATTCAGGGCGTTTGTCCTTCTATAGCAGGGGCAGTTTATGAGCATTCCCCCCAGAAAGTTTCTTTAAAATCATGCAAAAAGTAACTTTACATCAGGTTTTTTCATTCCCCTTAAGTGGAAGGAAAAATCACGCTATTTTTCCAAAAATTTTAAGGCATGGGCGCCTTCCCCAGGCAGTAAAAAAAAGACCCGAAATTAAATATATGGTTTATCAGCAAAAAGTTTTAAACTCTTCTATCGCCATGTTTCTTTTGATGATTACAGAAAATATTTAAATCGCGTCTGCGATAAGTTCATTCTTGGCTGGGCTAAGTTACATGCAACATTTCTTCTGATTCCATCCATTTGTATAAGTTATAACAAAATGGTGTTCCTCACTGACCCTAGAAATAGTAGTAATACCACACAACACCATTCAAATTGGCTATTAAATAGAAATATGTGGAACTGAATAACTACATGCAATTTCTCCAATCTGGATTTGATCGTTGAACTCTTAACTCCCTAGATACTTGAACTGCATGGACATGTTGTGTACTCCAGTCTAGATCAGTCTGCAAATCCATGCTAACTGCTCTGCGATCAGTATCTTAAGTGTCCAGTTAACCCTTTCCTCTATATATACGCATTTTTATGCATGTGCGACCAGTGTAGATCCAGATCAGCTGGCACATCCGTGACGTCTGATCAGGATCTGCACTGGTCGCATTTGGGTCAAAAATAACTAAATGAATCGAAAATCGAACTGTTAAGATCCTGATCAGACGGCACGGATGTGCTGGCTGATCTGGATCTAAACTGTTCGCCCAAGCAACAAAGGTGTATCTATGGAGGAAAGGGTTAAACTGTTTTAGATTCATTAGATCTGACAAAGAAGCGAACAATATAGTCTGACAGCTCAGATGCAATGGTTGTCTAAGTAAGAAAAGGCACTCCCATGGATGATGGAGTAATGGGTGCAATTTCCATATTTTGTCAATAACTGCAGGGCTCTCAACACATGGAAATTTAATGTGAGAAGTGAAATCTTCTCCTTCAGTTCAGCGTAGGGAGAAGTGCGGAGACTTCAGGGATATGGGGGACTTCTGGAAGAAAATATATTTAACTGATTCCTCCAAATATATGTCTTTACAACATGGGAAAACAGTATAGATCCAGAACAACCAGCACATCCATGCCATCTGATCTGATCTGCATGGTTTGCTTTCTAATTTATCAGGTTATTTCTGACCAAAAATTGAAAAGATCCTGATCAGACAGCATGGTTGGGCTCACTGATCTGGATCTACAAAGGTTGTGTTAAAATGCCTACATTGTATTTATAGAGTAAAGGGTTTTACTGTGCTTCTTGGTTATAATGATAATCAGTCAGGTCAACTGTAGTGGTTCGATTATAGCCTCATAGGTTAATGTACTACCTACATGTACAAATGTCAGCAATTTAGTAGCTAAGGTAATTGTTTTGTCCTAGGATATATGCACTGCTGATGATATATGCAAGTTTAGAACTGCCTTAGGCCAAATTTTGGGTCAACCAAACTGTTACAAAGGAAAATATTTACATTCCTATTGATTTCTTCCTTTAAAAAAAATCGGTTCATTTTGCATGAACCGCATGACCCGTAATGACGTCAGTAACGTCATGGCTGTTACTATTGAAAACTCCCACGTATTACTCCCCCTTTTCACTAAATAATATTTTTTTGAAAGCGTTCGACTTAAGTTTATGTAAAGAAAAAAATGAATAAAATGTAAATATAAGTAATGATTCTTATTTTGGTGCGGTTCATGCAGATTGGACGTGCACGCTAGAGCTGGCAAATTTACCATAAAGCGCTAGTGCGCTTTATGAATTTGCCAGCTCACGCGACATATATGGCCAGTTTTCACATATTTTTCCATACCCTTCCTTTTTTGTGACCTGTATTTGCAAAGATTATCTTCAGTAAACATGGGGATGACATTTACCATTTACTCCATGGGATATGGCTATTATTACATGAGTAAACAGTGTAGATTTAGATCAGCTGGCATTTCGTGCCATCTGATCAGGATCTAAACTGTTCACTTTTGATTAACAATATAATTATGTTATTTCTGACGAAGAGGCGACCAGTGAGATCCAGATCTGATGCCATTATAAACAACATAAGATCAGAATGCACACAGTGGCAGAGCTGTGAGAACACCGACACTGGCTAACCAGAACTCGGTAAGAATGCAATAGAATGCTGGGGGGAGTGGGGGCCATGACATCTCCGTTTTCACAAGAAATACTAGATTTTTCTCATGATCTCATGTTGCTCTTTAAAATAAAACAAAGCCCTGCCAAAGGAGTGGAAACGTGGTATAGTATGATGGGGACTTTAGCCTACGACAAAGCCGGACAGAAATTCAGTGATACTGTCATGTATTCAGCTACTTTTGTGCTTGAATCGCCCATTATTTGACCACTAAGTGTATTTAAATTTCTACATGCAGGATCATGTGCCTTCCTGATTTGACTTAAGAAAGCTCTCTAGCTTTGCTGTCAGAACAGAATTACTTGTGAATAAGTACATCTATGGAAAAGGAAACAACTGCATTCATTTCTTTCTTACCTCATAATGTCTGGAGGTCAGCACTAATAGAGAAAATGGAATACATGTGCCCACAATTGTGTGTGTTGATGGCATTCCATACTCCATCTCAAACCGTTTTCCTTCAAGGCGAACTGCTGGAGGGCCTGGTCTCGGCCACTGTACCCAGTCTTTTAAAAACTGACCACAGTACATCAGCGGGTACCAGATCAGTAACAGCTGTCGTGTTAACTGACTATCAACGTTCCATGTCATGAACGGAAAGAAAATAATATAAAACAATTCACTCCCCAAACCTGCTCCAAACTGCATAAGGAGATGAAAAGGCTTATTGTGAATTTTGTATGCCAGTCTAATTTGATCCCTTTTGGGATCGCAGAGACCGTTTTTGAATCCATTCTTGTGTTCAACGCCATTTCTTCGTTTTACGTAAGTGTGTGATTTTACGCCGTTTCCTTCAGAATCTGAAAGCTGATTGTTTTCATTGTCCGACGTTCCGTTTTCCGACAACTTCACGAGTTCGATAACTTCGACGCCACAATATTTTTGGAAATCTGCCACATGCTGATAGCTTCTCAGATAACTGTAAAGTTCTTTTAACTTTTCCATTTTCGTTTTTCCTTTCAGATCATATCTTGTTAGAAAATGAAAGTCAAATCGCATATCCCATTGTCAAATCGCGTGATTCAAGAAGCTTGGTACCGTTCTGTCAACAAACAAATTAGACGAAGCCGGGAAAAAGAATATAAAAACACTACTGTACTGTACTAGTTGGGGGTCTATATTGTCGTTAGACTCTTAATCAGTCGTTATCAGTAAATAAACGACTGTTGTAAACCAAAACCAGAGCCTCTGTTTTGTTGTCGGATGACGTCACACATTGTCTGTACTGTGAAACAGGAGGGAGAAAATGTGTAGAAAAGTGAAACAATGAAAATATCAGGAATAGTAGCCACACATAAAAAAATAAGCCTCTCCACATTTCGCTCCTCAGCAGAGTCAATACCATTTGAAAAGCAGAGGAAAAGAGAGCAATGCTTTAAAATATGATAAATTACAAAAAGACCATACATCAATAAACGAAAACGAGAACCCAAGGGGTAAAACCTTTTGGCACTGTTCCGGGAGAGGTTGTATTTTGGTCAGGTATAAAATGTAGAAATCTAAATTTAGCATATAGAGAAAACGAAGACACTGTAAACTTTATAAGGTTATTGGTTTGATTAATTTTTGATAGTATTTATTATTGTATTTTATTTAAAATGTTTATCTTTAAATTAACTTTATTTTAAAAGTTCTTGTTCATGCATGTGTTTTGGTTTCATTTTGTGAACGAACTGTGTTTTATTTAATTAGTATTACAAGTAACTTTTCCCTTGAAATATCATAAAATATTAGTATTATGTTACTATACAATATATTTTATTTCTTTGACTAATATTGTAGAAAAAATAACACCCATGTACATGTTTAAGATTAAAAAGTGTTATCTTACTCAACACCTTGGTAATCGCCCAATCTTAGGTATTTCATATTTTTTAATTTACTGTACCCCAGTCAATTACCACAGGCTATGTGTATTGCTACTGTCCGACTCCAATAAACAGCTTAGCAGGGTGTTAATTATTGGAGTGTGCCGAAGTGAACTGTTATCTTCCTTATGTGATTATTATTGAACCACTTAAGCAGGCCTGAACAAATTTAAAGGTTTTTATAGACTCCAATCTATGGAAATAAAGGCCCTTTAGGGTAAAATATTAATAAATAAAGAGTATATAAAGGCCACTTATGTCGAATTTCTTGTTGAAAAAAAACGTAATATATTCTGTTATTAACGAAAAAAGTTGATTTATATCAGGCAACTCACACTCTAAAAAACAGATATCAGAAATAGGCATAATTGATATTAGTTTCATACTGTCTGAATTATACAGTATGACCGATACACGTGCATTATCTTAATAACTACAAAGGGGGAAGAAATACAGTAATGCAACAATTACTTGCTTAAAATTGGCACGGCAAGCAGTCCGAACAAAAATATAGGTTTTGAGTATTTGGCCATTTTAAAGGTTTTTCCCAGATGATTTAAAGGTTTTAAAGGTTTTCAATGAAAAGTTTTTTTAAAGGTTTTAAAAGTTTCGCTAGGAGGCCTGTATGGTGTCACATTCAATACTTGCTTCAAGTTATAATTAATGATACTTCATCATCAGACATGATTTTGAATTTTGTATACTACTGACTTAATCGTCAATGGTATACACAGTTCAAGGATTTAGATTGGTCGTGCATTTCAGGCGCGTAGGAGCGATTTGAACATTCTAAGGACAGCAGAATAAATGGTGCTTGCTGCAAAAAATAGCAAAGTGGTATATCGATAATATATATATATATATATATATATATATATATATATATATATATATATATATATATCAGTACTTATAAAAATGTCGTTATATCAATTGACCCGAGATTATTAAACTGAGAATGGAAACCAGTCTCGAATCTCAAGGATCTGATTGGCTGAAATGGACTCACGTGATTTGAGACAGGTCTCCAACATCAGTTTCATAATCTTCATCCCTAAAGCTGTTTTTGCAATTTATACATTTCCACTGGCACATACGAACACTGGTACTGAAATCTAAGTATCTACCGGATATGTTCATACGATTTAACATACTGTCTTAAACCACTTGCAAAGAGTTAAAAAATCCTTCTTACGGCTCTGTAGAAGTGTTCCAAGCGTATCTAACTGAGTGTGAAGAGCTAACTCGTTTATGTTTTACATACTTTTGCACTTTACTTAGCCGTTGCGTTAACATCCTGATGCAATTCCGCGAAATTTTACTGTTTCTTAGGGGTTGACACTTAACTGTGTAATAGCTACCTGTAATAATTGTCCAAAACGACGATAGTTGGCCCAATTTTACCGTTTATAGCATCGCATTAGCGCTAAAGAACCTCTTATTTAGTTGCCGCGGCTGGGGTTGCGCCTGCATTAAGGAAAATGCTTTGAACATTTGTAATAAGTTTTATAAAAAAAGTTTTGGATATGCCGAGAACTGTTCACGTCTGTTAAATTTATCCATTTCCAATCCAGGCCAAAACTTTATTGTTTAAAATCCATAGATTTTAAAATCTGACACATTTGATGACGTGTTTTACAAATAACAGGATAACATGTGTTGACATAAGTAGTACTACTGTATGATGAATATGTTAATAACTTTGAAGATGTGCAAATCGCTATTAAAACTTGCTTGCTAAAAATATAATTTTTAAAACTCTTTTATCTGCTTAAAATATTCAATTCTGAATAAAATCTAACCCAATTTATTGGTATAAACCAGGTTCTGGTGCACCAATTAACCTCACATTTCCACTAACAGGTACTCGTATAAAAAGTACGAGTTGTCCTTTAGACAAGTTAGTCCGAATTCCAGGCCACCTTGCAGGGTTTCCAGAAAACGGGTTCGTTTGGAGCAATCTTAGAGATGTTACTTAGTCTTGATAATTTTCAACTTTCTGACCAAAATCCACGATCATGAAAATAAACTATTGCGACCCAAAAATGCGGTTCGAGCAACCCCGACGAACCTCCTCTGGATCCATCCGCCATTGAACTCGCTTTTCAACTCGACAACGTTACACGCAAAAAGCAACATATAAAACCAAAGAAACGTTTTGTATTGTCAATCGAGAAAGGTAGGTGCACAATGACCTTATTGAGACCCGAGCACCTTGAGCCAAATCAACAAGAGCACGGTGGCGGGAATAAAAGAAACATATCGGACGTCGACTATTTAATTTATCAGATTTTTCTAGAAACTTCGAAACTCCCAAACCCCTGATACCGCCGTGCATACAAAAATGTAAGCAAAACGAGCAACTACATTTGTATATATGGGTTAATAACCAAGCATGCAGAGCGCTGTAGTATTTCATGTTGGTTTAATTTTAAAAAAATCGTGTAAGTTGGAGAAATTATTATTGTCTTTTAGGTTGAGTAATACATTGTAACAGTAGTGATTTTAACCAATGGTATCATACTACGTCACGAGCACCTACCAAAAAGATCCATCCCGGACTTTTTTTGTAAACAAACCCGTCGCTTCAAAGGTAAACTTTAATTTTTCTGTTTGAAATCTTCGTAGCTGAAAATTGTTTTGTAGCGCAACAAATATTCATAAGTCTCAATATTATTATTCCGAGAAGCATTTACTGTGAGATGAGCCAGTTTCTGAGTTTATTCGGTTTTAATTTGTTTTTTGAGAGATCCATCCAGGACTCAGGCCAAAACAACATACATCAATGCCGAGTTCTGTCGATGCAGCCCTTCATTTTTGTAGCCGATTGGAGCGGATTGTTAGATACATTATTAAAGTCATTTTCGACATTTGATTTATGCACAAATCGTGATAGTTTGTCCGATTTAGAGTAAACAAGTAAAAAGATCCATCTGGGACACGAGTGAAAAATAGATCCATCTGGGACTCGGTTCCGTCGAGCGCTTTGTGTACCTTGTCAATTACAAGTTTTATTCCCATAAAGCATTTAATCTATACGAATTATTTAACTTGAAAATAAATATCACTGAACATATTCTCAATACATGTAGCTTACAAACAATAATGTAATATAAAGCAAGCAAGGGAATCATCAACTGTTTTACAAACTGTCAACTTTAAGGGCATCAGACCTTTAAACATATCGACAATTAACCAGTCCACATTGGACGAACAATAAAAAATAAACGTTCTGATGTGCATAATGTATGCAAATCATACAGTAAAACTACTTATTTAATGACAACTTTACATTGAATTTTCCAACTTGGCGAGGCCCAACACTGCGGTTTTATTCCATATTTCATACTGATATATATATATGTTATGAGAAATAATTAATTTAATATTTCAAAAAAATGTTTACCTGTTCACATTGTGGCCATGAATTTCGCAATAAGAGTGGATTGCGAAGACATGAAAAAAGACATGAAAGAACCGGGAAATACACATATGTTGTGTGTGGCAAGCTGGCATTCTGCCAGAAAGAACATGAAGAACAATCTGCAAGACATAAGAACGACAAGAATTTTGTCTGTCCAAACTGTAGTAGGTCAACACAAAATGTATTATTTTTCTCTACATTTGAAATGTATTAAATATTTTTTCACTTCATTTGAAATCATCGCTTCTTAAACCATCATTTGTGAATGTTTTGTAATTTCATAAAACGTATTGTACGTTGTTATAGTTTGTCTATTAAAAAAGAAAACCAGAAATGATACTAATTTTATGCAAGGTGCAGTCTTTGTCAGGCTTAAAATATTGCTACATTTGCAATCCTTTCCATTGATGACAGTGCAATGACGAATGGCGACGGCCCTCAATATAGGTTTATAAAATCATTTTATTGTTAGTAAGAAATTTTGGTTCGATAAAGACAAATGTTTGAAATGCTTGCATTAAAACATTTAACCTGAAGGCAAATGTAGCAATATTTTAAGCCTGACAAAGACTGCACCTTGCATAAAATTAGTATCATTTCTAGTTTTTCTTTTTTAATAGACAAACTATAACAACGTACAATACGTTTTATGAAATTATAAAACATTCACAAATGATGGTTTAAGAAGCGATGATTTCAAATGAAGTGAAAACATATTTAATACATTTTAGATGTAGAGAAAAATAATAAATTTTGTGTTGACCTACCACAGTTTGGACAGACAAAATTCTTGTCGTTCTTATGTCTTGCAGAATGTTCTTCATGTTCTTTCTGGCAGAATGCCAGCTTGCCACACACAACATATGTGTATTTCCCGGTTCCTTCATGTCTTTTTTCATGTCTTCGCAATCCACTCTTATTGCGAAATTCATGGCCACAATGTGAACAGGTAAACATTTTTTTTGAAATATTAAATTAATTATTTCTCATAACATATATATATCAGTATGAAATATGGAATAAAACCGCAGTGTTGGGCCTCGCCAAGTTGGAAAATTCAATGTAAAGTTGTCATTAAATAAGTAGTTTTACTGTATGATTTGCATACATTATGCACATCAGAACGTTTATTTTTTATTGTTCGTCCAATGTGGACTGGTTAATTGTCGATATGTTTAAAGGTCTGATGCCCTTAAAGTTGACAGTTTGTAAAACAATTGATGATTCCCTTGCTTGCTTTATATTACATTATTGTTTGTAAGCTACATGTATTGAGAATATGTTCAGTAATATTTATTTTCAAGTTAAATAATTCGCATAGATTAAATGCTTTATGGGAATAAAACTTGTAATTGACAAGGTACACAAAGCGCTCGACGGAACCGAGTCCCAGATGGATCTATTTTTCACTCGTGTCCCAGATAGATCTTTTTCCTTTTTTACTCTAAATCGGACAAACTATCACGATTTGTGCATAAATCAAATGTCGAAAATGACATTAATAATGTATCTAACAATCGGCTCCAATCGGCTACAAAAAAGAAGGGCGGCACCGACAGAACTCGGCATCGATGTATGTTGTTTTTGGCCTGAGTCCTGGATGGATCTCTCAAAAAACAAATTAAAACTGAATAAACTCAGAAACTGGCTCATCTCACAGTAAATGCTTCTCGGAATAAAAATATTGAGACTTATGAATATTTGTTGCGCTACAAAACAATTTTCAGCTACGAAGATTTCAAACAGAAAAATTAAAGTTTACCTTTGAAGCGACGGGTTTGTTTACAAAAGAAAGTCCGGGATGGATCTTTTTGGTAGGTGCTCGTGACGTAGTATGATACCATTGGATTTTAACACTGCATCTGTATTTTTGAATTAAACCAGGGTATCGGCTAACTTCTTAATTTGTGGTACCGATATTCCTGTTTTAAAATGTTTCTGTTATGCAAAGATTACGTTCATTGAAATCTTAGCTATTGTTACAAGCTTTAGAAAAGAGAACAAGCGGTGAAAAATAAACCCTATGAGTCGTTACACGTGAGTCATCACCATCCGAAAATGAAAAATTTACAAAATAAAATCACAATAATCTCTTATAATATATTTTAGTATTTACGAAACCATTGATGTTAAAGGCTGCAATAATGCCATATTGATGTTCGGTAGAAATAGATAACATAAAGTCTCATTCATAGCAGTATAGAAACAGATTTTCTACAAGGGGTGCACTGTTAGTACCTTAAGGGATTCCTATTACTTGTTTATAAATAGAGGTAGCAAAGCTATCATAAATATTATACATTAAGAAAGAGCGTGACTAAAAAAGTCTTGACACTTCCATAAAATATAATTATCATAAGAACGATCTGTGTTTAAGCTTCACGTTCATTACAATTAAGCGATAAAGTTTTAATTTTCTCTTGCAAACGATTTTTTTAAAACGTTATAAATAGACCAAAATAGGGATTTGCCAGTGGTTTCAAAAACCTTTTGTAATACCTTATTACAGAGGCTCTGTTTCTGAGTGCAGCGATTCCTGATATGCATATTTCACTTGTTTAAAATCAAAATAGATAAAAGTTTTTGATGTTTGTTTACATAAATTACATTTTATTTGGTTATAACATGTATTAAGATCTCATTGGAGATACAACTCTATTTCTGTTCTGATATTAAAAAAACTTTTTCAAAAATATCTAAAAAGCCACTCTGTTAGGGTGGCCTGTAACAAGATCCTAATAATGGGTTTTGTTTTAGGCAATAATAGTTTATCCATGATATCACAATATTGTCATTTTGAAATATTCTCTTTTATTTAACGCCAGATGACATAGAATGTGCACATACACACGTGCGCAACCCACCACCACCCAGCTATCTCACATTGTAACTCTCCAAGTGAATTCTGATTCAATATTAGAACTGCCGATCTACATTTCTGAAATTAAAAGCACTGCTACTTTTAAATTGTTAAAAAATGCTTTAAATCTAACATTTTTGATGACAATGAACGAAACTTTATATACGAACGAAATGCATCCATTGGTGTTTAAAGCACGTGTAAAAAGATGATTATCCATAGAAGAACTAAAAAAAAGACCTGATAAAACGTCTTTAAAATAGAACTGAAATCAATTGTTTACACTTTAATATTGACAGAAAGATAATTCATTAAAATTACATCATATTTATATTTATAAAAATAACAAAAATAATATTAAATTGGCAGACTTTTAAACAGTTTCCGGATCAGTCCGGTGTTTGCCGTTTGTCCGAACATTGTCCAGTCAGACCAATGTCATGTACCCAAGTGAACTAAGTCACATGATATCAAAATGGCAGATGACGTTAAAATTGTGCTGGCCCTGCTTAATGGTCTAGCAAAAAGGACATATTATGAAGAAGCCGGAATAACAGATGAACTTCTGAAGGCAGAATTACTACCCGATATGACATCTGAAGATTTTACAAATTTTGTTTCGAAATGCTTCTCATTGTTAAAGGTAAAGACAGAAAATCAATGGTCTGCTACTTCAAATTTTAATCTGTTAACAGTGGCATAACAGAGCATTGATCTCAATAAACTGAGCAGCGTATTGTCACATTTCTTCACCCAATGCTGATTGTATGCTGTATACTGCCCGAGGGGTGTTGTCCCTTTACTCAAATTTATATGCCTCTTTACACATGTATGCGCGACCAGTGTAGATCTAGATCAGCAGACACACCCATGCATCCATGCCATCTGATCAGGAGCTGCACTATTTGCTCTTTGTTCAGAAATAACATAATAAATCAAAAAGCAAGCAATGTAGATGCTGATGAGATGACAAGTCATGGTTGTGCCTGCTGATATGGATCTACACTCTTCGCCCAAGCAATGTGCACAAGACCCACGGGCTCAGTAGATACTATTTGTGCCGGATCCAGTGGCATTGTTTACAAAACATTCCTCCTTAATGTTTTAAAAAAGTAATTTTTCTAACATTTTCTTGTATCATTTTTGTAGAGCTTGGTATCTGCAGATATGGATTTAAACCAGTCAGAAGCCTTTCTCATTTCCCAGACGAAGAAACCGGAAGGTGGTATCACTGAAAACCAGGCTAATGCATTTAGAAAATTTTGGAAAATTCATAGGGCAAAAATTCATGAAGCTGTGATTTCACGTTCAACGTGGACAAATACAATTAAACAGATGTCATGGAGAATAGACATTCAGTCTCAAGCAAAGCATATAGAACATATAGATGCACCAATAGCAATCATGGAGTTACAGCTAGGATCAACTGACCCAAAAATTCAGGTATTTTTCTTGTAATTCTCTTGACAAGTTTTGTTAAGATTGTTCTACTTGAAGTGAAGATAAAAGGATTAAGTCTCTCACACACACTGGAAAAAAGCATGATGCCTTTATTTCATATAAATGTATATGGGTTTTATCACATGTGGACCAGCCCGGTTAGCTCAGTAGGTAGAGCGTCCGCTTCCGGACTGGGAGGTCGTGGGTTCGATCCCCGGCCGGGTCATACCAAAGACTTTAAAAATGGTAGTAATGGCTTTCCCTCCTTGGCGCTCAGGGTGTAAGGGTTAGCATTACGACCGATTCGGCGGGTGTCGGTATAGGAGGACCCGCAAGGAGATCCGAAGTCGGAGGTGCTGAGCCTGCAATATGGCGGTCTCCTATCCAAAAGCGCAGCACCACGCTTACACGCCGAAAAAGGTGAACGCCAAAAAAAAAAAAAAAAAAAAAAAATCACATGTGGGACCATGTAGATGCTGTCTGATCGGGATCTGCATTGTTTGATCTTGGTCACAAATAATCCTAATGAATCTGTATGTGAATAATGTCACTGATCAGATCCTGATCAGACAGCAGGATTGGATGTTACGGCTCATCTAGATCTACACTTTTTGCCAATAGATAGCAACCATATTCCAGAATTAAATCATTTAGATTTTTTATTCACCTTTAATGAGCAGAAAAGACTATAAGGGTTTAATGATTAATGGTTAAAACTAACATTTAGTTCAACACTTACAAAAACAAAAATCTTGTCATTGAATAATATTTAGTCACAACTTAAGTTTAAAAATTAATTTACTTTTTATTTTTCCTATTTACAGAAAACAGAAGTTGTAAGATTTGGGATGGATGTTACTAAATTGGACAGTGTTCTTCAAACCTTGCAAGGCGTGGAAGATGAACTGATAAAAAATTGTAAACAGTGATTTTTTTGCAAAAATGGACATACTGTGAAAGTTTTAATATTTGTGAGGTACTAATTTTGCTGATTTCATGGATTTCATGATTTTGAAGAAATGATTGGCACAAAGACGAATTGTGTTGATGTATTTATTCCAATTTTCGATTCAGTAGAATCTTCATCAGGGAATAATAACAATGGCAATTGCGTGATGTATTCAAATCGGCATGTTAACGCCACCATAATGTTGCCACAAAAACGCATATTAATTTATGTAAATTTATACATTAAACAATACCACATCATATTTCGTGTGGGAAAAGGTTCATGCATGGTAAATGCGCAAAAATTATATTACATAAAATTTGCACCATTTAATAACATGTTAAGCTAGAAATATAAAGTGGCGTGAAATTGTGCGATTATACCTTTAGCAAGAAAACCTGTCCTGCGAAGCACAAAGATATCACAGCAATATATTAATTAATACAAACCCAATATACAACTCCAAATAAATATGAAAAAATTAATGATAAAATTGTCAATAAACAATCAATTTATTTAATTTTAGTTTATCATTTTTTTGCAAATTGTATACTCTTTTTTCATGGAGTTTGTGGGCAGATCAATCAAGAAATTTAAAATCACCATGAAAAAAGGAAATGAACTTACTTTAGAAAATTGAGAGCCTCAAATTTTAGTACCCACGAGAAATGGTGTCTCACGAAAAACCACGCAATTTTATGCCCTTGAATTAGAAAGGATCATTTACTTAGTGCATTAGTTTGTCAGCACTATGACATTGGATGCTCCAGATTTACTTCCAAGTCAGATGTGCGAACTCATTTGAAATTTTTTATTTTTCCATGCACTTAAGCAAATTTAAAAAATAGTACATATTTGGAACGTAATAATTAAGGTCCGTAATTATAATACCTTATTGATTATTAGACAGTCACATGATAGACCGGCTACTGTTGGATCATTTAATTTCGTGGTGATCAAAATTCGCACAAATGACATTAGTGACTTTTTCGCAAGGGTTTAAATTTTCCAATTGTTTTATTCTAATAGGACAAGATATTCCATGGTTTGATTTCGCTACAGTTTGATTTGCACATATTTCCTAGCGTGAAATACGCGAAAATTAAACCACTGCGAAATGTAATGATACCACAGTAATTTAAATGTGTATTGTTAGCAAAATGTTTTACAAATTAGATATTACCAGCACATTTAGAGGAGTATTGATCACATGAAAATCATTTAATTCTGCCATATCTGGTATACCATTTTTGGTTATATAAACATACTATCGCGTGACTGGTTATTTATCCACAATCAGTTATAATAAATATTATCACATATTAACTTTTTATACATGTACATATATTTTTTAAATATATGCTATTGTTAATGTATCCTTATCAAACATGTAAACATAATAAAAATAGAAATAAACAGTTATAATTGGTGATCTGCACAGGCCCCATATTTGGTAAGAAATAACCTAGTAAATCAAAAAGCAAACTTTAAATCCTGATCGATGCTGGTTGATCTGGATCTACACTATTCTTACATGCCATATACTGTTGTATCATATAATTTTGCGGTGATCAAATTTCTCGCAAATGACATAAGTAACATTTACGTGAGGGCTTAAATTCGCGCACTTGTATTATTCTAATAAGACTAGATATTCAATGGTTTGATTTCACTAGGGCTTGATTTCGCGCATTTATCCTAGCGTGAAATATGCGAAAATTAAGCCACCGCGAAATAAAATGATACCACAGTAGGCGTATATATGTAGGAAGGTGTTAAACTTTGACATGGTTATTGATTAAGCTTATTGATAATTGGCCAAAGATAAAAATTAACTTGTTTAATGACTATGATATTATTCTCCTGTCATAGTTAAATAGTAGTTGTTATATTTTTGGTGCTTTTATTGTGTTGTTCTTTTCAAGAATTGGCAAAAAAGGGGATGGTTTTCCATCTTTCTTTCATGAAAACTTAGTTGGCTGTAACTTTGCCATTTCTAAATATTTCTTCATGAAACATTGAAATTACATTGCACATATCAACAGAGTCGTGATGATGTGAAAATCTTTAAGTCAAGGTCACAAATGACAGAGTAATGCCTCTTTTAGTACTCGGATATTTTTATTGTGACAAAAAAATCAGGGTGACAGAAGTGTTCACATGGACACCAATCAATTTGTTTTAAGAAACTGAATAATTGTTGATGCTTTTGATTTTGGAAATATTTTTTTAATGGAAAAAGATAAAGGATGGCAACATAAGACCAAGGTCGGAGTGCAAGTTTTCTGGATTTTGCTTATGTCTTAGTGCACGCTTAATGCCAATGTAAGAGTGCAAAATATAAGCCTTTGTCAGGATGGAAGCTTCACGACTGTGTCAGTGAAAGCTCTACACCTGTGTAGGAATGCAAGCTTAAAGCCCATGCCAGAGTGCTAACTTGAGGCATAGTTCAGAGTGCAAGTTTTAAGCCTATGTCAGATTGCAAGCTTTACACCTATGCCATAGTGCTAGCTTTACCCTTATGTGAGAGTGCAAGCTTTACACCTTTGTTATGGTGCTAGCTTTAGACCTAAGTCAGTGCTAGCTTTAGGCCTAAGTCAGAGTGCAAGCTTTAGACCTATGTCACAGTTCAAGCTTCTGGTCTATGTCTGAGTGCAAGCTTTAGGCCAATGTCAGAATGCAAGATAAAGGCCCATGTCAGAGTGCAAGCTTTAGGCATTTGTCAGAGTGAAAGCTTAAGACCTATTTCAGAATGCAGTCTTTAGGCCTATATCGGAGTGCAAGCTTTAGGCCTGTCAGACTGAAAGTTTTAGGCCTATATCAGAGTGCAAGCTTTTGGCCTATGTCAGAGTGCTAGCTTAAGGCATATGTCAGAGTGCAAATTTTAGACCTATGTTAGAATGCAAGCTTTAGGCCTATAGATGTCAGAATGCAAGCTTTTGGCCAATATCAGAATGCAATTTTTAGGCCTATGTCAGAATGCAAGCTTTAGGCATATGTCAAGAGTGCAAGCTTTAGGCCTTTGTCAGAGTGCAAGCTTAAGGCCTATGTCAGAGTGCAAGCTTTAGGCATATATCAGAGTGCAAGCATTAGGCCTATGTCAGAATGCAAGCTTTAGGCCTATGTCAGAGTGCAATTTTTAGGCCTGTTAGAAGGCAAGCTTTAGGCCGATGTCAATGTGCAAGCTTTGAGCGTCTGTTTTAGAGTGCACGCTAGGCCTGTGTCAGAGTGCAAGCTTAAGGCCTATGTCAGAGAGAAAGCTTTAGGCCTGTGTCAGAGTGCAAGCTTTAGGCCTTTGTCAGAGTGCAAGCTTTAGGCCTTTGTCAGAGTGCAAGCTTTAGGCCTATGTCAGAGAGAAAGCTTTAGGCCTGTGTCAGAGTGCAAGCTTTAGGCCTTTGTCAGAGTGCAAGCTTTAGGCCTTATGTCAGAGTGCAAGCTTTATGCTTCTGTTGGAGTTCAAGCTTTAGGCTTATGACAGAGTGCAAGCTTTAGGCCTATGTCAGAATTCAAGCTTTAGGCCTATGTCAGAGTGCAAGCTTTAGGCCTATGTCAGAGTGCAAGCTTTAGGCCTATGTCAGAGTGCTAGCTTTATGCTTCTGTTGGAGTTGCAAGCTTTAGGCCTGTGACAGAGTACAAGCTTTAGGCCTATGTCAGAATTCAAGCTTTAGGCCTGTGTCAGAGTGCAAGCTTTAGGCCTGTGTCAGAGTGCAAGCTTTAGGCCTGTGTCAGAGTGCAAGCTTTAGGCCTATGTCAGAGTGCAAGCTTTAGGCCTGTGTCAGAGTGCAAGCTTTAGGCCTGTGTCAGAGTGCTAGCTTTAGGCCTATGTCAGAGTGCAAGCTTTAGGCCTATGTCAGAGTGCAAGCTTTAGGCCTATGTCAGAGTGCAAGCTTTAGGCCTATGTCAGAGTGCAAGCTTTAGGCCTTTGTCAGAGTGCAAGCTTTAGGCCTGTGTCAGAGTGCAAGCTTTAGGCCTATGTCAGAGTGCAAGCTTTAGGCCTATGTCAGAGTGCAAGCTTTATGCTTCTGTTGGAGTTCAAGCTTTAGGCCTGTGTCAGAGTGCTAGCTTTAGGCCTATGTCAGAGTGCAAGCTTTAGGCCTGTGTCAGAGTGCAAGCTTTAGGCCTATGTCAGAGTGCAAGCTTTAGGCCTATGTCAGAGTGCAAGCTTTAGGCCTATGTCAGAGTGCAAGCTTTAGGCTTATGTCAGAGTGCAAGCTTTAGGCCTATGTCAGAGTGCAAGCTTTAGGCCTATGTCAGAGTGCAAGCTTTAGGCCTATGTCAGAGTGCAAGCTTTAGGCTTATGTCAGAGTGCAAGCTTTAGGCCTATGTCAGAGTGCAAGCTTTAGGCCTTTGTCAGAGTGCAAGCTTTAGGCCTATGTCAGAGTGCAAGCTTTAGGCCTATGTCAGAGCGCAAGCTTTAGGCTTATGACAGAGTACAAGCTTTAGGCTTATGTCAGAGTGCAAGCTTTAGGCTTATGACAGAGTACAAGCTTTTGGCCTATGTCAGAGTGCAAGCTTTAGGCCTATGTCAGAGTACAAGCTTAAGGCCTATGTCAGAGTGCAAGCTTTAGGCTTATGTCAGAGTGCAAGCTTTAGGCCTTTGTCAGAGTGCAAGCTTTATGCTTCTGTTGGAGTTCAAGCTTTAGGCTTATGACAGAGTACAAGCTTTAGGCCTATGTCAGAATTCAAGCTTTAGGCCTGTGTCAGAGTGCAAGCTTTAGGCCTTTGTCAGAGTGCTAGCTTTATGCTTCTGTTGGAGTTCAAGCTTTAGGCTTATGACAGAGTACAAGCTTTAGGCCTATGTCAGAATTCAAGGTTTAGGCCTGTGTCAGAGTGCAAGCTTTAGGCCTGTGTCAGAGTGCAAGCTTTAGGCCTGTGTCAGAGTGCAAGCTTTAGGCCTATGTCAGAGTGCAAGCTTTAGGCCTGTGTCAGACTGTAAACTTTAGGCCTTTGTCAGAGTGCAAGCTTTAGGCCTTTGTCACAGTGCAAGCTTTAGGCCTTTGTCAGAGTGCAAGCTTTAGGCCTTTGTCAGAGTGCTAGCTTTATGCTTCTGTTGGAGTTCAAGCTTTAGGCTTATGACAGAGTACAAGCTTTAGGCCTATGTCAGAATTCAAGCTTTAGGCCTGTGTCAGAGTGCAAGCTTTAGGCCTGTGTCAGAGTGCAAGCTTTAGGCCTATGTCAGAGTGCAAGCTTTAGGCCTTTGTCAGAGTGCAAGCTTTAGGCCTTTGTCAGAGTGCAAGCTTTAGGCCTTTGTCAGAGTGCAAGCTTTAGGCCGATGTCAGAGTGCAAGATTTAGGCCTATGTCAGAGTGCAAGCTTTAGGCCTTTATCAGAGTGCAAGCTTTAGGCCTGTGTCAGAGTGCAAGCTTTAGGCCTGTGTCAGAGTGCAAGCTTTAGGCCTGTGTCAGAGTGCAAGCTTTAGGCCTATGTCAGAGTGCAAGCTTTAGGCCTTTGTCAGAGTGCAAGCTTTAGGCCTTTGTCAGAGTGCAAGCTTTAGGCCTTTGTCAGAGTGCAAGCTTTAGGCCTATGTCAGAGTGCAAGCTTTAGGCCTATGTCAGAGTGCAAGCTTTAGGCCTTTATCAGAGTGCAAGCTTTAGGCCTGTGTCAGAGTGCAAGCTTTAGGCCTATGTCAGAGTGCAAGCTTTATGCTTCTGTTGGAGTTCAAGCTTTAGGCCTATGTCAGTGCAAGCTTTAGGCCTATGTCAGAGTGCAAGCTTTAGGCCTGTGTCAGAGTGCAAGCTTTATGCTTCTGTTGGAGTTCAAGCTTTAGGCCTATGACAGAGTGCAAGCTTTAGGCCTATGTCAGAATTCAAGCTTTAGGCCTGTGTCAGAGTGCAAGCTTTAGGCCTTTGTCAGAGTGCTAGCTTTATGCTTCTGTTGGAGTTCAAGCTTTAGGCCTATGACAGAGTGCAAGTTTTAGGCCTATGACAGAGTACAAGCTTTAGGCCTTTGTCAGAGTGCTAGCTTTAGGCCTATGTCAGAGTGCTAGCTTTAGGCCTGTGTGAGAGTGCAAGCTTTAGGCTTATGTCAGAGTGCAAGCTTTAGGCCTTTGTCAGAGTGCAAGCTTTAGGCCTATGTCAGAGTGCTAGCTTTAGGCCTATGTCAGAGTGCAAGCTTTAGGCTTATGACAGAGTACAAGCTTTAGGCCTTTGTCAGAGTGCAAGCTTTAGGCCTATGTCAGAGTGCTAGCTTTAGGCCTTTGTCAGAGTGCTAGCTTTAGGCCTGTGTCAGAGTACAAGCTTTAGGCTTATGACAGAGTACAAGCTTTAGGCCTTTGTCAGAGTGCAAGCTTTAGGCCTATGTCAGAGTGCTAGCTTTAGGCCTTTGTCAGAGTGCTAGCTTTAGGCGTATGTCAGAGTGCAAGCTTTAGGCTTATGACAGAGTACAAGCTTTAGGCCTTTGTCAGAGTGCAAGCTTTAGGCCTATGTCAGAGTGCTAGCTTTAGGCCTTTGTCAGAGTGCTAGCTTTAGGCCTTTGTCAGAGTACAAGCTTTAGGCTTATGTCAGAGTGCTAGCTTTAGGCCTTTGTCAGAGTGCAAGCTTTATGCTTCTGTTGGAGTTCAAGCTTTAGGCTTATGACAGAGTACAAGCTTTAGGCCTATGTCAGAATTCAAGCTTTAGGCCTTTGTCAGAGTACAAGCTTTAGGCTTATGTCAGAGTGGAAGCTTTAGGCTTATGTCAGAGTGCAAGCTTTAGGCTTATGTCAGAGTGCAAGCTTTAGGCCTATGTCAGAGTGCAAGCTTTAGGCTTATGTCAGAGTGCAAGCTTTAGGCCTATGTCAGAGTGCAAGCTTTAGGCCTTTGTCAGAGTGCAAGCTTTAGGCCTATGTCAGAGTGCAA
This sequence comes from Corbicula japonica, assembly GCA_038501625.1. Taxonomy (NCBI): domain Eukaryota; kingdom Metazoa; phylum Mollusca; class Bivalvia; order Venerida; family Cyrenidae; genus Corbicula; species Corbicula japonica. Next base: position 742,019 of record JAZAYU010000152.1, read on the forward strand.
GCTTTAGGCCTATGACAGAGTACAAGCTTTAGGCTTATGTCAGAGTGCAAGCTTTAGGCTTATGACAGAGTACAAGCTTTAGGCCTATGTCAGAGTGCAAGCTTTAGGCCTATGTCAGAGTGCAAGCTTAAGGCCTATGTCAGAGTGCAAGCTTTAGGCTTATGTCAGAGTGCAAGCTTTAGGCCTTTGTCAGAGTGCAAGCTTTATGCTTCTGTTGGAGTTCAAGCTTTAGGCTTATGACAGAGTACAAGCTTTAGGCCTATGTCAGAATTCAAGCTTTAGGCCTGTGTCAGAGTGCAAGCTTTAGGCCTTTGTCAGAGTGCTAGCTTTATGCTTCTGTTGGAGTTCAAGCTTTAGGCTTATGACAGAGTACAAGCTTTAGGCCTATGTCAGAATTCAAGGTTTAGGCCTGTGTCAGAGTGCAAGCTTTAGGCCTGTGTCAGAGTGCAAGCTTTAGGCCTGTGTCAGAGTGCAAGCTTTAGGCCTATGTCAGAGTGCAAGCTTTAGGCCTGTGTCAGACTGTAAACTTTAGGCCTTTGTCAGAGTGCAAGCTTTAGGCCTTTGTCACAGTGCAAGCTTTAGGCCTTTGTCAGAGTGCAAGCTTTAGGCCTTTGTCAGAGTGCTAGCTTTTTGCTTCTGTTGGAGTTCAAGCTTTAGGCTTATGACAGAGTACAAGCTTTAGGCCTATGTCAGAATTCAAGCTTTAGGCCTGTGTCAGAGTGCAAGCTTTAGGCCTGTGTCAGAGTGCAAGCTTTAGGCCTATGTCAGAGTGCAAGCTTTAGGCCTTTGTCAGAGTGCAAGCTTTAGGCCTTTGTCAGAGTGCAAGCTTTAGGCCTTTGTCAGAGTGCAAGCTTTAGGCCGATGTCAGAGTGCAAGATTTAGGCCTATGTCAGAGTGCAAGCTTTAGGCCTTTATCAGAGTGCAAGCTTTAGGCCTGTGTCAGAGTGCAAGCTTTAGGCCTGTGTCAGAGTGCAAGCTTTAGGCCTGTGTCAGAGTGCAAGCTTTAGGCCTATGTCAGAGTGCAAGCTTTAGGCCTTTGTCAGAGTGCAAGCTTTAGGCCTTTGTCAGAGTGCAAGCTTTAGGCCTTTGTCAGAGTGCAAGCTTTAGGCCTATGTCAGAGTGCAAGCTTTAGGCCTATGTCAGAGTGCAAGCTTTAGGCCTTTATCAGAGTGCAAGCTTTAGGCCTGTGTCAGAGTGCAAGCTTTAGGCCTATGTCAGAGTGCAAGCTTTATGCTTCTGTTGGAGTTCAAGCTTTAGGCCTATGTCAGTGCAAGCTTTAGGCCTATGTCAGAGTGCAAGCTTTAGGCCTGTGTCAGAGTGCAAGCTTTATGCTTCTGTTGGAGTTCAAGCTTTAGGCCTATGACAGAGTGCAAGCTTTAGGCCTATGTCAGAATTCAAGCTTTAGGCCTGTGTCAGAGTGCAAGCTTTAGGCCTTTGTCAGAGTGCTAGCTTTATGCTTCTGTTGGAGTTCAAGCTTTAGGCCTATGACAGAGTGCAAGTTTTAGGCCTATGACAGAGTACAAGCTTTAGGCCTTTGTCAGAGTGCTAGCTTTAGGCCTATGTCAGAGTGCTAGCTTTAGGCCTGTGTGAGAGTGCAAGCTTTAGGCTTATGTCAGAGTGCAAGCTTTAGGCCTTTGTCAGAGTGCAAGCTTTAGGCCTATGTCAGAGTGCTAGCTTTAGGCCTATGTCAGAGTGCAAGCTTTAGGCTTATGACAGAGTACAAGCTTTAGGCCTTTGTCAGAGTGCAAGCTTTAGGCCTATGTCAGAGTGCTAGCTTTAGGCCTTTGTCAGAGTGCTAGCTTTAGGCCTGTGTCAGAGTACAAGCTTTAGGCTTATGACAGAGTACAAGCTTTAGGCCTTTGTCAGAGTGCAAGCTTTAGGCCTATGTCAGAGTGCTAGCTTTAGGCCTTTGTCAGAGTGCTAGCTTTAGGCGTATGTCAGAGTGCAAGCTTTAGGCTTATGACAGAGTACAAGCTTTAGGCCTTTGTCAGAGTGCAAGCTTTAGGCCTATGTCAGAGTGCTAGCTTTAGGCCTTTGTCAGAGTGCTAGCTTTAGGCCTTTGTCAGAGTACAAGCTTTAGGCTTATGTCAGAGTGCTAGCTTTAGGCCTTTGTCAGAGTGCAAGCTTTATGCTTCTGTTGGAGTTCAAGCTTTAGGCTTATGACAGAGTACAAGCTTTAGGCCTATGTCAGAATTCAAGCTTTAGGCCTTTGTCAGAGTACAAGCTTTAGGCTTATGTCAGAGTGGAAGCTTTAGGCTTATGTCAGAGTGCAAGCTTTAGGCTTATGTCAGAGTGCAAGCTTTAGGCCTATGTCAGAGTGCAAGCTTTAGGCCTATGTCAGAGTGCAAGCTTTAGGCTTATGTCAGAGTGCAAGCTTTAGGCCTATGTCAGAATTCAAGCTTTAGGCCTTTGTCAGAGTGCAAGCTTTAGGCCTGTGTCAGAGTGCAAGCTTTAGGCCTTTGTCAGAGTGCAAGCTTTAGGCCTGTGTCAGAGTGCAAGCTTTAGGCCTTTGTCAGAGTGCTAGCTTTAGACCTATGTCAGATTGCAAGCTTTAGGCCTATGTCAGAGTGCAAGCTTTAGGCCTTTGTCAGAGTGCAAGCTTTAGGCCTTTGTCAGAGTGTAAACTTTAGACCTTTGTCAGAGTGCAAGCTTTAGGCCTTTGTCAGAGTGCAAGCTTTAGGCCTGTGTCAGAATTCAAGCTTTAGGCCTGTGTCAGAGTGCAAGCTTTAGGCCTTTGTCAGAGTGCTAGCTTAATGCTTATGACAGAGTACAAGCTTTAGGCCTATGTCAGATTTCAAGCTTTAGGCCTGTGTCAGCGTGCAAGCTTTAGGCCTGTGTCAGAGTGCAAGCTTTAGGCCTTTGTCAGAGTGCTAGCTTTAGGCCTATGTCAGAATTCAAGCTTTAGGCCTGTGTCAGAGTGCAAGCTTTAGGCCTTTGTCAGAGTGCAAGCTTTATGCTTCTGTTGCAGTTCAAGCTTTAGGCTTATGACAGAGTACAAGCTTTAGGCCTATGTCAGAATTCAAGCTTTAGGCCTTTGTCAGAGTGCAAGCTTTAGGCCTATGTCAGAGTACAAGCTTTAGGCTTATGTCAGAGTGCAAGCTTTAGGCTTATGTCAGAGTGCAAGCTTTAGGCTTATGTTAGAGTGCAAGCTTTAGGCCTATGTCAGAGTGCAAGCTTTAGGCCTATGTCAGAGTGCAAGCTTTAGGTTTATGTCAGAGTACAAGCTTTAGGCCTATGTCAGAATTCAAGCTATAGGCCTTCGTCAGAGTGCAAGCTTTAGGCCTGTGTCAGAGTGCAAGCTTTAGGCCTTTGTCAGAGTGCAAGCTTTAGGTCTGTGTCAGAGTGCAAGCTTTAGGCCTTTGTCAGAGTGCTAGCTTTTGGCCTATGTCAGAGTGCAAGCTTTAGGCTTTTGTCAGAGTGCAAGCTTTAGGCCTTTGTCAGAGTGTAAACTTTAGGCCTTTGTCAGAGTGCAAGCTTTAGGCCTTTGTCAGAGTACAAGCTTTAGGCCTATGTCAGAATTCAAGCTTTAGGCCTGTGTCAGAGTGCAAGCTTTAGGCCTTTGTCAGAGTGCTAGCTTTATGCTTCTGTTGGAGTTCAAGCTTTAGGCTTATGACAGAGTACAAGCTTTAGGCCTATGTCAGAATTCAAGCTTTAGGCCTGTGTCAGCGTGCAAGCTTTAGGGCTTTGTCAGAGTTCAAGCTTTAGGCCTTTGTCAGAGTGCAAGCTTTAGGCCTTTGTCAGAGTTCAAGCTTTAGGCCTTTGTCAGAGTGCAAGCTTAAGGCCTATGTCAGAGAGAAAGCTTTAGGCCTGTGTCAGAATTCAAGCTTTAGGGCTTTGTCAGAGTTCAAGCTTTTGGCCTTTGTCAGAGTTCAAGCTTTAGGCCTATGTCAGAGTGCAAGCTTTAGGCTTATGTCATAGTGCAAGCTTTAGGCCTTTGTCAGAGTGCTAGCTTTATGCCTCTGTTGGAGTTCAAGCTTTAGGCTTATGACAGAGTACAAGCTTTAGGCCTATGTCAGAATTCAAGCTTTAGGCCTGTGTCAGAGTGCAAGCTTTAGGCCTTTGTCAGAGTGCTAGCTTTAGGCCTATGTCAGAATTCAAGCTTTAGGCCTGTGTCAGAGTGCAAGCTTTAGGCCTTTGTCAGAGTGCTAGCTTTAGGCCTTTGTCAGAGTGCAAGCTTTAGGCCTATGTCAGAATTCAAGCTTTAGGCCTGTGTCAGAGTGCAAGCTTTAGGCCTTTGTCAGAATGCTAGCTTTAGGCCTTTGTCAGAGTGCAAGCTTTATGCTTCTGTTGGAGTTCAAGCTTTAGGCTTATGACAGAGTACAAGCTTTAGGCCTATGTCAGAATTCAAGCTTTAGGCCTGTGTCAGAGTGCAAGCTTTAGGCCTATGTCAGAATTCAAGCTTTAGGCCTGTGTCAGAGTACAAGCTTTAGGCCTGTGTCAGAGTGCAAGCTTTATGCTTCTGTTGGAGTTCAAGCTTTAGGCCTGTGTCAGAGTATCAGAGTACAAGCTTTAGGCCTATGTCAGAATTCAAGCTTTAGGCCTGTGTCAGAGTGCAAGCTTTAGGCCTTTGTCAGAGTGCTAGCTTTAGGCCTTTGTCAGAGTACAAGCTTTAGGCCTATGTCAGAATTCAAGCTTTAGGTCTGTGTCAGAGTGCAAGCTTTAGGCCTTTGTCAGAGTGCTAGCTTTAGGCCTTTGTCAGAGTGCAAGCTTTAGGCCTATGTCAGAGTGCAAGCTTTAGGCCTTTGTCAGAGTGCAAGCTTTAGGCCTTTGTCCGAATGTAAACTTTAGGCCTTTGTCAGAGTGCAAGCTTTAGGCCTTTGTCAGAGTACAAGCTTTAGGCCTATGTCAGAATTCAAGCTTTAGGCCTGTGTCAGAGTGCAAGCTTTAGGCCTTTGTCAGAGTGCTAGCTTTATGCTTCTGTTGGAGTTCAAGCTTTAGGCTTATGACAGAGTACAAGCTTTAGGCCTATGTCAGAATTCAAGCTTTAGGCCTGTGTCAGAGTGCAAGCTTTAGGCCTATGTCAGACTGCTAGCTTTTGGTTCTTGTCAGAATGCAAGCTTTAGGCCTATGTCAGACTGCTAGCTTTATACCTATGTGAGTGCAAGCTTTAGGCCTATGTCAGAGTGCAAGCTTGAGGCCTATGTCAGAATGCAAGCTTGAGGCCTATGTCAGAGTGCAAGCTTTAGGTCTATTTCAGAGTGCAAGCCTTAGTCCTGTGTCAAAGTGCAAGCTTTAGGCCTATGTCAGAGTGCAAGCATTAGGCCTGTGTCAGAGTGCAAGCTTAAGGCCTGTGTCAGAGTGCAAGCTTAAGGCATGTGTCAGAGTGCAAGCTTTAGGCCTATGTCAGAGTGCTAGCTTTAGGCTTATGTCAAAGTGCAAGCTTTAGGCCTATGTCAGAGTGCAAGCTTTAGGCCTATGTCAAAGTTCAAGCTTTAGGCCTATGTCAAAGTGCAAGCTTTAGGCCTATGTCAAAGTGCAAGCTTTAGGCCTATGTTAGACTGCAAGCTTTAAGCTTCTGTTGGAGTGCAAGCTTTAGGCTTATGTCAAAGTTCAAGCTTTAAGCCTATGTCAGAGTGCAAGATTTAGGCCTATGCTAGAATGCAAGCTTAAGGCCTGTGTCAGAGTGCAAGCTTTAGGCCAATGTCAGAATGCAAGCTTTAGGCTTATGTCAGAGTGCAAGCTTTAGGCCTATGTCAGAATTCAAGCATTAGGCCTATGTCAGACTGTAAACTTTAGGCCTTTGTCAGAGTTCAAGCTTAAGACCTGTGTCAGGCTGCAAGATTTAGGCCTTTGTCAGAGTGCAAGCTTTAGGCCTATGTCAGAGTGCAAGCTTTAGGCCTATGTCAGAGTGCAAGCTTTAGGCCTATGTCAGAGTGCAACCTTGAGGCCTGTGTCAGAGTGCAAGCTTTAGGCCAATGTCAGAATGCAAGCTTTAGGCTTATGTCAGAGTGCAAGCTTTAGGCCTGTGTCAGAGTGCGTGCTTTAGGCCTATGTCAGAATGCAAGCTTTAGGCCTATGTAAGACTGCAATCTTTAGGCCTTTGTCAGAGTGCAAGCTTTAGGCCTATGTCAGAGTTAAAGCTTTAGGTCTTTGTCAGAGTTCAAGCTTTAGACCTGTGTCATGCTGCAAGCTTTAGGCCTTTATCAGAGTGCAAGCTTTAGGCCTATGTCTGAATGCAAGCTTAAGGCCTGTGTCAGAGTGCAAGCTTTAGGCCTATGTCAGTGTGCAAGCTTTAGACCTGTGTCAGAGTTCAAGTTTTAGGCCTATGCCAGAGTGCAAGCTTTGTGCCTATGTATAAGGAAAACATATTTTAACCTTAATGCCATAACAGTTTGATTCCTACGTAATTCAATTGTACTGATTTTGCAATAAGGTGATTATATACCTAAGGTATCACTAACCTTGCAAATGGCGAAAACTTGTTAAAATTATAAAAAATGAATTCAGGGAGAAGTACTCATCGCTACCTAGATTTTAGTGAAGAAATGTATTTATCCAAGTAAGTACTAATGTTTGCAAGCACAATTTAGTCTTATTCATGTTAAATAACCAATCACATAATAAAAGAAAAGAAAAAACCGTTTGCATGAGAACTCTGAAATTCACCAAAAGTAGAACCCGGAAGTAAGTTCTCCTTGAATTTCTTGAAAACCCTAACATTATTTTGACGAATTGGCACTAAACATTGTAGACCAGCATATACTTATTTCAGGTATGAGTTGCTTTGGTATATTGTTCACGAATTTTAAAGTATTAATGCAAACGGGTTTTCTTTTGTTTTACTTCCTTCCTAATTCCTTCCTTTCCTCCTTAGTAACTTCCCATCTCATCTCCTACCTTACTCGCCAATGATCCTTCATTCCATCCTTCCCAACTTCCGGCCTACAATTACTCATTCTTCCCAACCATCCTTACCTATTTTCGTTCTTACATGCTTTTATAATGGTTTGTCTAATCAAAAAAGAAACATTACTAAAATAATATTGTTGTTTGCAAAACAAAAAAACCAGGTCACACCTTATCAAGCTACTTAAAAATTCGTTATGCTTTAGAAAGTAATTATCACAGATTCGAAAAGAAAACGGCGTTTAAAATAGATCGTAACAAATGATGATGGCTAAGAACCGGCAACACTATATAAAACACTGCACCAATTTCAACTTCGAGCGACAGGATACATTATCAATAATGCAGTATGTTGAATCACGAAGTCAGAATATATGTGAGAATTTCAGTAGAACATAAAATTGAAAAAGGCCTTCCTAAAGCCTTTCAAAGTTCTTTTTTCATCTATTCTAATGTATTAGCTTTTGGGTGAATGACCGCTTCTAAGAGTTATGTATAAACTGTTAACATGACATGTATCTCAATAAATATGATGTTAAATATCTTCATTATTAATAAATGAACAGTCTCCCATAACAGAGGCAATTATTATTATCAATTATCACTTATCTTTACTGAAGGCCTTCCCAGTGTGAACATAATGTACTGTTTTTCGCCAGCAATGTTAATCTAACTCTCACTCTAACACAATAAAAACAAATTAAATATTATAAAATTTATGAGAGGAAAGTATGTCAAACCATAAACGAATGATTCTACACTGTCAAAGCAATTTAAAATAGCTTGTTGACATCGATAGTAATTTGACGTCTTTAAATGGCAATAAATAAACAGTAAATAAAGTCGAATTATTAAATTAAACGGAACCAAATAAACAAAATAAAAAAAAGGGCGAAGCATGCATATCAGGAATTGCCACACCCAAACACAGCCTCCCCATGCAGGGAGAAAAATAGTGCATGGGTTAATAATAAGTTCAAGTTCACAATATACACCACAAACAATAAACGAATATGTGAACCTGATGAGTTATCGCCTCGGAACGGTCAGTTGCAAAACAATTTGCCACTTGGTGTTTAAATCAGATTTTAGGGTGCACCAACCTCACACTTGCCCTAACTGATTCTCATATAAACATGCAAGTACAAGTTGTCTTGGTGAATAAGCTCAAACCCACCCATCAACTCAACGATATTGCATGCGAAAGCACAGAAACACATAAAACATATTAACATTTACCGCAAAACCATATTTGGACAAACATACATTATTATTATAAATATATTATTATATTTTTGCATTTCTATACCTTTTTAGTCGTTTATTTTTTATAGATACATGTATTTAATATCATTTCTTCATCTTATTCGTTTATGTAAACAACATAGGCTGCACTGGAAGTGGTTATGATCAATTATTTCCACTCAGTCTCTGTACATACAAGCAGGATAGTAATCCCACCATGATAATGAAATATGTCGAGTGTTGATTGCTCCGTCCATAGGTCAATGGGCTAGACTTTATTTTTCATGAACCCATTGCTTGAATATATTACTCACTTTTCCGATTCTTTGTAAAAGATTTTCCGAAAGAAACTTTACAAAAAAAAAACTTTGCAAACAAGAATCAATACTAACAAACCCAAATGTATTATTAACTGTTCAAATTGTTAACCTAAACAATTATCTGAAAATACAGCATTGAAGGTTCCATGTTCATCGCCATATGCATACCATCGTTTGGGATGGATCACAATTGTTCTGTTTACTGGTATAAATATTGAGTTGCTCTCAACACGGGCATAGGCGGCCTAGGCAGTTTATTGCATTTTCATTACGGCCCATGAGCTCAATCAAACCGAGCCTGCAATATTTTCATATCTGTCGTGTTCGGTGGCTTTCACAGTCCCTTTCCCTCTATAAACATACTAGTATCTTAAATTCAAAAATGTAATTTCAGAAATTACATTTTTTCTTCTTCTCATTAATCCACTTGCCTTGCATACACTTAAGGTTATAAATCAATACACTGTTTGCATTACAATACAGCATGCGACTTTACATGTTTGTCCTACGTTTTCTTTCCGATTGTATTTATGGTTGACAGCGTCGCAAAATTGTTAAATGAATTCTGCGGTCATTAGTAACTATTAGCTCACTACACATCGTTGCCTTTATTCAGGACCAGTCTTGTTGTACATGTATGTAAACAATCACTCTCTTAACACTATCAGCTCATTACATTCACATCTGTTATAGGCTGGGACTACTTTCAACTACTTTTAATTTAACTCAAAGAAATAGTTCACCAAATACATTTACAATAGCTTTGGTTTCTTCGGTTTTAATGAAAGATAGTGAAGATTTCTGTCATTTGTTTTATCTCAAGCTTTCAAATTCATAATTATAACTGTATAAAATAAGGCTGTCGAGTTTGGTCAAAAATCTTGACATTGAGCCTTTAGCAGAGATGTAAAGTGAGTGTACGGAACGACAGCTCTGCGAAGGAGATTGGTAAACAACTAGAACTCGATAAGACTTTTAAAATACTTTTTTTTTAAAGAACACAAATTAAACAAAAAACAGTAAAACCCCTCATTAAAACTACACAAAAATGAAGACCACCCTGATAAAAAGTCATTCAAATATTTCAATTTCTACCCCGGAATTAAGACCCTTAATACACTACTACTGAGACAATCCTATTATTATTTATGCCAAATTGACTATTTTTTTTCCAGTCCCAGAGCTGGTCTTACTTAGAGAGGGTTCACTGATTTTTTTTTAAACTTTATGTGTGTCACACTAATTCCTGCACTCTTCTCTCGGTTAAATCTATGCAAATTTACACAAAAAAGGGATATTGAAATAATTTTTTTCAAACCTTCACTGTAACAGTTAATACAAATAGCGTGAGTATATATAAAATAAATAACAATATAATAAAAAGTATATATAACATAAATAACAATATAATAAAATCTTTACAGTTTAGACAAGTGTTGAATTGTGTGTGAGTTAAATATACGTGTATATGATACGACAAACAAAATTAACCCTTTACTCCATATATACGCCTTTTATGACCTGGGTCGCCATTTAAGATCCAGATCAGTTTACACAACTGTGCTCATTCTCTCACCAGAGGGCGTGCTACACAAGTTTCGCTTACACCTCTGTCAACGCCCGATGTACAAGATTCTTGTACAAAATATAAATAATGAGTAAAATGCTCGTGAGATTATTTTGATCTCTGTATATTTTACTTAAAATGAAAATGGGTATATTTATTTTTTTTAGAACAATGTTTAAGATATATTTTAACCCAAATTTTCGGGGAACTATTTTGCGGTGTGACGATAGAATATCACGTGTATGAGAACTACTTTTCCCGGCGTTGACAGAGGTGTAAGCGAAACTTGTGTAGCACGCCCTCTGGTGAGAGAATGAACTGTGCTATCAGATCTGAAACAACAATGTTCTCCTGCTCAGAAATAACCCAATGAATCTAAAAAGAAATGTTTAGATCCAGATCAGACGGCACGGATGCGCCGGATCTGGATCTAAACTTTTTGCTCACGCAATAAATGCCTTATCTAAGGTATAGGGTTAAGGAAAACTGTAACCCGTTTTGTCTTATTCAGTCCGCAGTATGTTTTAAAAGTCAAGATTACAATAACAAACCGGTGTCGCCTTGTTTTGTTACTCCAACCAATTACCTACTACCTACCATGTTCCGTTTTTGTTGTTTTTTTTTTATCTTGTACAATATTCTTGTCATATAAATCTTTGCCATCAATGTAATGATTTTACATAAAAAGACAGCAAATGTCACTTATTTGCGAAGACCACATCGTTTATATTAGGCCTTTATTTTATTTGTAAAACAGTTATAAACCAGTACCCTTTACAAATAATAGTCCGTTCCGGTAGAGTAATTTGGTATTAGCCTGTTTGCATCTTTGGATTCTGACTGTACTTAGATGCAGTGCACGACAGACATAACATAATGGAAGAAAAGGCTAGTTTCTTGATATCAGGTAAGAAACAGTTTATTATCATTACAAAAGATAATTAAAATAAAAGAGGATAACTTAAACCTTAAGAATATATTTATAATTTTACTTATTTTTTTTTTACTTTGTCTCAATACTGTAACTTTCACATAATTTCGAAACTCACATTGATTATTTTATTGAATTTTATCTATTAAAGAATATTTTTTACTTAATGTTTCTAAATATCATTTGTTTTCTTCGGATCGTGTGAGCTAAGATCCAGTTATTTAAAATTAATATTCAATTTTTATTAGAAAATCCTGAAAATACAATAATTATTATTAGGCCCATCCGAGATATAAGGCCGTTTACATTCGTCATGAATGATCATCGATATATTAGAAAATTATACAAATTTCTCTATAAAAACTTTGTACTAATAAATGCTATTAATATATCTTAATTTTACTAACGTGTTGGTGATTGGATATAAATAAAATTTTAGGGAGTTTTTAGATTTTAAAGATTTTGTAAAAATATGTAAAAAAAGATGATGTATTCCAAACAGTATGCCCGTAAGGAAGCTTGCTGCATTGACAATATGCTGGGCTTTTGGGCCAAAAAGCAATTATTATATAATTTATAAGTTTGAATCAAATTATTATTTACAAATTAAGAAGACTGACAGTCTTTATTTTGTGACAAAAAGTGAATCAGGAACTGCCAAATCCAGAAGACATCGATTGATAGTTTTATTTCGGTACGGAGAACATATTACATGGTCATCTAAAACAACATGTACGGTACAAATATACATTCATACATGACATGAGAATAAATAAGCCATGACATGGCACACAAACACCTAGGATAACACAAAAAGAGAGACTTATTTCCATTGTGGTCCTTTTTGTTGTTAAATCTAACCGAACCCTAGAATCCCGTTTAACACCCCCCCCCCCCCCCCCCCCCCATTTGTTTTGACACTGACCGTTTCAAGGCGGTAACTCATCGTATTCTCATATTCTCATTTCCGTAAATTGTTTATGGTGTCTACTTTGAAATTGATAATTTGGGGCGCGTCACGGGAAAAAGAGCCTTCGGACAGTTGACGTCAATCTTTGATGTGACGTCATAAATTTGAGCAGACGACATTACTTACTATGCATTTCGCGGTAAAAATACCATTTTTTATTGTCAAAATCTGTAACAAAATCACATATTAGTTATAAGAAATTGATTTATAGTTGTAAGTTCTTTCTAAATTTAGTAAAAACTACAATATCACCAAAAATGACCGAAGGTACCTTTTCCCGTGACGTGCCCCATTTTATAACTCATGTTCTCTTTTTCTCCTTCTAACTGTGTAGGAAGGCTGTTTCTTCTGGATGTGACATTTCCTGATATGCATATTTCACATTTTTCGAATTACATCGAATTCCGTTTCGCGTAAAAGAGTGGGTGAAACGGGTAAAAATTAGTTTATGATCATATTAGATCATTTTAAATTGTGTTTAAAGATGATCTTTAGTGGATTGTAATTTACAGTAGCGATGTGGATGCTGGTCATATTTACGCAAACTTATTGTTGATTGTTTAGGTACAAACTCAATATCAATAATTTTCGGATCATTTTGACAACGCGTTCACTTTTATGTGCAGTCTTGAAGTACTTCTTAATAAAGCAAATCAAATCGATTTCATACGCACATCATCGTTTTAAATAAAAATTGGTACTGTACACATGTGTTAATATTGAGTTGCGCTCCACCCGAGGCTAGGCAGTTATATGCATTTCCATTTACTGCTATATGCATTTCCATTTACTGCTCATTAACAGACTCGGTCAAAAAGAGCCTGCAATATTTTCTAGTTGTCTTTTTCGTTGGCTTTCAAAGTTTCTTTAATATCTATTTTACAAGAAAATCACACGTTTTATAGCTTGAAGTTTTGCGGTAAATAAGTTATGCCTTTTTTACTTTTTGGTCATGCAATCATAATTTTTATACCAATGGTTCTGTACGTTTTTGCGTAGGTGCGTTGGCTAAGGTTAATTCATCACAACATCTTGTAGAGTTTTGTTAAGGAAAAGTTTTAGGGGAAAGCAAAAGGCTAGAGCACCCTTCATTGTTTGCAGAATCTCATATTTTATTCATAGATGTTTTTGTTATTTTTGCTTGGCTCTTTCTAACTTGCATTTCGAAAATACTAAGCAATATCGATAAGTACTACGAAATTCCATAATTTGAATTTAACAAACCATCTGATTTCGAATAGAACTTGTATACCTTATGTTAAAAAACGAAATATGTGTATCAGGAATAGGCCCAACCAGAACACACAGCCTACACACATACAGCCAGAAAAGGTGAGATGAAAAGTGGCCATGGGTTTATACAATGATCAATAATAAGACACTACAAATATTTAACGAAAAAGGAACCTGAGGCGTTACCGCCTTGGAACGGTCACTGGCAAAATAATTTGCAACTGGGGGGGGGGGGGGTGTTTAAACCTGGATCTAGGGTGCACAAATATTTTTGAAAATGAAAAACATTTATTTTTAATTCCTTTTTTCTCTAGCTACATTGATGCATCTTAACACATGCATACTTTAATATAAGCAATATACCAAAATCTCGGCTGTCCTTTAAACTTTTTTATTGTCACATTTTTTTCTGTTAAACATTTCTGTTACACATTCTAAGAAGCACCAAGTTGATGATTAAATTATGGATAGTGTTTATCCTAGTAAATCATGCAAACAAGTCTGCAGCTGCGGCTTTTTTCCTTTTGTTTTTTTCATCATCTATCCGTTTAACTTTTCTCTTACACATGCTAAGAAACACCAAGCAGTGTACATTACGTCCCCCATAGTACAATAACGGTATAACTCCTTCTATTTCAAAGGCACTTATACCTTTATTGCACTAATGTTGCGAAATTGTAGTTAATCACGCAGATCAGTTGTCCCCTTTTGTATTTTCTTCATCTTTTATGTTTACCATTTCTGTTACACATTCTAAGAAACAACAAGCTAAGCATTAAATTATGGAAAATGTATATCGTAGTTAATCACACAAACAGGTCTGCAGCTGCGACTGTCTCCTTTTGTTTTTTTCTTTATCTTTTATGTTTACTATTTTTGTTACACATTCTAAGAAACACCAAACTGAGCATTAAATCATGGACAGTGTCTATCGTAGTTAATCATGCAAACAGGTCTGCAGCTGCGACTTACAAGGATTTACATATATCATGTCGTCACATCTTGTTAGTAAGTTGTTTAAAAGCCAACACTCTGATTAAATGTACATATTTATTATACTTGTCTACCAACACGTGCACACAGGTGAAATTATTTTTATCCCATTCTTGTGCCGTTTTTTTTATTCTTCAATTATTAAAAAATGTGATGACTTGACACATCAATATTGTTTGTTGTATCTTCATCGACCAAAAGTACTAAGAGCCTACTAAATGTTGAAATTAAAAAAACAAACACAAAATAGTCAATACTAGTAATAACCGCGTTCAGAAAACAAACCCTCCCAACACTTCAAAACATTATAGAAAAGTATATAAAAAATATCAGGAATGGCTACATCCAGAAAACACTGCCTTTTTAGACAGCCAACAAGTAGAGAGGGGGAGGGGAAAGGGACATGGGTAATAAAATAATCAATTTCAAAATAGACACCACAAACAATTAAGGAGAAAGAGAACCCGAAGGGTTACCGCGTTGGAACGGTCAGTGGCAAAACAATCAGAGAGTGTAATATAATCAAATTCATGAAAAGACATCAAACACAATTAAAACTATACCACACAATTAACAAAAACAAAGAGGACACGAGGTTTAACCGCTCCGGTATACTTTCATCTTCTATATTGTAACTAATGCGTTCAATCGAATTTAAATATTGGCTACAAGGAGGTCATTCCATTGTCTACACATTTTAACTACAGTTTTTGAGCGGATCACAGTTTTCAAGTAAATATATGTTTGTCCATCCTTTTCCGTCAGTCAGTATATCTATCTCTCCCCGACCTAATTTCTTTCACCCTTCCCTTGTCTTCTCTCTCTCTCTCTCTTTCTCTCTCTCCTCCATGTTTCTTTATTTTAACATTCTGTATTGTTAGAGAGTTTGTGTTTTCCAGCGGCTGGCATTCAGTTATATGCGTATTTCACTTTGTTGTTTCACTATTAGATATACAAGATGGCGAACAATGCACAGAATATAGTATGTGCGAAGATTCAGACGAAAGCATCATCACGAGGTCCTTCCATTGCGACTCATTTTGTTGTGGTACACAATGTTTAAGATACTGCTGCGACGAGAGGGTGTAAGTTGTTTCTTTCCTTTCTTCCTATGTTTTTCCATGGTCTGTTCTGTAAAATTAAACTTTTTCAGTTTGTGCTCGTTTAAATGGTAACTACAAGTCAAAGAGTGTAACCACTCTCGGTTAACTCTGATAAAATAAACCCTAACCAACATAGATAAAAATCAGGTTTTCTTTTCTTTTATCAGTTTTGTTTGGTTTTTAATCAATGTCAAAAGTTGAGTGAGAAGCCTTTGTGGACATGTCAACTTACGATTAACATCAATGTTAAAAGTTAAGTGAGAAGCCTTTGTCGACATGTCAACTTACGATTAACATCAATGTTAAAAGTTGAGTGAGAAGCATTTGTCGACATGTCAACTTACGATTAACATCAATGTTAAAAGTTGAGTGAGAAACATTTGTCGACATGTCAACTTACGATTAACATCAATGTTAAAAGTTGAGTGAGAAGCATTTGTCGACATGTCAAATTACGTACGATTAACATCAATTTTAAAAGTTGAGTGAGAAGCATTTGTCGACATGTCAACTTACGATTAACATCAATGTTAAAAGTTGAGTGAGAAGCATTTGTCGACATGTCAACTTACGATTAACATCAATGTTAAAAGTTGAGTGAGAAGCCTTTGTCGACATGTCAACTTACGATTAACATCAATGTTAAAAGTTGAGTGAGAAGCCTTTGTCGACATGTCAACTTACGATTTACATCAATGTTAAAAGTTGAGTGAGAAGCCTTTGTCGACATGTCAACTTACGTACGATGAACATCAATGTTAAAAGTTGAGTGAGAAGCATTTGTCGACATGTCAACTTACGATTAACATCAATGTTAAAAGTTGAGTGAGAAGAATTTGTCGACATGTCAACTTACGTACGATAAACATCAATGTTAAAAGTTGAGTGAGAAGCCTTTGTCGACATGTCAACTTACGATTAACATCAATGTTAAAAGTTGAGTGAGAAGCATTTGTCGAAGTGTCAATTTACGATTAACATCAATGTTAAAAGTTGAGTGAGAAGCTTTTTGTCGACATGTCAACTTACGATTAACACCAATGTTAAAAGTTGAGTGAGAAGCATTTGTCGACATGTCAACTTACGTACGATTAACATCAATGTTAAAAGTTGAGTGAGAAGCATTTGTCGACATGTCAACTTACGATTAACATCAATGTTAAAAGTTGAGTGAGAAGCATTTGTCGACATGTCAACTTACGATTAACATCAATGTTAAAAGTTGAGTGAGAAGCATTTGTCGACATGTCAACTTACGTACGATTAACATCAATGTTAAAAGTTGAATGAGAAGCATTTGCCGACATGTCAACTTACGATTAACATCAATGTTAAAAGTTGAGTGAGAAGCCTTTGTCGACATGTCAACTTACGATTAACATCAATGTTAAAAGTTGAGTGAGAAGCATTTGTCGACATGTCAACTTACGATTAACATCAATGTTAAAAGTTGAGTGAGAAGCCTTTGTCGACATGTCAACTTACGATTAACACCAATGTTAAAAGTTGAGTGAGAAGCATTTGTCGACATGTCAACTTACGTACGATTAACATCAATGTTAAAAGTTGAGTGAGAAGCATTTGTCGACATGTCAACTTACGATTAACATCAATGTTAAAAGTTGAGTGAGAAGCATTTGTCGACATGTCAACTTACGATTAACATCAATGTTAAAAGTTGAGTGAGAAGCATTTGTCGACATGTCAACTTACGTACGATTAACATCAATGTTAAAAGTTGAATGAGAAGCATTTGCCGACATGTCAACTTACGATTAACATCAATGTTAAAAGTTGAGTGAGAAGCCTTTGTCGACATGTCAACTTACGATTAACATCAATGTTAAAAGTTGAGTGAGAAGCATTTGTCGACATGTCAACTTACGATTAACATCAATGTTAAAAGTTGAGTGAGAAGCCTTTGTCGACATGTCAACTTACGATTAACATCAATGTTAAAAGTTGAGTGAGAAGCATTTGTCGATATGTCAACTTACGATTAACATCAATGTTAAAAGTTGAGTAAAAAGCATTTGTCGACATGTCAACTTACGTACGATTAACATCAATGTTAAAAGTTGAGTGAGAAGCATTTGTCGACATGTCAACTTACGATTAACATCAATGTTAAAAGTTGAGTGAGAAGCATTTGTCGACATGTCAACTTACGATTAACATCAATGTTAAAAGTTGAGTGAGAAGCCTTTATCGACATGTCAACTTACGTACGATTAACGTCAATGTTAAAAGTTGAGTGAGAAGCATTTGTCGACATGTCAACTTACGATTAACATCAATGTTAAAAGTTGAGTGAGAAGCCTTTGTCGACATGTCAACTTACGATTAACATCAATGTTAAAAGTTGAGTGAGAAGCATTTGTCGACATGTCAACTTACGATTAACATCAATGTTAAAAGTTGAGTGAGAAGCCTTTGTCGACATGTCAACTTACGATTAACATCAATGTTAAAAGTTGAGTGAGAAGCATTTGTCGACATGTCAACTTACGATTAACATCAATGTTAAAAGTTGAGTGAGAAGCCTTTATCGACATGTCAACTTACGTACGATTAACATCAATGTTAAAAGTTGAGTGAGAAGCATTTGTCGGTCACATGTCAACTTACGATTAACATCAATGTTAAAAGTTGAGTGAGAAGCATTTGTCGATATGTCAACTTACGATTAACATCAATGTTAAAAGTTGAGTAAAAAGCATTTGTCGACATGTCAACTTACGTACGATTAACATCAATGTTAAAAGTTGAGTGAGAAGCATTTGTCGACATGTCAACTTACGATTAACATCAATGTTAAAAGTTGAGTGAGAAGCATTTGTCGACATGTCAACTTACGATTAACATCAATGTTAAAAGTTGAGTGAGAAGCCTTTATCGACATGTCAACTTACGTACGATTAACATCAATGTTAAAAGTTGAGTGAGAAGCATTTGTCTACATGTCAACTTACGATTAACATCAATGTTAAAAGTTGAGTGAGAAGCCTTTGTCGACATGTCAACTTACGATTAACATCAATGTTAAAAGTTGAGTGAGAAGCATTTGTCGACATGTCAACTTACGATTAACATCAATGTTAAAAGTTGAGTGAGAAGCCTTTGTCGACATGTCAACTTACGTACGATTAACATCAATGTTAAAAGTTGAGTGAGAAGCGTTTGTCGACATGTCAACTTACGTACGATTAACATCAATGTCAAAAGTTGAGTGAGAAGCATTTGTCGACATGTCAACTTACGATTAACATCAATGTTAAAAGTTGAGTGAGAAGCCTTTGTCGACATGTCAACTTACGATTAACATCAATGTTAAAAGTTGAGTGAGAAGCCTTTATCGACATGTCAACTTACGATTAACATCAATGTTAAAAGTTGAGTGAGAAGCATTTGTCGACATGTCAACTTACGATTAACTTCAATGTTAAAAGTTGAGTGAGAAGCCTTTGTCGACATGTCAACTTACGATTAACATCAATGTCAAAAGTTGAGTGAGAAGCATTTGTTGACATGTCAACTTACGATTAACATCAATGTTAAAAGTTGAGTGAGAAGCCTTTGTCGACATGTCAACTTACGATTAACATCAATGTTAAAAGTGAGTGAGAAGCATTTGTCGTCATGTCAACTTACGATTAACATCAATGTCAAAAGTTTGAGTGAGAAGCATTTGTCGACATGTCAACTTACGATTAACATCAATGTTAAAAGTTGAGTGAGAAGCCTTTGTCGACATGTCAACTTACGATTAACATCAATGTTAAAAGTTGAGTGAGAAGCATTTGTCGACATGTCAACTTACGATTAACATCAATGTTAAAAGTTGAGTGAGAAGCCTTTGTCGACATGTCAACTTACGATTAACATCAATGTTAAAAGTTGAGTGAGAAGCCTTTGTCGACATGTCACATTACATGTCTACTAACGATGAATATCAATGTCAAAAGTTTGGTGAGAAATCTTTGTCGACATGTCAACTTACGATGAAAATAAATGTCTCATAGTTGTGTGAACGCCGGGCCTTGTGTTTGAAATTTCGCTATTTATCGAAATTCGTCATTTAAATATCGTTATTTCTCTGTCCATAGTCTATCCTGCCTTGGTCTATACCGGTTGACGAGCGCTGAAACTCATAAATGCCATTATGGTACATATTATTTTTATGACTGTATCGCATATTTTATTCTTACAGTATCGTATATCTTATTCTTACAGTATCGTATATCTTTTTCTTACAGTATCGTATATCTTAATTATTCTAAATGTATCGTATATCTTACTCTAAATATATCGTTTATCTTATTCTAAATATATCGTATATCTTATTCTGAAGATATCTATCATTCTCAATGAATAATATATCTTATTTTAAATGTAACGAATATCTTATTCTAAAAGTATCGTATATCTTATTCTAAATGAATTGTATATCTTGTTCTAAATGTGTCGCATATCTTATTTCAGGGTAACGAATAAAGATATGATTATTTTAAATGTAACGTATATCTTATTTTAAAAGTATCATATATCTTATTCTAAATGAATTGTATATCTTTTTCTAAATGTGTCGCATATCTTATTTCAGAGTAACGAATAAAGATATGATTATTGCCGCTATCACACTCGGGGTTTTCTTGGCCTTTCTCATAATCTCCACTTGGGTGATATATTGGTACTGGACGCATCGACCAACGGGAATACCGGCAATACGATTGCAGTCATCTATATCAAAGTATCCAGGTTGGTTATCGCTATATTTGAGCCACACCAACCCATTCTTGTTACGAATATTCTTTCTAAAGAATATTTATAGTTAGAAATTAGTTTTGAACGAAAGCAATGCAAATGTAAAAAGAAAACTGAGTGGGCGAGAAAGAGTGGTGGTAAATAGGTACCTGAATCCAAACCTCATCCGCTTACAACAAAAAGTTATTTGATTTGAGTTTAGAAATAAATAAAGTGAAAAATTAAATTTTTTTGGATGATGTTACCTCATCAAGACAACCCTGAACCCATACCCCCATAACCCCACTCTCACCTTTAACCACTCAATATGTCTTATAAAAATATTTGTAATTTGTTTTATACCTATTGATTTATTGATTTAGCATTATATAGAAAAGAACGTGAATAGAAACTTTAACCATAGAATTCTAATATCATAGAGGGATGTAATTCAATCAAAATGCAAATAAGAAGTATGGTACTTGACAAACCAACATTTTTTGTAACAACAATAAAATTGATATGGGCAATTTTATTAAGTAAGCAGTTTAAATCTACATAGGCCTACATGATAGAATATCAAATGTATATTGTAGTATATTTATATGTTTTTAGAAATTTACTTTTGCAATTTTAAGAAAATACCCTACACGCCGTCAACAGTTCTGAAAGTCACAGTACAAGCACGGAGAGTATAGAGATGCACACAGTGGAGGCACATAAAGCTGTTCCGGAATCGACGAAACTTTACTTGCCGTTTGAAAAATATGGATACTTATCCGAAACTACAATAGATGACTTTGGGCATGATCGGAGTTGTCTTACGAACGCTGTGTAAAAGACGGTCCTTCAACGATATTGTTTTACGAACGATGTGTAAAAGACGGTCCTTCAACGATATTGTTGTACGAACGATGTGTAAAAGACGGTCCTTCAACGATATTGTTTTACGAAAGATGTGTAAAAGACGGTCCTTCAACGATATTGTTTTAGGAACGATGTGTAAGACGGTCCTTCAACGATATTAGTTTACGAAAGATGTGTAAAAAACGGTCCTTCAACTATATTGTTTTATGAACGATGTGTAAAAGACGGGTTTTCAACGATGTTGTTTTACGAACGATGTGTAAGACGGTTCTTCAACGATATTGTTTTACGAACGATGTGTAAAGACGGTTCTTCTACGATATTGTTTTACGAAAGATGTGCAAAAGCTGGTTCTTCAACGATATTGTTTTACGAACGATGTGTAAAAGACGGTCTTTCAACTATAGGGTTTGTGTAAAAAAACAAATCGAGGGTGATAAGTTTAAAGAAATAAATCAAGGGAGATAAGTTTAAATAAACAAATCAAGGGAGATAAGTTGAACTAAACAAATCAAGGGATATAAGTTTAGAAAAACAAATCAAGGGATATATAAGTTTAAATAAATAAGTCGAGGGAGATACGTCAAAATAAACAAACCAAGGGAGATAAGTTTACATAAACAAATCAAGGCAATACATAACATAACATAAGATGTTCACGATTTTATGAGTGACCATGTAAATTCATGACAAATGTGAATAAGAAGATTGTATTGTCTTAATGAATAAGAAATATAACATAATACCATTGTAATATTCTATGTTGATCGATTTGGTCGGATTGTTCTGTTAAGACTGCATCACATACTGTTGAATATTGTTTTTGTTTTAAGAGTCAGATTTTTGCGCATGTCATCCTACTCATACACTCAAGGATAAAGAATTCCAAATGAAGTTTTGCAGCATAATTTCAGTATTATTGTTGTTCAAACCTTGTAATAATAATTATTATATTGACTCCAATGTTATAAAACTGAACTTCAGATCTCAAGCTCTTTTGTCATTCAGTTTTGAGACTATGTCCAGTTTCAGTCAGTCAGATTGCTAAGATCTGAGACTGGTTTCCATTCTTATTTTTATAACATCTGAGATCAGTTAAATTTAATTTTTGATAATGTTTGCAAGATAGTTCTAACATGTGTGATAAAATAAAATATAGGCATTGTATACTTAAGGACTTTGAAAACGCACCCTTGGGATAAGTGTATATAAACATAGAAGACGCCTTTTATATCAAACATATTATATAGCTGTGTAAAGTACAACTCATTGCCGTCATTTTGATACCAAAATATTTAAAATTGGTTCATTGATAATAAAAATATCGCGTGTTCAAGACAGTAACCCTGAAATCAAAAGTAACACTTTAGCCAATACAAGCGTTCGTTTTCAATGATATGCCTTTAATTGTAATGCAAGCTCTATAGGCGTGAAGTGTTACTTTTGATTTTAGGGTTACTGTCTTTAACTCGCAATATCTTTTATATAAATAGACCAATCTTAAATATTTTACTATCAAACTGACGGCAATGAATTGTACTTTACAAAGGTATGTGAAACATTTCATTTCAAAGGCCTTTTCCAAGTTAAAATACACTTATCCCAAGGGTGCGTTTTCAAAGTCCTTAAGTATATATATGCAAGAAGTGATTTTTTTAGATCTTGAAACCCTTCACTCAAGGAATTTGACTGTTATCCTATGGCGAACATGGTAGATATGGGGCACGTCACGGGAAAAGGTACCTTCGGCCATTTTTAGTGATATTTTAGTTTTTACTAAATTAAGAAAGAACTAACAAATACTAATCAATTTCTTATCACTGAAATGTGATTTTGTTAAACATTTTGACGATAAAATGGTATTTTTACCGCGAAATGCATAATAAATAATGTCGTCTTCTCAAATTTATGACGTCATTTCAATGATTGACGTCAATTGTCCGAAGGTACCTTTTCCCGTGACGCGCCCCATATGGTAGATCCAGATCAGCCGGCATGTCCGCGTTAGTCGTTAACTCAGTATATACACTCTTCGAGTTTGATTTTTTAGCTTATTGCTAACCAAAACTTAAACAATATAAATCCTGATAAATAGACCCGGATGTGCCGGCTGATTTGGGTCAACACTGTTATTCATATAAAACCATTATAAAGTAAAGGGTTAAAGTACATAGATTAGAAAAGGTGTCCTAAACTGGTGGCAAGCTTTTGTGCAACCATGAGTTTTACCATCTTTCGTCGGCTGCCATGCCTTTAAGTAGTGCCTATTCAGATGATTTAACAAGATGCAGTTAATTAACTCAAAAGCTGCCAAAACCGTTTTTAACACCTGTTACAGAGTAATAATAATTATTGTACTTTTGACGGCTGTGATAAATTTTAGTTTTGACAATGTTAATCTGTAGTAATTTCTAATGTGGTAAACATTGTACACTTGAATAATGTTGCGTTTAAATGAATTGTGTGTTTCAGCCTGCTAAGAGGTTATTTCTGTTCTGTAGTATTGTTAAGTTTTTTTATTGTATTGCTAAGTAAACTAGAAGACAAACGCCCGTCTGTTATGTTATTTAAAATTGTATTTACTCATTATTGTAACTTGCTGGCGATATTACTTCAAATTAAAAGAAGACGCAAACATAAGAACAGGCAAATATTGGCAAAATGTTTTGGGAATAAGAAGGCTTGTCGGCACAAATATAGTGATAATAGATGCAAAGTGAAATGAAGTGGTCAACACTTTACACCAGTTGGCTAATGAAACTTACGTTTTCTCCTCTTCACAATCACCATTATATACGATTGTAAAATATTAGTGTTAACAGTTAACATGCCTTGCCAATGTAAATACTGCCAACTCATCTTGTTTATAAGTAGTGTAATATAGTAAAATATATATGAATATCATAATCTTTTAAGACCTTCGATATAGTTGACTTAGTCAGGTTGCAAAGAAAGAAAGAAAAGAACATGTACCGATCAAATACATTGATACGTTAACTAAACTGCGAGTGTGCATATTGTAACATTAATTCGTGGAAAATAAACTTTAAATTGCTGACTTCTCCTTAAATGTTCGAATGGCCTCCAACAACATTTACCATTGCATGAATTGCAATTAATTACACAGGTGGTTTGTGTATCCACTGCTTGATTAATCGACTAAATAACAAAACCCAAATATAGTTTTATGACTACAGTTTTTAAACTGAAGGGAAATGCCCATTATCATATATCTTTTCTTTAGACATTTTTATCATTGATATTTCTTCTTTCACGTCAGTGTGTATAACATGTTAATTCTAGTTTATGACATGTACTATTAGTTCTGTATGATAACATTGCGAAGGTTAATTAATACAAACCGAATTTTTACTCGCTGCTCAATATTCAAGGTTATGGTGAGAGACCTTTAAATAAAATGTTTGTTTGTTTTTATTTTGTTTTATTTTTCTTACTTACTTACTTTCTTACTTACTTACTAACTTACTTACTTTATTATTTATTTATTTCTTTATTAATTACTTGATCGACATTTTTATTTATTTATTTATTTATTGTGATTAATCATTTAATATAATTTTTTTCTAATGAAAAACTTCTAAATTATAACCTTATTTTTATCTTTTTTTCTGAATCATGTTGCCTCTATCAGGGTGCGAACCCGCACCGTCACGGCGACAGCGCCTAGCCCTGCAATTCCGAGGACGCAACGAATTAAGCTAACCGGGACAACTCCAAAAAGGTTGATCGGATAGCCCTGATTTACGTTATCATCACTATATGAAGATCAGCTCATCTGGTGTTATATTGGACTTGGATTGAGCAACGATACTTCTTTGGTATGCACTTTTGACAAGAATATTCGTAAAAATGCAAAAAAGTAAACATAACATATGTAAAACTTTTTCGTAAACTTTATAATGTTAATGCACATTATTTGGATGGTATCTAGTTCATAACATAACCAGAGCACAATTTCGTGATTGTAAGAAATATCGACTCGTCTAGTCATGTTGTAAGCATTATAACACCTGTTCATGCGGTTTCTTACACAGCTATTTTGAATTCCCGGATTTAAATTACGATACTATTTAAAGTTGCCTGTTGTAAAACGTACAATTTATCACTGGGCGGAGTTAACATTCACAACGCAGTATCGGGAGGGCGTTTTTTGATGAATTTTTGACCAATTAAAATCAGAAACATTCTTAACGACACAAAACGATTAAAGCATCTACCAAGAAAATCTACATAAAAGATACTTCCAAATCATAACTTCAGCTGCAATTTAAAATCACTATCACCGGCTGTCCCATTTCCGGCGCCCTCATGTTTCCGGTGGCCCTGGAAAAGTTTTACTAATTCTGTCAAATTACGTCAGATCCGGGTCAGTGCATTTGTTTACACAGGCAACATCCTTCTCAATGAAATTGAAAATAGGTCAAATTGGAGATTGCAACCTTAAGTTTTGACATAAAATACCCCTGCATATAAAATTTTACCTTGTTTTGCTATTCCCCGAAATTCCCGTTGATTGCATTCATTTTTTTGCAAAATATCCAAATGTTTACAGTTTTCAATGGTTTCCCAGCAGAAGAAGGACACCATGCTTGCAGCGCCACCGCCAAAAAAATTCTATATTATAGTGAAAACTGTTCATTTAAACACAAATGTTTATTCCCAACGTTTCAGGGGGATAAACCCCCCTTCTTCAAGGGGCTTTTACATAGAAACACTAAATGTTTACATATCACTTTCTAAATGCAACTTCAGCGACGTTACACATTAATGACGTTATGACGTCATACATTTTGGCGTCAAAATTAAACACATGTAATATTATATTACATGTGTTTAATTTTGACGCCAAAATGTATGACGTCAGTGACGTCATTAATGTGTAACGTCGCTGAAGTTGCATTTAGAAAGTGATATGTAAACATTTAGTGTTTCTATGTAAAAGCCCCTTGAAGAAGGGGGGTTTATCCCCCTGAAACGTTGGGAATAAACATTTGTGTTTAAATGAACAGTTTTTATATTGTGTTTCTTGAGAACTTTTTTATATTATAGTGTACAGAAAAAATAGCGCGACAGAAATTACTGGACTCTTACAGCTATTTCTGAATTGTTTACTAATTGAATTTTAATTGAATATCACATTTTTGTTAATTTCACATTTTTCTCCTGCATTCTGCAGTGCAATAATCCTGAAAGTTGTTCTTACATACATTTTGACCCTGACCAACTTATCAATGCATATTTTGCTGTCAGAGATGGAAAAATGTCTTACTATAAAGCAGCAAGACCTTTGGGGGGTGCAAAGTTCTATGTTGCATGACAGATTACTTAGCATATCAATTTGGAGACT
Organism: Corbicula japonica; assembly: GCA_038501625.1. Lineage (NCBI taxonomy): Eukaryota > Metazoa > Mollusca > Bivalvia > Venerida > Cyrenidae > Corbicula > Corbicula japonica. The sequence continues at coordinate 768,205 of JAZAYU010000152.1, forward strand.
TAAAAATCTGGACCACCATCTCCATTTTTTTACAGTTCAGGAAGCACTCCTTGCTCGACAACTCAGGACCATGAATGAAGTAGACTATGGATATAGTCATCATGAAACAATATATTTAGAAAAGACTTCACTAGTATACCGTTGGGACTTATAGACAGGGAGGATCCATTAACTGAAATAATTGCTATATACTTTTTTTTAGCTCACCTGAGCTGGCTCAGGGTGAGCTATTAGGATCGATGAATGTCCGTCGTCCGTCGTCTGTCGTCCGTCGTCCGTCCACACTTAGTTCGTTAACACTCTAGCGGTCACATTTTTTCTCCGATTGTCATGAAACTTGGTCAGAATGTTTGTCCCAATGATTTCTCGGACGAGTTCAAATATGGGTCATCTGGGTCCAAAAACTAGGTCACTGTTACTAAAAATAGAATTTTCTTGTTAACACTCTAGCGGTCACATTTTTGCTCCGATTGTCATGAAACTTGGTCAGGATATTAGTCCCAATAATTTCTCGGACGACTTCAAATATGGGTCATCTGGGTCCAAAAACTAGTTCACTGTTACTAAAAATGGAATTTTTATGTTAACACTCTAGCGGTCACATTTTTGATCCGATTGTCATGAAACTTGGTCAGGATGTTTGTCCCAATGATTTCTCGGACGAGTTCGAATATGGGTCATCTATGTCCAAAAACTAGGTCACCATAACTATAAATAGAATTTTCTTGTTAACACTCTAGAGGTCACATTTTTGCTCCGATTGTCATGAAACTTGGTCAGGATGTTTGTTCAAATGATTTCTCGAAAGAGTTCGAATATGTGTCATCTGGGTCCAAAAACTAGGTCACTGTTGCTAAAAATAGAATTTTCTTGTTAACACTCTAGCGGTCACAATTTTGCTCTGATTGTCATGAAACTTGGTTTGGATGTTTGTCCCAATGATTTCTCAGACGAGTTTGAATATGGGTCATCTGGGTCCAAAAACTAGGTCACTGTTACTAAAAATAGAATTTTCTTGTTAACACTCTAGCAGTCACATTTTTGCTCCGATTGTCATGAAACTTGGTCAGGATGTTTTTCCCAATGCTTTCTCGGACGAGTTCGAAAATGGGTAATTTGGGTCCAAAAACTAGGTCACTGTTTCTGAAAATAGAATTTTCTTGTTAACACTCTAGCAGTCACCTGTTTGCTCTGAATGTCATGAAACTTGGTCAGGATGTTTGTCCCAATGATTTCTCGGACGAGTTCGAATATGGGTCATCTGGGTCCAACAACTAGGTCACTGTTACTAAAAATAGAATTTTCTTGTTAACACTCTATCGGTCACATTTTTTCTCCGATTGTCATGAAACTTGGTCAGGATGTTTGTCCCAATGATTTCTCGGACGAGTTCGAATATGGGTCATCTGGGTCTAAAAAACTAGGTCACTGTTACTAAAAATAGAATTTTCTTGTTAACGCTCTAGCGATCACATTTTTGCTCCGATTGTCATGAAACTTGGTCAGGATGTTTGTCCCAATGATTTCTTTGACGAGTTCGAATATGGGTCCAACAACTAGGTCACTGTTACTAAAAATAGAATTTTCTTGTTAATACTCTAGCGGTCACATTTTTGCCTCGACTGTCATGAAACATGGTCAGGATGTTTGTCCCAATGATTTCTTGGACGAGTTCAAATATGGGTCATCTGGGTCCAAAAACTAGGTCACTGTTACTAAGAATAGAATTTTCTTGTTAACACTTTAGCGGTCACCTTTTTGCTCCGATTGTCATGAAACTTGGTCAGGATGTTTGTCCCAATGATTTCTCGGATGAGTTCGAATATGGGTCATCTGGGTCTTGGTCACTGTTACTAAAAATAACTTTGTTGTACTCAGGTGAGCGATAAAGGGCCATCATGGCCCTTTTTGTTTAAGTAGAGGGCTTGAACTCAAATGAAAAGTTCACAATCACAAGAAGTTGCCATGGTGAAATCTTCAACAAGAAGTGCTACTGATAATTGCTGGGTTAAATTTTAATCCTGCTGTAAATTAAAGGGTTTTAAGAAGTTGATCAATTTTTATTTAAATCAGTTAAGAACAGTTTAGAACAGCTCCGAATGGTTAAAAAATGTTTAAAATTACATTTTCTGAAAAAATATTTTTTTGTGTCACAGAATCTTTTCTGTGAAGTGTACTATAATGTTTTCCCGCCAAAAACTGATAGAGTAGTTCCCCTTGGAGGAAGTTGCAAAGGGCATTCTGGGGAGCAAAACTAAAACAAAACAGGTCAGTGAACTTTTTTTTTCTTGGTTAGTTTGTGAGTTACTTTGTTGATTCTCATGTAAAGAAGAGTTTAACATTGATTAAATATTGATCATGTTGTGAAAAACCCTAAGACCGCCGGAAACTGGGTTAGCCGGGATACTTAAACAATATATTTTCTCAACCAGTGTTTTATGGAGATTTGATATATAAATAAAAGAAAATTAAACAACGTTATTCCAGCTTGTTTGAAAAAGAAACACATCTGTGAATTCAAAAAGAAAGGTTACGAAAGTGGTATTATGCAGCGTCTGCATGCTCGCTTACAGTTGATCGTTATGCTAACCTCTTTGTTTGCACGACGGTGGGTGAGGTTTAAGAGTTTATGAAGGTTTAAAGGGAAATCTTGTAAAAGAACCTAGAAGCTCGATCTGTTTCTTTTATCAATATCACCGTGTGCTCGCTGATTTGACTCTAGGCTCAGTTCTCGGTAAGTTCAATGAGTACCCATCTTTTTTCTTGACAATGGTTTTGTTTTTGTGCGTGTTTTTGCATGCAACATTGATGAGTTGAGTGATGGAGGTTAAAGTTATGTCACCAAGACAACTTGTTCTTGTGTGTTCACTATGGGGCAAGTGTGAAGTTGTTCCACCTTAGAACCTGGTTTATACCCCCAGCAGCAAATGGTTTTTACACTGACCGTTTCAAGGCGTTAGTGATGTCTATTTTGAAATAAATCATTTTGTAAGCAACGGTCTCTTTGTCCCTGCCTTTTGGCTGTGTAGGGAGGCAGTGTCCTCTGGATGTGGCGATTTATGATATACTTATTTCACTTTTTGACCTAAAATTAACAGTTAAACATAAAAGTATTTGCACACATTTGGAATGAAAAATGAATTCTTTTGCTACTATAAAATGTGGTTGGCGATAAAAATAAAATCATGGTAAAATGAATGATATGCAATATAAATTATCTAATATGTATGCTCTAATCGGATGGACAAATATGACCCTTTGGGGAACATTTTTGGACCCCAAAAAGTTACATCGGGCCGGATTTTCCAATCCGAACCTAGCACACGCTAAAGTTACTTAATATTCCTCAATATTTCTAAGACTTGATTCCCAATAGTTTTTAATGATGCTAGCTAACATTTTAAAGCGATGAAAATACAGAATGTTTTGTCACTGAAAGTTCGAAGTCGGTAACCCCTCGGGTTCCCACTTTCGTTAATTATTTGTGTCTATTTTGAAATTAGTCATTTGACAAACCTTGATCCCTTTTCTTCTCTATTCTTTGGTTGATGGGAAGGTTATGTCTTCTTAATGTAGCCATTCCTGATATGCAGATTTCTCTTTTTTTGCATTAACTTAATAGATGAAAACGGAATTTCAAAGCTATAGAACACGACAAATAAAAATATTCGAGGCTCTGTTTGATTAAGCTTGCTCATGGGCAGTAATGGAAATGCATTATACAGCCCACGCCGCCTAGCCTAGGGTTGAGCTATATTCAATATTTGCTCAAATATATGAATCGTGCTCAACAGTCTTCAACGATGATAATAGTACTAATTAATTGTACGGGGCGACTTTTCATAGCCGCAACACGGCACAGAAATGAATTCTTCTGCTTCATTTAAATGTGTTCGGAGATAGAAATTAAATTAAATGTCAAATGGACAAGTGGTATGCAAGATAAAGTATATATCACATATGCCCCGGTCGGATAGAAAAATATGGTCTTCGTGTTTTGGCCAGTTAACTTGTTCCGGATTTTCCAATCCGAACCTAGCACACGGAAAGATACTTAGTATTCCTAAATACATGCAATAAACAGTTGAAAAGGGAAGCCACCAAACACGACAAATTTTAAAATATTAAAAGCTCAGTTTGATTAAGTCTGTTTTTGGCTGTTATGGAAACGCATCAGTGACTACGCCTGTTAGCCCTGGGTTGAGTGGAACTTAATATTTTCACAATTACAGTACAATTTTGATTAACCTGGTGCAGATGGTGCTGAACAAGGAATAATTCAAAGCAGTATTTCAGATTAATACCATTCCATGATCAGAATGAGGAATTGGGACTGCCCTTCAATATGAAAATATTGGAGGCTCAGTTTGATTGAGCCTGTTCATGCATGTACAGTAATGGAAATGCATTGAATACTGCCCACGCCACCTAGCCAAGAACTGAGCTATACTCAGTGTTTACACTTAAGGAATGATTCTTATTTTGGTGCGGTTCATGCAGATTGGACGTGCACGCGAGAGCTGGCAAATCCATAAAGCGCGCTAGCGCTTTATGGTAAATTTGCCAGCTCTCGCGTGCACGTCCAATCTGCATGAACCGCACCAAAATAAGAATCATTACTTATATTTACATTTTATTCATTTTTTTCTTTAAATAAACTTAAATCGAACGCTTTCAAAAATTAGTATTAAGTGAAAAGGGGGAGTAATACGTGGGAGTTTTCAATGGTAACAGCCATGACGTTACTGACGTCATTATGGTTCATGCGGTTCATGCAAAATGAACCGAATTTTTTTAAACGAAGAAATCAATAGGAATGTAAATATAAATATATGAACCGTGCTTAACAGCCTTTAATTTTGATGACCATTCCCGATATGCATATTTCACCTTTTTCTCCTTAACGAGAAACCATTGGGCTGAACTAACAAGAACTTTTCCGGAGATCTGAGCACAGAAACTCTAAATATCATAGAGAACGCCAAAGGCAAAATTAAAAAGCAGGATGTATATCATTGGGGTGATTGAACAAAGATAAACAAAATCGACAAATTCCAAACTTTTAACTCATTTTCTTTTCAGCAATTTCATTCTAATTTTTGTGTAAGTTAATGATATTTTAATTAAACTTAAGTTAATTATTTGCTTCTGCTCCATTAGTCAATATTTATACCATAACATCCTTCTAAGGTGTCAAATTATAGGTTGAACAAGCTAAATTGGCGATGTTTACAATTATAAATAGAATGTAAATACGGGTTAAGGCAAATTTATGAGTTAAAAGTACTATTTTGCGAACCTACAACCTTTAACAGCGTTGCATTGCTACCATTGCATTTCAACTTGACTGCGTCTTATACCACTAGGCTAATCGGACAAGTATTGGGAGTTTCACGCTTTTTCTTAAACAATAATTAAAATATAAACTAATTGTTAACATGTAACGCCAATATAAACACGACATTGTAAACATTGCCAAATTACCTTTGTCCAATAATAATCGTTACTTAAATCGAGACATCCACAACATAAACGGTCAGATTAATTGATCAATTTATTTGGCTCGATTCCCTATAGACTAAATAATGTATTTCCAAAAAGGCTCAAAACCTGAGTTAAGGTAGGGCCGACAAAATATACTTTTATTTTGGTCAAAATGTAGCACGTTATATGGCCAGTCAGTTAAGACTGGTCAGCAAAGAAAATTTTATTGCAAAACCATAGAAAATTGGGGGGGGGGATAACTCACACTTTGCCATACAAATATTTGACTAAAAGCGCTGTCTACAACTATAATGCTCTTAAACATGCAAAGTTGATTTAATTAAAAGTTCACACATACAATCAAAACAAATGAACAATGTATTTTCGTTTTGTATTCCAATTAATAAGAAACAAATATTAAAATGTTACACTATTATACAGTATGTACACATACACAATTAAAATGCTGATGCTCTTCTGGCAGAAATATTCTGCAGGTCTTGTACAGTGGCCTTCACCGTTGAGATGCTGTCGTTCTGTCGTGCTAAGAGTTTGTTGATGTCGTATTCGATTTTAGGCCTGCAAAAGATAAATAGTCAATGCCCCATAGGTACATAGAAACAGGCATTTGTTTGGAGCATAAATACGACTTTTCCTGATAATTGGTCTATACAATTAAACTGTTTAAGATATTCCAGGAATTTTCTAGAATGTTAACGGTATTTATTCCAGACAGATAACACTAAAGTGAGTGGACGATGCCGATTACTTTAAAAATGCAGAAAACAGGTAACATTTGATGTCTTATACGAGTACGGTAGATAGTTAGACAATAAATGTCGATTTAAGAAATAACGACAGTCATGTTTGCATTTTAACGCTTTTGAGAAAAAGTCACTTTTTCAAATATTTTAAGAGACACAACAGAACAGAAATAAGTGAGAAAAATACATTAAAGAGCTATCTTAAATATGAATTTTTAAATGTCATCTTTAACTTTACAAAAGTTTTAGAGCACAGAGACCGCAAGCACTGTCCACTAGTCAGAGAGTAACTACTTATATCATCTTCGAGCACTGTCCGGTTGCATCTGAGCAAAGAGTATCTACTTTTTTCATCCGCGCGAGCTGCTGGTTGCATCTTAGCAAAGCGTATCTACATTTTTCATCCGCGTGAGCTGTCCGGTTTGCATCTGAGCAAAGGTTAACAACTATTTTGATCCTAGTGAATTTTTTCGGTTTGCATTTGAGCAAAAGGTAAATACATTTTACATCCGCGAGCCTGTTTCGATTTGCACCTGTTATTATTTTACCAAGTTCATAAAACTGAAGTTTCTATTTGACACAAAACCTACCTGACATGGATCGTGGTCTGATTGAAATAGTTGATATATGAATACTATTGGTTTTGCGATAGTGTGCTCGTATGCAACATATGGTGACAATGATGACTAGAAGAACAAAGAATCCCCCAAGAGCTCCAAGAACACCTTCAACTATTCGACTTTTAGACCTGAAAATATAGTTTAGGAAGGAGATTTTAATTGAAACTAGTGGAGGGTGATGTAGTTAGAAACGTTAAATGTATTAGTTTCAAATTAAAATTTGCAACAATGACACTCCTTTATTATGATATTAATTTCTATTTAAAATTTCGTTTTGTTTTTGTTCATAAATACTCGTAACCCAAAGTAAATCACTTCTAATAAAATGTGTTTTTGAAAAGTTGGTAAGAAGTCATTCTTGTTTCAAATGAAAAGAGGAAAATGCATATCAGGAATGGCCAAAAAAATAAAACAACACAGCCTCTCCACATCGTTTCAAGGCGGTAATATTTCGGGTAGTTATTTTCGTTGATTGTTTGTGGTTTCTATTTTGAAATTTATACATTTGGCATTTCTTCTGTGAGATATTTGACTATGTCGGGAGACTGTGTCTTCTGAATGGGATCATCCTAAGGATAATGCATGTTTTTCACATAATGTTTGCTGTCTCATCGTCTTTAAGCCGCGGTTGATTCTATTACATTAATCTCCATTAATCAGTTATTGGGAAATTGGTAGACATTCCGTCGTGTTTTGTTACTCTTCCTTTAAATGAACAAAATTGTGCGATTTTAAGCCAAATAATGTCGAGCAAAGATTTCACTGGATGACCTTACTGAGATTAGAGTACATAGAGTAGATCTATATTAGCAAGAATAAAATAAAGAAGCTGATCTACGTTCTTTTAGATAGAAACCTTCATAAAACCTTACCCCTTCAACTTTCATGAAAACAAAGATGTAAGCAAAGTGAAAAGACGGGTTTATTTGTTTTCTTCCTATTGCTATTTGATACTGAAGGTATAACAGAGACTTCTGAAGTTGCATGACTCAATTGCCCACATGTTGCCAAATTGAATAGAGTTCAGATAGTGTTTTTGACTATAACTGTGGATTAATCTGTACTTTCATATAATCTGTAAATGAAGACAATTTTGTGATAAAATTCATTAAGCTAATAGGGAATGAAATCTAGCTATTTGTACCATTTAAATAAGGCACTGAGGGGGAGTCCTTGGCTTGATCGTTGAAAGTAACATATTTAATTAAAGAAATATATTTCGTGCTTGAAGAGGTTACGTTTATAATTTCTTTAAGTAAATATTTTAAACGGGAATACTATCATTAATATTGTCAGAACTTGATACCCGATCCGTTTGCTATTTGCTTCGTAATTATATTATCTTTGTGTTGGTAAAAGTATTAGTAATTGTTTTTGATATGCAATAAAATATCTTTAAATCGAAAATTATACACACATATAATTTTTTTCATTTGCTTTGAATTTTGTTTTTAAATTATCTCATCTTTTGGTAATTATGTGTATCATGCTTTTAACTACAAAGGTGGTTTAAGAATATATGTGATTAAATACAGAAGGAATAATTCTTGATTATTAATTTATCTAATAACTTTCCAAGTTAACATGGGTGTAGGCAGCAAACATTTCATGATAATGTAGTTTTCCAAAAATTAACAAAGTTGACAAATTGTTGTGTTTAATTAAGGTAAGACCTTCCTAATGAATACCTATATCCAGAAGAGTATCCAAGGGAGGTAACTATAGTAGTAAATTAGGGTAGATTTCTGTCATGCAAGAGGACCAGGGTTCAAATCCCACTGGAAGCTATTTTTTTTGTAAGCCTAGAGCTTAAATAATTGGCATATTTCTTTTTTTCCTGTGTAATTCTGTCATTGAATATAAAATTCTCATGATTTAAACTAAAATAAGCAAAATAATCAAGATTAAAGGGGTTTTCGCTATCAGAATAGTGTTTATTCAAGTCATCAATTTGAAAATTTCTAAAACTGGACGGTAAACTTCTCTGAAATTTTGTTTAAATTTTGTTTAAGGTATATAGTTAAAAAATGGTAAATTTTTGTATATTGCACCAATCAGGATTTTGCACAATTTTCATTAATTTAGTCTCGTGAAATATAAAAAATGCATTTTTTAAATTTATTTGGTCAAAAAATGTCATTTTAAGATAAATTCTGTATTTATATATTATATCTTAAATTGGTTTAGTAAAATATAACATATTTTGGATAAACAGTAAAAAATTAGGGTTGAATTTATCAATAACAAAAAATTTTGTCACCGATTAAAGAATTTGGATACTTTCACGTTTTTTCTCACTTTTTTAAATAAAAAAGCTAAAAATCTCAAAAACTACACGGTGAAAATCATTAAAATTTTGCATACCAGTCAGTGGTATGAAGCAGTTGATGAAAATATAATCAGATGTTGGATTCTTAATAGTGCCAGTTAGGCAGGCCTTACCTTAATAGTCTGAATATCTTCATTGTGGGAGATAGAAATAACAATGTCAGAGTGTCAGCGAAGACCAGTAAAGCCGTCAAGTAAAACGTCTATACAGGGACCTCCACTTAGCCAGTCAATACCCACGTCAGGTCTCCGTCACATCATATACGAGGGTTGTCCCAGATATTCGTAGACTGTGACCATATTTCGATCAATTTGCGCGCAATTGGTAAATCAATTACAATTTACATAAACGTAAACTACAGGATATTTTCTTTATTTTAACTGAGATTCTATGATGTCTTAAACGTTTGTTTTTATTTGCCGATAATTTTTATAACCATGGTAACGCGATATCGCCCCACGTCAAAAAACGATTCTCACTTTCCTATTTGTTTAGCTATATTTAACGCATTTTTCAGCTGAACTTCATGAAACTCCGGGAACATATAAGGCATCCATTTGGTGACGTCATTACAAAATTTGACGTCAATCGATCGTTGCGTTCTGAAAACAAAAGCGTTTCCGCTAGTCACGGTGTCTTAGATCTAACGTGAAAATGACATCACATGAACGCATGGAGATTAGAGCAAACATCAAATTTTGCGCTGATTTAGGAAAAAACACCGACAGAAACATATAAATTGTTGCAGCAGACAATGCGGGAATCCTCTGTAAGTCGGGCTCTTGTGTTCAAATGGCACAAGAGATTTACAGATGGCCGCACAGACATCAAAGACGATGAGCGACTGGGTCGTAATGCTGTCATAAGTACGTCGACGTCAACGTCAATCAAGAAAGTGCTTGAAGGAGACCGCCGCCTGACAGACAGATTGCGGAAATCGCCGATGTCAGCCGCGGAACCGTGTATCGGATACTGACGGAAGACCTAAACATGAAAAAGGTATTTTAATTAATTTTACCTGGTATATAGAAAATAGCTATTCATATTTGTTCATGCAATTCTCATATTCACAAATTATTTTAAAAAGAACAACAACACGACAACGATTCATTGAGTTGATTACGAAAGGAAAATAAAAAGATGATCTAGATAAAGTATTTTATTATTGATAACATTAAAATAAAACATAAATATCTTTATTTAATTTATTATCTTTCCAATATTAGTTCACCCTTTTTTAAATGGATCGAACTGTTTAAAAGTAATTATAATATAAACTATTTCAAAGCGTGGCAATGTTTCATTTCTAGGTTTTGGCGCGCGATCTCCAATGGGCGCTGCGGAAGAAACGACCTGATCTGGCAGTTGAGAATATAATTTTACATCAATATAATGCCTCCCCACACACTGCCGAAGTCACACAACTAGAAATAGATGTACTTGGTTTCCAACGTCTTAGCCACCTTCCCTATTTCCAAGACCTGGCTCCTTTTGACTTCGCACTATTTACGTAAATTAAAGCTAAACTGAAGGGTTTGAATCTTTAAAACAGTTGCACAGTTTTACGCTCAGTGTAATTCGTTCATTCGGGAAGGATTGGTACCAAAATATTATAAAAAGACAGTGGATAAAACGCCACGAACGATGCCTTTTGCACGCCGGTGCATACTTTGAAAAAAAGTGAACGTCAGATTATAACGTCCGCCAGTGAACGTCGCTTAATTTGATTGACGGCGTGGGGCGATACTGTAAACCATGTCTTATAGTTTTTAGCATAACTTTTGTACCGTTGCTGGTTTCATTATAATTTTTTGCAAAGGTATGTAAAATAGATTGAATTTTATGTATCTGCAATTTGTTTTCTTATAAAATAATTATACAAGAAGTTATGAGCACAGTCTACGAATATCTGGGACAGCCCTCGTAGAATGAAATAAATAGCAATTTTATCAATTGTTTAATTTTGTTAAACCGATCAGGCATTCATCAGACCTGCTTCACCTGGTAATGTGGAAAGGGTAAAAGAAGATCTGAGATTAAATTTCGGTTTAGTCAAAATTTAAATTTGATTAAATTAACAATTAATTGTTTATTATAGTGCAATTAATTTTTACTAGTGCCCGGTCTGTATACATTGAAAATAATGCTTGCAAAAAGGTCGCCATTTCAGACAATCAGATGCTCGTGATTTGAGACAGGTCTCCAAATTTAGTTTATTGATATTAGGCCAAGTCTGCTTTAAACATTAAATGAGTTTCGTTGTGGAGGAAATGTGCTTTTGTTGATAATTCGGTATCATCAGTTGTTCCGTATTTTAAGAAAGAAAAAAAATTGCAGTTTCATTTTTCTACCTAATTAATCTTTAGTAATTTTTGAATCAGGCTATACCTTCTTTGTTTCATCACTTTTACTTCTGAGTGTATTGCTCCCTTCTCTCTCTCCCCCTCTCTCTCGCTCTCTCTCTCTCTCTCTCTCTCTCTCTCTCTCTCTCTCTCTCTCTCACTGAAAAATGATAATGTGCTTACTGAACCTCACAGCAATGGGCATCGAACTTGGTACCACAACAACCCGTCTCACACCAGATGCTATCGACTGGTTCAGTGGAATTCCTCTCAAACACATGACAGCGGTGTCTTCCAAATGTCACTGAAAAGGTTAATAGGGAATTCAAATATTATGACATAATTTACGTAAAATAAAATGAAATTTTCGCGACGCATCGTTTGTTCGTTTCAGTTGCTGTTATGCATGTACATTGTAGTTGTTGTCCCCCCCCCCCGAAAGCATGAACTGTTGATTATGTTGAAAGCATACCGGGTATTGCAATAAATGAAATTTTTAACAACAAAAATATGCTACTTCCGTTTCACTCAAGACTATAATTCCATAGAATGAAAAACTAAACAACAGTTATACCCTACGTTTCCTGTTATCTCAAAATGTCTTGTTCTCTATGGTGTGTTCTGTGATTCTGTGCCGCTGGTGTTGGAATGTTCTTGAAGAAATTTTTAGCGATAATAAATCGATAATAAAGTTCTTATAGATTTACAATTATAAATAATCTGCTTCAAAACACTCGAACATCCTTAAATCTGTGTCAGATGAAATTTAAATCAAAGGTCCCTACAAAACATGTAAGCTTAAATTATAGCAATGCATCCTTACGTTATACGACGTTCCAAGGATCTGTCAAGGTTAATGTAATAAAGATAAGTTTACACCTACGCGATATCCACGCCAACAGTGTAATCCCTCTCAAGTAGATAAATTCCATTGTAAATACATCGAATTCTTAATGCTGCACAGTTCTCGTCTCTTGATGCAAAATGTATTCCTTCCTTGTAAACGGAAAACCTATATTATGACTTCCATTTTGTACGTTTTACGCTTTGAATGTACAATTTAAAAATAGTTTCAGTGTTATTTATATATGTTACCTGGATAATGAGTGCGTATATAACACGTTCTTTACATGCCGTAATTGATTTTACGACTCGTTGAACGTTTAACGTTAACTAATTAGCGTTAGGCTATTAAGCGTACGAAGCGTTAGCTATATTTATCACTTGCCCTCTGCGGAAATAAGTAAATATGAATTAGTCATCCATTTTTTTCGATGGACAAGGTCTTATAGGTTAACAAAATACAGTAATTATTATTCAAACGCATATATTCTTCATCATTTCTTTTTAAAACTATAATTTCCTTTTGTTTAATATGTGTTTATTCCTTGACCAAAATACCAAATCAGGCCCCGTAGAAAAGTTTTTTATTGAAACGTTACATCACTTTCTAAGGAAAGCAATATTTCGGTCTAAATTCTAAAAACTTCTTTGTTTCGTTATATCATAGATTGATTACTAGGTTTGAGAGCAGCCTAACAAATGGTCTTTTGACCTTTCTTACTTTCTTTTCTTTCTTTCTTTTCACCACCCACAGATGTCAGCCCAAGTTTTTGTGGTTTCGTAAATAATCGATCGTAGATGGTCTCCACCCATTGCATTGTCTAACACGTAAAATTGTGATTTGGATGAAAGGAAATTTTTAGTCACCGAACATGTCAAATGAAAATATTACTTGCTCGTTTTTTCTGAGCCTATTCAGGAGAGTGATGGAAATGCATATTACCACGACACCTACCCCACACCCCACACACCGGTTTGAGCGCACTTCAGTTTTTACACAAAATAAGAGTACCATTTTTATCCATTTTAAAAGAAATTTCTGTAAACATGGAACCTTTATTGCGGATTTTTCAAATTAATAACACTCGATGCGCAGCGGCGTTTGTTCCCCCAGATAAAATGGCACTCTCTTACACTATCGGCTCTTTACATTCACCTGTTATAGGCTAATGACTACTTTCAACTACTTTTACTAGTTCACCAAATACATTCACAACAACTTAGGTTTCTCCGGTTTTAATGAACGATATTGAAGATTTCAGTCATCGGTTTTATCTCACGCTTTCAAATTCATAATTATGACTGTATACAACGAACGTTCTTAGTTTGGTCAAAATTCTTGACATCGAGCCTTTCGCAGAGATGTAAAGCGAGTGTAAGGAACGACAACTCTGCGAAGACGATTGATAAAATAGGTTTGCTTAAAATGAGAAATGAGCGGGACTGGTTTGTATAGAATTTTGGAGTGGATCTGAAAATATAAAACCTTCGCTTACAGGGTACGCCAACCTGGCATAATTCAAAATTGAGTTAATAGAACAATATCCGAACCCAAACTGGTATTTTGAAACAACCCATGAAATAAAAACAAGCGAAAATATTTAAAAGGGTACTATTAACAGATTTAGTATCCTCGTCAACGACATCCAAAGTAGGTGATTGAATGTACAATTGATTACACCAAGTGTGTTAAGAAAATTAATAAAATTATTTTGAAAATGTTTTCTGCAGGTAAATCTTCAACACGGTAAATAGTTTCATCTCAGTGGGTAAAATATTTCCATGCATTTTGTCTGATAACAAAATACGCCCTTTTTACATCTAGCAACTTTCCCTTGTACGTATGTACACAGTTTGAAAGTTCAAGACTAGTTTCACCAAACGAAAGCTATTTTTTAAACAATGGTAACTGTTTGAACCTTAAGGTATTCATTAGCTCGACTCGACTATTCGAAGAACAGGTGAGCTATTCTACTCATCCGGCGTCAGGGTCCGTTTAACAACATACATGTATTAAATTTGGTCTATAGCTTTAAAAGTGCTAGAGATATCAACTTAGAACTTGGAATATAGATCAAGCATTAAAATCTACATGAACATCCACAAGACCAATAACCCTGCTACACCCTGCTACACATACTATTTTACTTAAATCTAGTTATGCCCCACGCCTTTTTACTTAAACGTTGCACGTGAAACTACTTGAGATATCAACTTGAATTTTGAATATTCATTCAATAGATTCATTCACCATCACCATACACATCATTACCAATAAGACTTATAACTCTGATACCAATACTATTCAACTTATGTCCCATTTTCACATAGATTTTTTTTGTTAACCACAATATGCAAGCGGTCTATAACTTTGAAAATACTACATATTACTAGATATTACATTGTACTAGAAAGCAACTCATAAAAATCTAAATCATTATCAACAAGACAAAGAAAGGTTTTACTTTATGCCCGTTTTGCACTTAGATTTTGAGTTTACCAAAGTATGCACTTAGTCCATATATTTGAAACTACTTGTGATATCAACTTGAAACTTGGAATATATATTCACTATCTTAATCTTCACCATAATGAAGAATCTTTTAAAATTATTAAAAAATATGTTCCTTTTTGTTTAGATGTTTTTTTAAATTTGTTTATGCAATTTGCCTACAACTTTAAACTTATAGAGATATCTTTAAACTTGTAATACATTTCACCACCAAAATCTACATGTTCACTTTCACCAAGACCTAAAGTATCAATTTTTCACCTAGAGTTTGCGTTTAAGTTGATAATGGACTAAAATCTAACACATTTCCAAATTCTTCCGAAAATAGTTCGTAGTTATTCCCCTTTTCAGTTAAAAATTTTCGGTACATTAAAAAATTATTTCTCTTCTTTGAAATAAATTTCCCCTTCTTCATTCACTTCTTAATATTTTGCCAGTTTGCACATAAATAAGTGAACATAATTGTTTTTTCTTTTAACTTTCACATTGCATTTATTTAAAATAGTCGAATAGTAGAGCGCGCTATCTCTTCTGAGAGCTCCCGAGAGCTTCTGAGAGCTCGTATTATCCTTTCCAGTTAATGATAAAAATGTCGAGAGCCGCCAGGCAGAAACATGCTGAAGTAACAAAAATATTTTTTACCGAAATTAATTAATTCAATCTCCCATCTTGTACATGTGTTAAATAAAAGATCATGTTTAATGTATAAAATATGAACTGTTTCTCATTAAAAGTTCTTTCAATCTACGTCATGAAACGACAACGTCAAAAGGTTTGTGCGTTAAGACGTCATCAGTGTTAAAGCTGGAGAAATTAGCGCGACAAAGTAATAAAATTATTATAAGCCGTGAATTTTGTAGTGGTGTCATGCCTTGTTCTTTTTTATTTCTTTGTATATTTTAATCTGTTTTAACTTTAGAAAATTTTAAATCAATTCTATTTTTGAAATAATTGAAAGAGTATAATATCCCGATTTTGTGGGAGGGGATAATTATTTATTGAATTTTAACGATTATTCTAAGTTTCTTTTGGTAACCTGTTTTGTTAACAGACAAATAATTCTCATTGTTTTGAGTGTTTGATTACTAATCAACATAACGAATCAGATGCCATATATAATTTCAATTCCGTTTTTAGATACTTAGTGTCTTATGGTCCCTAAACTATGGCTTCATAGCCCCACCTTCCAAACTCCTTGTAACGCCACGTGATGTTATAATTGCTACTTCATTTTATTGGTTGTAATTGTTGTCACAATATTATATTAAATAATTGTTATTGTTTTGATATACAGTTTAATGGATCTCTGAAGTGCAACACTATATGGTTTTCCGTTATAACGGAATTTACGTTAAAGGATTTAAGAATAAATGTTTGGTTTTACCAACAAAGAATATTTGTAGATCAACCTGGAACATTTGTTATTTGTTGAGTGTGGTTATCCATTTAGAAGAAAAACGGACGAAGTGTTATTTATTACTCGTGTTCATTCGTAAAGTTTCTGACCCGAAAATTCGGCAGAAGAGTGACCAAGCCTTGAAAATGGCTTTTCTCGGTAACTGAAATTTTCTCTTGAAATTGTGATAAAGTAGCCTGAAAAAAGGAAAATTATATAAGATGCAACAGGAAAACAATTCAGTGATTATGTTCCTGCTGTCGTGTAAAGTGCACCACTTCAGCATACTTGAGATCGTAAAGAGGAAAATATCAAACAAATTTAGTCGCTCCTTAAATTTTATTCATTTCAAAATCCAAAATGTAAGTTGACCTAACTTACAACGATTTATTACCGTGGTGTACGCGGAATATATAAACTTCGTCGACACATTATGAGAATTATGTTTACCGACGCAAGAAAAAAAACTTAAAAAGAATGATAATTTACTGATTGATTAAGTGAGCTAAGGGCCAGTCGGTCGGTATAACCAATCGGCCATTTATTTGACATCACTCGCTGTTTTGATCGATTGTCATGCGTGAGGTTTTCTGCGTAAACGGCAATCGTTGATTGGCAAGCATTTAATCGGTTAAACAAATATTTCATGGGTTGCTCGTACACTTTATTTCTCTTTTTTTCTATCGGTAATACATATAAAATGATTGGTTTTTAACGGTGGCTAATAGGAGATAACGGTTATAGACAGTCTTGTCGATCAGGATATCGGTTTTAGACAGGTTGTAGACGATTCATAAGTATTACGTATTTTTGGATCTTTATTTGTTTACATAGCATTTTAAGTGATATCAGTAAACAGCTCCATACGAAGATAAAGCTTTAAAATTAAGAAGCGAATCAGGTTTCCCGGTGACGTCACAGTCTCATTATCATAACACAGTACGACATATGCATATTGTTAGTTTGGGGTCCAGCACAAAAGTCGAAGTTTTCTTTTTAAAATCGAGAATCAGAATTAAAAACTCGATAATTGTCTCCCCAAAAATCTCGTTGTTTTAAACTCAAAACTCGATTCTTAGAAATTGCATCACTCTGTATTAACTTTTGCACACATAGTTCTAACAAATAGGCCTAAATGCTCCAGCAATAAAGCAAACATCTTTCAAATACGCAAATTCCTTTGTTCTGTTTTGCGCGTTCTTACAATTACGCGTTCTGACTGCACATTACGCGATATAATAGTCTACATATGTGCAAGTTTGCAGCATTGTTTCTAGGTCGGATGTTGAGAGAGTTCAGGTAGCATTGAAAAGCATCCACATATCTGTCTTCTTGTTCCATGCATTGTCCCGCTAGATTCCAAGCTGTTTCTCTGTGACCGAAATTCTGACACTGAATGTTTATAACTGTGATAAGATTTCTAAGAGCACGCTGTTGGTCACCAGTTCTACGAAGATGACCGTAAGTCTTGTACTGTAAAAAGTACAAGTAGGGGAGAGAATCCACTACAGCCCAGTCCATCCACCAATCGTTTTTATCTCTATGTAACAGATCATCCTGGGAAGACCTGAACAGTTCATACTGTAACTCCCGCGGTATACAGTTTATTTCACTTGGAAAAAATCGCACACAACAAGCCGTTATATCCCTACACGAAAGTTCATTGTGGCTGTCTGCGTATACTCCAAATCTCTCCGTACGGTAAAATCCTGGTCCTGGGACTTTATAACATGTGCAAACTGCGGTTACTAAGCCTGTATCGTAAGTCTCATCGGTTATTCTGAGAATGTCATATACATTGTGGAAATCGCCAGCAGTGTAAAGTACAGAAGCCAGTTTCAGTCTACCGGAAGCAACATCCGAGTTCATACCCGCACGAAGCCAGACTAAGCTGTCTGGTGATACAACATCGTCCTGCTGTAAACTGCTAGATGCTAGAACACATCCAAAGTCGCAAAATAAAAATGGCTGTATTAAGCGACACGCTACTTGTGCAAGATTACTCTCTTGGTAGGAAAGTCTTGCTAATATTTGAAATATGCGTGTCCAGCTCGTTTTTCCTCTTGATAATGCATGAAGAATTGTTGAATGGCACAAACTAACCGTTCCTCCCAAGCCCAACACTGCTTCTGCTGAAATTGTGCAAGATATTTCATCTGTAGTTGCAGCGTTGAGGATCATTGAATTGAAGAGATTTAATTTTGCTTGTAATCTACGACCTAAATCGTCTGTTGTTACTTCGAATAGGGCCCGGCCGTTGGAATGGATTATGTTTTGAACTGTTCTTTGCAACAATTCTCGTACAGAATGTGAAAATTTACGACCCATTAAATTATTGCGACGCTCAATAAAGTGCGGACAGTATTTATGAATTATGCATTTCTGTAGCTCGAAAAGATATAATGTTAGCATTTTTAACAGATTTGATTCGCACCATGACTCGGTTCGCGTCTTTTCAATGCATAATAAAAGTATATTTTTGCACATAAAACTTGAAAGTCCCTTTTCGTTCGGATGTTTCAATAATGACTTTAATATCATTTTCATCAAAACGTAACACCGTATCTGGGTAATGTTTAAGTTTAGCATGAGACATCGCTCGGCATGAGAGGTTGATACCCTCCACTCTAGACATTCGTGTGAACTTCCTTTATTACCAACAGGAACTACATAACAAGGATTTCTTTCTATATATCTCTTCATTTCTGGTGATATTTTTCCAAGTGACGTCTGCTTCTTTATCCAGTTGTCAACTACGCGTGGTATTGTTTTGCAAGGCAATGCAAGAACGTTATCCTCATCAGAATATCCCTTTGTTGAAGATGAGAACGAAGGGCCATTTTTTATAAAATCGCTAGGACAAATACTGTCAAACCATGAATTTTTCAACACTATCATATCCTCCCTAAGTTTAACACAATGTTCATTCTGTATCTCAGTCACAGGCTGGGGAACGTTGTCATATAAAATCTGTAACATACAATATCCCGGTGAGACGTTCACATCCTGGATCATCTTAACATTGCTAGCCCCAGCTCTCCAATCCGCCCAATTCTCTATCACATTCCAGTCATTATAACACATCAGGATATCAGTGTCTGAGTTTATCCCGGGGGTGGTAGTCCCCTCACTCTGACTACCAAAGCAGTGCACAGACATATTGAAGTCTTCTGTTATGTATGCTATTGTGTGCATATTCTCTGCCAGCAGGGCAGCCCTCCTCCTCTTCAGCACGAGCCTCTCACTGACTCCCACATCTTCCAGCACACTGGACAGCTTCATAGATACATCACGATAATAACCCGGAACATGAAACATCCTGAAACATTTTATTATTATTTAAGTCTACACATTAAACTATGAAATATTAGGTAATTTCATCAAATTGTAAAAAAAAAGATCTCTTTTAACAGTATCATTAATTTTGCTCCGATGAAATTAATAAAAAAAATGTATAGAATCAGTTCAATTGACCCAAAGTAACTGACAAGATAGTTATACGAGACCCAGAAATATTATACATGTAATGTGTAATATACAAATATACGTCTATTTATGCAGTTGATTAAGTTCAACGTTCGATTCAAGACGAGTTTGTGTCAAATATTATATTAATAGTGAGTTAAACTACGAAATACCTTGAAATAATTTCCTGTGTAAAACCGATCGATATAAATATTCTGTAAAATATCAACGTTTTGTTAAATTTCTAAAACAGAAAGTTGAAGTTGGAAATTCCCAAAACATGTATACTCTTACGGCCGACAACTCTTGCAACAGCGACGGATCAAGACACTGCTTAACTAGCGCGCGAGGGAGCAACGTTCCTCCTGTTTATTAGTTTTGTTTGCACGAAAAAAGAACTAGACTAGTGTAAAACTTACAACAGTGATTTCGGCACTCATTGTCCCGGCCGAGGAATAATAAAATATTGACAGACGGTTTTCAGGTACAAGAGTGCATGCTGAACCCAGTGAAAGTCTTCAGATTTCTTTGTCTGATTCGCTCGTTTACTTTTAATTTAGTATAAACTTCCTGATTCGTGTAAGGTGCTTTCTAGTGGAACTTCTTTGTTTTTACTGCAGAAATATAATAGGTAAAGGAACAGGTTCACGAAGGTGTAATAGTGGTCGAAAGTGTTTTCGCTCCCAGCTAGAGGCACTATCATTTGATCACAGTAGCGCTATTTGTGCGGTGTGGTGGCCGTAGAAAGTCTCCCCGTACATATAGTCAGAACTGTAGAAAGTCTCCCCGCACATATAGTCAGTACTGTAGAAAGTCTCTCCGTACATATAGTCAGAACTGTAGAAAGTCTCTCCGTACATATAGTCAGAACTGTAGAAAGTCTCCACGTACATGTAGTCAGTACTGTAGAAAGTCTCCCCGTACATATAGTCAGTACTGTAGAAAGTCTCCCCGTACATATAGTCAGTACTGTAGAAAGTCTCCCAGTACATATAGTCAGTACTGTTATCAGTACCGATGTCATGCAGTAATTGTTATGTATATCAGGGCTATCCGATCAACTTTTTCTCTTTTTTTGGGGGGGGGGGGGGTTGTTCCGGTTAGCTCAATTTGTTTAATATTTTAATATCATTTAATATTTTAATGCTTTTTTTACTTTTGTTACCTATTTCAAATTTAAATGCATAAAATACACAAACGGTTACGCTTTAGTATGATACCTAAAATTTTATATCGACCACAGTTGGATTATGGGCCATCAAAGTTCCCGGGGCCTTAAACGATGAATATAAGCAAAACTACGCTGTTGTTTTTTTTTTTGTTTTTAATCAATTTTTGTATTGATTTTAAAGGATTTAAGATTAATTTTGACAATGAATAAAGTGAGCTTGAATACAAATAAATGTTACAGCAGTAGCATTATTTTGGTCGAGAGATGTGACCCTTCTTAAAATCAACAGTCTGAAAGTATGTTGGAAATGCCAGAAAAAATGCGTAATTTGTTACAATTTTCGTAGTATTTTCGCACATGACTTTATTCTATTCATGTAATTGTGTTTATGGGACAGAGCCACATAATGTCTGTACTTTAAGTTCTAATGTATTTTATGACTAGAACGCTCGCGGACAGCATATCGCGCCTGCAAATAGAAATCGTATTTAATCCAATTTATTTTCTTATTCTTTATTTTTGTTTTTTATGTACATGTATGTGTGCGTGCGCGTGTGTATGTGTGCGTGCGAGCAGTGAGATAAAGTCTCTATCAATACCATGTCACGTGTCCATTTCAAAAAAATATTATGCTTTGTAAGCTCTAATGCCTTATTGGTTAGAGTTAAATAAAGATATGTTCTGTTCTGTTCTTATTCCCCATGAAAGGGGAAATTACAGTGATCTTGACCCACTGTGACCTTACGGCCTCGTGTCATGTACATGTCATGTCTTTTTAATCTTGTTATCTGATGAACGTATCTGTCAATTTGTATTAAACTCGCTCTATTTTTAGCAGACAAAATTTTGGGAAAATTTTAACATGACGTTTGCCTTGCTTTTAGTGTCCTAGTCATGTACCAGTTCTACCTGATGAACCTATCGGTGACATTTGTTTAAAATATCTCGAGTTACGTCTGAATTACTGAGTAGAAAGTTTTTGGCCTTGATCTTTATTTACGGGCATGGGCAATTTATGCTGCAAAGCCTCTTAACCTGATATGGTAATTTGTACCTGCCCCTGTCGCGTATTTTTGAATTATAGAGCAGATAAGGTTTTAGGAAATGTTAAAATGGTGACCTTGACCTCAGGGCACGGGTCATGTACTTGATACATTATTCTCATGATGATTCAAAATAAATCTGGAAATGTTTTTAAAATCCTTTTGTATAAGAATTATAGAGCAGATAAGTTTGAGAAAATTAGAAGTGACCTTCAGCAAAAGTTTAAGGTGAACTTTGAAAGTGTGTATTAACTTTTATCTGGGAACATCGGTCATAATCGCGACATGTCCTCCCATCAAGGTGAACGAAAGTGCCAAGGGGAAAATTAAAAGTAACCTTAGTTTACCTTGGCCCCTTGTTTGCCAATTAGAAAAAGGTTTAGGAGAAATTTGAAAGTGTACCTTGACATTGTACCTGGGAACATCATAAACACGACATGTCCTCCCATCAAGGTGAACAAAAGTGCCAAGGGTTTTCAAAATCTATTTGTGAGTGTAGAAGTTGGACATTAATGTTTGAACATTTGAAATTATGATCTTGACCTTTGACCTAGAAGCCTGGGTCAAGTACGCTACACGCCGCCTCCTCGAAGTGAATAAAAATACCGAAGTTGTTCACAATCAGTCCTTGTATACAACAAATTTCGATTTCAGTTAGTTTTTGGCATGCAACTTAAACATTAAAAGCGTGGCGCGGCGACTGATATTTCCGTTGAGAAGAAGCGTGGAAGTTTAATTGAAATGACGTTGTTCGTTGTTAATCACGCCTCCAGGTTGCTTTATTTTTTTGTCAGACCTTTTGCTTCCGGTACCCATTTTTAGTCAATTCTTCAGGAAAAAAGTTCAGTTCAACATCCGCAACCTTATTTGGAAGTAGAAAGCAGTCTTCTGATTGGAGCGGCAGTTCTAACAGTAGACACGTGACAAAGAAAAACGTGATCGGCGTCTTGAGAAATTTTGCAGTGCAACATATTTTACGGACATCGCTCTATGGATCAATATCTAGTTGAAATCGAAATTTCTATTAAAAACCGGACAAGTCATCCGGACTGAGGAACGTACGCACGATTTTAAATTGAGATCCGACGACTATGTGGCGCTGTCCGCAAGCGAGTTCGACTAAAATAGTGTTGTAAGCTCTATCGGGATCCTGTTTATTATATGATGTATTTTACAGGCTGTGTTTCGAAGATGCGCTTCCTTTCTGTTTATGTCTTCACCACTTAGGGGCCTGTTCAAGTGTGACCGCTTCTAACTCCTTGTTTTCGTTAGATCATCAGTACAAATATATAAGTATAATGGTTGAAATTATTATTGAGCCAATGACAATGCAGTATTTTTCAAATATTTCGAACCTTAATTCTCATAGTCGCGCGTCTGAAATGTGTATATAGGTCGATTTCCTCTATATTATTGTTCGAACATATATTAATAAACATGTTTTGTTCGTTAACGATCTTCTACAGTGTTCAAGGAGGCGTGACTTAGAAAGTCTGAGGAAAAAAAAATATTTTAGCTCACACTTTTTTGGCTTATCATAATCTGCTTAAATTGCTTAATCCTTTATTTCAAAGATACGTCTGTTATCACACTGGCGGCCAGATTAGATCCAGATCACCCTTAAAATCAACGCCATCTGACCAGTATTTGCACTTTCACCTTTTTTGTCACAAATGACCTAGTGAGTCTAACAGAAGAAGTTTCGGTCGTGATCAAACAACACGGATGAGCCCGTTAATCCGGATATAAACTATTTTGCCATGCTATGAAAGATGTCTTTATGAAGTAACGGGTAAAATGGATCTTCCACGGATGAACCCTTGTTTCCAAACACAAGGACAGACTGTTAGGCAGGTTTTTCCTGAGAGTCAGTTATGTTCAAATGGTGTTTTTCAGACAAAGAAATTGCACAATTCACTTCCTAAAATATTCTCTCAGTACATGTTTATGGGTCATTGAATGACAAAGCTACTTTCAGTTTGACTTTTGATTTAGTGCATACCCATATATGGTTATTTAGACAGCGACTGTTTTGTCAGTTACGAAAATAATTTCGACCATTATATACGTTATAGTTTATTTGGAAGATAGTTACTTAACATTGGAACTATAATACTTATATGAAATATGTATGTGAACAAAGTGGGTAGAATTTGGTATACAGTTTATTCTCTATAAGATATAAAAAGTTTATACAAAACGTATATTAAACGTACAATATGGCACATTGTTTAAAACTTTAAACCATAATATGATATGTAAATATAAATGAAGCCTGATATAATCTCTAAAATATTTAAAACATGTACACTGTCCATAATAAGGAATTTTTTTTCAGTGCGACACCATTCTTATCTAAATATATACGAGTTCGACGCTAAATGGAACAATATATATGCCAGAGGGCAGAGACCCCATAAGAATCGGGTGCTAGTGAGCGACTAGGGTTTATTTGTCGCTAACATCGTCATTTTTAGGCCAGCATCTATCTGACAGTGTTTGTCCTGCTTTAAACGTTACGTCAATATCAGGAATGACGTTTTTATGGATAAATTGTCAAATACGTCAACCGCGCTACGAATAGAATATTTAAATAATTATTAAGTGCAATATGGCACATTGTTTAAAACTTTAAACCATAATATGATATGTAAATATAAATGAAGCCTGATATAATCTCTAAAATATTTAAAACATGTACACTGTCCATAATAAGGAATTTTTTTTCAGTGCGACACCATTCTTATCTAAATATATACGAGTTCGACGCTAAATGGAACAATATATATGCCAGAGGGCAGAGACCCCATAAGAATCGGGTGCTAGTGAGCGAATAGGGTTTATTTGTCGCTAACATCGTCATTTTTAGGCCAGCATCTATCTGACAGTGTTTGTCCTGCTTTAAACGTTACGTCAATATCAGGAATGACGTTTTTATGGATAAATTGTCAAATACGTCAACCGCGCTACGAATAGAATATTTAAATAATTATTAAGTGCACTTTCACTAAATAAAATTAGGGAAAACACGTTCTTCTATAAATGTTCTTTGATAACTATCAATAAAATCGCAATTTGTATTATGTTTTCTATTAAACGTGAAGTTAATTTCATGAAATTTACACAATGTAATTTTAAACCCACGTGCAATCATTTAAACATTTAAACAAAATTCCCTCAATATTTAAAGAGGTATTTACATGAAGTTCTAATGTTTTGAACATCTATTTTAACTGATGTAGAGATCATATGGAAACAAACTAATAAATGTAAAAACTAGTGAACTCAGTGACTCACTTCTGTCGAGTCAGTTCAGTGTGCTTCACAGACGAAATAAACGGTATTTACAGAGCCCCATTAGGCCTATACTAAAAGTGAAACAGAAAAGTCAAACATGTGATCAGCAAGATTTGAGACTTTTTTGGCCAGTGTTATGCAGTTTGAATGCTTTGAAATCTCCACCAACAACTCATTAATATAAGAGTTTATTGAAAAAATAATTCAAACTGTACAATTTTCTAAACTAAACAAACACAAACAAAACAAAAAACTATCAATCAAACAAAATGTCACGATTAGATACATCTTGGGTTAGTCGTCACTAATTCATTGTTAACACTTAATTATATTACATAAAATTATATATGTACAGCTTAATAAGTATAAAGTGAAAACAATAAAAATATGAAGAAGTAAATAAAATAAAATTATAAAAAATAAGCCAAGTCTTGCAAATAACGCTATCAATATATATGAAATATTCTGCTGAAGATGATGACGTCATCGAGCTATTAGAACGTGTCTGATGACGGTGATGATGGTGTCATCAAGCTATAAGAACAGTCTAATGACGGGTGTTGATGACGTCACCAGCTATAAGAACGAGTCATATGACGCTTGCTGAAGAAAATTACATTAAAATGATTGTAATGATTTTGCTGATTATTTTCATCAGGATTCCGTCTAACAGTGAAACAAAACTTCAGTTTGGACAATGGCTTATTGTTATTAACAATCTCATTTAATTAAGCGTTGTGATCTAATGCCACTTTTGCCACATTTGTGCAAACTCAGTATACAGTTCCATCGAAATAAAAATGAGATACAAAATTGTTTAAAATTGCACTAAATTAATGTAGACTTCTTCTATATGTTGTCCAAGACAACATGAATATTAAACAGTTTAAGCTATGTTGTATCCCAAATTACATTATGATATTTCTTGTTGAACTCGGCCTTCAAAATATATACTAGTGTCTACAAATTATATGTCATAATGTATTTTGTTAAGATAGGTTGCGTCTTTGTTGTTTTGTTTGTTTGTTTAAAATGTCCTTATACACAAAACATTTCCTATAAAACATTGTTTGATTCCTACATATATAGACCAAAGAAAACCTTATAGCAATAATATACTATACAAGCACCCATTAAAATTTTGGTTTTTACAGTTCACACAACTCAGCCCATGGAATATAACATTTTACTGATTTTTGTAAGTTTAAAAATTTAAGTTTGATTTAAATTTGTTGCTGTCGGAACATCAAATGAAAAATACAAACCAACAATACTATATTAAGATACAGTGAAACCCTGCTACTAACACCGCCATTTTGGTCTATATATTATTTAAAAGTGGCCTTTATATAGAGGAGAAAAATAGTTCTAAACGGTGAAAAAGTAACAATAAAAGGGTTCTAAAGGACAGGATAGTCATAATTTCGAGATAGTATTTATGTGGAAATTCAATGTTTTGAAGTTAAAAAGTTGGCACTTTAAAACTTAAATACAGACCACATACGTAAATAAAAATATTGTCTTTGCTTTAAATTACAAGAACAAAATTAACTTTCTTCACATACATTTAACAACAAAATCTGTGCATCTTGAATTTTTAAACAAACTTCATGCTTTTAATCCTTCAAGACTTGTTTTAGACAAACGTTGTTGAATTAATTTTTTTTAAAGTTATTTATTGAACTAGTTCTGAAGTATTAATCAGTATAAATCATGCATAGCACTTCAAAAGTATTATAATACATGTATGTACATCAATATGACAAAAAACAGAGATATTTATAGATCTCCGTAATAATGAATGGTATATATAATTAACTGTACAATACATGACATGTTTATTTTTAGCCATGCGAAAATATGTCTAAGGGAAGTTGACGTCATTTTTTACGTCAAAAAGTTGAGCAGACCACATTGATTTATAAGCATTTTGCGGGAATAAATTAATATACAATACAATCAAAATTTTGACAAAACTATTTTATGTTTTATTGAAAATTAAATATGAATTTATCTTTTTTTCTTAAAATAGCAAAACACTAACAATACCACGTGACCGAAGACATTTTCTCATTGACACTTTTCATATACTGCTTATTATTAATCATTCTGTAACACACAGCTAAAAACAGGACCAAAGATCATATAACTAAGATTGTACACCAGTCTCAAATCTCAGGCATCTGAATGGCTGAAATGCAGACTAGTCTCAATTTAAGCCAATCAGATGCAGGAGATTCTAGACTGGTCCCCAGCTTAAGTTTTATGATCTTGAGCACAAGTCAAAAGTTATATACAAATAAACTTGTCTGCATCATGAAACCTGGTTGGTATGTAGCCCATGGACGGATCCAGAGGGGTTTCAGTGGAGTTGCTCAAATCCCCTTTTTGGGCATCAATATTTAATATGCATGGGGATTTTGGCCAGAAGTTATCATTTAACTACCCTAAACTGCCCCCTTTTCCGGAAATCTAGCATCCGACCATGCAGCCTATCACTCTTTTCTTTTTCATTCAACTTTGTGCCAAACTCCCCAATGTTTTATATTATAATGAAAAAAACCTTGTTTATATATTTGTTAACATTTGGTTGCGGATTGTACAGACTGGAATATAATTAATCACATACGGTTTACCTACAAATCTGAAAAACCTCATTTCCCGTTTACATATTATTTTGCAGCAAGTTAAACCTTGAGGAAAAGTGTCTGATAATTACACAGAACTCTGGGAATGTTTAAAGCCTCGGTTTGGATTCCCAAACTGCAGATCAACTCCGCCTTGGTGGGTGGGCCTATAGTCATTATTCCCGGATCTTGGAGGCTCGGAATTGTGATCGTCTTCATCGTCGACCCCGTAACGATGTTTGCTGTGTCGTAACTTCGTTTTCAGTTCGGATAGATACTTGGTATCCTGGGCATCTTCGGTATTTCTCGTAGATTTCCGTTTGTTTTCCGGTGGTCTTTCATCCCGAGGCTCAGTTTTGTAGTCATCGTATTCGTCATAATCGTCAAAGTCTTCGTCCTCTTCGTCGTCATAGTCGTCGTGCTTTGGATAAGTCTTCTGGGGTTGTTTAGTTTTATAGGCCTCATAGTCATTTGGCTTTGGTTGTGCTTTCACTTCGTCTTCCACCGAATAGGTCTTTGCATGTGGTGTGTACTGCGGTGGGCTTCCAACGGGTTCCTTCGTCACTGGTGGCTCTGTAAAAACAAAATCAAGGTTGTTGTTTATAGGTTATTTTAAGGTCTATGACATGTTATTCTGTTTGGATAAGTAGATAGTCACGTAATGCTCTATTTATAGACTACAGTATGAAAAAAGAATGGTATTATGGCAGCTTTGGACTAGTTTAATGTGTTTTTCTTCAAATTATCTAAAAAAAGATAGATTACAATGTCAAATTTAAACAACAACAAAATTTTCTGATTGACTTTATTTAGGTGGACACAAACATGCTCCGATGCTTCGGTGGGGTAATGCACTGACTGTGAAGGAGTATTTCTTAGGAAGTTGAGTTATATTCAAATTAAAAATTAGACCATATTATTACAAACATTATTCTAAATAATAAATTGCATAAATTGTGAAGGATATACGCAAACAGTTTTTTTATGAAGAAGCTTTTGCTTCCATTCACAATACTTCAGATCATATAAGCAAAGACATGTGAAAAAGCTACACAATATACCTAGATACAATAATTATGTCGTTGAGATAATACTGAAATAAAAAGCCAACTTTAACAAATTCGCTAAAGGCTCCGTTAATGTGTACTTTCGGTTTCAATGGCAAAACATTTTACTGTATATGTTTTGCCAGCCCAATAAAGGTAAATCAATGTAGCTTTAAGGTTGGGAAGCTTAATTATAAATTGAAAGTGTTTTCGGAAACTGATGGCCCCTCTGCTGCAAACTGATGGCCCACTTCTGCAACACAATTTGTAATAACAAAGGGCACCATTACTCTGGTAAAAATGGTCGCAGGAAAAAATACTTTCTTTACGACCATCTACACATCATGCATGATCATCTGTGCAAGTTTCAAAGAAATCCGCCTGATAGTTTATGAGGAGTTGATGCCACCAGATTTGGGGACGGACAGACGGACGTACGGACGAGTGCAACTCTATATGCCTCCCACTTTGTCGGCGCATAATTAAATAGCACTGACATACACACAAATTAAATACTGTTTGCATGAAAACCCTGAAACTGCTGTTCCAAACCTCTAAAAGCGATGCAAAAATCGCGTAAACACTATCTACAATATGTAATGGTAGTCTGCTGATTATAAAAGTTAATTCAGCTAAATGGGTAGCTCTTGAAACTGAAAGCAGGCAAGAAGGAGTCTTTCTCGACTTCCTTTAAAAAACGACTATTATTTCAACGAACCGCCACAATAAATCGTAAATTAGCTTATACCAGGTACAGGTATGGTTTTTAATAAAAAATATGTTGTCCATAAATTTCAAAGTACTGATGCAAAAGACTTTTGTTAGTATTGTGCTTATCCCACAGAACTCGGCGTTCAAATGTTCATTCGGCTTAAGATAAATACATTTCTTCACTTAACTCTAGTTAGCAATGAGTATTTTTCCTAAAATACATGTTTGAAACTTTCATTATTTGCAATTGAATGTTTTTACACCCCCACCTCTACCGCAAAACACACACCCTTAAATTTACTTGCCTGCCTCGTGACTATCTATTTATCCGTAACATACTGTAAGAGTATTCTAAAAATACGCGGATTTAATCGATTTCATCTAAATTATTACAACTGTAGTAATACTCGGACAAGGATCATCCGGACACGTCACGGGAAAAGGTGTCTTTGGTCAAATGGGAAAAGGTACCTTCGGACAGTTGACGTCAATTCTTGAAATGACGAAATAAATTTGAGCAGACGACATTATTTATTATGCATTTCGCAGTAAAAAATATCTTTTTTTTCAAAATGTATAACAAAATCACATTTAAGTTATAAAAAATGATTTATAGTTGTAAGTTCTTCCTAGATTTAGTAAAAACTAAAATATTACTAAAAATGACCGAAGGTACCTTTTCCCGTGACGTGCCCCATATGTTTTGACGTTTTAGTTGTTACTTTATTTGGATAAAAATGTAATATGTAACAGCCTTTGTAATTTCATTTTTTTACCGTAAAATGCATACAAACAATGTTGTCTGCTTTAAAGCATCATTTCAAAGATTGACGTCACCTGTTTGGGGACATTATTTCCCGTGACGCGCCCAATTGTCGATAGTTAACATATCTGTAAAACTTAAGTAAATCTAGAAAGTTATTTTTTTTAGAAAAGTTAAATTTTTCGGAAATTTTTTTTTAGATTTTTTTACGAAAACAGCATTGGACAATGTTTACAAAATCATTTTAAATTATGCCTCGGTAATGATAGTTAGTGTTGGATGTATGCTGAAGTTTATTATTTTTTTACAGGTTAAGAAATTCTCGGGTACACTCGAGTACTTTTTATTATTTTCTTAGGATGGTGGATTTTTGATAACAAATAATAAACCCAGTGTTACTATTAGGAGTCTCAGACAGGTTTAGTTGAACTATCGGGTTCACACAAGAAGATACCGCAACTCCCAAAACCAGACGTGTAATCTTTTAAAATCACACGAATGTCTTGATGAAATAATATAAGGAATCGTTTTACTCTCTTACACTATCGGCTCATATACATTCACATCTGTTATATGCCGGGACTACTTTCAACTATTTTTACTTTAACTCAAAAATATTTCACCAACTTCATATAAAATAGCTTGTGTTTCGTCGGTTTTAATGAAAGATATTGAAGATTTCTGTCATATGTTATATTACAAATTTTCAAACGCATAATTTTGACTGCATACAACGAAGCTTCTTAGTTTGGTAAAATAAAAATCTTGACATTTAGCCTTTCGCAGAGGTGTTAAGTGAGTGTAAGGAACGACAACTCTGCGAAATAGATTGGTACCGTTTGTTTGAAACTTCATCTTTGGGTAAAACTAACCGGAAGTTAAATTTCCAAAACTTACGAATAAGTAGAGTCGCATGAAATATTTTGAATACCGTTTTATATAATTTGAAACTTGTTATTCTAGTGTTAAAATGCATAAATTTAAAGTGAAGGGATAATAAGTAATTTTAAACTTTCAAAGAATTACTTATTTTAAATTTAACCCTAATTTAGTTTAACCTACGGATAAAGTTCCGACAACCGGCCCCAAGAGAACAAATAGAACAGACAAAATGAAAAAAAATAAAGCACGCGCGCTTCAGTATTTTGAATTTTCGAGAATGCGTAACAGATGTGTTTCATGAAAGTTTAAGGTAAGACCTGTGTAATGAATACCTATATCCAGAAGAGTATCCAAGGGAGGTAACTATAGTAGTAAATTAGCATAGATTTCTATCATGCAAGAGGACCAGGGTTCAAATCCCACTGGAAGCTATTTTTTTTTTGTAAGCCTAGAGCTTAAATAATTGGCATATTTCTTTTTTTCCTGTGTGATTCTGTCATTGAATATAAAATTCTCATGATTTAAACTAAAATAAGCAAAATAATCAAGATTAAAGGGGTTTTCGCTATCAGAATAGTGTTTATTCAAGTCATCAATTTGAAAATTTCTAAAACTGGACGGTAAACTTCTCTGAAATTTTGTTTAAATTTTGTTTAAGGTATAAAATTTGGTATATTGCATCAATCAGGATTTTGCACAATTTTCATTAATTTAGTCTCGTGAAATATAAAAAATGCATTTTTTAAATTTATTTGGTCAAAAATCGCATTTTAAGATAAATTCTGTATTTATATATTATATCTTTAATTGGTTTAGTAAAATATAACATATTTTAGATAAACTGTAAAAAATTAGGGTTGAATTTATCAATCACAAAAAATTTTGTCACCGATTAAAGAAATTGGATACTTTCACGTTTTTTTCTCACTTTTTTAAATAAAAAAATCTCAAAATCTCAAAAACTACAAGGTGAAAATCATTAAAATTTTGCATACAAGTCAGTAGTATGAAGCAGTTGATGAAAATATAATCAGATATTGGATTCTTAATAGTGCCTATTACACAGGTCTTACCTTAATTTGATAATATGTGTGTACATGTATCATGTGTGTATCAAAACTGAATAAAGATCGAACCGAGTTAAGGTAGTCTAACTGTAATGCTTTCCCGCGCATAAATTTGCGACGTCGTCAAACATCGGCTCGCTTTCGGTGACTTCCGACGCTACTCGTCAGAGCCGATAGTAAACGAAGCGACATCGATTATTGTCGACTGTTAGCGACAGTTAACCGAGTATTCCCGACATTCGAGAAAAAAGCGCGGGAAATCATTACAGTTAGACTACCTTAAATTAGAACAAGCTTTAGAATTGTTTAGTATTTTAGTGAAATTTATATGCGTACCTCCTTGTTAAATAGATTTTAAAAGACACAGTTTACCTCTGTAACAGA
Organism: Corbicula japonica; assembly: GCA_038501625.1. Classification (NCBI taxonomy): domain Eukaryota; kingdom Metazoa; phylum Mollusca; class Bivalvia; order Venerida; family Cyrenidae; genus Corbicula; species Corbicula japonica. The sequence goes on from JAZAYU010000152.1 coordinate 800,951, forward strand.
TTATTAAACACAAACATATTTCTCACGGTAATGTTCTTGGGGTATATGTGCGATCACTTTCTTGCATTTGTGCGCTCAATTTCTTGAATATTTTCGCTTACTTTCTAGTACATTTGCGCTAACGTTATATTATATTTGCGCTATGTGCACTTACATTTTGTAAACCGGTATTTGCGCTCACTTCCTTGTAAGTGCGCACTCACTTTGTTGCATATGTGCGCTCACTTTCTTGTATATATGTGCTTACTTACAGAATTTTACGCTCATTTTCTTGCATATATGTACTTACTTTCTTTTGTGTATGTGCGCTCACCTACTTTTGTATATATGCGCTCATTTTCTCATATATTTGCGTTCACTTTCCTGTATATGCGCTCATTTTCTTGTTTATGTGCAAGAGGAGTAAGTTAATTTCTATATATCATAATTATTCAAATTTTTAATAACTATTTATGACTAAATTTCTTATATTTGTATTATTATGCTTCTGTTGACTGTTTAGGCGACTGGGATTTCTAAATTTGGCGTTTCCTGACAACTGAAAGTTTCAGTGATACTATGATAATCTTATATACATTTACTTTCTAAAATTGTTTTTTTTTAGTATAATGAAATAAATATTTTTGACAGCAAAACCGTCTTAATAATAATAATAATAATAATAATAATAATAATAATAATAATAATAATAATAAATATAAGCTTTGCACCAAATAGTTAGAAATACAAAAACAAGTTTCCCGAAGTTTGTAAATATACATAATGAATTTCATTTTTCTGCGTTTCATCGATGTATGAACTGTAAATGAATGTCACCCTAATTTTAACATAAAAACAAAACATTCCATTTTAATGCAAATTAGGTGTAAACATTCTGACAGTTCATTTAAGGATTGAATCAATATTTGATGCTTTTCATTTGGGTATGGAAAACAGTTGGGTTGTTTAAAGTGTGTGAAGCCCGAAGGGCTTCACTCGTACTTTAAACAATCCAACTGTTTTTCGTATCCAAATGAAAACCATCAAATATCGATTCAATTCTTATATTTACACACATTAAGATTCCCCTAAGACAGAAATTATTGGAAGAATTTGTAATATAACGGCTTTTTCGACATTGACATTGACGACAAAGTGAATGACGGCACGCTTTTTCGTAGCAACTCTTGGGAAAACGTGCGTGCTCGGCGACGTCACACGTCAAAATATTGTGAAACGTCCAATAAATTGTGAACGGTTCTACTATAGCCACGCCTTTCAAATTATTACGCCACACTGTTTACCATCAGAAATTATGATTTGTTAGATGAATAGGACTTCGTCGTAGAGGACGAAGTTGAAGTGTAAATATACATCGATGAAACGCAAAAAAACAACAACAACGAAATTCAGTTCCTAAATAGCATTAATCAATCAAGCATTAAGCATTAGAGAATTCCTGTTCGTGCTATCATGATCCCTTCAATACATGGTGCAAGATGGTTACAAATCCTGTTGTCAATTAGAATGTTGAACAGCAATATTAATTATGGTGGTATACTTATAGACTTATTAAGAGATAACAGCGATAGAATCGAGATTAAACATAGTTCTCCGAGACAAAAGGAAATTTCTCATCTTTTAGGGCGTCTTCTACGGATCATGAAAAAGAATACAGTCTGAAAGACAGACCGGAAGCCCGCGAAGAGTTTAGTTTTGGGAAACACGACTGTTTTATCGTGTTCCGGTGTGAAATCGTGAAGCTCAACATCTAGAGTTTTGACTGAAAATATACATACACAAGCCTCAATGCAGTGCTACAGTCAATTGTTAAGTGTGTATCATTTACTGAAGAAATAGGAGTAGATTGAGTTCGACCAATGACTATAGCTACTATGGTTGAAGTTCAGCTATAATTATAGTAGTTTCTCTTGTTCGCTATTCACGTGTAAACGGTGTCAAACACTAAAGAAGTATTCAGAATTCAGAAATTTAGTTCAACCAAACTAATGCTTCAACGATGGTTTCTATCACAGTTTTTGATTAATCAGCTTTCACGTTACAACAATAGTTTCTATGGTTTTTGATTAGTCAGCTTTCATGTTTCAACAATGGTTTCTCTGTTTTTGTTTTATCAGCTTTAATGCTTCAACAATGGCTTCTATGGATTTTGACAAATTAATGTTCATGCTGTAACAATTGTTTCTATGGACTTGATTAATCAACGTTCATGCTTCAAAAATGGTTTCTGTGGATTTGATTAATCAGCGTCTATGCTTTAACAATAGTTTCTATGGATTTGATTATTCAGCGTTTATGTTTCAACAATTGTTCAATGGATTTGATTTATCAGTGTATATGCTTCGACAATGGTTTCTATGGATTTGATTAATCAGTGTATATGCTTCAACAATGGTTTCTATGGATTTGATTCATCAGTGTATATGCTTCAACAATGGTTTCTATGGATTTGATTAATCAGTGTATATGCTTCAAAAATGGTTTCTATGGATTTGATTAATCAGCGTTCATGCTTCAACAATGGTGTCTATGGTTTTTGATCGAACTTGAGATGACTGGTACTTTGTTTATAGTTTAAAGTATGTATTTATAGTAATGCCTACCATCGTCTACGTAAACGTCTGAAAATTAAGAAATTCGATTATTTATCATAGGTTGGTCAAGTACCGTCCACATTAAAACAGATTTGTTTACACGTCATTTAAAAGAATTTGCTTTGAATATTAGTTGTATCATGATTAAAAACAACAATATTTTCGTCGAACGTAATCTTGACAATCAAATAAATAAAAAAAAATCACTGTTAAAGTTGAAATAATCCTAATTAGTTAATATCTTGATTAACATTTATGCCTACCCTCCGTTTGATATGTGTCTGAAAGAAGAAAAGTAATGGTGAGGGAGGCATGTTTCCATTGTGACCATGATTTTAGTCACTTTCCACTGATATGGCACGCTAATTGCCAGCGTCCAGGTCACAAGATTATAAAACTGAAAATGGAAACCAGTCTCAAATCGTCAGCATCAGACTGGCTAAAATGGAGCCTGGTCTCAATTTCAGCCAATCAGTTGCTTTATATTTTAAACTGGTATCCAATCTCAGATTTTAATATTGTGGCCTGAATATAGTACCTGCCAATGAGCACTGAAGTATATATAATTTATTTAATCAATCTATTTTACTTTGGTTAAAGAGTTTTCTTAACAACGTTCTCTTAATAAAGTTCAAATAATGCATTTCTTCTCTTAATAAAATTATAATAATGCATTTCTTCTAACTATTTTAACATCTTTAATTCCTTATTTTATTAGCTTGAGTTTTTACAGATTGAACATACTAAATTAGTGTTCCATTTAAAAATAGGGGTAGATTAAAGTGAATCAGAATTCAAGAAAGAAAAAGAGCAAAGCTAGTCTACAGAGACTGTAGGATTAGAAAGAACAGAATTTAGGTCAGAGACCTCTTAATAGTTTTCCATAGACAAACATTATAAGATTTGGTCCTCCTGTGATTTAAGTTCACATGACTTTCCAAAACCACAATGACACTCTTGGGTAATTTAATGTCAAAATGACCAGAAAACACGTTCTTCAACTTATTCTCTAAGCGTTTTGAACCGGGTGTAATCATCACCAGAATGTACACAAAATCTTCAGCACAAAACAAATACATGGGTGTTCAGATGAACACTTGTGTCGCCCTCTGGTACAATGTTGGAAAAAATGCAAGTACCAAAAGGGGCAAAACTACATCAAATGTGATCTTGACCTAAAGAATTAGTAATTATCACGACCGTGTCGGCATATGCAATATAACTTGATAGTTTCATGAAGAAATATTAAGAAATGAAATTTTGAAAATGAAGTAAGCCGAAATCGTATCTGGACAAATTTTCCAATCCAAACCGCGGCTCAATATCCTATGGCAAAGATTAAAGATCCATTCTTTAATTTCAAGCATCTGATTGGCTGAAATGGCGATCGATCGCTTGAGATTTGCGACTTGTCTCAAATTTTTTATGATCTTGGGCCCAGGCTTTTCTATTTACTGTCCTCTGACCTAGAAAAGTATTAGTACATTTCGCATTCTGCACAGTGTGACCCACACAGAAAACGTAGCCAGTGTGTTTTGCCATGTTATTTTTGCCCTTCAGGTTAACGAAGTACATGTATACAGTAATGCATTTCTTGTACTATTAGCCAAGCTTTAGTTCAGACATAGCATCAGTGCACCCGAGTTACGCAGAAGAACCTACTGTTGTATCATTAAATTTCGCGGGGATCAAATTTCGCGGAAATGACGTAAGTGACATTCTTGCGAGGGCTTAAATTCGCGCAATTGTATTATTCTAATAAGACTAGATATTACATGTATGTGGTTTGATTTCACTAGGATCTGCTTTCGCAAATTAACCCTAACGCGAATTACGCTAAAATTAAACCAGCGCGAAAAATATGTTCATATGTACTTTTTTGCAAGTGACGAATGAAAATTGAAAACCTCGTAGTTTGAAGAATATGATTTTAATTTACAATATGGATAATTTATCTTTCTCTGTGTTTCCTTTTTAATGCGATTTAAGTAGAAGGCTTGAATCTGTTGGATAATTAAGGCGGCGTCATTTAATTTCGCGGAGCCTCGTTTTCGCACATTTAACGCAAACGACATTTTTGATTGGACATAAATTAGCGCAGTTTATAACTCTCATAAAATACGGTATGATGTGGTTAATATTCGCTGATGTTTAGTTGTCGCGCATAAGGACTAGAGCGAAAAACGTGAAAAATAAATTCTCGCGAAATATAATGAAACCAAAGTATATGTACGGTTCCCGGGTACAGGGATGAAATATTCAAGCAAAAGAAAACATCCGAAAGCCATTCAAGTCGCTAAAGGACCACTTTTAGTACTGGGTAGAAAGAATATGCTCGCTGCAGTAGAGTCTTGCATGCAACTTGCCTACTGGAACTAGAAATAGGTGTTCTAAGGAACACATGTGTCGCCTTAAATTGCATTTCAAAGGGGCGTAACTAAAAAGGTGGATATCAGTCTCGTTGTCACCGATGGTTTTGTTCACGCAGATGATATATTCCGAGTATTAAGTGAAAAGGACATGTACTTTTAAACTTACGGCGACATTAGGTTTAATGATACAGTTGTATTCGAAAGTGGTTTAACTTATAATATAATGGAACAGAAGTTATAATTCTTGTTGCCACCTATTGCTTTATTCATGCAGATGATGTATACCAAGAATTAAGTAAATAGAAAAATGACTTTCACAGTTAGAGACAAAACTTTTGCATGTAAAAGTTAGGGGGACTTCCGGACGCCGACAACCGCCCCCGGACAATAGGATCCACAGGTGCCTACCTGCTATCGCAGGCAACACAAAAATCTACATGCTCTGCTACTTCTATATGCAAATGAGCAGCAATCCAGAAATCGGTCACAGAGAACTTATAAAGGGTTTGGCGCAAAAACGGAACTTCAAAACTCGATATGAGTTACACCGGGGCAGGTTATAAAACTGAGAATGGAAAACAGTCTCAAGTCTCAAGCATCTGATTGGCTGAAATGACGACCAGTCACCATTTCAGCCAATCAGATGCTTGAGATTTTAGACTGTTTTCCATTCTCAGTTTTATAACATTGTGACCGGTATTGCTCCAAGCCATCGCTTGTCTTCAGCTAGCATAATAACATAAAAAGACTCACGCAAACAGACACAAAACCACAGGGACCTGAATTTCTTTCAATAATCAACCGGATTCTATATAAAAGACGTTTGACCCTTTATGTCTATTAGGCATATATACATGTAGGGTCAACCGTCATATAATTATGTGGGATCAGCTTGATTTTTTGTAAAAACACAGGCTCCTGTGTGCAAAACAAAGCAAAACAGATTAATCTAAATGTTTAGGTAATTTAATAACAGCTTTATTAAAGGAACTTGTGGGTTTTTTTTCGAGATGAAGTGTAATGCTGAATACAACTTGTATCATAATTCGTCACCTTAATGCAATAACGATATATCTCCTTCATGTTCTAATTGTATTTATACTGTTATTGCAGTTAAGGTGACGAAATATTAGTCATGCCTACCCTCTCGTGTTCTTACGCCTGAAATATACAATAACAACAAACCCAAATAAGGCGGATCGGGAAGGAAGATTATAATAAATAAATAAGGATAAATTTTTCAATATAGTACATGTATATGTGCATACAAGGTAGTCTTCAACAGGAAAGGGGTAGATTCACGAAGGCTCAAAATTGGCCTAAAATTTTCTCAAATTTTCAAATTGCTTTTACATCACTGAAAGTGTGCTTTTTATCATCTATAATGGTTGTTTTCTTGAAAAGATAAAAAGTGAAGACGAACCCATAAACCAAAATAAAAAAATAAGTATGTCAAATGTGTCTGAAATTTGAAAATGTTTGCCAAAATGCAATTTTTTGTTAAATTTTCATCATATTTTGGTGATTTTCATATTGAGCACAGGCTTCGACCAAACAAATTTAAAGAATTTTCTTTGTATAAATGTGTGCTGAATTCATGGTCAAAATTTGATTTTGGTCGAGAAGTGTGCCCTTATCAAAATCCTCTAATATCTGCTGTGAACATGGACAAAAATACGAATTTTTGCATATTTTCCTCATTTTAAGCAATTTTGATGGCCCGTTATCAAACTCCTTTAGCAGTAATCAATATAAAATTTTAGGTTATGAAAAGTATAACCATTTATGTATTCAATGGCATTAAAATTTAAGATATGTAACACAATTAAAAATTTTACTTATTTTTAGGCCAATATTAGGCCTTTGTGAACCTATTCCTTTGAGAATCATTTCTTCATGAGCGTTTAGAAAATTAATTTTGCAACAAAGACAATTACTTTCAAAGGTCTTTGAAATTTTTCTTAAAGTAGTAAACTGGCTTGAAAACTTTCAATGCAGTCAATGAAATTGTAGGAAAATAGTGTTTGAGTGTACAAACTCAAATTCAAAATAAAATATTACAAACAATACTTGGCAACCTATGCCACATATGGGTGTATTAAATTAGGCTAATGGTGCATCCAATTGACTGAAGTCAATGATGTAAGTCAAAGTGATATATTTGAATTCTATATTATATAATTATGTATTTTGTTTTAATTATCTTCAGTTACTGATTAAATATCCACAAATTCAAATTCCATCATTTCAATACAGCGATTTTATTGGCACATTTATGATATTGTAAGTATAAAAAAGATGGTGACAGGTTATCATTTAAAATTTATTAGTTATCTAGTAAAACTAAGTTTTTTTTAGTTTTAAACCAGTTCTTATTTCATTTAATTACGGCAAAATTCAAAGTACGTTATAATTATACTGATATTTCTGTTACTTCATGTTTATAACTGTATTAAAAGTATTCAGTTTTTTTTTTAAAGAATATTTCTGTTAATTAAATAAGTCAATTTCCATGTAATAGGTTAAGCAATTTATGTTATTGGCTTAAAATATAATGTCTTTTGGTTTAAAGGTATCCTTGTCAAAACATGTTGACATTTTAATGTGTTTAACCAGTTAATCAAAGTGTTATTTGTTTCGGATAGATACTAGTACGCGACGTGCTTCCGAAGCGGGTCTCTCAGTCACAAACTTTTAGCGGATTCGTGAAAATGGACCTACCAGAGGCGGACGCAAGGGGCTTCTGTAGGGTTGCTTAAACCCCGTTTTTAAGCAGCAATATTTAAATTTCATAGGGACATTGGATAGAAAGCTAGAAATTACTATGCTATTACCGCGAGACTGTCCCAAACGAAATCCTGCATCCCACCATGTAATGCATTCTAGGAACTAGACTTATATCTATCTCTAACTGAAGTAGATGTTGTATTAAACGGTTTACTCTGTAGAACAGTTCTATGCACGGTTTACTATGTAATACAGTTCTATGAATGGTTTACTATGTACAGTAGTACAGTTCTATGCACGGTTTACAACGCAGTACAGTACAATATCACATGGACGCTACTTACCCGAGTATCTTGCGAACGAGCGTTCTTTGTACCCAGTGTCACGTTTCTTGTACCAGCAGCAATACAACAACAACACGAGCACGACAAAGATTATGATGAATGCTATTACTCCGAACACAATGCCTACTATAGCACCAGTTTGTCTGGAATATAAAAATAAAATATATTATTTATATGTTCAATAAAAACAGCTAATCGTCAACGCACTGAATTTGTAGCTTAATTTTAATTTAAGAATTGAACTCCGTTCACTGCGTTTTATCGATGTGTGAACTGTCGGAATGCTCAGGCCTAATTTGCACAAAAACCGAAAGTTTTAATGTAAAAATTAGGCGTTGACATTCCGAAAATCAATACATCGATGTAGCGAAAAACGAAATTCAAAACGAATAATTATACCGGCAATTAATTCTAAAATTGGTTAATGTTGATCCGAAACCATGGGTTTCCATTTGAGATGAATCTTTGAATCGTTAAATTTAAAAAAGAAAGCCACATTTTGACTCCTATGATATGAGCTAAATGGCCATTTGTAAAACATTTGTTAAATCAAAATGACCATTGAAGCTCAGCAAAGCGGCTATTGGAACCTCTGATACTTAAAATGTTTTAATGATGCAAGTGAAGTTAAAAATCTAGAGTGCTCTTATGAAACCTATTCTTGAACAGTCACGTGATGCTCTGATCAAGTCTGTTGTATAGAAAAAAGAATGATCTTTTGGCTCTTATGGCAGATTTGAAATGGTTTAATGTTCTTTCCAATGAACAATAGTCTTAACGATATAAACCGTTACGATATCACCTTTGTAAAACCTTTTGCTGATTGAAAAAATTTCAATTTACTTTCAGTCACGTGTCTGTCTAGTTATCGATAAAGTACTTTACCTTACCCAATTACAATATTCATATTGACGTTTGATATGTAGGTCATACATTGCATCTCATAAACAAGAATCAGGTTTCATCCTTCGCAATTAGCATTCATTTCAAATTTCCGTAGTTAACATCCACGGAGTTACATTATCATGAAGCCGGCTTAACAGTTTGTTTGAAGCGGTGGGGTCGATATAAATCCCTATACATAATATATATTACAGACAGTTAAGTAAATGTACTGTCTCTAATCATATTTTAAAATTGTAGGGATTATAAGTCACCCCAATATCTATTTTAAAGTATTTTCACTTACAATATAAAATAGTTTCGCTAATTGTTGAATTAGGTAACACAATCGGCTCCTATCACAAACAGGTAGGTTTTTTACCAAGGAAGGAATGCAAGCCAATGCTTGTTTTATAATTTTACCATTCTGAAGAAGAAAAACTTGTAACAGTAAAATCATTTAAAGCGGCATTACTTCAATTTAGCCTGTATTTGGAACTATATGCACGAATTTGCAGCATTAGTTCGGGCTAATAAAATTTTAATTTACTAAAAGTCTATATTTCAAGGTGGTTTTATGTGAGGTTTTATTTGTTACTTACAATTCGTCTTGACAACAGTGTTCGTATTTCGGATCACCGCAACATTGGTGCTCACACCAGGATAACACCTCCATTGAATCCACGTTTTGACAAAACATGCCGTTCGTTTGTGCCCAACACAGTCCTGAAAAGACAACAGGGAATGATCTTAAAAGATTAAAGGAACATTTTCACCCCATACATTCCATATCTGCCCAGTTTAAATCGGTTATTACACATAAAGAGGCACGTTATGGAAAAAGGTACCTTCAAAAACTTGACATCAGTAATTTAAATGGATGACGTCATAAGGTAAGCTATATATAAACATTGCTTTTTATGCAATTCTCGAAAAAATTTCATTTTATAGTCAAAACATTGTATATGTAATCACCTGTTAGGTATAAAAATAATAAATAATTGTGGGGTCTTCCCTTATACAGAATCAACTGAAAGGTAAATTAGGTCACCGAATTCACCTTTTTTCGTGGCGCAGAAAGGTTCGTTTGGAGCAATCTTTAGGGTACTTTCATAATTATTACGAGGATTCATTTGCCCGTCGACACTACGTAATATAATTGACTGTCTAGGACTGTTTTTCAACACAGAATATATAAAATGTTTCGGTAAATCTTACCTGGAAAACACTGGCGCTTGACCAGCCGCCCCACCCCCTACCAACCTTAACTAATACGCCCTTTTTAGGTAAAAAAATGGTGTCAAGTCACTAATATTATTCCATTCTATTAAAATATGCGAAAATGCACCCACCGTCAAAATCGTATTCTAAAAAATATATTTCTATGTATATAATTGATTAATGGTCAGGAACGGCTCCAGACCCTAGCCCCGTTCGAGAGGCTGTTTCTCCTACTTTACTGTGGATTCCAGACTGACAAGTGTTCGGTTCAACGCAACAGGGACAGATCTAACAGAAAATGTCAAAAAGTCTCACCAAAAGCTAGAAATACGCGTAACATTCAACAAAAACGTCCTCCGAAATGCAGGTTATTTTTTCATAGATTCTTCACCCCCGTTCGACTTCCGGAAATCCCCGACGCTTTTGGTCGGAGCGTTCTGATAGGTAAAACTATTGACGTAGTCCGGGAAATACTTTGCACAAAAATCGTTCAACCTATCAGAACGCTCCTAACAAAAGCGTCTGGGATTTCCGGAAGTCGCACCGTGGTGAAAAATCTATGTAAAAATAACTTGCATTTCGGAGGCCGTTTTTTGTTGAATATTACGCGTATTTCGAGCTTTTGGCGAGACTTTTTGACATTTACTGTTAGATCATACCCTCTTGCATTGAACCAAGCAGCTGTCAGGCTGCAACCCACAGTATTGTAGGAGAAACAGCCTCTCGAACGGAGCTAGGGTCTGGAGCCGTTCCTGACCATTATTCAATTATATACATAGAAATATAATTTTTTTAGAATACGATTTTGACGGTGTATTTTCGCATATTTTAATATAATGTAATAATACTAGTGACTTGACACCATTTTTACCAAGAAAAGGGCATATTACTAAGGGTTGGCAGGGGGTGGGGCGGCTGGTAAAAAAATAATCAGTTATGTTCTGTTGCATTATTATTGTACCGTACTGGGTAAAAGTTGTAAAAGTTTAATGAGATTCTGTTCTGTTCTACTGCATTATTGTTCAAAGTTAAATGCAAATGACTTGTACCCTGTTTAGTATCAAAGGTGTAATTATTGACTCGTTATCAGGAGATCAGTCAGATATGTCCACTAAATTGACATCTTAACATTGTAATTATTGTAAATTATTACTATTGTATGTAAACGTTACAATCGCATCAAACTTATTTTACATCTCGATTCTGTCCATCAGATCATAAATCCGAGATGGAAGACCAGTCTCTGTCTCAATTTCAGGCAATCAGGGGCCGTGATTATAAAGCTTTTTTCATGCTCAGTGCCCAAGGTTATAAAGCTGAGCATGGAAACCAGTCTCAAATCTCAAGCATCTGATTGGCTGAAATGGCGACCAGTCGCCATTTCAGCCAATCAGATGCTTGAGATTTGAGACTGGTTTCCAAACTCAGCTTTATAACCTTCAAACCTGATCTTTATGAGCATGAAAATTTAATGGCTTCATTTACTTTGATTATCTAAAATAAAACATTTTAAGCTAAAAGTAAGGCATAATTGATCTCGACAGCAACTGTAGAACAGACAGTTATTATTTATTTACCATAACTGTTAAAATGTATTGTTATAGACATTTTAACAGTTTGGGCACAGAATTGAGTTGAGCACGAAAAAAGTTTTATAATCACAGGGCCAGGTACCGTCATTATAAAACTTTTTTTCAAGCTCAACTTAATTATGTGCTCAAACTTAAAATGTCAAAAACATTAACAGCCTTCATGAATAAGAAATATCTTTCCGTTATTTAGCTGTTTTTTTTACCGGTTGATTCATGACGAAAATATTTCATTTTGTAAAAAGAAAATGTTCCAGAGTAAAATTCAAATTTTATCTGTTCTACTGTTATGATTTCGAAATCTTTGTTCATCCTCACAAGAAAGTTCGGTACTTTATCGCAAATAAACGAACTTTTGACAAAGTCTGTCTTGAAATACAAAAGAAGGCTAATATATTTAACTCATTTGTTTCAAAATAAATACTAGTATCCGGGATAAATTCGGTAGATAGACTGACAGTTTCTCGTATTTCGTAATAAGCCATAATGGCCCATGTACAAATCTACATAGAATAGTAACCGTAACCTGTGACATGGAAGGCAATTGAAGACAATCATGTATTACAAAATTTCAATTTTTAACAAACATGCCTATGAAAAACAGTAGGCCTACATGCTTGTCAAGTTTTTGAGAGAGACAGATGAGTTTTATGTGTCTTAAAAGTATTAAACAGTGGAATGATAACAAAAATTAGTTAAAATCAGAGTTTTCAACAAAATAGTTACTGAGAAATTACGTTCTTTTTTTTCGTAACATTGTACATTTGTTGTACATTTGTCTTACTGTTGCCAACATTGCTATTTCTAGTAGATTAAACTCCAAGAATGGAGACTTAACACAGAAATCTGACGAGCTTAGTAGCTAGAAGTTCTAAGAAATGAGAATAGTTCCAGAATCGATCAGAGAGGCAGGTTTCCCGTCTTCAAATCTAGTCTCCGTTAGAAAGATCGGATCGTGGCCAGGAAACAGTTTCTAGATCATGTGCCCGCAACTGACTCGTATAAAACTGGTGCTAACTGTACAGTATGCAGGGGTGAATCCAAAGGGTGGACGCTTTAACTTCCATTTTGGACATCAATTATTCAATATTCAATCTTCATGTAGAATTTTAGCAAGGAAGTTGAAAATTATCATCGAAAACCCCTATGAATGCAGAAAACGAACACATTTTTCTGTAAATCCTGCATCCAACCCTCGTATGGTCACTTGAAAAGGCGTAACGTGGTACTATTACACATGATATTGTGCATACCGTCTCACCTACGGTAACTCTAGAAGCTTATTTAAAACATTCCATTCCATTTTCAAATCGCTTGTTTAAATAGTCAACAAGAATTTGGAGATGGCATGTGTGTGCACGTTTGAGAAACAGTAGAGCTGGGTTCATCGACAATAATGCTATAATTAATTGTGTATTTTGTCTAGTAACAGAAAAAAATGAACAAACAACAAGTAAAATGTACTAAACAATAACCGAATATGGACAGGTGATTTACCGGTGTTTACCTGTCCTCGGGCATACACAATTTCAAACTAACGAAAACAGTTCCTGTCTTACAATACAGATCGTTTATTATTGAACAAATTATTGTGATCAACACATAATACTGAAATTAAACAGTTGAAAGTATTAAAACAAATAAAAATTGTAATATTTACCTGTTAAACAGGAAATAATCGCGAATCCAAACGCAATAAAGCACGCCATTTTGGTTTGTTTACATGTATTATACAGGTATTTAGCGTCTCGTACGTTAACTGGGTCAGTGTCAGCGAACCGATATATGGCTATATATAGAAATCAATAATATAGCACAGGTTGTTTCCGTCACATAAGTTAGTCATTGTTGTATATGGCCACTAATAATAGGTGACATCCGTCACACAGTCTGTGTTGTAAATGGTCACTAAAAATATATTTCAAAGTTTTTGTAAGAATGGAATAACCATGATGATAAGTAGGCCTAACGAAATGACCTGGTTTATTTATTTAATAATTTATTTATTTGTTTATTTACTTTTATTTTTTTTATTCACTCTGGAGCACTCCTAATCCGGACGTTTTCAAATTCAAATTTCTCGGGTATTTTCAAATGATGGCAACTTAGGAAGCAATAATTTAAATATAAAAAAAATCATCCAATCCGTGCCATTAGGTCGCTTTCGGGTGTGTTTTATGTATAATTCTAGAATATATTAAAAAAGAAAATTTGTTTGTTTAAAAATCAGTTAACGTCTAAATGTTGCGAGTTACATAAGTTGGAATGTTCAAGTGCGAAAGTAACGCGTCATCACGGATGAAGATTTTATCATTTGTTTACAACTAATTTAGGGGAAATTCAATTTTTGAAAAGTGTTGGGTGGGTTAGAAAACACACAAAATGTGTGTAAAAAGCTTATAAGTTCTAATTGTTGCCCTCTCCAAAACTGCAAAATTTACCCACCGTATACCAGCGACACCGGAAATAGATACCACGCTTATCGGTACGTTTTTGCACAGGAAGATGAGAAGTGTAAATTCTTGTTTTTTTTAATCATTTCTTGCAAAATGCATAGCAATAGGAGTGTTTATATTCTGTCCTTAACTATCGCTTGCAGCAACAGTACCTGGTGCCGTTTATTATACATTAAGGGTAATTTCCATAATCAGTTACTTATTCCAAAAAATATATTATTCAAGAGATCACACGTGAAATATGTTGGCATCTTACGCAATCTATACACTTTCAGCCCCTATCCGCCGCTGCACCTACCTGATCGGGAAGGGAATGTTCAGGTATAAATGCACTTTTTAATTACTATGGATAAGTTGATAGAACTATTGCACTTTTTTCACAGCAAGGCGACATTTTTTTAAACCGCGAACGTGAAAATTTTGCATACGACTTAGATGACTTATAGAGTGTAACCGCTGATTTGTCAATGACCAAAGCAGCATACTTTTCATTGTGCGGCGGTGATAAAGTAAAAACTAAAATGCACCGCATTGCCGTGTGGCGGCTGTAAAAAGTCTCCCCGTACATTCAATCAGTCTGTTATCAGTTACGTCCTTTGAAGGATGTTGAGCACGATACTTATGTACTAAGTCAAGTTGTTTAAATATTTCGGCCAGTTTATAGATCGATGGGTGGTTTCATTATCCCAACCTATACAGATTCGGATATTGTGCAATCACCCCTTGGATATACTTCCCGCTTTTTCGGCGTTATTCGGCGTTAGCTGTCTAAGCACACTTTTGACCTAGTTTTTCGACCAATGAAATGTTGTAAATAATACTCGCATTCTCTTATTATGCAGAGGGAAAATGAAATAAACTATTTCGATTGGTAGCTATTTACACCAGAGAGGCATCTAGCAGGGTGGAGAGGTATCTAGTGGGATTTTTATTATTATGCGGCGAAAAAATCAAATAACATAAATTAAATTAAATTTATATTCGATTGGTTGTTAGTGGGTGTCGTATTGGAGGGAAAAAATATTTACGATTTAACTAACCAGTTAAGTCAATATTGATGGCTTAAATACAATATTATATGGAATATTCTTGGGTGTCAGGTAAACACTTGTATACAATACACAGTGTAAAACGAAAGAGAAGTGTAGATATTCCTAGTTCTTACTGGTTCCTTTCTAATTTAGTTCCTTTGATACTGATTGTTAATTTCATGTACGAACTACAAGTTCATTATAGTGTAGTGGCTAACACTCTCGCCTGTCAAGCGGAGGCCCCGGGTTCAAAACTCAGGACGGACACTTTTTTTAAAGTTAATATACGTAAAAGTTGGTAGCTTTCGCTCTTGTAACAGGCTGTTATTATTTATATTTATTAAATTTCAAGGACATTTATTCATCTTGAATTCTCACTCTACACGAGGTATTGAATTCTCACTCTACTAAAAACTTTTCCTCTCTACTTTTTGGCTGTGTGGGGAGGCTGTGTATGCTGGATGTGGCCATTCCTGATATGCATATTTCATTTTTTCTACACGAGGTATTTTATTGAAACTGAATATTTTGCTTCTTTAATCGACTTGATATCACTGAATGAAATTGTTGCAACAGCTTCAATATTTTTTTGAAAGACACTTTCAATAAATTTAAGAGTTGTCATGATTTGATCGCTTAATCTCAAAGTCATACTAAGAAGGCAGGGAGGGTTCGTCAACAGCTATAACAAATAAAATAAAATAACTAAACTGTGTCTGCTTTGCCTCTCTGTATTTCTTTCTTTCTTTCTTATATACACGTATATATAAATCTTTTCCATCAACGCCGTTTATCTTTTCTAAAGATATTTCTTGATAAATTTCGCCTTTGGCGTTGTCTGTGATATGCAGGATTTATATTCTCAGATCCCCTGTCAAAATTCTATTTTCTGTTTAGTTCATCCCATTGTTTTCTCGTTTAGGGCAAACCCATTCTTTTATCTGGGGACCATGGAATGATATTAATCTGAAAATGCCGCATTGAAGGTTCCATGTTCATCGCCATATGCATTCAATCGTTTGGGATGGATCAAAACTGTACTGTTTATTGGTGTAAATATTGAGTTGTGCTCAACCCGTGGCTAGGCGGCGTGGGCAGTAATATGCATAATGCAGCATTTCCATTACTGCCCATTAACAGGCTTAATCAAACCGAGCATGCAATATTTTCATAATTGTCGTGTTCGTCGACTTTCAAAGTTCCCTTTTCATCTATTTCAATATCACAGTAGCGTTGTCTGTGCCGTGTGGCGGCTGTAAAAAGTCTCCCCGTACATTCAATCAGTGATGTTGTCAGTTACGTCCTTTGAAGGTCGTGGAGCACGATACTTATGTACTTAGTCAATAGTACTTTAAAATTTCCTTTGTTTAAATATTTCGGCCAGTTTATAGATGGTGGTTTCAATATCCCAACCTATACAGATTCGGATATTGTGCAATCACCCATAGGATATACTTCCTGCTTTTTAATTTTTGCCTTCCGTGTTGTCTGTGATATGCTGCTGAACATGGAATGGTATTAATCTGAAAATACCGCATTGAAGGTTCCATGTTCATCGCCATATGCATTCCATCGTTTAGGATAGATCAAAATTGTACTGTTTATTGGTGTAAATATTGAGTTGTTAGGGTTAGGCGGCGTGGGCAGTAATATGCATTTTCATTACTGCCCATAAACATGCTCAATTAAACCAAGCCTGCAATATTTTCATAATTGTCGTGTTCCTCGGATTTCAATGTTCCCTTTTCATCTACACTAGTCAAAAGTTCTAAGTGCACACTTGATAAATGTTGATTTTTCAAATTATTTGATTGAATCTTTCAAAATAGTATAAATTACAATGAAGAAGAATCAGTATTCTATTAAAGCACACCAAAAAAATTAAGTCTGCTTAAACAAATTAAAAAATAATAACATTTTATCTCACGTGTCCTCAGAAATCAATTCTCAAGTTAATTATCATTGCATCGGCTATCATTTGCGATCGTTTTCTCACATCTCTGTATAATTTGAATATCATGCAAATTTAAAGTAAATACTGTAGTTTGCCATTTTATTGCACTGAAATAGCTTTCTCTAACATTGTAATGGTCTGCTGGACACGATGAGCCAACTCACTCTTCTCTATTTTATCCATAACGTTTTTACAGGATTTCAAGAAGAAAACTCCATTTTTTTCACAATGTTTTGTGCCAAAGGTTTTTGAATTATCTAGCAGTTTGGGATGATGTAATTCTCTATGGTAGACGTGTAACAGCCTATTCAAACAAAAATATGTATTCATTTCGATAAAATTGGCCAGTTTTCGGACACGCTTTTTGACCAAATAAACGTCATTTTCGAATCATTCAATTTTAAAATTTATTGAATTTCTATAAATTTTAGTTTTAAATTTTTATTTATTGGACACTGATCCAACAAATGTTACACTTATATTTTCGAGTTTACGTTGTTTTACGTAAATATTTAATGACGTATTTGAGTAACGTCAGCGTTCAACGTAAGCAACGTAATCAATCTAGAAAATAATATCGTTTGATTTCCTGAGGACCAATAAACTTGTCAAAACTTTTTTTTCATTGTGAAATTTAATTGAACACGTTGACCCTTTTCAAAAGAAAGTATAAATGACCAAATATTTATGTTCTCAAACAATCCCCAATCATTGAGACTCGGTCCGAATTAAAAACGTCACAGTATTTTTGTAGCCCACAAAATTACTAACCAATGTTTACAATCACTCGGCGAAAAGTTATCGGTTTTCTTCCGTACGTGTGCCGTAAGAACGCAGAACGCGGTGACGTCATTCACATAAAAGTTATAAACACAAAATTATTTCATCAGTCAGATGGAATGTTCAATCGAAACGGAAAAATAGAGATTCTTTAAGTTTTAACTTCATTAATAGGTAAACAAAGAAAGATGTAAATGTTATACGACCCATCCCGGTAACGGCTTTAGTGGGGAATACGTCATCAATTTATGCACTTCTTCATAATTAGCGACCGTCGCCTGCCGAGAGTTGCCGAAAATCAGCTCGGAAAGATTCGCTGTTTGTTTGTAAACAAGTTACGATCCGCAAAACATGCTGCAATTTTTAAATCAATAAGATAATACCCCTTTTTTATTGTAAGGTTTATTTTTGTATTATTATGCATACAGGTGAAATCTAAAATGTTTAGGTTAATAAAAATATGTTGTTTGACAAGTTTATAGGTCCTTTAAATTAATAAAATATGCAAAAATAAGGTATTTCTTTTGCATTTACGAAAACCGTCAAGACTAGTATTTTTACAACAAATATGAAGTTGTGCCAGTGAAAAGAATTTTGACGGCAATGTCGTTGTCTGCTAACGTCAACCGTTCCATGGTTACAATTTACTGGTGTGTTTTTCGTGTTTGTCTGGAGTCGGTGAACATGTGAAAAACAAAAACGATTGTAAAAAAGTAAATTTCGATTTCGCACGCCGATGACGCATAAATAGCGTATGCCGACGTGGATGACCTAATACGAAAAACATATGCACGATTTTCAAAAAAAAAAAATATTTTTGTTTGATCAAAATTAACATTATGCCAAACTTTCATTCAATTAGAATTAGCTTACTTTGAGATATTCAAAATTGAAAAGTGTGCACTTAGAACTTTTGACAAGTGTATTTCATTCTCCCTTTTAAAAGTCAGAACTTACCAACTGTCTATCCACTTTCGTTCCGATCGACGTCTATAATTGTACATAGCATATGCATTTTAACTACTATTTTGACAGTGTTTTAGCATATTTTGATAGAATGGAATAACGTCAGTGACTTGACACCATTTTAACAACAACAAAAAACAAAAAAGGGCGTATTATAGTAAGGGTTGGCAGGGGGTTGGCGGCTAATCAGTAATCATCAACAATATCATCGCTTCGCAAGTGCTTGCGGTTCTGCGTTTTTCTCTTCCATGGAAAAGTTTAGAGAATTCCTGAACGCACAACGATATACTAATTACATAGTAAGACATAGTATTACTGTATTTCTGAGAGCCACTTTAAATTTGTGTTATTATCCCTGGATATACCATTTACCACACATGAACGTTATCATAACAATATCATATCATTTATCGCATAAATAAAAAATGCGTAACAGCCACACATAAATTTTCATTTAGTCTAACACATTACTAGAGTCATTTATTAAACCTGTTTCGTTGATAAAAACTTTAATCTCCCACTGGCAGTTTGTTATTGCATCCGGTACGGTACGGGTTACAGATTTTGTTCAGACTAACCTCGTTGCCATGACGCAGTATAATCAAAGATGGCGGAGACTGAACCTCAGCTGGAACCTGAATTGACAGAAGATTCCATCAAAGAAGAAGATGAGGAAGGATCTGTTCACAGTGGCGAAGAGTTGACAGAAGATGCTCAAGCGTTAAAGGAAGAACTGGCGAAAATTGTCGTTCATCCGCCAACAATCATCCAGTAAACTACATTGTTACTATTTTCCGCGACGTTCAAAACATTGACGTCTACAGACTACAGCAGTTTCATTGACTATTTTAAAGAGAATATATTAAAAGTTGCAGACTGTAGGATTTGAATACTTCTTTCTGACATCCATTTTAACTACCAGTACAAATCACTTTAAAAGTTATGCTAATGCATAACTTGACTACGGGTTCTTTTGTTCTTTAAATTATGGACCCTGTACTTTTTTGGTAAACTATGAGACACCTGTTTTATAGTCTTCAAATCAGAAAAGGGTCAGCCCTTTACAGACTGATCATCTAATCCTGTAATTGCTTTGTCAACTTTCAAATATCAAGCTTTCAAAAATCCAGTTTATTTTTTTCTATATATGAAGAATTCAGTGAAGGTATTTAACTAGATCCAGCATATTGTCATTATAAATATAAATATATCTTTTAATACTTAAGGAGCTCATAAAATGTTAACAAAGTTTACCTAAATCCGGTATTGGTTTATAAGTCCGCTGGTCCTGTGCATACATGCTAAGACTTTGAAGTAGAGAATAACATTCTTGCATAGAACCTCTATGAAGACATAATTCTAAGCTGGCTGATCTGGATCTTCCCTGCTTGCAAATGCAATAAAACCTATACATACATATAGTGAGTAAAGGGTCTAAATCAAAACATTTATTACAGATCTCCAAAAGAAACTTTTGATCCAGCTGAGTTCCCAGCATCCTACAAGGAGAATTTACCCAATGAAAATCTGGTACTACAGTTTGCTGAGAATTTCCGCAGGCAGTATGTGCATTTATACAGAGACAGAAAACCACTGCTCCTGAACCCAGTCAATGAATGCTTCATTGAGGTAAGGAGAATAAACTGGGTGGGGGAGATGAGTAGTAACTATTGCACTGTACCAGATGTTTAAAATATTTTGAGAAAATTACTGTTTTGTTCCATTAATTTAGTTCTTTTAACTGCAGTTTTGAAAAGTTTGTAATTACAGCTTAAAATACCACAGTTATGAAGGATTTGGGCTCTTCAAACAAAAATAGCATTATCATGTTCCTGGACCAAATGCTTTGGTCATCTTTGCCCCTGCCATATGCTCCTAGATGCCAAGGCCATGCTCATTATGACCCTGCCACATTCACTTGGACTCCAAGGCCTAGCTCATCTTTGCCCATGACAGTTTTTTGTTTGTTTAATAAAAAGATTCTATCATTTCTATGACAACGTAAGAATGAAAGTTCTGAAGTCAATAGATAGAAATAAAACTTAGTCTATTAAATTGTGACACTCTTCAATAGAACAATGTTGATAAACAGACAAAACACTGAAAATATCTGATAATATTTCTGGCAGATGAAAATGTTTAACTCGCAAGGCTAGATAACAATTATGAAGGAGTAACATTTATGAAGGAGTTTTCTTTGATTAACATAAAACACACCAACATTTATTTTGTTTTTTTAATTTGCAGAAATTTGTGTGTACAACTATCCGACCTACTCAGCTAGAGTACAAGGAACTCTACAACTGGGATGGAGCTGCGGAGTTTGTAGCTGACTATCTCAACTTTGAAACTCTGGATCCACCTTATGAACTGGTAAATATCTGTTTTAGAGAGAAATTATGCAGGTTTTTAGTTTTCTTTAACCCTTTCCTCCATAAATATGCATTTTTACGCATGTGCTACCAGTGTAAATCAAGATCAGCTAGCACATCCGTGCTGTCTGATCTGGATCTGCACTGTTCGCATTTTGGTAAGAAATTAACTAAATGAATAAAATAGCAAACAGTTTACATCCTGATTAGATGCCACGTATGTGCCGGCTGATCTGGATCTGAACTGTTGCCCACACAATAAAGGTTTATCTATGGAGGAAAGGGTTAATAAACATGTTGTGAAAAACTTCTCCCTTGGCTCAGTAAAGGGACAAGTTAAAGACAGTTGGAAGACTATTTCTCCTAAGTCTCCCACTAAACTCCCACTTCATGCAATGTACTGAAGGTTTGGTAATTAATGGTTTATTGACATTTGATCTATGAACTAGTTTAAATATATGACATATCATGACAAAATTTGGCATACTGACTTTGAGATAATTGTAGATCCAGATCAAGTTGTAAACTTAACTAAGTATGAACAGGATGAAATTGTTTTATAAATGCATTAAGAATGCTTTACAGAATTACGAACAGTGGTAGACCCTGATCTAACTGAAAACATTTGCAGGAAGATGTGGGTAAACATTGTTCGCATAGACCTAAAGGCCCATCTTGTCATTATGCAGCATGTATCATTTAGTTTAAATTAAGTTTATATTAAAATTAATTTGAATGCAATGATCTTTTTTTTAGAAATAAAAAAATATAACAAAAGCCGTAACTGCTAGACATTTCTTTTTTTCAGCCAAAAAGACTTCTTTCACCAACTACCATCTTGAAGCGTCAAAAGGGTAACTGTTTTGAATACAGTACTCTGCTTTGCTCGCTGCTAATTGGAGCAGGGTATGATGCCTATGTTGTCAGTGGTTACGCCACGCGGGAAGTGTGCTTGGCTGATGAGTCCAGAGAAATCTGTCCACTTTTAAAGAAAAAAGAAGAGGTATGTTATAGTAACTGAAATTCATAATGAATGAGTGCTGTGTTTTTGTTTTACTGAAAATGAGATTGATATTTTGCAGAAGTTGTCTTCAATTCACCATGCAGGCCATTTATGAAAGATTCTTTTTTTCTAAAGTTTTGTTAAATAATAACTATTGCCTTGTAACACTTGGCTCTTAATTGTAAGACCCAGGTTACACAAATAATTGATTAAAAATGATAACTTCTTAGGATCTACACTTATCACAACTTTGATAAATGCAGTTTTTTATGATGAATGACATATTATTTTTTTGCAGCTTAAAGAAGAAGAGAAGAAGAAGGAATTAAAAAAATACACAGTAAAACCACCAAAGGACTTAAAGAGCAAGTTTGAACGTAAGCAAGCAGCAAAAGCCAAGGCGGAGAAAGAGGCGGAGGAGGCAAAGAGGAGAACAGAGGAGGAGGAGAGACAAGCTGTAAGGGGTGGAGCTTGTTTTTAAGACACACCTCCCTTGTTATTGTTATTTTCAAAAAAAATATTTAAGTGATTTTGGCCTTAACCCATTACGCTTTTTTACCTTCATGCAACAGGTGTAGATACAGATATGCTGATTTAAACATATTTTATTGCCATTTCATATGTAATGTGATAACATACATATTTGCAATTGGTTTGGGCCACAAGTGCAGAGCTCATGTTAATGATGGCCCTCACCATACAATTTGATAAATAACATTTGAAGAGGAACTGAATTATTAAAATAGTTGTTTAACTGCAATAGCACATGGGCAGAACAATGCATATCAATAACAGATATGCTTGGTTTGGGTGGGAAAATTTGGCCCTCGGGAAAACTGTTGTTGGCATTTGTTGACATCCAATTTAAAAATCCACACCCTTTGACCTGTTATACATGTAGTTCCATATTCAGATAATTCTTTTGACTGTCTATGAATGTCAAAATTTGTCTTCACCTTTAAAGATTCCAACTAGCTTTCATAAATGTATTCACAGTTTACTGTAGTGTTAAAAAAGAAATTTTCTGTTGTCAGGAATTAGAGAAGCCCCCACCAGATCCTCTATATGGCCTGCGTATCCACTCCTGGGTACTGATCCTGTCAGGAAAACGTGAAGTACCGGAGAGTTTCTTTGTGGAGCCTTTCACAGGTCTCTCGCATGCTGTGGACAGCACTAGCTACCTGGGTATAGAGAGTGTCTGGAACAATGTAAACTACTGGGTGAACATGCAGGATTGCTCCGAAGGGGTCAAGGTAAGGGGCTGTTCTGAAGGGGTCAATATTTGGGGTTTAAGTTCAGGATTGCTCTATAGAGGTCAAGGTATGGTATTGTTCTGAAGGGGTATATGTTTGGGGTTGTAGTTAGGGATTTCTGTGAAGTTGCCAAGGTATGGGATTTTTTGTGCTAGATGGTTCTGAATAGGTCAAAGTATGGGGGTGTTGAAGCAGAATTGTTCTGAAGGGGTCAATTTATGGGGTAGTTCTGAAGGGGTCAAGGAATGAGATTCTTCTGAAGGGGTCAAGGTATTAGGCTGTTGGAGCAGGATTGTTTTGAAGGGGTCATTGTATGGTACTGTTAGTGCAGGACTGTTTTGAAGGGGTTAAGGTATGGGATTGTTCTTAAGGGGTCAAGATTTCGGGCTAATATTGGTGCAGGATTGTTCTAAAGGGGTCAAGATATGGAATGGTTCAGAAGGGGTCACGGTATGGCATTGTTAGTGCAGGATTGTTCTGAAGAGGTCAAATTATGGACATGTTAGTTCTGGATTATTCTCAAGGGGTCATGGTATGGGTCTGTTTGAGCAAAATTATTCTAAAGGGGTCAAGGTATTGAGCTGTTAAAGGAAGATTGTTCTGAAGGGATTACTGTATGGGTTTGAAGGGATTACTGTATGGGGCTGTTAAAGCAACAAGTTTTGTGTATAAGATATTGGCAGTTTGAAGGCTGTTTGAGAAGAATTTTACTGAAAAGATGTTATTGTTGCAAAATTGTTTAACCCTTGCCTCCATAGACACCTTTTTTTCGAGGGCAAACAGTTTAGATCCAGATCAGCCAGCACATCTCTGGCATCTGATCAGGATCTAAACTGTTGGCTTTATGATTTATTGGGTTATTTCTGCGTAAAAAAAACGTATATATGGAGGAAAGGGTTAAAAATAACAGGTAAAGGTTTGCGTTGTAAGAGAAGGTCCTACAGTGTTATATCAGAATTCTTCTCAGGTATGCTGATCAGAATCATGCTGAGTGGGTAAGCTAAAACAACAACAGTTTCAACTGTTTTGTAAAAATTGCAAAGATAATTATGCTGTCAAAGGAGAATTCAATATTTATAAAAACTTGCAATCAAATTTGTTAGATAGCATTGACCCAAGATAATAAAACTTAGAATGGAGGCCAGTCTCATATTGTCTTCATTACGACCAGTCAGATGCTTGATATTTGAGACTTGTATCCAATCTCATTTTATAATCTTTCGGCCTGATATCTCAAACACATCCTTTATATTTACAGAATCTAAGTTATGACCTCGGTGACTGCACAAAGTGGGAGTTCATGTTCCCGAACACGGACAAGCCCCTGCTACAGATCCCGGAGACTGAAGATGACATCATGGATGGGCTGGATGATGAGGAGGTAAGTGGGTCATCATGACCTTACTTTGTTTACATTTTTGTACACCTACCTAGCACTTGTACAGAGCAATATTGCTGTGCATTTGGAACTGTTACTTCACATGATTTAATATTTTATATTGTTTACATGTAACATGTACACATGCACGAAACTTCTGTAACATTGATAAGGAAAAAAATATTGGGTGAACTTGGCAGTTTTAACCTTTGACTCCATATAAAATATGTGTTTTAATGCATGTGTGATCAATGTAGATAGGTGCTCAAGGTTATAAAACTGAGCATGGCAACCAGTCTCGAATCTCAAGCATCTGATTGGCTGAAATGGCGACTGGTCACCATTTCAGCCAATCAGATGCTTGAGATTTGCTCAGTTTTATAGCCTTCAGCCACAGATCAGCTGGCACATACATGCAATCTCATCTAGATCTGCACTATTTGCTTCAAAAAGTAAGAATAAATCTCAAAGCAAACAATGTAGATCCTGATCAGATAGCACAATGAATTTTAGATCTATGGAGTTAAGGTTTTAACTGTGGACAATAACCAGCCATTGGTATTAAAAATACTTGAGCCACCTGTTTTTGTTAGGATCTATTCTACAGTTTTATTTCTTGCTTCATTTGGTTATTTTTATATTGCTAAAAATTGCCTTATTAAATAAAATCTTATTTTGTGTATTATAAACAATGTTTGTGTGTTGGATGGCTTTTAAAGAAGTAATGTCATTTTCAGAAAGACATATTTCTCAAAAGCATGGCTCTTTGGATTTATTTCCCAAAAATAAGCGCATATATGCACCGCTCTGTAGCTCAGTGATTTAAGTTGCAGTAAGCTGGGGGCTATTTAGGTCTTTCAATTAAAGATAATTACAGTATACATGTACCTGTATTATTAATAATAATCTATAAACAGTATTTTATTTTTGGGGATGACAAGAAGTCTGTTACAGTGTTTTTGTCTTTTTTTATTTTTTGGAACTATAATCCATACCAGCCTGAACAGATAGAGGTTTTATGAGGGAGAAGTCCTTGGTATGCTCGAATATTTTTGTGAGCATAGAACCAAATATTATATTTTGCATTGTATTGATCTTGGTTTTGAATATTATTTCAGCTTTTTAAGGTACTGTTTCTTGTCTAAGAGGAAAGTAAACGTTACCTTTAAGGCAGTTAATTTATTAAGGTCTGATTTTGGTAGTTTGTTAATCTTTCTATATTCTAACTTTATGAAGTGAAAATATCTGACATGAACAAAATTATGTTAATTGATTATAAGATGACTGTAATTATCATGATCATTTTAACAGTTTTGCCTTTATTTCTACCCAAAAATATAAACCACCCCACCATTAGGACCACTCTTGTCGAGTTTCAGAGGTGGTCTTAATTAATAGAGAGGTTTTCACTGTACTGTATGCATTAAATGACAGTGTATATCTAATCTAGCAGATGCATGAATTAGCTGCTTTAATGGACTCATGCTTTTCAAGAGGCTACGTAGTTAACAGATCATGGAGAAATTTAATGCTTTCAGAAGCTCATTTTGAGCATAATGTGCAATTTTAGGGGTGAAAACAAACAGGTTCTAAGTTATAATTTAAGAATTATCCCTTTCTTCCATACATATGCACTTTTACGCATGTGCGACTAGTGTAGATCCAGATCAGCTGGCACATCCATGCGGTCTGATCACGATCTGCAGTGTTCGCATTTTGGTCAGAAATAACCTAACAAATCATAAAGCAAACAGTTTAGATCCTGATCAGATGGCATGGTAGTGCCGGCTGATCTGGATCTACACTGTTCCCGCATGCAATAATGGTGTGTCTATTGAGAAAAAGTTTAAGAAAGAAAAAGAATCTTTTTGGCTTCACCCCATGAAATGTTGTAATATGGCTATGACTGCCAACTTAACTTTGCCCTCAAGTGCTGTCTTAGAATTAAAACAGATTAACAGGATTGGTTTTGAGGGTCAAAGGGCTTACTAATTTGGTGAACGTTTACTGCGTGACTGCTGCATCCCAAATACACAAAAACATCTGTTATGATTCATTTTAATCCTTAAGGCTACCAATGTAGATCCAGATCAACAGGCACATTGGTTAGTCTGATCTGGATCTTCACTGTTTACTCCAGATTCTTAAAATTATTTTTGACAAAGGTAGACACAGAACGATGTGCCGGTTTATCTGGCTCAACAAAATCAAGTTAAATTTCTTACTGCAAACTTTTATGAACTGAAGATTTAACATGAAAATGGAGCCTGAACCCAAGTTTAGTTCTCTAAACAAACTCTTGCTTGTAAAATGCCAGTTTTGGAGACTGAAGAGCTGAATTTTAACCATCAGCTGTCCAGTATTTTGGACAGGTATCCAGTCTTTGAGACTTGTTCATCAGTCATGACTATTAAGGCATTTGAATATGTGGTCCAAACATACCTTTGTAGATTGTTTATGAGTGAGTTTGATCACCCATTCCTCCATATATTTGCTTTTATGGCATGGGTGAACAGCAGATCTGGATCTACACTGGTCACACAGGCCTTAAAATGTGTATATATGGAGTAAATAATAGTAAATATGGCCAAAGCACAAACATTGATTAGTCCAACTACAGTAAAGTTTCTCGTGTTCACTCATCAGGGATCTTATTCACTCTTTACATAAGAAAGTATGAAAACACTACAATGGTATTCCAAATACTGACCATGATAATTTGGTGGTCAAACCATGGTCAATATTCAGAGAACCTCAGTAGTATATTCGATTCTGCTTCTCTAAATAGTGAATATGAGAAACTGTACTTAAGTTGACTACTGTTCTATCATTTTCTTTCGCGCAGATCAAATTTAAAGATATTTGATATTTGATTTTGAAAATAACATTTTCATCTGGGCATAGATTCTTGCACTTGAATTATTTTCATAAGACTAGATATTCATTGGTTGATTTCACTATGATTTGATTTCTTGCTCTTTCCCTAGTGAGATTTACTCTTAAATTTACCCTTTCCTCCATATATACACATTTTTACATATGTTTGACCAGTGTTGATCCAGATCAGCCAGCACATCCTTGCGGTCTGATCATGATTTGCACTGGTCGCATTTTGGTCAGAAATAACCTTATGAATCAAAAAGCAAAAAGTTTAGATCCTGATCAGATGGCACAGATGTGCCAGCTGATCTGGATCTAAACTGTTCGCCCATGCAATAAAGGTATATCTATGGAGGAAGGGTTAAATTAAACTACTGTGAAAAATAATGATACCACAATAATAAGTGTACATGCTTCAACCACGGCACCCGCCCGGCTAGCTCACTGGATAGAGCATCGGACTGTCAATCCAGGGGTCGTGAGTTCGATCCCCAGCCGAGGCGGGAAAAATTTCTCCGTGACAATTGAACTCAGAAAATTCGTCCGAGAGTCATTTGTCCCTCACCTCTGATTCAAGTGAGGAAGCAGTCAGTCGCTTGCGGAGAAATTGGTTAGTACTGGTTAGAGACCCAGGAACACCGGTTAGGTGGACTGACCGCCGGGATATAACCAGAAAGGTGTTGAAACCAGGCGTTAAACCCCAAACAAACAAACAAACAAACAAGCTTCAACCACAGTTAATATAGTTCTAAATCAAACTCGCCCTATGTCACCATGTGTTGTTTTATTTACTGTTTTCAGGGAGAATTTCATTTGACACAAGATAATACTATGTTATCTGACATTCCACATGTAATTCTGATTATGTCTTGTCTTCATACATATATCATCTGTGTGTTTGATGTTTAAACTCCTATCCCTTACCCTACTGGAGCGAGCTACCTCACAGCAAGTGTAGAACATCAACCTGTGCCCAAGACTATATAACTAAGATTGGAGACCAATCTCAAATCTTAAGCATCAGATTGGCTGAAATGGCTACTAGTTGCCATTTCAGCCAATGAGATGCTTGAGATTATAGACTGGTCTTCAATCTTAGTTTTATGATCTTGGGCCCTGCACTTTCAGGTTCTACAGGCAGCAATTTATTTAAAGCATATTTGTTTGTTTCAGTGAAATATCACATATTGTTCGCAATTGAACAGCAGAAATTGATATTTTCACTCATGGCTAAATATCAGTTTCATGAGTGAACACCAAAAATTGATAATTTTTCACCACTGACTAAATACCCAAGTTAACAGCAGATACTGATACTTTCAAAAGTGTGGCATATTGTAGCCGTGATAATACCTGTTTTTGGTTTTCACAAGTTTCTTCTTGGCTGTTATAAAATTGTCTGGAAAAAACCAGTCTTGCTTATTTAACCTTGTACTCTGTAGATACACCGTTATTTCATGGGGAAACAGTGTAGATCCAGATCAGCCAGCACATCTGTGTCGTATGGTCATGATCTACATTGCTTGCATATATATATATATATTCATTATGATATTTTTGACCAAGATGCAACCAGTGCACATCTAAATCAGATGACATCAATATGCCAGCTGATCTGGAACTATACTGGGTGCACACAAGTGAAAATGCATATATATGGAGTAAAGGGTTAACATTTTGCAGGCTGTTGTCAGATCTAGATCTTGTTGTACTCCAGTAGGTAAGGGGACAAACTGCATGTTGGCATATATGTGTTTCTATATACTTATTAAGGTGATATCATTTGTCACAATATTCTGTTAAAGTGGGGGGGGGGGGGGGAGTGTGGTGACCTATTTTCATAAAATTCATGTTATTTAATAATTATAAATCTTCTTATTACTTCAGATATCAATTATAGGGCATATACATGTTACAGGTCAATCAGGAATTATAAAAAAAAATAGAAATATGAAACAATTTTTCTCACTGAATGTAGCATTATTGCCGGGAGTCCAAACTTCCAAATTATCCACCATAGTATTAAACTACAGTCACAGGAAGGTTGTCTATATCAAGGTTAACAATGTCTTAGAATTTAGTTCAATAAACTTTACTAGAACAATAGTTATAAACAATGGAAACATGAATGTCAAATTTTCCTTTTGTAGTCACTGGGAGAAACATGTTTTGCTATTGTTCTAGTACAGTTTATTTAACTAAACTTTAAGACATTGTTAACCTAGATATAGACAACCTTCCTGTGACTGTAGTTTAATACTATAGTAGATAATTTGGAAGTTTGGACTCCCGGCAATAAGGCTACACTCAGTGAGAAAAATTGTTTCATATTTCTATTTTTTTATAATTCCTGATTGACCTGTAACATGTATATGCCCTATAATTGATATCTGAAGTAATAAGAAGATTTATAATTATTAAATAACATGAATTTTATGAAAATAGGTCACCACACTCCCCCCCACTTTAACAGAATATTGTGACAAATGATATCACCTTAAGAAAACCGAGTTGATTTTCATTATAAAAACTTGTTATAAACATGTCAGAAATATAAATAAATTTGATTAATAAAATTTGTGAGATATAGATATGAATGTAAATAATAGAATGTATAAATTGAATGTTATATTAACAAATAATCATAATAGAAAAAAAATGTTGATTAACACATTTCTTTATATAGTTAAACCTGTATGTTATACAAGTTTTACCACATGTATGACCAGTGTAGTTCCAGATCAGCCAGCAGATCTATACCTTCTGATCTAGATCTATACTGGTTACATCTTATTCTGAAATGAGATAACCCATTGAATCAAACAGCCATAGTGTAGATGCTAATCAAATGGCACAAATGTGCTGGCTATTCTGGATCTACACTGTTTGCCCATGAGATAACAGCAGCTGTTATCTCATGGAGTAAAAAGTTAATTTGAGTTGGTGTAAGTCCCTGGTCTTTCCTTCTTTGCAAAGACTTTGTGCAAAATTTGAAAATCTGTTTCATACTTATAGTCCTCATTTTGATTTCTGTGAGATTTGAACTTAAATGACCTATCATTAAACTAATTAAGTAATTTCAGCAGATAATATTTGCTTAACCCTTTACTTCATCTATATAATTATATGCCTATTTGTTTTGTTACGTTATTTGGTGCAACCAGTGCAGATCCAGATTAGTTGGCACAGATGTGCCATCTGATCTGGATCTACACTGTTCACACATTTGTTAAAACATGTATATATGAAGGAAAGGGTTTATTTTCAGAAGTTAATCATCTCAAACCATCCTGTCAGCTTTAAGCCTGTTTCCCTGTTATGCGGTTCTTACCCTCAAATACGGTTCCCTACCTGCTTATATGGGTGATCAAATGTGTGCTGTGTTAAAGAATAATCAGGAAGCTTTCATTTTGGCTTACATTGAATAAATATGTGATTTTAATACAGTTAATTATAATAAAAGTTTATAAGTTTTTCTAACAGAACAAAAATTTTGTACTCAATTTAAAATCTCTGCATTCATTGAAATACCCATACCACAAAAATGTTAGAACATACAATTTTAAGGTGCTTACTTGATAATCAGGTGTAAACAAATTAACAGCCATAATTGATTAAAAAAACTATTTGTAAATGCAATTTAGCAATGAAAGGGAAGTAACTCAAAATGTAAACCATTTGTGCATGGAGTTTTTCAATGTAAGCGAAGTAACTCTTGTTAAAATGTATTTGTAGGAAGCACAAGAAGATCTGGAGAAGCAGTTGGATCTGCCGCCTACTTGGGTGGAGCCTGTAAGAATATCCAAGAAAGGTAAGGTTATCTGCCTGATCTGTGGTTGGTGGTAGTTGGAACCTATTAAGTTATCTAATATGTCCGAATTGCCACTTAAGTACATGTAGATGATTAGATGGAAAATATAAAGATACCAGAACAAATTAATATAATTAGTCAATGTCTTCTCAGCCTGCATGCTCCTGTTTTATTACAGAAAATGTTAACCCTTTATACCATAATTATCATCATGACTTTTATCACACGGGCAAACAGTGTAGATCCAGATCTGGCAGCTCATCCATGCCATCTGATAAGGATCTACACTCTTTGCATATAGATTCATAAGAATATTTCGGAATAGATAAGATGAAACTGATGTGCAGGCTTATCAGGATTTACACTGGTAGTCGATGTGATAAAACTTTGATATATGGAGCAAAGAATTAATGAATAACAGCCATATCCCATAGAGCAAAGGGTTTAAGTAATAATTCAATGTACCTTGCATGAAAAAAATGTCTTGGAAGAATAACAAAAAAGATTATAAATGTTTAATTTCTTGACTAAAGAAAATTGCAGTAGTTTTTATTGTTTCTGTTTTTGTTTAGATTTTGAGATGCGATGTCCACAAGGAAAGAAGAACAAACTATACAAACGAGCCAAACTGGAGAAGTTTGCCCACTATCTGATGAAAGACGGACTCGTATCCAGACTGTCTGTGTACTCTGACCGGGAATGTAAGTACATAAATTCAGTTCATATACTCTGATGTGGAATGTAAGAACATAAAGTGTAACAGGGAATGTTAACACATAAAATGTGTCCATGTATCTAACCAGGATTCATGTACTCTTGACAGGGAATGTAAGAACATAATGTCTGTTCATTTACACTGACCAGGAATGATATTAAAACTAGTTTAAAAAAACAACAACAAAAATGCCTGGTTATTGGATTGAGATATGTTGTTGGACAGGAGGGCAGGTGGGTGTGCCACTTATCATTGCAATAGTGCAATTACAGTATATCTCCTGAATATTTATATGCTACTAAATATACCTTTTTTGCCCTAAGGTTAGAATATTGATATAAGGTTAGAATATTGATATAAGGTTAGAATATTGATTTCAGTGACGGACTTGGTGATGACCAGAGAATACTTCGCCCATCGAGAAGATAAGCTCTACAACAGGGTCCACAACCATCAGACCACCTGGATCACGGAATTCTTCCATCCTGGCAGGGCTAAATGTGTTAAAGGTATGTTTAACCCTTTCCTCCATATATAGGCGTTTTTACACATGTGCTACCAGTGTTGATCCAGATCAGCCAACACATCCATTCCCTCTTATCTGGATCTGCACTGGTCGCATCTTGGTCAAAAATAACCTATTAGTAATGAATCTAAAAGCCAACTGTGAAGATCCTGATCTGATGGCACAGAGGTGCCAGCTGATCTGGATCTAAACTGTTCGCCCTTGCAAAATAGGTGTTTCTATGGAATAAAGGGATAAAAATTATTTTAAACATTATATATACACAAGCATTGTCATGTAAAAATGTGTCTTAAAGAAGTAGACATAATTCTAACATATGGGGCACGTCATGGGAAAAGGTACCTTTGTTCATTTTTAGTGATATTTTAGTTTTTTTACTAAATTTAGAAAGAACTTACAAGTTAAAACTATAAATCAATTTCTTATAACTAAAATGTGATTTTGTTACACATTTTGACAATAAAATGATGTTTTTACCACAAAATGCATAATAAATAGTGTCGTCTGCTCAAAGGTACCTTTTCCCATATGACATTATGTTGATCAGATGACAATGTTTATAACATGTATATATTTTGCAGAAATAAATACATAATTTTACGAGTTGACGGATTTTTTCACAATTTTATAATTACAACCTTCGACAAACCTTTTCTTGATGTAAACCAATGTTGTTGTGGTTACAGAACATCAGTACAAAGCTGGCACTCCTGGCCCGGAGAGCGAGAGAACAATGATCTTTTACGATGAGGCTCGTGTTGACGGACTCATGAAACGTATCGAGACTCCTACAGAGATGACGGAGCATTATAAACACAGGGATGACTTCCTGTTTTACAAACATGTCGATTTTGGAAAGAAACCGAAAAAGTTTGGACCACAAGATGGCTCCTCAGCACAGACTCTTAGACCTATTCTAGTAAGTTGTATACATTTTACACAATCATGGTCTGTGGATAGAGATTTGTGTTGGAAGATCTCGGTTGCAAAAAATGTTGTGCATGTACTAGGCTGTTTGAATGTGTCTTCCAGGTTTAACTTTGATTTTGACTCTTACATAACGTATCATACGAAAGTGAGGTCAACCGGTTCTACAGTAGTAATGTTTTTATCACGAATCACCTTATGAATCTAACAGAATCTAACTGGGAACAGTGTAGATCCTGATGAGATGCATGGATATGCTGGCTGATCTGGATCTACACTGTTACTACCTATAGGATTACAACCTTATCCCATGGCGTGAATTGGGATATTTTGGCCTTGGTTAATAATTGGCTTAATGGCCACCCAAAATGAAAAGGCCAAAATTAAACACACCAAAATATGTCACAGGTGAAAATGAAGCCCACTTAGTGCAAACACAACAATTCCGATTATTTTTCACATTTCACCGACGTTGATCACTAAATTATCCCAATTTACAGTAACATGAATCTTAATGAACCCATTACTCCATATATATGCCTTTTAACACATGTGACCAGTGTAGATCCAGATCAGCTGGCATATTCATGCAAACTGATCTGGATCTGCACTGTTTTCATCTTGGTCATTAATTACCAAATAAATCTTGAAGTGAACAGTGTAGATCCTGATCAGAATGCACAGATTTGCTAGATGATCTAAATCTACACTCGTCTCCATGGCAATAAAGTGTATCCATGGAATAAACAGTTAAATTTGTTTGATTCAGAAAATGCAGATGAAGTTTCACCGCAATAAAAACAAGCCTGCCAATGAGGATATCTTGGAGCTCGTGTTCCTCTGCTCAGAGGACAAGATCCAGATCACGTACCATACTGAGGACAAACGTATTGCTTCATCGACCAGAGAATTCCTCAAGCCGCACAACTGGGACGAGAAAGGGGCCACCTTGACCTTCTCAGCGGATATGCACCAAACTTTCCAGGTGTGTAGCATTTGCTTTTTATCATAAAATCTTGGGTTTTTAACCAGGTTTGTCAGTGGGTGGGCGGGCAGGTGGGTGGGCAGTCAGACAGGAGGGTGTCAACATTTCATGAAGTTTTTTTGTTTAAGTTCACTTTTTCTCAGTTACCATTCAAGCAAGAGCTTTGAAACTTTACATAGCTGTCAGACATCACAATAAAAATTATCAGGACAAATTTCTTAACTGTTGACTGTAATTTGTCAGTTGTGCCCCTTTTTCACTTAAAATTTGAGAAGAAAATCTCATTTTGTCACATTGCAGAGCCGTACTGATCTGGGTCCATACTGTTCACCGATGGGATAACAGCCATATCCCATGGGTTGAAAAGTTTATCTAATCACACAGTGCTTTATTTTTCTTAGACTTAATCCAAATAGCAAAAAAAAGAATGCATGTCATTTCGTCTCAGGCTCCAGTCTGTAGACAATGTGGGGTGCGTTATGGGAATAAAATACCTTCGGACAGTTATTAAATTCTTGAAATGACATCAAAAAGTTTAGCAGACAACATTATTAATTTTATTTTGCATTTTGCAGTAAAAATAACATTATGCTGTGAAATTATGTAACAAAAGCTCCAAATTGTTGTGAGAAAAAATAACATAATTGTAAATTCTTTCTAAATTGAGTAACAACTTAAATTTTTAAAAAATAGGACCGAAGACACAATTTCCTGCGGCATGCCCCATATTCAAGAGCTATAGATGAGTATCGTAACTCCCACAGACAAATTAACCATTTCACTAAAAAATGCCATGAATGAAAATAACATCTGCATATAATGAAGAGAAGATAAACAAGGGAGTTTTTATGAAGTAGGCGAGTAATTGACTTGTTAAAATGTCAGTCGTTTGGAATGTGTCTGGCATTACATGTGAATGATTAAAAAATACTAAAATTAGAATTTTAAAATTAAAACATTTAAATCGTAAAATCTAGAAAAATATTTCATGATGTCATGGCACGAATCTAGTCACTGTTTATAGAAGGTAACCTCTGGAATTCGAGGACGAATTTCCAAGTTGTGGGGAAAATATCACTGTCCAGCATCATCCCTTTTCTGTGGCTTGTCAAGTCCAAGTATTTCCCAAATACCCTTGCCTCCATATATACATATTTTTATGCATGTGCAGCCACTGAAGATCCAGATCAGCTGGCACGTCATCCATGCCACTAATCAGGATCTGCACTGTTCGCTTTTTGGTAAGGAATAACCTATAAATCAAAAAGCGAACAATGCAGATCCTGATCAGCTGGCACATCTATGCTGGCTAATATGGATCTACACTGTTCATCCACATCATAAAGGCGTGTATAGGGAATTAAGGGTTAAAAGCTTAGAACCGTATTGAATCTTGGCATGCTTATGTAGCATGATTTTTTTTTGTTTCTTTTTCTGTTTTGCATTGTTCTTTTACTTTTCTCTTTACTTTTTCTCTACAAGCAAAACTGACATGACCTCTAAGAACTTCCAGGCAGTGCATCGAAGTGATAGTGATAAAACACTCCATATGTCACTGCCTTTTGTCTGTATTCTTTGATGTCACTTATAATTGTTGGGCATCTGAACTCCACTATGGAAGATATCATTGCCTTATTCTTGCATACCAGATCAGGTCATCAGGTGTTTTCACCCGTGTAGGAAATTTCGATCCTACACCCCCCCATGTAGAATGAGTCACGTGAGTTACGTCACGTCTTCAAATATCTGATGTAATATATTCAAGTTAGTGACGTCATTTATAAAAAAGGTTGCTTTAACGTCAATATTTCAGCATAATGAAAATAAATAAGTTTGTATAGTTACTTACACAAAAATGTTATAAATAATAAAAGGTATGCAAGAAAAAGTATCTTGCATGAGAAATTCGGTAAAGATAGAAAAATCGGTCACCTCGGTCGAACTGTTTTGGCGGGAACTCGGCAGAGCCTCGTTCCCGCAAAACAGTTAACCCTCGGTGACAGATTTTTCCATCTTCACCTCACAGTCATGCATGATACTTATAGTACACAACAGTTCTTCAGATAAGGCTAGTTTATCCAATGTAGATAGAAATCAATATGTTTTGAAGAAAGTTGAAATCTAAAATTTTAGCGAAAATTACATTGTTTGCAATCTGAAATGCCCCAGCTGCAGCCCTATTTCCAGAGTGACAAAAAACACTCCATGCCCCCAGGCCTATTTCCAAAGTAATGAAAACAACCATTGGATTTCATTGCCTTTGGAAAAGTTTGCATAAAACTGGATTTTCCATATTTGGAGAAGATTGCAAAATCTTGTGACATTTTCATGTTACTTTCACATAAACATTTAACTGAATAGAAATTTTATCTTGATAAATGCTTTAACATTCAACAAGACTTTAAGCATGCAGGTGTTTTGAATTTTTAACATTACTTTAAAATGTGTGTTAAAAAAACATTGCTAATAATTGACAGATAAACCTCATAAATTTGACAAATGGTCATATGTAATAACTTCAAAAGAGATAGTAATTTGATACTATTATACCACTCACAAATAATGAAGTTAATTTATAGATATTTCTTGTAAATGGAAAAAAATTACACAATATACTTTTGATCAGTTATTAACATTTTAGATAAAAACCTATAAACTTAAAGTAATTACATTTGATGACTAAGAAATTTCATTGAAGCTTGTTTGAGAATTGATGGTGTTTGCTTCAAGAGCCAAGAAATTGCTTTTCTTGCATACCAGCTTAGAACCTAGAAGCTCGATTTGTTTCTTTTATCCCTGTCATCATGTTCTTGCTGATTTTACTCCAGGAGCTCTGGTCTTGGTAAGATCATTGAGTACCCGCTCTTTGGCTTTGCAATGCTATTAAATTCTTATGTTTTATATGTTTGTGTGCTTTTGCATGCAACATTGTTGAGCCAATAAGTGGGTTGGAATTGTTTCACCAAGACAACTTGTATTTGTTTTGTGATATGAGAACCTATTGGGGCAAGTGTAAGGTTGGTGCACCCTAGAACCTGGTTTAAACCCCCAGTGGCAATTTCATTTGCCACTGACTGTTCCAAGGCGGTAACCCCTCGGGTTCTCATTTTTGTTAATTGTTAGTGGTGTCTCTTTTGAAACTGATCATTTTATTAACCATGCTCTCTCCCTCTCTTCTTCTTGACTGTGTGGGGAGGCTGTTTTTTCTGAATGTGGCGATTCCTGATATGCATATTTCACCTTTTTTTAGAATTTTATTAATATTCCATATTTTCACTAGTGCAGGTTACAGTCACTTTTCAGTCTGCTTCCATCCACATCAGCCAGATTAGTCCTTACCCATTTTTTACTACACACCATATGGATATGAGGTGTAAAATCTCCTTCGCCTATGCTTAGTTAAAAAAGCAGCCCTCAAGCAATAGGTTTTGTACATCTAGTGATGCCAAAAAGCATACTATCTAATAACAATTTAATTTCTGAAATAAAAATCACCATCTTTATTTTAACTTTGCGACAAGCTTGCATGTTTAGCTTGTCACAAGCTAAGAATTGGAATTGTGCAACAACCATGTGCTAGCTTGCACACAATTGATCTGTATCAAGGGATCTGACCATTGTCCCATGATAACTCCTGTGATATATATCACTTGCAGATATTTGTTATTTCAATTCTTTTATCAGTTTTATCAATCGAATATGGTTTATAAAATAACTGTACTACTTCGCTGAGTATGTTTGTCAAGTGCTTTATGATGACAAAACTTATAAATGACTTCAGCAAAGGAGTAAGGGTGCATAACAGTGACATACCTTGGATAAAATCACTGTTGCTTCATTGCATCTCAGTGATTGAGTTAGAATATTACCATTCACAATTTACCTTTCAGGTTGATCCAGCACTGCCAGCCAACAAACAAGTTGAATTATACGAGATGCTGCTATCTCTGTTACATCAAGAAACCAAGCGTATCGAGGAAGTGCGGGACTCGGAAGAGGAAGTCAGAGAAATCCTCAATGACCGAACCCAAGAAGAGGCTGCACAGGAGCTAGATATCTCGGTTTACGATACAGAGAGGAACGAGAAAGCTAAGAAGCACAGACGGGAACTGGTAGGTGTTTTTAACCCTTTCCTCCATATATACTCCTTTATGGCATGGAATAACAGTGTAGATCTAGATCAAACGGCACATTTGTGCCGTTTGATCAGGATCTGCACTGTTCGCTCTTTGATTTATTTAATTATTTCTGACCAAAAAGCAGGCAGTGCAGATCCTTACCATATGGCATGGTTGTGTCAGCTGATCTGGATCTACACTGGTCACACATACCTAATGAGTAAAGGTTTAATTTTGTTGTTTTTTTTTTTTTTGCTTACATCACTGGGCTATTTTATATTTGATTGACTAACCAGTGACCTTGCTTCAAGTGCTGAGTGCCAACAATTACCGATCAGTGACGTAGTCTGTATCCTGGGGTACACAGTAATCAATTAACCCTTTATACTACATATATATGCCTTTTATCACATGGGCAACCACTGTAGATCCAGATCAGCCAGCACATTTGTTCCATCTGATCAGGATCTACACTGTTTGCTTGGGGTTATTTCTGACCTAGACGCAAACAGTGAGATCCTGATCAGAGGCAAATTAGGATCTATATTGTTCACCCAATAAAGGTGTTTCTATGGTGTAAAGGGTGAAATATAGCCCTAAAGTGGGGGGGGGGGGGGGGGGTTAGCATCCCTACTGAAAACCTCAGGATCCGCCCTCTACATGTGTATGTATGTGTTTGCAGGAGCGCCAACAGCTGGAGGAGAAGATGCGTAAACAGGAAATGGAGATTGACTACCTGGCGCCGTTCCTGGCTCAGATTGGAGATCCGGAGAAGATCACCAGACAGCAGGCATACAAGCTGAAGGAGGACTGTTTGGCCGACCTTAAACAGAGGCTCATAGACAAGGCTAACCTCATCCAGGCCAGGTTTGAGAAGGTCAGTATGGCTGATAAACATACTGCTGTGGTATCATTTAATTATGTGAATTTTCGACAATATGTAACATCTGTAATATTCTCATGATAAGACATTGGGTTTGATTTTGCACACCTTGCCTAGTAATATGTGAAAATTGAATCGACTTCGGTCTGCAATCGATGGAGCAAATAGATGAATACACCTGTTCATAGGCAGTTATAAAAATGCATAATATACTTTCCATGTAAAATGTTGAAGAATAGATGATATAATAATTATTCGTTCTTTGACATGTAATGATTGCAGGCTGTCAAGTGGTCAATGCGAAAATCATTCCTGTATTCATATTGATGAGTGTACACACGTTAAATATGAATTCCTGCTGTCAGCATTACCTTGGTCTAACAGGCCTAAAAATGTATAATGCATAAGGCCCCAACCCATACTGACTCCACACAGACATCTCTCTGAGTTACCAGTGGTAGGTGTTCTGGCCTCGGCTGGATGAAGTGCACCTTGATATGTATAGTGTGTAAGAGAGTGGAGTCAAAACTGTTGTGCATTGCTACTTTTGTGGAAAAGTTCTTACTTTTTCCTACTTTTTTCCTACTTTTTTGTCGAAATGGTTTCTATTTTTTTCCTACGTTTTGGAAAAAGATCACTTGACAGACTGTGATTGTTTTAACCTATTACACAATATTTCATTTAAGCAGAATTAGCTAACAATATCAAATTGAAAGTGTATGACCTATAATCAAAACCTGCTGTGTTCACACATGTAATAACATTTCAAAAAAGTCCTTGACAATAGCTGCATGGCATTTATAACTGGATGTTAACATAGATATAGCATGATAAGTTCCAATAAAAACATTCGCAAAATTAAATGAAACTTAATTAACTTTTGCAGTAATAGAACATTTACATGCTATCAAAACAGATGTTGCATCCTGCGTGATTAGTGTTGACTCTGGAATTTATGTACTATCAAAGTCGACCTTAATTATCCTGCATGATCATTGTAGACCCTGGTCGTTCTGCACATTATTGAAGACCTTATTGAAGACCCCTGCATGATCAGTGTAGACCCTAATCATTATAAAAATATTGGTGAAGTCCCTAAACATTCCTCATGAATAGTTTACACCCTAATCACAATGCACTATCAGTGTAGACCCTGGTCCATCTTTAAGGATTATTGTATTCTCTCATCATATTGCAGTATTGGTGTAGACCCTTATCATTCTGGATGGACAGTGTAGACCCAAATCATAATGTAATATTAGTGTAGACCCAGATCATCCTGTGTGAATAGTGTAGACTCTAATCATAATGCAGTATGGTTGTAGACCCTGATAATTCTGCATGGATGTTCGGTTACATAACTTGAGTTTGACATCTAGCAAAAATTAGTGATAAAACTACCCATACATGTTTACTTATTACGACAAAGGCTTTTTGTGAAATGTTATCATATGTTTAATGTGTAAGCACTGAAGGTTTTCAAAATGCGCTATATTAAGAGATATGATAAAATATAAGGTTCCATCTTTGCCACTCCCCTGCTGCCAAAAATGCGGACACAGTGTTCTTTCTGGTAACACCACTGAATATTTTCAAGCCTATAAATAGATTTTCTAATGCTGGTTCTTGTATTTTTCAGGAGACCCAGAAACTACAGAAAAAGCAAGCCTGGTACCAGCAGAACCAGGTTTCCATGGGGAAAGATGATGAAGAGGCATATCTGGAATACTGTAGCCAGGCTATGTTCAGGATACATATACTGGAGCTAAGACTCAACAGGTCTGTTTAAAAACTATAAAGAACCTCTGCCAAAACTCTCATCCAATATTTGTGAGCAGTCCCTCTATGGGCAATCGACTTACCCTCTATGGGCAGAACATCAGCCCTTTGTGGTCAGTCAATTTATCATCTATGGGAAGAAACCAACCGTCTGTGGAAAGTTCATTAACCTTCATTTCAACCATGCATGTGTGGGCAGTCTATCATCACTCTTATAGGCAGACTATTAACTCTCTATGGACAGAACATCAACACTTTAGTGGGGAGTTTCTTTGATCTGTGGGCAGTCCATCGACCCTCTATTAGCAGTCAGTTTACCCTCACAGGCAGAACATCAGCTCTATGGGCAGTCCATTAACTCTTTTACGAGCAGTCCTTTTACCCTTAATGAGCAGTCCATTAACTCTTTATCCCTGACTGGACGGCTGACATTTATAATTTGAATATAATTTTGGCCATATTCCAGAAATATAAAAGGGGAAAAACTTGTTTTCTGCTCATTTTTACAAGCTTAAAGGGAACTAGTCTCCATTTTAGCCAGTCAGATGCATATTTGAGTTTTACAGGGAAAAATGCAACTTTCTGATCAAAGTCTTCATGAAAATTAAATATTGCTGTCCAAAAAACGGGTAAAAACAACCCCACTGAACCCCTTCTGGATATGCCCCAGGTTTGTTATCTCAGCCCTGATCAATATGAAGGGAAATAGGTTGACCTAAACAATATTTTAGAATCCAGTGTGATAGGTGACAGGCAGGAACTATCAATTTAGTGCCACAGGTGGCGAAACAATCCTTATCTGTCAATTACCAGAGTCTCTTAAGGTTATTGCTGGTCGAACTGATGGTCATACTGATGGATTATACATTATTGTCCTGTGGTTTAATTTTTCAATATGCAGCAAAAAAAAATTTTCTGTTAAAGAAATAGTTACTGATTAATTTAAGCATGACAGATATTTTTTTTAAAATATGTTGGAAAACTGATTTTAAGTTGTTTTTTTCAAAGTCCAGCTGTTCTTGTAAACATGTTACGTGCATTAATACAGCTACCAAAACTTAATCAATAATCTCTTTTATCCATAAGTATTGGTTCTATGGCATTTGCAACCAGTGTAGATCCAGATCAGCTTGCACATCTGTGCC
This sequence comes from Corbicula japonica, assembly GCA_038501625.1. Lineage (NCBI taxonomy): Eukaryota > Metazoa > Mollusca > Bivalvia > Venerida > Cyrenidae > Corbicula > Corbicula japonica. The sequence goes on from JAZAYU010000152.1 coordinate 843,642, forward strand.
ATCTGATCTGTATCTTTACTGGGTGCTTCTTGGTGAGAAATAACCTAATGAATCAAAATTCGAATATTGAAGATTCTGGTGTGCTGGCTGATCTGGATCTACACTGTTTGCCCATAGGATAACAACCTTATCCCATGGTGTATAGCGTTAATAATTAACTGAACCATATTGCATGCACATGATACTTGCGATTGGAGTCAGAATATTTTTATGTACCTTTTAATATTTCAAAATGAGAAACAAAGTAAGATATCTATTATATTCATCAGAGTCCAATCTCGAAAAGCTTTTGGGACTTGATTGTTTGTGGAGATGTCACGTTCTGGTGCAATGTAATGCATTTTATTGGGATTTCTTGTATTAGATAAACTTAATTGCACCTATGGAAGGTTATGAGAGATGTGTAGTTCAGGTGAATGACTGAAGTAATGGGGAATTCATGATAGATATAATAAAGAGAAAATGATAGATGTAGGAAAAGGAAATGGCAAAGTTCAGAGAAAAAATACACATCTTAAAAGATGCTCATAATTATCCAGCAAAGTAAATTAAATTTATAGACAAAACACTTAAATTTTTAGATTAGGACAAAATTGCACATAACATAAGTCATAATCATAGTGTTTGTCAGTCGCAAGGTACTGTTAAATTGTGGAGGGTGTAATCTTCTCAATATTTAGGTCATAAGAATCATAATTTTTGTGTCGCCCTTTCTAAGAAATGGCGATACATAGGGATCACTTTGTCCATCGGTCTGTCCGTCCGTCCGTCACGAAAACTTAACGTTGACTATAACTTTGCCATTTCTTAATATTTCTTCATCAAACTTTCAAATTATACTGCTTATGACAACACGGTCATGATGATGGCAAATTCTTTAGGTCAAGGTCACATTTGATGGAGTTATGCCCCTTTTTCGTCACGAAAACTTAACGTTGGCTATAACTTTGCCATTTTTTAATATGTCTTCATCAAACTTTCAAATTAAACTGCTTATGACACCACGGTCATGATGATGGCAAATTCTTTAGGTCAAGGTCACATTTGATGGAGTTATGCCCCTTTTTTCGTCAAGAAAACTTAACATTGGCTATAATTTTGCCATTTCTTAACATTTCTTCATCAAACTTTCAAAATATATTGCTTAAAACAACAGGGTCTTCATGATACCAAAATCTTTAGGTCAAGGTCACATGCCACAAAGTTATGCCCCTTTTCATACTTACATTTTGTCATGAAAACTTAATCTTGGCTATAACTTTGCCATTTCTCAATATTTCTTCATGAAACTTTCAAATTATATTGCTTATGACAAAATTTTCATGATGATGCCAAAATCTTTAGGTCAAGGTCATACTTGTTGCAGTTATGCCCCTTTTTGTACTTGGTTTTTGACATGAAAACTTAACATTGGCTATAACTTTGCCATTTCTCTATACTTCTTCATGAAACTTTCAAAATATATTGCTTATGACAACATGCTCATTATGATGCCAAATTCTTTAGGTCAAGGTCATATTTGTTGGAGTTATGCCCCTTTTTTGTACTTGGATTTTTACATGAAATCTTATTGTTGGCTATAACTGCCATTTCTCAATATTTCTTCATGAAACTTCCAAATATATTGCTCAAGACAACACACTCATGATGATGAGATGTTCTTTCGGTCAAGATGGAGTTGTGCCCCTTTTTGAACTTGCATTTTTTTCCGACATTGTACCAGAGGGCGACACGAGTGTTCAACTGAACACCCATCTAGTTTTATAATGTGACAATTATAACCACATCTTGTTAATTTTCTTCAATTCATGAAATGCTTTATTTTTCATCCAACTCATGAAATGCTTTGATTTTTATCCTATTCATGGAATGCTTTAATTTTTTTCAATTCACCAAATGCTTTAATTTTTATCCACCTCATGAAATACTTTTAACCAATTCATTGATTTCTTTAATTATTATCCTATTCATGAATGCTTTAATTTTTATCCAGTTCACTAAATGCTTAAATTTTTATCCAATTTATTAAATGATTTGAATTTTATCCAGATCAATAAATGCTTTCATTTTATGAAATGCTTTAATGTTAATATTATGCTTTTCACATGAAATGCTTTATTTTTTATTCAGTTCACTAAATGCTTTCTATAAATTCTATAATTTAAATCCAATTCATTAAATGCTTTTTTGTTTGCCCAATTCATTATATGCTTTAATATTTATCCATTTTATAAAGTGATTTAATTTTTTTCCTTTCAGACATAAAGATCAGGCACCCCACAAATACATGATGTTGGAACAGACTTTGAGACAAGACCCCCGATTGGCTGAATATTTTTAAAGGATGGAACAGAACTTGAGACAGGACACCCGATTGGCTGAATACTTTTAAACAAGATGATTGAGTGTTTTCATTTCATGTATCAATAGAAATTGATCATTTTGAATGTAAAAACTTCAGGAGACATTTAAAGTAAGACATGATTGAATACGGACTTTAAATAATATAATTTATAAATCAGCACATCCCAAGAAAAGGTACCTTTGTTGATGTCAATCCTTGAAATGACATCATAAAGTTGGGCAAATGTCATTCATTTTTACACTGTTGGCAGCCATTATATTGTGAAAATGTATAACAAAATCTTTTTTGAGTTATTAGAAAAAAAAATATTTGTAAATTCTTTACATATATATAGTCAAAACTAAAATGTCAAAAAATATTAACAAAGACACCTTTTCTATGATGTGTCCAATATAGAATGATGGTCATTAATTTTACAATAAATAGTTTTTTACATTTTCTTGTCACATTCCTATTTATAGTTTGTTACATATTCTTGTCACATTCCACTTTTGACATATCTAGACAGCCCATGTCGTTTTTTTTTCTTTCATTTCAATTAACAAACAGTTTTGTTTGTGTGAAGTTGCACGAATCCAGTATTTGCAGAGATTTCATCATTAAAATTTGACATGATAAAACATAATTTCCCAAGGTTATAAAACTGAGTTTGGAAACCAGTCTCAAATCTAAAGCAAATGATTGGCTGAAATGGCGACCAGTCGCCATTTCAGCCAATCAGATGCTTGGGATTTGAGACTGGTTTCCATGCTCAGTTTTATAACCTTCAGCAAATGTCATCTTATTAGATTAACCCTGTAAGCATTTGTTCAGTTAGGAGTATAAGTATCTTGCATGAGTGTGAGGTGAAGATGGAAAAATCTGTCACCGAGGGGGAACTGTTTTGCGGGAACGAGGCTCTGCCGAGTTCCCGCCAAAACAGTCCACCCGAGGAGACCGATTTTTCTATCTTTACCGAATGTCCCATGCAAGATACTTTTTCTTGCATACCGTTTACTGTTAATAACATTTGTGTACGTATATACAAACTCTATTTTGTTTCCTGACGCTGAAATATTGACGTTAACGCAAACCTCATTTTCTAAATGACGTCACCAACTTGAATAAATTACGTCAGATACTTGAAGACGTGACGTCACTCGTGTAGCACGCGAACGTTATCTTTTCCTTAGGGAAAAGATAAGATTATCTTTCCCCGGTAAAACACGCGGAAATACTTATCCGGTATGCAAGAAAAAGAAAGATTGTTTGTTTAGATATGTGATAGAATGTACATTTAGGAGACAGATTGTACATTTGTTAAGTTAGCTGACAGAATATATGTTTGTTTAGATATTTGACAGAATGCACATTTTACATAAGTGACAGAATGTACGTTTTAAATATGTGACAGAATAAACACTTTCGCAGTTAGGTGACAGGTTGTACATTTGTTAAGTTAGGAGACAGAATATATGTTTGTTTAGATATTTGACAGAATAAACATTTTACATATGTAACAGAACGTACATTTTACATATGAAACAGAACATACATTTTACATATGTGACAGAGCGTACATTTTACATATGTGACAGAACATACATTTTACATATGTGACAGAACGTACATTTTACATATGTGACAGAACGTACATTTTACATATGTGACAGAACATACATTTTACACATGTGACAGAACGTACATTTTACATATGTGACAGGACGTACATTTTACATATGTGACAGAACGTACATTTTACATATGTGACAGAACATACATTTTACATATGTGACAGAACGTACATTTTACATATGTGACAGGACGTACATTTTACATATGTGACAGAACGTACATTTTACATATGTGACAGAACGTACATTTTACATATGTGACAGAACGTACATTTTACATATGTGACAGAACATACATTTTACATATATGAAAGAACCTACATTTTACATATGTGACAGAACGTACATTTTACATATATGAAAGAACGTACATTTTACATATATGAGAGAACGTACATTTTACATATGTGACAGAATGAACATTTGTTTAGTTACAATAAATGTACATGTCCTAAGGTATGTAAAGAATGTACATTTTACATATATGTGACAAAATGTACATTGTTTTAGTTAGGAGACAGAAAGAACATTTGTTTAGAAAGAAGACAAAATGTACATAAATATTATTCTACAATGTGATAGGAGTCAATGGGTGATACTTTTTGAGTTAATTCATAATTATATAATATTATATGTGTTGAATATTTTTGCACAAATTTCCGTCCTATGTTTATATGTTAATAAAATTGAGATTTAAAATAAAAATTAAGCTATTGTAAGGGCTGTTTGTTTAATTGTCATCGTGGCTAGGTTAACCCATAGTCCCTATAAGGGTTTTATCGCATGTGAAAACGGTGTAGATCCAGATCAGCCGACACATATGCGCCAACGTCTAATCAGGATCTACACTTCGCTTTTTGTCAGAAATAAAATTGTTAATGAGGCGTTTCCAAGTGCAACTTCCCGAACACATGCCGTATCTTAATCGCATTTTCTCTTTGTTGGATGAAACTGAACAAAACTAAAGTGAAAAAAATTCTTAGGTCCGTTGATTGCGTGCCTGCCAGTTAAAACTGGTTGAAAATGGTTATTGAGAATAATCTGTTTCACTTATCACTTCAGGTCCCAAGGTTATAAAACCTATATTTGAAACCAGTCTCCAATCTCGATCAAGCATCTGATTAGCTGAAATGGCGATCAGTCGCCATTTTAGCCAATCAGATGCTTGAGATTTGAAACTGGTTTCCATGCTGAGTTCAGGGTCTATTTAATAAGTATTGATTAAATAGACCCTGCTGAGTTTTATAACCTTAGCACCAGATTCATGAGCGTATTTCTGACCAAGAAGCAAACAGTGTAGATCCAGATTAGCATGCAAAGATCTGAATCTGCATCTTCAACCATGGGGCAACAGCCATATCCCATGGTAAAGATCCGGAGACTGCGGGGAGTCGAGTCCCACCAGGGATAAGGTTCGTCTGCAATCCACATTCGGCGCGAGTACTGGTTGGAAACAAAGGAAGCAGTCATCGAGCGTGATAAATATAAGTTGGAATAACTTGTTTCACAATCGATGTAAAATAAATAAGTTTAAACTAAACTAACTAAACAATTCATTGTTTTCTTGTAAAACGCGAGAGTCACTTTACTAGTATTGGTTTCATAATTTAATTGAACATTACTTCTGAATTCATGATTCAAACGAATTCAAGTAAGTTTCTTTCACGCATGGGAAATCGGATGTCGCACTTTAACCCGCACGAAAAAAGCAGACTGATTCCGGACGGAAAGACTAGACGGAGTCCGGCTGGTTTTTAGCAGGAATTCAATTTTTCCGCTTGGGAAATAAACCGGAGACGGAATTTTAACTATTAATTTCTTTTTGTCCAGGCGTAAAAAATTATGTCCGCCTGGAATTTATTATTACGGGCGTCATTTCGAACTTTGTCATTTCGGTGAGCGGGAATTTCGAAACTTTTTAATTTCAGTACTAACCACCGAAATTCAGTTCCTTGAGAGCCAGATTTTCCAGTTTGAACCAAGCATTTGCAATAGGTATTTTTGCATATGACATATCCATTTACCTTTTTTATTTTAATTTTTATATCCGAACTACTTTTTGTAGCGAAAGAACCTATTTCTGGTATTTGCGAAATACGTCATAATGCGTTAACTTATCTAATACGGGCTGGGCCACTGGCGCTTGACCAGCCGCTCCACCCCCTGCCAACCCTTATTAATACGCCCTTTTTTGTAAAAATGGTGTCAAGTCACTAATATTATTCCATTCTATTAAAATATGCGAAAATACACCGTCAAAATCGTATTCTAAAAAAAAATTATATTTCTATGTATATAATTGAATATAATTATATTGAATATAATTATATTCAATTATATACATAGAAATATAAAAATTTTTAGAATACGATTTTGACGGTGTATTTTCGCATATTTTAATAGAATGGAATAATATTAGTGACTTGACACCAGTTTTACAAAAAAGGGCGTATTAGTAAGGGTTGGCAGGGGGTGGGGCGGCTGGTCAAGCGCCAGTGGGCTGGGCGGGGGTAAAATGGCTTTTGGAACAATTGTGAAAACTGGATGAATAATAAAATAACAGTTCAATCCTTAATTACATTACAGCTGAAGAATTTAACACTTTCTAATAATAGAAATATATGTCACGGTGAGTTTGTTTTCTTAAACCTTGTGAAATACATAATCTTTTTTTCACAATGACCTGTAAAATGTACAGATCCTAGTTTTGTAATCGTTGCTTTCATAAGACTGGTGTTTGGTATGAATAAAATGTGAACATAATTATGCATCACGCGAGATGGAAATCGTCACTTCACCTCAGTGCAGTAACAGTATAAACTCCTTTTACTTATTTCGATGGAACTTACACCGTTTTTGCACCAGGGAGATGAAATATGAATATCTAAATTAAATTTGCAAATGATATAAAATGCTTAACAAAAAACGTTTATTCGACACCACAAACTGAAGAAAACTGTGGCTTAATTTTGAAAAGGAGTTTAGAAATTTAGATTTGTATGGAATCAAGCTGTGATGAAAATCAGAGTAATTGTATTATTTATTAGGAATGGTTAGCATGCAGGCAATATTGCATGTGTTCAAACCGTAATGTTAACACGAATCAAGTTCCTGATGTGTACCTAGCACTATTGGTTCTTATAATTGTATTACTATTGAATAAATTATCTTCGCAGGAACAAAATTTCTCGCAGAAACCGTATATATCATTTTCGCGGGAGCATAAATTCACGCGTTTTATTACAGTTACAGGGTAAGCTATTACCCAGTTACACTTCACTGGGATTTAATTTTGTCCTCTAATCCTATCGCGAAATACGCGAAAATTGAACCCTTTCGAAATGTAACGATGCCACGGTATTTGGGCCAGCTTTTTTTCTTGACAAGTACAAAGTGACAAATTCTACTTAAAGGCTACAGCGTGTCATACACGATATCTCTTAATCTGCAGATTTAGACGCTTTCTTTAGTTTAAAGAACACTTGAAACGTGAGGAAACTACCGAGCATGTTTGTCATTACTCAATACCAAAACAAGCGTCTAATGAAAAGTGTTATTATACAATACCAAAAACAAGCGTCTGATGAAAAGTGTTATTATTCATAAGAAAAACTTCAGTTTCAAAATTAAATGATTATGATATAATTTCATTGTGTTACGTATTTGTAATAAACTGTTGAAGTTTCAACTTGATATCTGCACTAAAACTCGATTTATAAAGGTTCAAAGAGGCCCGCACATATATTAAAAAAAACTCAACATTTCCGATTAATTTCTGTAAAATTGCTTGTTTTTAGACATGTTTTTCAATTTTTATATTAAAATCAACTATTTATAATAGAAGAAACTTGTTTAGTCTGATTTTCAACACAAACACGTTCTAATGCTATCTGTTGTATAAAGATGGGATCCCAAAGGCAACCCAATTGTGTAAAAGTGAATAACGAATAGGATCCGGTGCCCAAAATTAAGATGTTTTCTATTCAAACACAAAATTGTCAAATAGTTCTTTAAAACGTAAAACCAAATCAAACTTAGCCGATTTCAAGCACCGAAATCAAGTTTTGTCGACTTCGACATTTTCGAGGTTTGAATCTTATAGGTTGAACCAAATTAAATCCAATTCCCATAGACCTCAATGTTAAATTCTCAATAGCCTATTCAATGTACATTTAACATGATTTCTGTCATCTTAATTTTTAGACAACCATATATTGTCGTGAAGATCTACATTTCATCTATTCAAAAACACACAGGAAATAGGGGGTTAACTTACCTGTAAGAAAATTACTGATCTCTAACCGGACAGACCCTATTTTAAACGCGGTATCGCAAATACGGTGCCAAAAATATACATCCACTGACCCGGAACTAGTTCGCCTCTACCAAACGAGATATAGGCATGAAATTGCTTTCATTTATTTTCCTGATATGTTATTTCTGCAAACAAGCCACAAACAGGCCGATTTCTAACAGTTAAGAGGCCCCCAGATGATGAGAAAAAATAGCATATTATTAAAACGGACTTCATTCGACCACGGAGGGATACAGCGTGATTTGGTTTAATTCAACCTTCAATACCAAAACCAAGCGTCTGATGAAAAGTGTTATTATTAAATACCAAAACAAGCGTCTGAATAAAAGTGTTATTTCATACCAAAACAAGCGTCTGATGAATACTGTCTTTATTTAATACAAAAAAACAAGTGTCTGAATAAAAGTTTTCATCAAAATCACCGGCTCCTTTTTGTAACACCTCCTACAAGCATAGATGCCATAGGTATGGTTTGTTTGCCTACACCGGAAGTGTTTTCCTGATTTTGTATTTTATATTTGTACGTCAGTCAGTTACAGGTGAAAGTAATTAGTTAACTGATAACTTGATATGGAGGTGTTTTACACGTGCTGTTTGTCATAAACCTATTTAGTTCTATTGCACTAAACTAAATTTATTTTCTAAGGTGTCGCAACTGCTGTATAAAATATTTCCGGAAATTCTAAAAATAGGTCTAGGAAGCACGTGATGAAATAACTTGTAGTTTAGAAGTCTCAGCAAGACAATCTATTACATCACTCGGAATAATTTATTATTATCCTGCTGTGGTAAGCGTTTGCGTGTTAAAGACACGAGCCAGCTGTGGCGGGAGCAAGGGGAAAGGAAGAGGTTAGATGTAATACCTGTAGGCCGGGCACCCTCATGTACCGTAATTATATTTAAAACATTGTACTTGTCAAGAAAGAAGTCTTTTTTTCTATAAACAATTTCAATGCGGTCACACTAGTTCTCTTTGAAACATGGTCATTTTTCTTTCTGTATTGGAGTTAGCTAAAACTCGGCATTCTCTATAAGATTTAGCTAAAACTTGGCGTTCCGTATAAGAGTTAGCTAAAACTCGGTAGTCTCTATAAGATTCAGCTAAAACTTGGCGTTCCGTATAACAGTTAGCTAAAACTCAGCATTCTCTAAGAGATTTAGCTAAAACTTGGCGTTCTGTACATGTATAAGAGTTAACTAAAACTCGACATTCTCTATAAGATTTAGCTAAAACTTGGCGATCCGTATAAGATTTGGCTAAAACTTGGCGTTCTGTATAAGATTTAGCTTAAAGCTTGACGTTAAATAAGATTTAGCTAAAATGCTTTGCGGAGGCACATCTGTGTTGTAGGGTTTCAGTATTAAAGATTTCAAATAAATGAAACATTTGGATTCATAAGGCTAGTTAAAACAATATGGCTCCTTCGCTGGTTTAATCTTTTACTGCATATACATGTATACTAGTTTTATCAAATGTGCGACCAGTTTAGATCCAGCTCATTTGGCAAATCTATGCCCTCTGATCTGGATCTACACGTGTCGCTTCTTGGTGAGAATTAACTTAATATATCTTAAAGCGAAGTGTAGATCTTTAACAGCGCGGATTTGTCAGCTTGTCAGGATCTACACTGTTCGCCCATGGAATAACAGCTATTTAACTTGGAGTAAAAGGTTAAAACCAACAATATAAGTTGTAGTCAAATTTTTATTATGGAATCAAAGAAAGACGCACCTATTGGTAACTGCGTAGGAAACAAACGGTAAATGTCTGTCATTCTTTCTCCTTTTTTGTAAAATGCATTCATGAAAACAAATGATTTGAAACGAGTGCAATAAAACACTTTGACAATATATTTAAACATTAACATAATAAAGTTTGTAATTCGTTTCTTTTCATAATTGGGGAACGTCACGGGAAAAGGAAGTTGACGCTACACCCTGAAATGACGGCATTTTGTTAAGCAGACACCATTGCTTGTGGGTTTCGCGGTGAAAAAACCATACTGTCAAAATTTGTAACAAAATCACCTATCAGTTATAAAGAGATAATAGATAACTGTAAGTTCCTTTAAAAAATAGTAAGAACTACCATGTCAGATATATGACCGAAGACAACTTTTCCCTTGACGTGCCTCAACTGCATGGGGCGCGTCACGGGAAAATTTGTCTTCGGACAAATGACCTCAGTGTTTGAAATGACGTCATAAAGTTGAACATACGACATTGCTTATTGTCCATTTCGCGGTAAAATTATATTCAAATTGTATTTTCAAAATGTAAATTAAATCATTTTATGAATGAGAATTTAAAAGATAGTTGTAAGTTCTTTCCAAATAAAGTAACAGCTAAAATGTCCAAAAATATGATCGAAGGTACCTTTTCCCGTGACCTGCCTCAATTATAGGATTATATTGTAAATATTTTTTTTTGCATAACATTTCAGTTTACACTTAATATAGAAAACACAATTAATCTATCATGCAACACAATCTAATGGAAAAAGTTTCCCTGAATTTTCGTCCACACGAGGTGAGAAAGGTCTTTTTTATTGATAAAAGTGCATGTAATTCAATTTACCATGTCTTTTTTACATCGCATGACAAATTTCAATTTCTCTACCTTAAAACGTTTCAGGGAGTTTTATATCAATACCTGTAGCGTTAGTTATTGTTTTTAAAGAGGACGAATATCCTTCACCAATATAAGGAATGGCCATGACTGAGTCTTCCTCAGGTTTAAGTGGATCTCGCACCCAGGTCTCATATTATATGCGTGATGTCCGCTCCTTTTTCTTTTAACTTAAGTTGTTGATTCCACATTGTTATTGTTCGTGGTTATTTTTGTTGTTGTTGTTTTTTTCAATGCCAGATACTGTTTATATACACTATTTTATTGTGAACTTATATCAAGAGAACTTTGAGAACCAAATAGAATGGGTTATCAATTATATGTTTACAATGTATGCTAGTTTCGTTTCTTCTCTATGTAAAGAAGAAGAACTGCGATGGCCCCAAGTCAATTATTCGATGTGTTTTTGATCTTTATTGATTTTTTTCTTAAATGAATCCAATATCATTTACATACACCATGTGATTAAAAAAATAGAACTGTCCATAATCGAAAGGGAGGTAATTATAATTTTTTTTGTATGAAAATGATGCTAAATACTAAAGTTTTATGTTTTTCCACTAATGAGGCGTCCTATCAAAGCAGAACAAGCAATTCAGGGCAGATTGTCTGGTAGCCTGACATGTATGAAATGCATTTAGCAAAATTAAGTATAACTCACACCAAACTGTTCCAAAGTCAAGTATTAAAAGTATAAAGCTTGTATTGAAGACTATTGTTCTCATATGTCTTTCTGATGAAAAATACTGACAAAACTGACCAATCGAGTGTATATGTTACTTAGGATCATAGCATCAGTGCTGAAGATAATAAAACTGAGATTTGAAACCTATCTACAATCTCAACTATCGGATTTGCTGAAATGGCGACCAGTATCCATTTCAGCCAATCAGTGCTGAAGATTATAAAACTGAGATTTGAAACCAGTCTAAAATCTCAAGTATCTGATTGGCTGAAATGGCGACCACTCTCCATTTCAGCCAATCAGATCCTTGAGATTGAGACTGGTTACCATTCTCATTTTTATAATATTGGCGCCATGGCAGTGTGTAAAACTGGCGGATGTTATTTGGTTTCAATTAACCATATGGCTTATCAGCCGTCTTATAATGCAACCTAATGCTCCCAAAACCGAAAACAACGGACACTAAAGTTTACTGTTTACTGTTTCTTGCTACTCTGGGTCCGATCTAAGGTTTCCAGAAAGGGATTTCGTATGAGTCATCCTTGGGGTAGTAAACTTTCAAAGTTTCTCGCCAAAACCCTCATGGAAGTTAAATATTGTTGCAGAAAAGCGGGGTTCGAGCACCCCCCCCCCCCCCCCCGGAACCTACTCTGGATCCACGCTCCGCCACTGCAATGTTAATTATTATGTTTCATGTCAATCATTTTGAAATCAACTTTTTTGGACTGATTTCAAACCACAACCAAACTGAAAACATTTTACAATCTATTACGAAATCATCAAAAAACTTGAACTGTTTTCTGTAGAAAGACTTATATTTGATTTACGAGTGTTTTTACCACTCGAAACAATAGTTAGGTATTTCTTCTCCTCTAAATAAGGTGCCATAGTTGATAGCATAATCTGATCTTTTGTCTGGACCGTTCCAAATACTTGGACTGTATGCACTTCTTCGTTGTAACAAAATGCCATTAACATAATCGTCATTCTTTTTGGTATATTTCACCTTTTCTGTCACCCAAACTTCGCACTGTGGATCCACTTTCGCTCCGTTGCTATATCGACAGCATGTTGCACATTTCTTCCCATCGTACAATAAGTCGCCCCAGATTTCCACGCAATTTGCACATTCATATAGGCAGTATTTGTAGCCACCGGCCGCAATGTAGGCGGCCCGCACCATTGTCAATGTTTGACAAACAAGTAGGCACACTATAATCACCGAGGACGACTTGACCATCTGAAAATAAAATAGATAAAATGTAATTGCATGTAATAGAGTTATCAAAGACGCTTGCGGGAGTTTCCGATTTCACATAATATGATTTTTACACGAGCACCGTCTGCATATTTTAAGTCCTTTTTATTGTTGTTTTGTTTCAGTGAAATGTTAATTGCGTATTAATATTTCTAAATCAACTAGTTTCTACGACTAATTTTGCCAATTTAGATTCTCAATGTCCTCCGCAGAGTTGTCGTTCCTTACACCCACTTTACATCTCTGCGAAAGGCTCAATGTCAAGATTTTTGAAATAACTCGACAGCCTTATTTTATACAGTCATTAATATGAATATGAAAGCTTGTCGTTAAACAAATGACAGATATCTTCACTATCTTTCATTCAAACCAAAGAAACCCAATCAACTTCAAAATTTATGTAAATGGTGAACTGTTTTGTTTGTTTGTATGTTTTTTGGTTATTTTAAAAGTAGTTAAAAATAGTCCCAGCCTATAACAGAGGTGAATGTAATGAGCCGATAGTGTAAGAGAGTGTTAGATTCTATCTTGCAAACGGTGAACACGGAAATTTCACAACCCTGTGAAAATAGAAACTACCCCCAATCTCGCACATGCAACACAGGGGTTTTGTATTCGGCTTTTTGTGGATTTTTCTTGTCTCAAGTTTGATCACAGGTTGCGCGAATGCACCGAGTGTGATCTGAAGCGCATATTCCACTCCTGATAATTCTGCTGGCATCATATTTAATACCCAATCTTAGAAGCTTAAACATAAATGCATGATATGATGCGTATTTCCCGAAATTAAAACGTTAAATTTTCACCGTTTTCCATTGGGTATTAAAGGTAGAAGGAAATTCGTATGAAAACACATTAAGACTGGAATTACTGAATGAACCTAATGCATGTATTAAAGTTGTTTATTTCTCGTTTCACAAACAATTTAAAAGCGTTTACATTGCCTTTGACACTATAGCTGTTTTATTTTCATTTTAAACTCTCATTTAACAAAACTAAATGGAAACAGTGTGGAACAAGCGTATTGCTCCTTTGCAAATGAGAACGCATTCAGTAGTATCATATAATTTCGCGAGTATAAAGTTTCGCATAGAATACATACATGACATTTTCGCATGGGAATAAATTCGCACAGTTTTGTTATTCTCGTAAAAATTAAAAACTCAATGGTCTGATTTTAACGGGGATTGATTTCGAACACTTCCTATAACGCATAATACGCGAAAATTAAATAAAAACAAACATCGCGAAATATCATGATACCACATTAATACATGTAAATGAAAAGCCTTGGTAAAAACTGCTTAAATACATGTACTATTCTAATATCAGTCAGGGACTAGATAAGGTCAATGTTCTTGATTCCTGCACCAGTATAATTGTTCTATGGAAGACATTCAAATCAAAACATAAACTTTTCAACACGATCACTTTTATTGTTCAGAAACTTAAAAGCAGAATTGTTAGCCGCCGGTGCCGCATTATTCCATGTTGACTCAGCTGGGGTTAAATTCAATACTTCTAAATAAGAAAAATTACACTATCGTTTTACTTTTGTTCTCGATTGATTTAATATAGGTAGTTAAGTTTCGTGTCCATTTAATGCACCTGCCCAAAAAGATTAAAACTCATATATCGGTAAACATTCTCACCGTTCAGGGTGGACTACCTCAATGTCTCAGATGTGATTGATATTAATTGTACCGCTATATAATATCTATAAAATATTAAACAGGAGGGAATGTCGCAGAAAAGTAAGACAATTCAGAACATTTTAGGATTTTGCCGCGTTAGTTACTTTATAACAACCTTGGCTTGAAACATATTCACTCCTACGTACTCTCTTCCACTATCGGCGCATTACATTAATCTCTGTATAGGCTGGGACTACTTTCAACTACTTTTACTTTAACTAAAAAATAGTTCACCAATTACATTTACAATTGCTTGGGTTTCTTTGGTTTGAATGAAAGATAGTGAAGATATATGTCATTTGTTTGACTACAAACTTTCATATTCATATTTATGACTGTATAAAATAAGGCTGTCAAGTTATATCAAAAATCTTGACATTGAGCCTTTCGCAGAGATATAAAGTGAGTGTAAGGAACGACAACTCTGCGAAGGAGATGAAGTGGGTGTAAGGAACGACAACTCTGTGAAGGAGATTGACTTCTACGTTGAATGTGTAAGAATTATTTTTTTGTTAACAGGTCTTCTGCTTAAAAAAAACAGGAAAATGATAAAATTATGCACACATTTACAATACGACTTTAGTTATGTCTGTAGCGAAAAGGTTTTTGATACAATAACTAAACTATCTAAACTTCTTCTTTTTCTTCCTTTTTTGGACTTATCAGTACAGTTTAGCTATACAAACATCGGCTTTACATTTAATATTTATTCACTCGTATGTTGACTGATTATTATATCACATTTACTTTCACAAGTCTTTTACAGTTTTAAATATGAACATTGATATTCGAAACCACTTAATATTTCTTAATTGCGTCCTGATACAAGACCAGGCACCTTTAATACTGATTTTTCTTCCGATTACCTTAAATAATTAAAGATAATTATGGTTTCTGAACAAACTCAATTATATCAAGCTCAATATATTATAACTACAAATATTAATAAGTAATCAACTGGAGGTTACGACTAAGTGATTCAGTTATAAAATGATTGTAATGGAATATAATTCTTCATAAAACTAACTGATTGGAGAATCCTGCTGAAGAGAGATTTGTTTCTCAACAAAAACGAAACCTGACACCGATACTTGACCAACTTTCCCGGAATCAGATCACTTCAAATCTAACCTACTTTCCCAAATTAAGATTACTGCATATCTGGCCTACCTTCCAGGAATCTGATTACTGCAAATTTGACCTATTTTCCCGTAATCTGATTACTGCAAATTTGACCTAGTTTTCCGGAATCAATTAACTGCAGATTTTACATAGTTTTCCAGAATCAGATTACAGCAAATTTGACATAGTTTTACGGAATCAAATTTTTGCAGATTTGACATTTTCCACGACGAGCAGGGGTTGTAAAAACCTTCGATGTCGCTTAGTAACAAACACAATGCTTCTATTGAAAAAGAATTTGCAACCATTAAAATTGACGATAAGTATGATAAATCACCAGTTAAAAGTACTTCAAAAGACCTGGTTATACAAGAAACACGCTATTTTGTACATGTACAAAGATTATAGTTTCCTTTATCATGGCGACCGCTTGATAATTCACTAAAAATAACGTGCTTTAGTTATTGTTCGTAGTGTATTGTTTTTCTTGATGTCGTCTTTTCGCGGCGAAATAATGAAAGAACGAGATGGCATCAATTCATCAGCCATCGTTATGTTGTGAGTTGTGAGAAACGTACGTGATTTGGATTTTAGAAACTTAAGTATTTAGAAAATGATGATAACACCATTACTACATTTATATGAAACATCATCAGCTTGAATTCTCTAACGACCGTGGCTTTATATCATAAAACTGAGAATGAAGACCAGTCTCAAAGCTCAAGTATCTGATTGGCTGTAGTAGGGACTATGTCTCCATTTTAGCCAATGAGATGTTTGAAATTTGAGACTGGTCTGCAATAAAAAATTATGCTCTTGTGCTCCGCAACACGTCATGCCTGCACGCGATCCGTGCTGTACTTGCTGTGATAGACTTTTGCACTGTTGTGGTTTGTGCTGTTCACATAATTTTCGAATCAGTTTTCAATCGTTCTGTTTTCGTCTGAGGTAATTAATGTACTATTGGGCTGACGATATCTTAATAAACATGCACACAAATTGTACTTAACGCTAAAATTAAACGCTTTTTCTAAAAAATGGCCTCGTGTGTAAAACCATTATATAATACGCAGCATGTCGTTCATTATTTGAAATAGATTTAAAGATATTATTGCAATCTCGAAAAGCCCATTATGATTTATTTTTATGAAAATACCGTTATAATATATCTAGTTTTTAATGAAACTCGTCATTTATTAGATTGCTTACTTTGGGTATAAAACTGGAAAAAATTGAACCTTATGTTGTTATATATTATTTTGCTCATAATAAAATAAACATCTGAAAATCTCAGTTTTATATCCCAAATGTTCTGCAGGTTAAACATAAACCTATCACATATTCAACAGGGAGATTTTGCAAAAAAATTTAAGGCAACATACGTTAAAATGTCAAGTATATGAAACCTTCTAAAACAGTCAAAAAGCGTTTCAATGTTAAAAACTAGGCACAGTAAACACACTGTCGTTTGATGGTTGCCCGGTCTCGAGTTTTTGAATGACCCATGGTAATTCTAAAGCTGAAGATAAACCAGCAACTAAAAGGTATGGTTTTTTTGTTTCCAATCTGTTATCATAATGTTCTGTAGAGAAAGGTACAGTTTTTTCATATAATAAAAATGAGTGTTTGCTTGATGTGATTGCTTGCTTCCATTTTGATTATTTGCAAAGATAACACAGCACAAACAATTAATGAAAATGACAACCTATAGTCTTACAGTTGTTCGATACAGGGCAACACTTATGCTACAGAGAAACAATTAAACAAAAACTAAAACATGAGAGGTAACTGTCTTGAAATGTTAAAAAAGTAAATCAGGAATCGCTACACTCAGACACAGCCTCTCACGCAGCGAAAAAGTAGATAGGAAAAAAGAGCATGGGTCTTTTAACAATAATATTTTTCAAATAAGACAATACAAACAACAAACGTAAAAGAGAACCTTTGGTGTTACCGCCTTAAAATGGTCACTGACAATAAACAATTTGCCAATGGGAGGTTTAAAACAGATTCTAGGGTGCACCAACCTCACACTTGCTCCAACAGGTTCTCATATAAACATATATGAACAAGTTGTCCATTTATTCAATTTCTTTAATTAAATCCAACCCACTTTCACATCAAAGTTGCATGAAAATGCACACACATAATATGGAACTAACATGTAAAATTATTATGTCCTCGATGTCTTTGCTGGGACCGATGGCCGATATAAAATTATATAGCCTCTACCTGGCAGCGAACACGCACTGCCACGGTGACAGCGCCTAGCCCTGCAATTCCGACGACGCAACCAACTGAGCTAACCGGGACAACCCCAATAAAGGTTGATCGGATGGCCCTTGTATACGTTATCATCACTGCACGACATCGGTAACGGGTTATTTTACTGATAACAGTACTGACCACATATACGGGGAGACCTTTTATGGCCGCCACACTGCACAAATATCGTTACTGTGAATTTCAAATGATATAGCCTCTACCTGGCTTTTAAAAGAAACTGATCGAGCTCCCGACAAACTCTCACAAACTCTTATATCGCAGACATCGTCATCCAATCAAAGCGGTAGCTAGTGCCTATTATTTACTAATGCATAGAGAGTTATTCAGTCAATTAATTACAAGTAAAACGTATAATTAGCTTCTGCAAATGCACATTTATTTATTATAGCAGTATACGTTCTATGTTCATGCAGTCGTTTAATATTTTTTACTTACAAAATGTCTGACTTTTAGCGTCTTTAAAAGGCATGGTAACGTGAACTAAATTGGCTAAAACATTGATTAATATAGTATTTGACTGTGTAGTTTTGACAACATTGTCGGTTTTGTTTTCGGTTTAATTTTCTTTTAATTGTTTTACCAGAACAATTTATAAATGTTAAGCTAATGTATTGCAAAAGGCTTCTTCTAAGGCTACATAAAAACATGTTTAAAATCGCCAGTTACTTTAATAGAATAAATAGTTCTGAGTTTCTTACACAAAATCCATATTTTTTATTTCTTCCATTTTTAAGTTATAAAAAATATATTTATAAAAGATTGTTTAAGCCTTTATCGGAACATTTTTCTTAAACATTAAGCTATTGTTTTGTAAAATGCTTCAAAGAAATAATTTTAAAATGCAAAATCTAATATACTGAGCCAAAATGAAAACTTGACAAAATAACATGTAAATGTCCTATTACATTAATGATAACAGTGATGGCAAAAATCTGGGGAAATTTGATCACTGATATATTTATCTTGGAAATTCTCGTTTCAGTATCTATCGGTTTCAAAAAAAAGAAACAACAAAAACGAATACGAAATTGTGGAAAATTAAGCGTCCTTTTAATCATTTAATTAAAAAATATAACAAACTATTATAAATATTTATCATTTTCATATTTACTGATAACCAATATTTAAATATTTAAAAAATAACATAAAAATTATATATATCTTTTTAATTATTCAATTAAAATTTATAACAAAATATTATAAACATTTTGTCATTTTCATATTTACTGATAACCAACATCAACAAACCGAAATTTATTGATTTCAATTGAATTATTCAATTTAAATATTTAAATAAATAATATTAACATTTTATATCCTTTAATTATTCAATTTAAATATAGAAAAATATAAACATTTATCATTTTTATATTTACTGATATATATTAAACCAACATCAACAAACCGATATCGCATCTTACCTTACTCACAGAAATTCTTAACAAGAAGAAATAAATCCTAAAGCGACTGTCCTGATTTCGCTACTAAAATGAGCGAGTATTTTTTTAGATTATATGATTGCCAGTCTCCCACCTGAATTGCTGTATCTGGCTACAGGAGTGGTGTAATTATCAATGCGTTGTTATCGTATATTTTGTTGTTTGTGTGTGTGTGTGTGGTGAGGGGGGATCCTTTTTATCTTATGTTGATGACATTTGGAACGTAACTTTAGTTTGTTTTGACTTATAACTTGTAGTAGCTGTTGTTGTTTTTTGTAAGAACAATATGTTAATTTTTAAGGCCCCAGTTACACAGACGTTCGGTGCACATTTCGGTAATTTTATTGTAAGTTTTACTCGCTGTTTTCATCGGTTGTCATGCGTTATTTTATTTCTGGTTGTCTGTGTAAACAGCCATCGGTGATTGACGGGTGTTCCATCAGTTAAACAAATATTTCATGGGTTGCTGGTAGACTTTTGTTCTCTTTTTTTCTATCGACGGTTTGAGTTGATCGGTTTCTTACCGGTGGTCCATCGGAGATATCGATTGTAGATAGGTTTCCGATCGGTTATATCGTTTGTAGACAGGTTGCCGATCGGTGATGATTGGTTGTAAACAGGTTGTCGATCGGTTATTTGTAAAATATTTTCACCGATCGATAATTTTAAACATGTTTAAAAATCCCAATCGGTAAATTTCCACCGATGAATCTTATCTTTCCCTAATAACAGTTGATATGTGGAAAACAGGAGAGAAATAGCTGATATCGATGTTAAATCGGTTTAATCCTTAATTTATTTGAAAGAAAAAAACCAACAGCTCATTATAACAGGGGTGTAAATCTTAAAATAGATTTAAATAAACTATTAGTGCTTAATACAATGTACTAGTCTAGATTCTGAAGCTAAAAATTTTGTCGAGGTAGGGCCGACAAGATATACTTTTTATTTTACGATTTTATTGAAGTTTATGGTATGTCTCAATGAAATTAGGTGGCCTGCAAAAATTATTTTATTGCGAATCCTGAAAAAATAAGGGAGATCACTCTGATATAGAATTATAAGTTAACTTTAAAATATTTAGATAGAATGACGAGTTGCATTGATATCAGTCCAAATTTTAGTATCAACATTAGTTTTGATATGATCTAGCAACCATTATTTATTTAAGATGTATTATTAGCACATAATATTGGACTAAAATGTAATTTAAGACATTTTCGTTGGTAAAATATACAAAGAAAACACAACTATTTACGATTTTCCCTATTTCATGAGTTAAGAAAATTATCTGTTCATATCACTTGTAAATCTTTATACAGATATTTCACATAACTCTTCTAAACATTAATTTAGATGTTTGAGAATACATTTTATATTGAAGAATATGCGTTATTGATGATAAAACCTTAAAATTGTGTATACAATTACCCCAGCCACACCATTATAGCAAGTATTCTTTTAATAAAACCTTAAATGGATAATCAACACATTTTATGTTAGTTTATTTTGTTATTTATAATGTATATAGAGTATGATCTGCTACAGTTAAAGAAACAAACCGGAAAGGAAATGCTTTGTACAGGGTGATGCATAATATCTGATACCCTTTAAAAATTTAATAGCGTTTATATTATCAAACATAGGCATACAATTTTTACATAGTAATAATCTAGAAGCTTCAACGTTTTGTTTGATATACAACACACCATACTTGAATAAGAAATGCTGTTGGTATATCCAAAATAATATTTTTAACAAATGTTCAATGTGACGTCCATTTTGGTGATTATGACGTCAAGTCTTTTCTTGAAAATTTATGTGGCCGATTTGACATTTTCTTTTGGGAAATTAAAAGGTAAGGTGTACACACCTAAATTAACATCAGTGCAAGAGCTAAAATCATCAGTTTAACAAGAAATGAGAAATTTAAATTCACAGATGTACACATCGGCCAAATTAGGCCATTCCAAGAAAAGACTTGAAGTAATAATCACCGAAAATTGACGTCAAATTGAACATTTGTTGTAAATATTATTTCGGATATACGGACCGCATTCCCTACATAAGTATGCTATGCTATATATTAAACAAAACTTTAAAGCCTCTAGATTATTACTATGTGAAAATTGGAAGCCTATGTTTGATATTATAGATCACCCTATATATTAAACACCAAATAAAAGGAGTTAATTCAAGAAAATATAATAATATTTTCTAATATGATAATTTGGTGACACATTTTGTCAAAGTTCAGATGTTTCCAATAGATCTGTTTTATTCTTACTTTACATGTTTTAATGTCTTCTACTTCTTGGAAGTAATCCCCCATACTCATAAAAAGGCACTTCTTAAATATCAGCATCTACACATTTGTATTCTAATATGATTTGAACATCCTAACAAGTTATGCAAATCAGAGTGCCTGCTGTATTTTTTGTAAAGTCACATAATGACGTATAACATCTTAATGTTAAATTAGCCGGTTTATTAACTGAATACAGATGGTTACTAATTTCTTGAAAAAAAGGTGAAATAATTAAACATTAGATTATTATTACTGTTATTTTGAAACACATGTCTGATGAAGATTTTTCCGATGTTTTGTCTTATGTTAAGTTAACCTTTACTAAATTACAGGAAAATTACGGGTATGTATCTTTAAATAATGAAATACAATGAGATCTGGCAAACTTAACTTCTTTTCCTGCAGGAAACAGTTTTCAACTTCATTACATATGTTTGCATTGACAAATGGTAAGTTCCCATATTGAGGGTTGCACTAATCTTAGAATAAGTCTGGGTAATTTTGTTTCATATTGAAAGGTGCCACAACATTTAAGAAGTTAGGCATAACTTTATAAAAGTCTATACATTGTTCTCATCTCATCATGCCAAAACGGAAGTAAGATTACAATCTTGTTGGTTGTAAGTAAAACATAATGTTGTACTGCCTGTAAATGTTTTCATTTTTACATATTTTGAAATAGAATGGCACGTTTTGAAATTTCTAGCTTAAACTAGTAAAGGAAAGTGTAAAATCCCAAATATCGCAAGTCTTTTAAGGATAGTAAGTAAAGAAGTTTTCCTGTATATGTCAAAATATACATGTATATATTGTTCGAGCTTAGAAAAATAGGACTGCTTATGTAAAATGCAGGAACAGTCACTTCTGGATGCTAGCGTTGCCCCAATATAGAACAAGGGAGTCTTATAAACGCTAGCAGAGTCATTAAAATATGACACGGTCTTGCTTCCTACACAACAGAAAAGTGTAAGCACCTTCTTGACGCCAGTGTTTTTGCCATGAGACGTATGGTAACACTATCCAGAGGTTTAAGAATGGATACTACCCAGTTCTATGTTATAGCAACCGCTTTTTAAGATAGGTAAAACATATTCGAAAGTTGTTCTTAGTCTAGACTTATAGAAAAGAAAACAAAACTCTTTAATTAATTAGAAAATTATACTATTTCTGAAATCTAACTAGAGATATGTCCATATGACAGAGATGCCCCCCCCCCCCCAAACTCAGTTGTCATTGTGAAAAACGCCAATATTGTGCTCAAAGTACATATAATGGGGGGGGGGGGTGAAAACTTTCAGGGAAAAAACCCAGATGAATTTGCAGTTCACAATATTAAATATGAGTGCAGTTTGATGGTCAACATGCCTGTAAAGTTTCATGACTGTCACTGATACTTTGGACTTACCTACAACACAAGATTACACACTGAATGCATTATATTAAAATGCATAAGGGGCCATAACTATGGTCTTAACAGGTGAGACCCAAAAACAAAACCCCAGGTGCACAACTACACATGATTGTCAACATGCCTGTAAAGTTTCATGACTGCGACTCTCATACTTTTGGAATTTCATACAACAAGATTACTTGCTGAATGGATTATATTGAAATGCATAAGTAATATCACTCTGGTCTTAACAGGCGTGGCCCCAAAAAACCCAAGGTGCACAATTAAACATGATGGTCAACATACCTGTTAAGTTTCATGATTGTGTTTCTCATATGTTTTGAGTTATGTGCGACACAGGTTTCGTAAGTACGAAGGGACGGATGGACAAGGGCATCCTATAAGGCCCCTCCTCGTTCAGAGTGGGGGCATAAAAAGGATGCAGGATCCAAGAATTAGAATAGGGTAACCCTACGAAGGAATCTGGACCCTTTGTTCTGATGACAATTCCTTCCCTACTAGGATCCTCAACCCTATTATTAGAGTTAACTATAGCAATTAGTTGGCTACTTGTATTGTTAAAGAATAATATCTTTCAGACCCAGGCCCTCACTCCATTACAAGGGTAGTGCTAGTATTCAGAAGGGACTGCCACAATTTGACAGGAGTTGGAATAAGTTTAAAATACTATTATCAACTACAAGCTGATAGTATAACCCATAGGGCCTATTATTTTCATATCGCTGTTCCTAGGTTCTTGGTCCCTGGCAAATGTTGGGTTTATGAATACTTTTCTGTTTGGTCTACTATGCTATTCTAGATGTAGTCCTACCTAAAGAAGGGAGTACATGTACTACGGTCCATGAATGGCTTCAGATTGACTTTCAGTCAATTTCAAAAAATATTTATGACCAACTTGCTACTTCAACGTTTCTATTCAGGCTCAGAAGCACTGCGGGATACCGTATCCCGGATATTGCACGATTTAATGAGGAGTTTCATCACATTTCGCGACTGTAAACGGAGAAAACAGGTAAGTTTAGCGCCTATATTTTCCAACTACTTGCTATTTCATTGATTTCAATTGGTTTGAAATGTTTTCCGGTAGTATTTGTATCTCTGGAAGACATCACAGCAGAACAGGTTTTTGTAAAATTGATTAAATTACCCCTTAACGATCGGCTGCTCACTCGAAAATATTGACCTCGATGACTAAATGATCGTCAGAAATGATTATATAACTAAAAACAAAAAAATTGAATCGAGCATTTTTTTCTCTTCTTAGCCCAAGTATGTTTAGTCCAAATTTCAGAAAAAAAATGAAACCCCAAAAAGATACAGACCCAAAAAGAAACAAAAAAGTATACCGAGTATTGATTTTTAGTGTACCGAGTGTAGCTCATTTTTAGTGTAAAATCGAGCAATATCCGGGATACGGTATCCCGCAGTGAGAAGGGGTTAAGCATTTTTCTAGGACTGACACCTCCCTTTTACGAAGACTTAGGCCATATTTAAAGCAAAGCGACTGTTGAGACAATAACTGGTAACAGAAACACATAGTCTCCATGAGGTTCCTCAACCAGATTCAAGCTTAGTATTATTAAAACCAGTTCCATGTGAATGAAAATGGATTCATTGTTTCAAGCAAAAACGAATGATCAAGATGAAGCTGTAATAATATAACAAACAAACCATAGATATGAAGGGTTTTTTTTGGTTTTTCACTTATTGTAATACTCTTGAGACTTCTGTCCAAATGGAACCCTCCTTATTTATTGGAAGTACTACCCGTAGATGGACCCAGACCTTACTCTTAGACTGTCGTTCCGAAGCTTGAATTTTTTGTCTAGGTCCAGTGCGAGTATGTCTTACTATAGTTTAAGTGTAGCACTAGCCACAAGCATATTTATCAAAAGCCATAACAAACATGTATTAAAAACCCCTTGTGCTATTTCAAATGAGCTCTAAAGCAGAAGTAGTCAATGGAACACTTTAAAAATATTATTTAGGTAATTTCCAAAATAATCTTTCAACCAAATGTTAACTAAAAAAAATTAGTTTGATGTCGTCATATTATCACTGCTCATTTACTTGTATTTGTTTTTTGATTAACATTTTTTTAATTTCGTGTGCATTGATTGCATTTAGAAAGTAGAAAAAATAAATGAGTTTTAACAAACATATTGTTTAACTCAACATGTACGAAAGATTTAATAGAATGATTAATACAACTAATAAAGAACAAGATTTCAAACTGCCACAAAACCGTCAGAGAGCAGAAATTGTTTATTTGTTTATTTGTTTAAGTTTTGGAAATTAAAGACCCATAACTCCTCAGTGACTTGACTAATGTAATCTTGCTTGTAACCATACATAGCTGAGATCTTATTGTCTTATTATTTTAAACAGTCGGACGAATTTTAGTGATAGTAAATATAGGTATTGTTTGGTATAGATGTAACTTGTTAAATATTTCCACTTGAAGGGCATAACTCAAGAGTGACAAGAGCAATCTGACTGGCTGTCAAACTTGTCTAAGATATTATGTACATACATGTTCTTACTAAGTTTGATGAAGATTGTCATTTTAATTAAGAAAGCAACCACTGCTTATTTGATTTCAAAAATGGCAATGAAATATCAATGAATCCAACGCCATTGCTGCAATCTAGAATATCTTGTTTAGATATTCGCAGACATATTATGCCCACAGCGTTCTGACAAACTGGGGCCTTGGGCAGTCCTAATTTGGTTAAAACAGCCATAAGAGGACACTATCTATCAAAGCTATCTGCAAGTTACTGAACTGGATATGTTTATCTTAAACATTCTGAATCAATTTGTTGAAGATTGTCGAGTTAAAATGTGGAGGAGTTAACCCGTCAGATTGGTTCAGTCACTATAGAGTTATTGCCGTTTAATTACTAAATTGGTCCAAATTAGTAATTAAAGGGCAATAACTCCAGTCTGACTGAAGTAATCTGACGGGTTATTAAATATATTGAAGTCGTAATCACTCAAACCAAGTTTTGCGAATACCAAATAAGTATTATTGCCACAAGAGAGTTGATAACATTTTGTGGACATTTCCTGCCACCGATGAGTCTGTAATACGTCCTGTTTGTTGGCTTGTAATAAATGGCTTTATCTTAAGTATGAAATTAAATGTATATGATCTGACCTGGATGGTTATTGGCGTTTAACAAGCTTTTTCAGAGAATTTGTGCTATAATTCCTTTCTCTAAGTTAAAAAATCACTAGAAATATCACTTTCTAGCAAACGAAAATGGGACATAAGTGATTTACATTATCTTTCAATAAAATAAAGGGGAATAACTCTTGTTTTTCACACATAATATACGTAAGTTGTTCACCTTGGACTTAAAATTGCATCTTGCAACTTATTTGACAAAGTTTCAATGAAGACAGAAAAAAATCTTTATATTATATGTCATATCATTGAGTTTATCAGTTTTTTTGTTGATTTTTTGTATGATTTGGCATGAGTTATCTCCCCTTATTTTCCGACGATTCGCAATAAAATTTTCTTTGCAGGCCAGTCCAGATTGTTTGGCCATATAATAGGCTTTAATTTGGTACCAAAATAAAAAGTATATCTTGTCGGCCCTACCTCAACTCATTTTTGAGCCCTTTTGGACTTTCAGAATCTATTCTAGTACATACTATCTTATGTTGGTTTTGGAACATAACTTTCATTTGTCTTGACTTTTATTGGTTTTGGTGATTTTGTTACTAACTGTTAAAAAAAGATTGTCTATATTAGTAGTAGTTGTTGTTATTGTCGTTGTAAGTACATGTAAAATCTGCAAATCTTAAATAGATTTAAATAAACTATTATTGCTTAATACATACATGTAACTATGTGCTAACGTGTAAGCTTGTTTTATGATTTTCTTTTATCATTCCACTTATGCCTGAAAGACGTAGGCAGCTATTTTCTTTGGCATTTAAGAACTTTTCATTATTTTATACTTTTTGAGTGGAGTCGTCTATTTAAATTCCACCACGTGATAAACAAAAGTAAATTAGCAAAAAACATAAAATATCAACGTGCCACTAACATACTTTTTTGTAATTTTTTTTGTTCAACTTGTGCCTGGAAGACTTTGGCAGTTATTTTCTTTGACATTTCTGAACTTTTCATTTGTATTTTTGTGTGTAGTCGTCTGTTTTAATAAATTAGCAACGGCATAATATATCACTGTCTTGAAGTGTGAGGAAGGAGAGCCCAACAATAAACTGTTTCATGACATTATTTGGTTTCGCCTTTTGTCACTAACAAATCTATGTGAACGCCGGTGCTATATCAGGCATTAACTTTCTTGAAGTTGGCAGACTGGCAGCCTTAAAGCGTAAAGTTGGCAGCATGGCAGCTGAAAGCATAAAGTTGGTAGCATGAAGTGGGAAGCTGATAGCGTAGCAGCTTGAAGTTAGCATCCTGGCAGCGTGAAGTCGACTAAATGACAGCTTGAAGTTGGCTGCCTGGCAGAATAAATTTTAAGGCGTGATTTATCTGATGTTATAAAGTGATTATAAACTGTCATAGTTTATAAGATTTTAAAAAAGATATTTCAGGTTTAAGAAAACGCTAAAAGTAAAAAATGAAAAAAACACCAACTCCAACAACAAAAGTAATCTTAATACAGTTGATATAATATTTGAACTATACATTTTAATGACTCTGAGGTCATTAATATGTTATTTTATTTAAAAATCTCATAAAATATTTTGATCTTTTGGGGTGTTTTCTAATTGCTGTCTATTAGCGTTAATCTGCCAGTGTAAAATGTGTAAGTGTCCGAGACTCTTATGTCATTGTATTTGAAAATATCATAAAGGAAATTTTTGACATTTTGCTTCTTCTTTTAATCGCCGGAAAGGAAAATCACGCTATATCTGTATCTCAATAGACGATGAAATAAATGATTTCACGATGCGATGCTGCCCACTTCACCCTGGCTTCTAACTTAACGCTGCCAGACTGCCAGGCTGCCAACTTTACGCTGCTGTGCTGCAAACTTTACGCTTCCAGTCTGCCAACTTTACACTACCAGGCTGCTTACTTCACACTGCTAGGCTGCCAACTTTACACTGCAAGGCTGCCAACTTTACGCTTCCAAGCTTCCAAAGTTACGCTTTTAGTCTGCCAACTTCATGCTGCAAGGCTGCCAACTACGCTACGAGGCTGCCAATTTCAGGCTGCCATGTTAGGAACCTCACGCTACCAGGCCACTAACTTCACGCTGCACGGCTACCAAACTGACAACTTCATGAACATTTATCAGTCATTAAACATTTTTAATTGTTAGCCACAAAGCGACGATTATTTTGTGATCATTTAGCCGATTCAGGTTTGCTTAAATGCTTTCATTACATTGTTTTATTATGTATCCCTCATGGACAGTTATTTAATTCGACCAACTACGAACATGCATCAGCCTCCCTCGAAATAAAAATCCATATCCATTTATTAAACTTGTCGACTACTCAGGCTTTCCATTCTCAAATCAAAATTGTTATTTTGCAAGGAATTAGAATCAAATTTCAGCCAATCTGATTCTTGAGATTTTAGACTGGTTTCTAAACTTAGTTAAATCATCTTCAGCCCTAGATTTTTTAAAAATAAATTCATAAAATATCTCTTGTGTTAAATGAAATTTGGAATTTTTATATGTATATTCTGATTAAAATTTTTCAAAAACTGAGTTAAAACTTCATTTTTTTTTAATTTGAACTCTAACATTAACATCTGGAATATCTCAGAAGGACTTGGTTTTATTTTAAACATTCATGATAGAAAAGAAAATCTTCTTTTTTTTATAAAGTATAAAGTAAATAACCGATATTTACTCAGAATTTGAATAAATGTGTTGAGTTTTTTTTTTTGTTTTTTTTTTTAAGTCACAGCGTAAGTTTGTTCGTGATATAAGACCCAGATGTTCGAACGGTACGCACTTGTTATATACTTCTATGTTTACTCTTTAACTTCGTCCTCTAACGAATCACAATATTTGAATCCTGGTCCCAAGGTTATAAAGCTGAGATTGGAAACCAGTCTCAAATCTCAAGCATCTGATTGGCTAAAATGGCGACCAGTCGCCATTTCAGCCAATCAGATGCTTGAGATTTGAGACTGGTTTCAAAACTCAGCTTTATAACCTTGAAGCCTGGTCACAAGGTTATAAAACTGAAAATGGAAAACAGTCTCAAATCTGAAGCATCTGATGGGCTGGAATTCTTGAGATTTGCGACTCGTTTCCGATCTCAGTTTTATAACCTTCAGCCAAGATTTCTGATCACTCTCTTTGTCGTCAACATGGCTGTTCCAACAGCCACTCAAAACATCCGTTTTATCACGAACTATTCTCATAATTTCTGGATTAATGGAAGTATTCATATTTGTAATTATAAGGATTGAATCGATATTTCATGATCATTAAAATATCCGAAGGGATATAGAATATAAGTATAAAACACAGTTGTTTTCACTCTTTTTACATGACGTTTCGGCCATGCGGCCTTTATCAAATCGAACAAATCGCTCTAGCTTTTAAATATTTACATATTTACACATTTTGACATATGTAAACTATCTCCGGAAATAAAAAAAAACGTCTGTTGTCTGTTCTCTGTTGTTATGAAGGTCTGTTGTTTTTATTTCCGGAGATAGTTTACATATGTCAAAATGTAAAAGCTAGAGCGATTTGTTCGATTTGATAAAGGCCGCATGGCCGAAACGTCATGTAAAAAGAGTGAAAACAACTGTGTTCGATATTTAATGGTTTTTATTTTTTATTTGGCTATGAATATCAGTAGGATTGTTAAAAGTAAGTGTGAAGCCCTTGAAGCCCTTCGGGCTCGGGCTTCACAAACTTTGAGCAACCCAACTATTTTTCAAACCCAAATGAAAACCATGAAATATCGATTCAATCTGTGGCAGATTTGGGTCTGGGAAAGAGTATCCTCAAGCAGGATTGGAAACTCG
This sequence comes from Corbicula japonica, assembly GCA_038501625.1. Classification (NCBI taxonomy): domain Eukaryota; kingdom Metazoa; phylum Mollusca; class Bivalvia; order Venerida; family Cyrenidae; genus Corbicula; species Corbicula japonica. Next base: position 873,751 of record JAZAYU010000152.1, read on the forward strand.
GACCTCCGGCTTACCGTGCCGACGCTCAACCAATTGAGCTACCGAGGCCGCTGGTACGAAATCTACTACATTTCCTCTCAACTTACACGAGACATTCCCAACTTATATGGAAATATCCACAAGGTTCTGCCTAGGTTCGGGTCGAATACCCCAGCCACATGCTTCGCCCGAAAGAGCTCCAAGGGTAATCGCCCTGTCGACAACGCCAATGTGGCAGATTTGGGTCTGGGAAGGAGTATCCTCGACCAGGATTCGAACCTCGAAACTCCGGCTTACCGTGCCGACGCCCAACCAATTTAGGTACCGAGTCTGCTAGTACAAAATCTACAAATCCTTAAGTAAATCGAAATTTCGGTTAATGATTCGGCTGATTCAGTTTTAAACGATTAGTTGCATGCAAAGAAAAATTTTTAAGGTAGAAGTAATTTTCGTTAGTTAGTGTAATGATATCTACGTTTGGACGCATGGTGACCGTTTGAATGTTCTGTTCAAACATTTTGCTCTATTCTGTTTGTGGGTTTCCCATGCGTGACGTCAGAGACGTAACGTCATTGACGCAAGATTGCTGTGTCACCAGGGCGACGTAAAATGTATTAGAGATGAGAAGACGCGGGTAAATATGGAAAAGAATTTCATGCAAAGAAACTCGCTCGTTCACGCATTCGAGCCTGACCAGTAAGTTTCAATAGTTATTTTTTTCATTCATTTATTCATTATTGGCAAATCGTCATCGTTTTGCCTTTGGCCATTTACAATAGAACAGATAGGCCTATGGCGGAGAGAACAAATAGTATTTAAGCACAAAACAATAACACAGCATTGATTTATATGATACAGTTGTGGCAATAAGTACATGAACGTAGTCGTATTTAAAGGGTTGAAGTGTATGAACACGTATGCACATTGCTTCTTTGAAATATTTGCTTATATTAATTAGATCTATTTTACTTTTACTTGTTGACAACATGACACTGTCAAATTTATGTAATTAACAATGCTATGTAATTAAACTTTGCTAGGTAATTAACATTGCTTCAGGTTATTAACACCTTTGAGGTTTATGTTAAATCATCCCGATTGTCAAGACCAATGAGTTCAAAACAATGCTTACGTTAATTTGGACCGTGGTGATTTGTTTAAATTCATTAATTAGTCTGAACGATTCCGAACAGTTACAAACATGTAGGTAAACTGTTATGTCCATTTGTCCACATGTGTCCGTAACATTGTTGAATGTTTAAATTTCTTTAAACATCTTGGCGGTCAGCTGCAAATTATTGAGTTTTCCAATAAAAAATATACTGATTTTGAGAATAGAGATACGAGATACTTAATATCGGAAGTGTTAAAATGCAAAACATGTTCCCCTAGACACGAATCAGAGTTACTCTGATGTATCAACGCAACTCGAATAGGCCTACTTGATATAATCGGCGGCGTTTCCTCCGTGTTTCTTGTCTTTATTTTGCAAAACGCTCGACAGATTCCCTTAATTAGATCAAGGTTTGACTTGCTTAATAGTAAACTTTCATTAATTTTGCAAAAGCCAAAACGCTTGTACAGATTGAATAACACCAAATCAGCTGTATCCCTCCGTGGTCCGTTCTAATATATGCCATTTTGTTCTCTTCATCTGGGGGCCTCTTAACCGTTAGAAATTGGCCTGTTTATGGCTTGGTTGCAGGAATAACATGTCAAGAAAATAAATGGAAGCAACTTCATGCCTATACCTGGTTTGGTAGAGGCGAACTAGTTCCGGGTCAGCGGATGTATACTTTTGGCACCGTATTTGCGATACTGCATTTAAAATAGGGTCTGTTCGGTTAGAGATCAGTAATTTTCTTACAAGTAAGTTAACCCCCTTTCCTGTGTGTTTTTGAATAGATTAAATGTAGATCTTCAAAGCAATTTATGGTTGTCTAGAAATTAAGATAATACTGCAAAAGCCCAGGCGCGAAGCGCCCGTTCGTTGCCGCTTATAGGTAACACGTAATTTATTTGAAAACATTGTAATTTATTGAGAAAAAAAAGTAATTAGTTAGAGGATACATACCCGTGTCCTTTTCTGGTGGCCATTTTTCCGGAAGTTATTTTTTTTCTAAAGATATTTAAACGGTCTCTACCATACATACATACATATTGTAACCATTTTCGATGTTCGTCATAAATAAGCAAGCCGCTACTGAAATTTATTTATCCCACAAATTTCGTTTTCTTGGTTCAATGTTTTTCGTTATCAGAAAGAAAGATGGGTGGGATGTATGTTCAAGTGTATGACTCCTTTATGACGAAATGCCACAACTAGTCACTGAATTAATGATCATAGTATTAAAATATGAAGTAACTTTTTTATTTTATTCCTTTAACTTTTTTTTAAATCATATGATTTTGATGTTCAGTGAAATTGCAATTCTGTGAGTGACTCGAGTTCTATCATATAAATAATCTCTTAATTGTGAACAATTGTTTTATTCAAACACGAATTCTTTAATCAGACCTCAAGGAAAGTGAACTACATCAATTAAGTAACTTTGAAAATGCTTTTGCCTTACCTAGGCATAGCCTAATTCATATTAGAAATCATGTTAAATGTACATTGAATATTGGGAATTTAACATTGAGGTCTAAGGGAATTGGATTTTATTGGTTCAACCTATATTGCACTTGCCGCCATTTTAGTTTGAGAGTGATTTCCCTTTACGACCAGATAAGAGTAAACGCCAGAACCCGTACCTTTATTTAGAGTGCACATTTGTGTTCACTAATCGATTATGAGAAAATGAAATCGATTATCAGCACCGAAAAACTTTAACACGCCGCTAATCAATATCTTTTGATCATCGGCACATCTTAACACCCCAGTTACACTGAGCCATCGTTGAGTGATCGGTATTTTTTAGCGAAACTAGAGAGTGAACCGATGACAATGTATTAAACATTGATATCGCCTATGGGTCACCTGTTTTCCACCTATTCAACTGGTCCAGGGAAAAGATAAGTTTCGTCGGTGAAAAAATACCGATTGGGATTTTTTAACATGTTTAAACATGTTTACAATTATGGATCGGTGAAAACATTTCACAAATAACCGATTGACAACCTTTCTACAACCGATCATCACCGAAAAACAACCTGTCTTCAACCGATATTACCGATTGAATTTTTGTCTATAGCCGATATCTCGAATGGGCCACCGATAATCAACCGGTCAACTAATACTTACCACCGATAGAAAACAAAATAGAATAAAAGCGAACCAGCAACCCATGAAGTATGTTAATCACCGATGGCTATTTACACAGGAAAACCAGAAATAAAAAAAAAACGAAACATGACAACCGATCAAAACAGCGAGTAACTTAAAATAAAATAACCGATCGGGCACCGTTTGTATAACTGGGGCCTTAGTCGGTAACCAATTGCGTCTGTAGGCTAAATGAAAGGAACTTTTTCAAACCAACATGACATGTCAAATCTTGGTCAAAGGCGGGTTGAACGTTAAGTCAATTTTTTAAGGATAACAACTGCAATATAATGCAATGTAGCGAATATAATCTAATAGTAGATTTTTATCAGTGAATGGTTGCAGTGCTTTCAACTCTAAAACGTTATAAGAACAATTAAACCAAATGTGTTGATGGGATATTGATATTGACTCTCCCATTTCTGATTTCATGTATGGCAAGTGTTTACATTTTTACATCATTTTCCGCGTCTGTGATCAGACAAATAATTGGTTTCTGGTGACAAGCAGTGATAATTACATTAATCAGGGTTATCCGATCAACCTTTTTGGGGTTTGTCCCGGTAAGTTTAATAGGTAGCGTTGTTGGCTTTGCATTGCTAGGCGCTGTCGCCGTACGGGTTCGCTCCCCATGAGGAAAATTATCTTTTTTTTTTCAGAAATCGTTCATTTAACTGACAGTATTTTTTTTTTTTAAATTTGAATACTGAGTTAGCAGTGTTAGAAGAAAGCCATAGTTTTTCTGACAACCATTTTCAGTTTTGGCAAATAATATGCATAATCTGTATTTATTAAGTTTTACTTTAAAGGTTTATAATGTTTATAATCGAATCTATTTTTAAAAAAAGATTGTTCATTTATTCGTAATTCTAATACACAAATTAGGCATTTAACTTCATGAAAAACCTACTAGAATTTCCGTTTTTAGGCATGGTAATCATAACAACAACTACATTTTATATAACAATCTATTGTTTTTTAATCAAATTAAAAACTAATTAATTACTTTATATATCATACTTTTCTTATAAAACAACCACTGCAACAAAGAAATAAAAATACATGTTCTGCTGGCAGAACTTAATTTGTACATCACATTCACAACTGGAAATTGTTCTGCTGGCAGAATAAGGCAGTTATGCTATTTGCTGTTATTATGCTGTAAAAATGGTAAAATCAAGTTGATTTCTCTGTGATAACTGTTAGTTTTAAAATGCAAATCATTTACCGGTATTTGAATTAAAGTTGTTATGTCCTATTTATAAAGATTTTGCTCTGTCAAAGTTAGACATTTTGTTTTTATTTGTAGGTGAGGGTGGTATTTAAATAATTTCATATCAAAGGGTATTGATTTTTAATTTAATTATTCAATTACCCCCTAAACATATTTCAATACATATTCGTTATAAAGACATTATCTTTGGTTTGGTTTGGGAAATTTGTGAATTACAACTACTTATTACATATTTTCCGAAGGTATCCGCTACTGGCTAATTCTATATATAATATAATATATATACAAAAGCTTGAGTAGATAAGTTAACGATTAAGGTTAAAATGAAGCCAGATTTAAGAAAGCATATTTTTTCTGTTAAATAGTATTAATTAGTTGTCTAGAAATTCAATTTTTTAAAGGCACCGGTAATCTGCTTAGCTATCCCCTATTGCCTGAACAACTGTATTCCACTGTTATGTACAATTTAATCTTAATTTAATCATGAAAATGACGCATCCACAAATTTCAACCGAAAAACTTACAAAATTGCAGGGCCATTATCGGTTATATCCCCGCCTAATACCCTTTGACCTTCTATGGCATCACTTACTATATTTGTTTCTTTGTTTTAAGCACAAAATCGGATAAATTTCATATAAAATAACATTGAAAAAGGGAACAAACTACATATCATTATATTTAAATATGTTATCTTTTTTCGAACAGGCACCCTGATTAGAAACATTTTTTATTATACTGCAAAGAAATTTCCTTGAATTTGATAGGATAATTTGCCGCTGATGTATATCCGTATTTACGGATCGGCCGTAGATATGAACTGCACGTGCCTTAATTTCCCCGTCTGGCCTCCCACCTTTTGTTGTCGTCCGCCATTTTGTTTTGAAAATCCGTAAAAGTGCATAATTTGAAGCCGATCTTGTAAATTATAAAGCGGTATGCTTAGGAATTACTAAAATTGTTACAGAAAATATTTATGTTATGTTTTTAACGTTGAAAACGATCAGATTATTCTCAAATTTTGTGAATAAAAATCAAATGGATAGTCCATTCAATTTCTATAGAAGTGACGTCATGCAGGTAAATTAATGACATCAGACATGTAATTATTGAGGTTCTCAGAGGGGAATTAAGCCGTTCGGCATTAAATAAGTGAAATAATCGAAAAATCGATGTTTTCTTATTAATTTTGTCTGAAAAAGTCTTTGCAGTATAATAAAACAATTATTTGGTTCCTTGAAAGGGTATGTGAGGATATATTGCCGGTCTGGGTGTCATATTATCCCTCGCCTGCGGCTCGGGTAATATGACACCCAGACCGGCAATATATCCTCACATTCCCTGTCAAAAAACCAAATAACTATATAATATTCTCTTTTTATGCGTTTCCTCATTTGCAGCTCACATTCGTGACGTCAGTGACGTAACGTTATTGACGCAAGATTACGGTGTCGCCAGGGGCGACGTAAACATGGATTAGAAATGAGAAGACGTGGGTAAAAATTAGCGGGGTAAAGCAGAGTCATAGAAAAGGTTTGAGTAATATCACGCAGCATTTCATTGAAAATTTAGCCGTTGCCTTTTGCAGGTAAGTCACAATATAAATTTTAGTATTTTATCGCTTAAAACATTGTAAAAAGAGAAAAAAAATCATTTCTAAATCCAGTATCTAAAACAATTACGTAAAATCTTCCAAAAGGGAAGTCAGTTTTATAATTTATAAATAATGTACACTCTTTATTAACAAATTTTCGAACCCGTGTTCTTTTTCAAGAAAAATACAGAAATTCCGTTTTAAGAAACATCCATGTTGAAAGCGTATTGTTGTTTTCAACAAACTTGATTTCTTTTCATATTATTTAAAAGATAGGACTTATTTTATAATGTACTGTAAAATCATTTTATTTCGCACGGGGTTTAATTTTCGCGCATTTCGCGCTACGGCAAGAGCGCGCGAAATTCACCCCTGGGCCAGCGAAATTAAATCATTTAACAGAGTTTCTTTATATTTCTCTATAGCAAAATACAGTTGCGCGAATTTATGCCCCCGCGAATTCTTTATTTACGGGTTTTGCGCGAAAATTCGTCCCCGCGAAATTAAATGATCCTACAGTAAATCATTAATTACATTCATTTTTGCTGAAAAATTAAAATTATTGTAAATAATGTCACAGTTTTCTCGCGGACAGTATCATACATGAACATGTATTCAAACATAAAAATAGTTTTTTAAAAGCCTAAGGGAAAGCAAAAAGAAATCCTTTACAAGTATATGTTTTGCCGACAGTATTTGAAAATCAAACACAACAAAAACGCGTGAGATTTGAATATCCAATGTTAGTAGTAAATCTTCAAGAAAGCAGAAAAATGTTATATCTCTGAATGTTTGCATTCTCAGAGCAGCGAGTCTAGCAAAACAGGATTATATGCAGAGGTTATTAAACTGATATTAGAAACAAGTCTCAAATCTCAAGCATCTGAATGGCTGAAATGGCGACTGGTCGCCAATTCAGCCAATCAGATGCTTGATATTTGAGACTGGTTTCCATGTGAGCATTCTAGGAGGAAGTCTTCAAGAAATCATGCAGTTCAGTCTGTGTTTTATGTCTAAATATGTGTATTCTCGTTGCAGCTAATCTTCAAGAAAGCTGTTGTGGGTTATATATGAAAATGTGTGCATTATCGGAGCAGCAATTCTTCCAGAAAGCAGTTCTGTGTTTAATCTGTAAATGTGTGCATTCTCGGAGCAGCAAATCTTCAAGAAAGCAGTTCTGTGTTTAATCTGTAAATGTGTGCATTCTCGGAGCAGCAATTCTTCCAGAAAGCAGTTCTGTGTTTAATCCTTAAATGTGTGCATTCTCGGAGCAGCAAATCTTCAAGAAAGCAGTTCTGTGTTTAATCTGTAAATGTGTGCATTCTCGGAGCAGCAAATCTTCAAGAAAGCAGTTCTGTGTTTAATCTGTAAATGTGTGCATTCTCGGAGCAGCAAATCTTCAAGAAAGCAGTTCTGTGTTTAATCTGTAAATGTGTGCATTCTCGGAGCAGCAAATCTTCAAGAAAGCAGTTCTGTGTTTAATCTGTAAATGTGTGCATTCTCGGAGCAGCAAATCTTCAAGACAGCAGTTGTGGGTTATATATGAAAATGTGTGCATTCTCGGAGCAGCAAATCTTCAAGACAGCAGTTGTGGGTTATATATGAAAATGTGTGCATTCTCGGAGCAGCAAACCTTCAAGACAGCAGTTGTGGGTTATATATGAAAATGTGTGCATTCTCGGAGCAGCAAATCTTCAAGACAGCAGTTGTGGGTTATATATGAAAATGTGTGCATTCTCGGAGCAGCAAATCAACAAGAAAGCAGTTCTGTGTCATATATATGTGAATGTGTACATTCCCGGAGCATCAAATCTATAAGAAAAAAGTTCTGTGTCATATATAGGTAAATGTGTGCATTCTCGGAGCAGCAAATCTTCGAGAAATGAGATCTGTGTTTTATCTATAAATGTGTGCATTCTCGGTGCAGCAAATCTTCAAGAAAGCAGTTCTGTGTTATATCTGTAAATGTGTGCTTTCTCGGTGCAGCAAATCTTCAAGAAAGCAGTTCTGTGTTTTATCTATAAATGTGTGCTTTCTCGGTGCAGCAAATCTTCAAGAAAGCACTTCTGTGTTATATCTGTAAATGTGTGCATTCTCGGTGCAGCAAATCTTCAAGAAAGCAGTTCTGTGTTTTATCTATAAATGTGTGCATTCTCGGTGCAGCAAATCTTCAAGAAAGCAGTTCTGTGTTATATCTGTAAATGTGTGCATTCTCGGTGCAGCAAATCTTCAAAAAAGCAGTTCTGTGTTATATCTGTAAATGTGTGCATTCTCGGAGCAGCAAATCTTCTAGAAAGCAGTTCAGTCTGTGTTATATCTTTAAATGTGTGCATTCTTGGTGCAGCAAGTTATAAAGAAAGCAGTTCTGTTTTATATCTGTAAATGTGTGCATTCTCGGTGCAGCAAATCTTCTAGAAAGCAGTTCTGTGTTATATCTTTAAATGTGTGCATTCTCGGTGCAGCAAGTTATAAAGAAAGCAGTTCTGTATTATATCTGTAAATGCTTGCATTCTCGATGCAGTAAATCTTCAAGAAATCATTTCAATGTTTAATCTGTAAATGTGTGCATTTTCGGTGCAGAAAATCTTCAAGAAAGCAGTTCTGTGTCATATTTGTAAATGTGTGCATTCTCGGTGCAGCAAATCTTCTAGAAAGCAGTTCTGTGTTATATCTTTAAATGTGTGCATTCTCGGTGCAGCAAGTTATAAAGAAAGCAGTTCTGTGTTATATCTGTAAATGTGTGCATTCTCGGTGCAGCAAATCTTCTAGAAAGCAGTTCTGTGTTATATCTTTAAATGTGTGCATTCTCGGTGCAGCAAGTTATAAAGAAAGCAGTTCTCTGTTATATCTGTAAATGTGTGCATTCTCGGTGCAGCAAATCTTCAAGAAAGCGGTTCTGTGTTATATCTGTAAATGTGTGCATTCTCGGTGCAGCAAATCTTCGAGAAATCAGTTCAATGTTTAATCTGTAAATGTGTGCATTCTCGGTGCAGAAAATCTTCAAGAAAGCGGTTCTGTGTTATATCTGTAAATGTGTGCTTTCTCGGTGCAGCAAATCTTCAAGAAATCAGTTCAATGTTTAATCTGTAAATGTGTGCATTCTCGGTGCAGAAAATCTTCAAGAAAGCAGTTCTGTGTTTAATCTGTAAATGTGTGCATTCTCGGAGCAGCAAATCTTCAAGAAAACAGTTCTGTGTTTTATCTGTAAATGTGTGCATTCTCGGAGCACCACATTTTCAAGAAAGCAGTTCTGTGTTATATCTGTAAATGTGTGCATTCTCGGAGCAGCAAATCTTCAAAAAAGCAGTTCTGTGTTATATCTGTAAATGTGTGCATTCTCGGAGCAGCAAATCTTCTAGAAAGCAGTTCAGTCTGTGTTATATCTTTAAATATGTGCATTCTCGGTGCAGCAAGTTATAAAGAAAGCAGTTCTGTGTTATATCTGTAAATGTGTGCATTCTCGGTGCAGCAAATCTTCTAGAAAGCAGTTCTGTGTTATATCTTTAAATGTGTGCATTCTCGGTGCAGCAAGTTATAAAGAAAGCAGTTCTGCATTATATCTGTAAATGATTGCATTCTCGATGCAGTAAATCTTCAAGAAATCATTTCAATGTTTAATCTGTAAATATGTGCATTCTCGGAGCAGCAAATCTTCGAGAAATGAGATCTATGTTTTATCTATAAATGTGTGCATTCTCGGTGCAGCAAATCTTCAAGAAAGCAGTTCTGTGTTATATCTGTAAATGTGTGCATTCTCGGTGCAGCAAATCTTCAAGAAAGCAGTTCTGTGTTTTATCTATAAATGTGTGCATTCTCGGTGCAGCAAATCTTCAAGAAAGCACTTCTGTGTTATATCTGTAAATGTGTGCATTCTCGGTGCAGCAAATCTTCAAGAAAGCAGTTCTGTGTTTTATCTATAAATGTGTGCATTCTCGGTGCAGCAAATCTTCAAGAAAGCAGTTCTGTGTTATATCTGTAAATGTGTGCATTCTCGGTGCAGCAAATCTTCAAAAAAGCAGTTCTGTGTTATATCTGTAAATGTGTGCATTCTCGGAGCAGCAAATCTTCTAGAAAGCAGTTCAGTCTGTGTTATATCTTTAAATGTGTGCATTCTCGGTGCAGCAAGTTATAAAGAAAGCAGTTCTGTGTTATATCTGTAAATGTGTGCATTCTCGGTGCAGCAAATCTTCTAGAAAGCAGTTCTGTGTTATATCTTTAAATGTGTGCATTCTCGGAGCAGCAAATCTTCCAGAAAGCTGTTCTGTGTTATATCTGTAAATGTGGGCATTCTCGGAGCAGCAAATCTTCAAGAAAGCAGTTCTGTGTAATATCTGTAAATGTTGGCATTCTCGGTGCAGCAAATCTTCAAGAAAGCAGTTCAGTGTTATATCTGTTAATGTGGGCATTATCGGTGCAGCAAATTTTCCAAAAAGCAGTTCTGTGTATTATCTGTAAATGTGGGCATTCTCGTAGCAGCAAATCTTCAAGAAATGAGATCTGTGTTTTATCTATAAATTTGTGCATTCTCGGAGCAGCAAATCTTCCAGAAAGCAGTTCTGTGTAAAAACTTTAAATGTGTGGATTCTCGGAGCAGCAAATCTTCCAGAAAGCAGTTCTGTGTTATATCTGTAAATGTGTGCATTCTCGGTGCAGCAAATCTTCAAGAAAGCAGTTCTGTGTAATATCTGTAAATGTGTGGGCATTCTCGGAGAAGCAAATCTTCCAGAAAGCAGTTCTGTGTTATATCTGTAAATGTGTGCATTCTCGGTGCAGCAAATCTTCAAGAAAGCAGTTCTGTGTTATATCTGTGAATGTGTGCAATCTCGGTGCAGCAAATCTTCCAGAAAGCAGTTCTGTGTTATATCTGTAAATGTGTGCATTCTCGGTGCAGCAAATCTTCAAGAAAGCAGTTCTGCGTTATATCTGTGAATGTGTGCAATCTCGGTGCAGCAAATCTTCAAGAAAGCAGTTCTGTGTTATATTTGTAAATATGTGCATTCTCGGAGCAGCAAATCGTCTAGAAAGCAGTTCTGTGTTATATCTGTAAATGTGTGCATTCGCGGTGCAGCAAGTCTTCTAGAAAGCAGTTCTGTGTTAAATCTGTAAATGTGTGCATTCTCGGTGCAGCAAATCTTCTAGAAAGCAGTTCTGTGTTAAATCTGTAAATGTGTGCATTCTCGGTGCAGCAAATCTTCAAGAAAGCAGTTCTGTGTTATATCTGTGAATGTGTGCAATATCGGTGCAGCAAATCTTCAAGAAAGCAGTTCTGTGTTATATCTGAAAATGTGTGCATTCTCCGAGCAGCAAATCTTCCAGAAAGCAGTTCTGTGTTATATCTGTAAACGTGTGCATTCTCGGAGCAGCAAATCTTCCAGAAAGCAGTTCTGTGTTACATCTGTAAATGTGTGCATTCTCGGAGCAGCAAATCTTCCAGAAAGCAGTTCTGTGTTATATCTGTAAATGTGTGCATTCTCGGAGCAGCAAATCTTCCAGAGAGCAGTTCTGTGTTATATCTGTAAATGTGTTCATTCTCGGAGCAGCAAATCTTCTAGAAAGCAGTTCTGTGTTATATCTGTAAATGTGTGCATTCTCGGAGTAGCAAATCTGCTAGAAAGCAGTTCTGTATAATATCTGTAAATGTGTGAATTCTCGGTGCAGCAAATCTTCTAGAAAGCAGTTCTGTGTTATAATTGTAAATGTGTGCATTCTCGGTGCAGCAAATCTTCTAAAAAGCAGTTCTGTGTTATATCTGTAAATGTGTGGATTCTCGGAGCAGCAAATCTTCTAGAAAGAAGTTCTGTGTTATATCTGTAAATGTGTGCATTCTCGGTGGATCAAATCTTTCAGAAAGCAGTTCTGCGTTATATCTGTAAATGTGTGCACTCTCGGAGCAGCAAATTTTCCAAAAAGCAGTTCTGTGTTATATATGTAAATGTGTGCATTTTCGGTGCAGCAAATCTTCCAGAAAGCAGTTCTGTGTAATATCTGTAAAAGTGTACATTCTAGGAGCAGCAAATCCTCCAGAAAGCAGTTCTGTGTTATATCTGTAAAAAAGTGCATTCTCGGTGCAGCAAATCTTCTAGAAAGCAGTTCTGTGTTATATCTGTAGTTGTGTGCATTCTCAGTGCAGCAAATCTTCTAGAAATCAGTTCTGTGTTATATCAATAAATGTGTGCATTCTCGGTGCAGCAAATCTTCTGGAAAGCAGTTCTGTCTTATATCTGTAGATGTGTGCATTCTCAGTGCAGCAAATCTTCTAGAAATCAATTCTGTTTTATATCTTTAAATGTGTGCATTCTCGAAGCAGCAAATCTTCTAGAAAGCAGTTCTGTGTAATATCTGTAAATGTGTGCATTCTCGGAGCAGCAAATCTTCCAGAAAACAGTTCTGTGTAATATCTGTAAATGTGTGCATTCTCGGAGCAGCAAATCCTCTAGAAAGCAGTTCTGTGTTATATCTGTAAATGTGTGCATTCTCGGAGCAGCAAATCTTCCAGAAAGCAGTTCTGTGTTATATCTGTAAATGTGAGCATTCTCGGAGAAGCCAATCTTCTGGAAAGCAGTTATGTGTTATATCTGTAAATGTGTGCATTCTCGGAACGCAAATCTTCCAGAAAGCAGTTCTGTGTAATATCTGTAAATGTGTGCATTCTCGGAGCAGCAAATCTGCTAGAAAGCAGTTCTGTGTAATATCTGTAAATGTGTGCATTCTCCGAGCGGCAAATCTTCCAGAAAGCAGTTCTGTGTTATATCTGTAAATGTGTGCATTCTCGGAGCATCAAAACTTCAAGAAAGCAGTTCTGTGTTATATCTGTAAATGTGTGCATTCTCAGTGCAGCAAATCTTCTAGAAAGCAGTTCTGTGTTATATCTGTAAATGTGTGCATTCTCAGAGTAGCAAATCTTCTTGAAAGCAGTTCTGTGTTATATCTGTAAATGTGTGCATTTTCGGAGCAGCAAATCTTCCAGAAAGCAGTTCTGTGTTATATCTGTAAATGAGGGCTTTCTCGGAGCAGCAAATCTTCCAGACAGCAGTTCTGTGTTATATCTGTAAATGTGTGCATTCTCGGTGCAGCAAATCTTCTCGAAAGAAGTTCTGTGTTGTATCTATAACTGTGTGCATTCTCGGAGCAGCAAATCTTCCAGAAAGCAGTTCTGTGTAATATCTGTAAATGTGTGCATTCTAGGAGTAGCAAATTTTCCAGAAAGCAGTTCTGTGTAATATCTGTAAATGTGTGCATTCTCGGAGCAGCAAATCTGCTAGAAAGCAGTTCAGTGTAATATCTGTAAAAGTGTGCATTCTCCGAGCGGCAAATCTTCCAGAATGCAGTTCTGTGTTATATCTGTAAATGTGTGCATTATCGGAGCATCAAATCTTCAAGAAAGCAGTTCTGTGTTATATCTGTAAATGTGTGCATTCTCAGTTCAGCAAATCTTCTAGAAAGCAGTTCTGTGTTATATCTGTAAATGTGTGCATTCTCAGAGTAGCAAATCTTCTTGAAAGCAGTTCTGTGTTATATCTGTAAATGTGTGCATTTTCGGAGCAGCAAATTTTCCAGAAAGCAGTTCTGTGTTATATCTGTAAATGTGTGCATTCTCGGTGCAGCAAATCTTCCAGAAAGCAGTTCTGTGTTATATCTGTAAATGTGTGCATTTTCGGTGCAGCAAATCTTCTCGAAAGCATTTCTGTGTTATATCTATAACTGTGTGCATTCTCGGAGCAGCAAATCTTCCAGAAAGCAGTTCTGTGTAATATCTTAAATGTGGGCATTCTCGGAGCAACAATCTTCAAGGAATGAGATCTGTGTTTGATCTATAAATGTGTGGATTCTCGGAGCAGCAAATCTTCCAGAAAGCAGTTCTGTGTAATATCTTTAATTTGGGCATTCTCGGAGCAGCAAATCTTCAAGAAATGAAATCTGTGTTTTATCTATAACTGTGTGCATTCTCGGAGCAGCAAATCTTCCAGAAAGCAGATCTGCGTAATATCTGTAAATGTGTGCGTTCTCGGAGCAGCAAATCTTCCAGAAAGCAGTTCTGTGTTATATCTGTAAATGTGTGCATTCTCGGTGCAGCAAATCTTCAAGAGGGAAGTTCTGTGTAATATCTGTAAATGTGGGCATTCTCGGTGCAGCAAATCTTCCAGAAAGCAGTTCTGTATTATATCTGTAAATGTGTGCATTCTCAGGGTAGCCAATCTTCCAGAAAGCAGTTCTGTGTTATATCTGTAAATGTGTGCATTCTCGGTGCAGCAAATCTTCTAGAAAGAAGTTCTGTGTTATATCTGTAAATGAGTGCATTCTCGAAAACGCACATTTTCTGGAAAGCGCTTCTGTGTGATATCTGTAAATGTGTGCATTCTCGGAGCAGCAAATCCTCTAGAAAGCAGTTCTGTCTTATAGTGTAAATCTGGGCGTTCTCGGAGCAGCAAATCTTCCAGAAAGCAGTTCTGTGTTATATCTGTAAATGTGGGCATTCTCGGAGCAGCAAATCTTCAAGAAAGCAGTTCTGTGTAATATCTGTAAATGTGTGCATTCTAGGAGTAGCAAATCTTCCAGAAAGCAGTTCTGTGTAATATCTGGAACTGTGTGCATTCTCGGAGCAGCAAATCTGCTAGAAAGCGGTTCTGTGTAATATCTGTAAAAGTGTGCATTCTCTGAGCAGCAAATCTTCCAGAAAGCAGTTTTGTGTTATATCTGTAAATGTGTGCATTCTCGGAGCATCAAATCTTCAAGAAAGCAGTTCTGTGTTATATCTGTAAATGTGTGCATTCTCAGTGCAGCAAATCTTCTAGAAAGCAGTCCTGTGTTATATCTGTAAATATGTGCATTCTCAGAGTAGCAAATCTTCTTGAAAGCAGTTCTGTGTTATATCTGTAAATGTGTGCATTCTCCGAGCAGCAAATCTTCCAGAAAGAAGTTCTGTGTTATATCTATAAATGTGGGCATTCTCTGAGCAGCAAATCTTCCAGAAAGCAGTTCTGTGTTATATCTGTAAATGTGTGCATTCTCGGTGCAGCAAATCTTCCAGAAAGCAGTTCTGTGTAATTTCTGTGAATGTGTGCATTCTCGGTGCAGCAAATCTTCTAGAAAGCAGTTCTGTGTTATATCTGTAAATGTGGGCTTTCTAGGAGCAGCAAATCTTCCAGAAAGCAAGTCTGTGTTATATCTGTAAATGTGTGCATTCTCGATGCAGCAAATCTTCAAGTGAGCAGTTCTGTGTAATATCTGTAAATGTGTGCATTCTCGGTGCAGCAAATCTTCTAGAAAGCAGTTCTGTGTTATATCTGTAAATGTGGGCAAATCTTCAAGAAATGAGATCTGTGTTTTATCTATAAATGTGTGCATTCTCGGAGCAGGAAATCTTCCAGAAAGCATTTCTGTGTAATATCTAAAATGTGGGCATTCTAGGAGCAGCAAATCTTCAAGAAATGAGATCTGTGTTTTATCTATAACTGTGTGCATTCTCGGAGCAGCAAATCTTCCAGAAAGCAGTTCTGCGTAATATCTGTAAATGTGTGCATTCTCGGAGCAGCAAATCTTCTAGAAAGCAGTTCTGTGTAATATCTGTAAATGGGTGCATTCTAGGAGCAGCAAATCTTCCAGAAAGCAGTTCTGTGTTATATCTGTAAATGTGGGCATTCTTGGAGCAGCAAATATTCTAGAAAGCAGTTCTGTGTTATATCTGTAAATGTGTGCATTCTCGGTGCAGCAAATCTTCTAGAAAGCAGTTCTGTGTTATATCTGTAAATGTGTGCATTCTCGGAGCAGCAAATATTTTAGAAAGCAGTTCTGTGTTATATCTGTAAATGTGTGCATTCTCGGTGCAGCAAATCTTCTAGAAAGCAGTTCTGTGTTATATCTGTAAATGTGTGCAATCTCGGAGCAGCAAATCTTCTGGAAAGCAGTTCTCTGTTATATCTGTAAATGTGTGCATTCTCGGAGCAGCAAATCTTCCAGAAAGCAGTTCTGTGTTATATCTGTAAATGTTAGCATTCTCGGAGCAACAAATCTTCTAGAAAGCCGTTCTGTGTTATATCTGTAAATGTATGCATTCTCGGAGCAGCAAATCTTCTTGAAAGCAGTTCTGTGTTATATCTGTAAATGTGTGCATTCTCTGAGCAGCAAATCTTCCAGAAAGCAGTTCTGTGTTATATCTGTAAATGTGTACATTCTCGGTGCAGCAAATCTTCTAGAAAGCAGTTCTGTGTTATATCTGTAAATGTGTGCATTCTCGGAGTAGCAAATCTGCTAGAAAGCAGTTCTGTGTTATATCTCTAAATGTGTGAATTCTCGGTGCAGCAAATCTTTTAGAAAGCAGTTCTGTGTAATATCTGTAAATGTGTGCATTCTCGGTGCAGCAAATCTTCTAGAAAGCAGTTCTGTGTTATATCTGTAAATGTGTGGATTCTCGGAGCAGCAAATCTTCTAGAAAGAAGTTCTGTGTTATATCTGTAAATGTGTGCATTCTCAGTGCAGCAAATCTTCTAGAAATCAGTTCTGTGTTATATCTGTAAATGTGTGCATTCTCGAAGCAGCAAATCTTCTAGAAAGCAGTTCTGTGTAATATCAGTAAAAGTGTGCATTCTCGGAGCAGCAAATCTTCCAGAAAGCAGTTCATTCTATCTGTAAATGTATGCATTCTCGGAGCAGCGAATCTTCTAGAAAGAAGTTCTGTGTAATATCTGTAAAAGTGTGTATTCTCGGAGCAGCAAATCTTCCAGAAAGCAGTTCTGTGTTATATCTGTCAATGTGTATTATCGGAGCAGCAAATCTTCCAGAAAGCAGTTCTGTGTTATATCTGTAAATGTCTGCATTCTCGGAGCAGCAAATCCTCTAGAAAGCAGTTCTGTGTTATATCTGTAAATGTGTGCTTTCTCGGAGCAGCAAATCTTCCAGAAAGCTGTTCTGTGTTATATCTGTAAATGTGTGCATTCTCGGTGCAACAAATCTTCCAGAAAGCAGTTCTGTGTTATTTGTGTAAATGTGTGCATTCTCGGAGCAGCAAATCTTCCAGAAAGCAGTTCTGTGTAACATCTGTAAATGTGTGCATTCTCGGAGCAGCAAATCTTCTCGAAAGCAGTGCATTCTCGGAGCAGCAAATATTCCAGAAAGCAGTTCTGTGTAATATCTGTAAATGTGTGCATTCTAGGAGCAGCAAATCTTCCAGAAAGCAGTTCTGTGTTATATCTGGAAATGTGTGCATTCTCGGGGCAGCAAATCTGCTAGAAAGCAGTTCTGTGTAATATCTGTAAGTGTGCATTCTCCGAGCGGCAGATCTTCCAGAAAGCAGTTCTGTGTTATATCTGTAAATGCTTGCATTCTCAGAGTAGCAAATCTTCTAGAAAGCAGTTCTGTGTTATGTCTGTAAATGTGTGCATTCTCGGTGCAGCAAATCTTCTAGAAAGCAGTTCTGTGTTATATCTGTAAATGTGTGCATTCTCGGTGCAGCAAATCTTCTAGAAAGCAGTTCTGTGTTATATCTGTTAATGTGGGCATTCTCGGTGCAGCAACTTTTCCAGAAAGCAGTTCTGTGTTATATCTGTAAATGTGTGCATTCTCGGAGCAGCAAATCCGCTAGAAAGCAGTTCTGTGTAATATCTGTAAAAGTGTGCATTCTAGGCGCAGCAAATCGTCCAGAAAGCAGTTCTGTGTTATATCTGTAAAAAAGTGCATTCTCGGAGCAGCAAATCATCTAGAAAGCTGTTCTGCGTCATATCTGTAAATGTATGCATTCCCGGAGCAGCAAATCTTTCAGAAATCAGTTCTGTGTTATATCTGTAAATGTGTGGATTCTCGGAGCAGCAAATCTTCTAGAAAGCAGTTCTGTGTTATATCTGTAAATGTGGGCATTATCGGTGCAGCAAATCTTCCAGAAAGCAGTTCTGTGTTATATCTGTAAATGTGTGCATTCTCGGAGCAGCAAATCTTCTAGAAAGCAGTTCTGTGTTATATCTGTAAATTTGGGCATTCTCGGTGCAGCAAATCTTCCAGAAAGCAGTTCTGTGTTATATCTGTAAATGTGTGCATTCTCGGAGCAGCAAATCTTCTAGAAAGCAGTTCTGTGTTATATCTGTAAATTTGGGCATTCTCGGTGCAGCAAATCTTCCAGAAAGCAGTTCTGTGTAATATCTGTAAAAGTGTGCATTCTAGGAGCAGCAAATCTTCCAGAAAGCAGTTCTGTGTTATATCTGTAAAAAAGTGCATTCTCGGAGCAGCAAATCTTCTAGAAAGCAGTTCTGTGTGATATCTGTAAATGTCTGCATTCTCGGAGCAGCAAATCCTCTAGAAAGCAGTTCTGTGTTATATCTGTAAATGTGTGCATTCTCGGTGCAGCAAATCTTCCAGAAAGCAGTTCTGTGTTATATCTGTAAATGTGTGCATTCTCGGAGAAGCAACTATTCTGGAAAGCAGTTCTGTGTGATATCTGTAAATGTGTGCATTCTCGGAGCAGCAAATCTTCCAGAAAGCAGTTCTGTGTAATATCTGTAAGTGTGTGTATTCTCGGAGTAGAAAATCTTCTCGAAAGCAGTTCCGTGTAATATCTGTAAAAGTGTGCATTCTCGGAGCAGCAAATCTTCTGGAAAGCAGTTCTGTGTAATATCTGTAAATGTGTGCATTCTAGGAGTAGCAAATCTTCCAGAAAGCAGTTCTGTGTAATATCTGGAAATATGTGCATTCTCAGAGCAGCAAATTTGCTAGACAGCAGTTCAGTGTAATATCTGTAAATATGTGCATTCTCCGAGCGGCAAATCTTCCAGAAAGCAGTTCTGTGTTATATCTGTAAATGTGTTCATTCTCGGAGCATCAAATCTTCAAGAAAGCAGTTCTGTGTTATATCTGTAAATGTGTGCATTCTCGGTGCAGCAAATGCTCTGGAAAGCAGTTCTGTGTTATATCTGTAAATGTGTGCATTCTCAGTGCTGCAAATCTTCTAGAAATCAGTTATGTGTTATATCTGTAAATGTGTGCATTCTCGGTGCAGCAAGTTTTCTAGAAAGCAGTTCTGTGTAATATCTGTAAAAGTGTGCATTCTCGGAGCAGCAAATCTTCCAGAAAGCAGTTCTGTGTTATATTTGTAAATGTGTGCATTCTCGGAGCAGCAAATCTTCTAGAAAGCAGTTCTGTGTAATATCTGTAAAAGTGTGCATTCTCGGAGCAGCAAATCCTCTAGAAAGCAGTTTTGTGTTATATTTGTAAATGTGTGCATTCTAGGAGCAGCAAATCTTCCAGAAAGCAGTTCTGTGATATATCTGTAAATGTGTGCATTCTCGGAGCAGCAAATCTTCTGGAAAGCAGTTCTGTGTTATATCTGTAAATGTGTGCATTCTCGGAGCAGCAAATCTTCCAGAAAGCAGTTCTGTGTAATATCTGTTAATGTGTGCATTCTCGGAGCAGCAAATCTTCTCGAAAGCAGTTCTGTGTAATATCTGTAAAAGTGTGCATTCTCGGAGCAGCAAATCTTCTAGAAAGTCTGTGCATTCTAGGAGCAGCAAATCTTCCAGAAAGCAGTTCTGTGTTATATCTGTAAATGAGGGCATTCTCGGAGCAGCAAATCTGCTAGAAAGCAGTTCTGTGTAATATCTGTAAAAGTGTGCATTCTCCGAGCGGCAAATCTTCCAGAAAGCAGTTCTGTGTTATATCTGTAAATGTGTGCATTCTCGGAGCATCAAATCTTCAAGAAAGCAGTTCTGTGTTATATCTGTAAATGTCTGCATTCTCAGAGCAGCAAATCTTCTAGAAAGCAGTTCTGTGTTATATCTGTAAAAACAGTGCATTCTCGGAGCAACAAATCTTCCGGAAAGCAGTTCTGTGTAATATCTGTAAGTGTGTGCATTCTCAGAGCAGCAAATCTTCCAGAAAGCTGTTCTGTGTTTTATCTGTAAATGTGTGCATTTTCGGAGCAGCAAACCTTCCAGAAAGCAGTTCTGTGTAATATCTGTAAATGTGTGCATTCTAGGAGCAGCAAATCTTCTAGAAAGCAGTTTTGTGTTATATCTGTAAATGTGTGCATTCTCGGTGCAGCAAATATTCTAGAAAGCAGTTCTGTGTTATATCTGTAAATGTGTGCATTCTCAGAGCAGCAAATCTTCCAGAAAGCAGTTCTGTGTTATATCTGTAAATGTGTGCATTCTCGGAGCAGCAAATCTTCCGGAAAGCAGTTCTGTGTAATATCTGTAAATGTGTGCATTCTAGGAGCAGCAAATCTTCTAGAAAGCAGTTTTGTGTTATATCTGTAAACTTGTGCATTCTCGGTGCAGCAAATCTTCTAGAAAGCAGTTGTGTGTTATATCTGTAAATGTGTGCATTCTCGGTGCAGCAAATCTTCTAGAAAGCAGTTCTGTGTTATATCTGTAAATGTGTGCATTCTCGGTGCAGCAAATCTTCTAGAAAGCAGTTCTGTGTTATATCTGTAAATGTGTGCATTCTCGGTGCAGAAAATCTTCTAGAAAGCAGTTCTGTGTTATATCTGTAAATGTGTGCATTCTCGGTGCAGCAAATCTTCCAGAAAGCAGTTCTGTGTTATATCTGTAAATGTGTGCATTCTCGGAGCAGCAAATCTTCTAGAAAGCAGTTCTGTGTTATATCTGTAAATGTGGGCATTCTCTGAGCAGCAAATCTTCCAGAAAGCAGTTCTGTGTAATATCTGTAAAAGTGTGCATTCTCGGAGTAGCAAATCTTCTAGAAAGCAGTTTTGTGTTAATTTGTAAATGTGTGCATTCTCGGTGCAGCAAATCTTCTGGAAAGCAGTTCTTTGTTATATCTGTAAATGTGTGCATTCTCGGTGCAGCAAATCTTCTAGAAATCAGTTCTGTGTTATATCTGTAAATGTGTGCATTCTCGAAGCAGCAAATCTTCTAGAAAGCAGTTCTGTGTAATTTCTGTAAAAGTGTGCATTCTCGGAGCAGCAAATCTTCCAGAAAGCTGTTCTGTGTTTTATCTGTAAATGTGTGCATTCTCGGAGCAGCAAATCTTCTAGAAAGCAGTTCTGTGTAATATCTGTAAAAGTGTGCATTCTCGGAGCAGCAAATCTTCCAGAAAGCAGTTCTGTGTTATATCTGTCAATGTGTATTCTCGGAACAGCAAATCTTCCAGAAAGCAGTTCTGTGTTATATCTGTAAATGTTTGCATTCTCGGAGCAACAAATCCTATAGAAAGAAGTTCTGTGTTATATCTGTAAATGTGTGCATTCTCGGAGCAGCAAATCTTCTAGAAAGCAGTTCTGTGTTATATCTGTTAATGTGTGCATTCTCGGAGAAGCAAATCTTCTGGAAAGCAGTTCTGTGTTATATCTGTAAATGTGTGCATTCTCGGAGCAGCAAATCTTCCAGCAAGCAGTTCTGTGTAATATCTGTAAATGTGTGCATTCTCGGAGCAGCAAATCTTCTCGAAAGCAGTTCTGTGTAATATCTGTAAAAGTGTGCATTCTCGGAGCAGCAAATCTGCTAGAAAGCAATTCTGTGTAATATCTGTAAATGTGTGCATTCTAGGAGCAGCAAATCTTCCAGAAAGCAGTTCTGTGTAATATCTGGAAATGTGTGCATTCTCGGAGCAGCAAATCTTCTAGAAAGCAGTTCTGCGTTATATCTGTAAATGTGTGCATTCTCGGTGCAGCAAATCTTCTGGAAAGCAGTTCTGTGTTATATCTGTAAATGTGTGCATTCTCGGTGCAGAAAATCTTCTAGAAATCAGTTATGTGTTATATCTGTAAATGTGTGCATTCTCGAAGCAGCAAATCTTCTGCAAAGCAGTTCTGTGTAATATCTGTTAAAGTGTGCATTCTCGGAGCAGCAAATCTTCCAGAAAGCAGTTCTGTGTTATATCTGTAAATGTGTGCATTCTCGGAGCAGCAAATCTTCCAGAAAGCAGTTCTGTGTAATATCTGTAAAAGGGTGCATTTTCGGAGCAGCAAATCTTCCAGAAAGCAGTTCTGTGTTATATCTGTAAATGTGTGCATTCTCGGAGCAGCAAATCTTCCAGAAAGCAGTTCTGTGTTATATCTCTAAATGTGTGCATTCTCGGAGAGGCAAATCTTCTGGAAAGCAGTTCTGTGTTATATCTGTAAATGTGTGCATTCTCGGAGCAGCAAATCTTCCAGAAAGCATTTCTGTGTAATATCTGTAAATGTGTGCATTCTCGGAGCAGCAAATCTTCTCGAAAGCAGTTCTGTGTAATATCTGTAAAAGTGTGCATTCTCGGAGCAGCAAATCTGCTAGAAAGCAGTTCTGTGTAATATCTGTAAATGTGTGCATTCTAGGAGCAGCAAATGATCCAGAAAGCAGTTCTGTGTAATATCTGGAAATGTGTGCATTCTCGGAGCAGCAAATCTTCTAGAAAGCAGTTCTGTGTTATATCTGTAAATGTGTGCATTCTCGGTGCAGCAAATCTTCTGGAAAGCAGTTCTGTGTTATATTTGTAAATGTGTGCATTCTCGGTGCAGAAAATCTTCCAGAAAGCAGTTCTGTGTTATATCTGTAAATGTGTGCATTCTCGGAGCAGCAAATCTTCCAGAAAACAGTTCTGTGTAATATCTGTAAATGTCTGCATTCTCGTAGCAGCAAATCCTCTAGAAAGCATTTCTGTGTTATATCTGTAAATGTGTGCATCCTCGGAGCAGCAAATCTTCCAGAAAGCAGTTCTGTGTTATATCTGTAAATGTGTGCATTCTCGGAGCAGCATATCTTCTTGAAAGCAAATCTGTGTTATATCTGTAAATGTGTGCATTCTCGGAGCAGCAAATATTCCGGAAAGCAGTTCTGTGTAATATCTGTAAATGTGTGCATTCTCGGAGCAGCAAATCTTCTTGAAAGCAGTTCTGTGTAATATCTGTAAAAGTGTGCATTCTCGGAGCAGCAAATCTTCTAGAAGGCAGTTCTGTGTAATATCTGTAAATGTGTGCATTCTAGGAGCAGCAAATCTTCCAGATAGCAGTTCTGTGTAATATCTGGAAATGTGTGCATTCTCGGAGCAGCAAATTCGCTACAAAGCAGTTCTATGTAATATCTGTAAAAGTGTGCATTCTCCGAGCGGCAAATCTTCCGGAAAGCAGTTCTGTGTTATATCTGTAAATGTGTGCATTCTCGGAGCATCAAATCTTCAAGAAAGCAGTTCTGTGTTATATCTGTAAATGTGTGCATTCTCAGTGCAGCAAATCTTCTAGGAAGCAGTTCTGTGTTATATCTGTAAATGTGTGCATTTTCAGATTAGTAAATCTTCTTGAAAGCAGTTCTGTGTAACATCTGTAAATGTGTGCATTCTCGAAGCAGCAAATCTTCTAGAAAGCAGTTCTGTGTTATATATTTAAATGTGTGGATTCTCGGAGCAGCAAATCTTCTAGAAAGCAGTTCTGTGTTATATCTGTAAATGTGGGCATTCTCGGTACAGCAAATCTTCTAGAAAGCAGTTCTGTGTTATATCTGTAAATGTGTGCATTCTCGGAGCAGCAAATCTTCTAGAAAGCAGTTCTGTGTTACATCTGTAAATGTGGGCATTCTCGGTGCAGCAAATCTTCCAGAAAGCAGTTCTGTGTAATATTTGTAAAAGTGTGCATTTTCGTAACTGCAAATCTTCTAGAAAGCATTTCTGTGTTATATCTGTAAAAAAAGTGCATTCTCGGAGCAGCAAATCTTCCTGAAAGCAGTTCTTTGTTATATCTGTAAATGTGTGCATTCTCGGTGCAGCAAATCTTCCAGAAAGCAGTTCTGTGTTATATCTGTAAATGTGTGCATTCTCGGAGCAGCAAATCTTCTGGAAAGCAGTTCTGTGTCATATCTGTAAATGTGTGCATTCTCGGTGCAGCAAATCTTCTAGAAATCAGTTCTGTGTTATATCTGTATATCTGTAAATGTGTGCATTCTCGAAGCAGCAAATCTTCTAGAAAGCAGTTCTGTGTAATATCTGTAAAATTGTGCATTCTCGGAGCAGCAAATCTTCCAGAAAGCAGTTCTGTGCTATATCTGTAAATGTGTGCATTCTCGGAGCAGCAAATCTTCTAGAAAGTAGTTCTGTGTAATATCTGTAAAAGTGTGCATTCTCGGAGCAGCAAATCTTCCAGAAAGCAGTTCTGTGTTATATCTGTCAATGTGTATTCTCGGAGCAGCAAATCTTCCTGAAAGCAGTTCTGTGTTATATCAGTCTGTAAATGTCTGCATTCTCGGAGCAGCAAATCCTCTCGAAAGCAGTTCTGTGTTATATCTGTAAATGTGTGCATTCTCGGAGCAGCAAATCTTCCAGAAAGCAGTTCTGTGTTATATCTGTAAATGTGTGCATTCTCGGAGCAGCAAATCTTCTTGAAAGCAGTTCTGTGTTATATCTGTGAATGTGTGCATTCTCGGAGCAGCAAATCTTCCAGAAAGCAGTTCTGTGTTATATCTGTAAATGTGTGCATTCTCGGAGCAGCAAATCTTCTCGAAAGCAGTTCTGTGTAATATCTGTAAAAGTGTGCATTCTCGGAGCAGCAAATCTTCTAGAAAGCATTTCTGTGTAATATCTGTAAATGTATGCATTCTAGGAGCAGCAAATCTTCCAGAAAGCAGTTCTGTGTAATATCTGGAAATGTGTGCATTCTCGGAGCAGCAAATCTGCTAGAAAGCAGTTCTGTGTAATATCTGTAAATGTGGGCCTTCTCCGAGTGGCAAATCTTCCAGAAAGCGGTTCTGTGTGATATCTGTCAATGGGTGCATTCTCAGAGGATCAAATCTTCTGGAAAGCAGTTCTGTGTTATATCTGTAAATGTGTGCATTCTCGGAGCAGCAAATCGTAAAAAAATGAGATGTGTGTTTTATCTATAAATGTGTGCATTTTCGGAGCAGCAAATCTTCCAGAAAGCAGTTCTGAGTTATATCTGGAAATGTGTGCACTCTTGAAGCAGCAAATCTTTAAAAAAAAAGCAGTTCTCTGTCATTTCTGTAAATGTCTGCATTCTCGGAGCAGCAAATCTTCTAGAATGCAGTTCTGTGTAATATCTGTAATGTGTGTATTCTCGGAGCAGCAAATCTTCAAGAAAGGAGTTCTGTGTTATTTGTGTAATTATGTGAATTCTCGTTGTTATATCTGTAAATGTACGCCGCATTCTCGGAGCAGCATATCTTCTAGAAAGCAGTTCTGTGTTATATCTGTAAATGTGTGCATTCTCGGTGTTATATCTGTAAATGTGTGCGTTCTCGGTGTTATACCTTTAAATGTGTGCATTCTCGGTGTTATATCTGTTAATGTGTGCATTCTTGGAGCAGCACATCTTCAAGAAATCATTTCTGTGTAATATCTGTAAATGTGTGCATTCTCGGTGTTATATCTGTAAATGTGTGCATTCTCGAAGCAGCAAATCTTCTAGAAAGCAGTTCTGTGTTATATCTGTAAATGTGTGCATTCTTGGAGCAGCAAATCTTCAAGAAAGCAGTTCTGTGTTATATCTGTTAATGTGTGCATTCCCGGAGCAGCAAATCTTCTAGAAAGCAGTTCTGTGTTATATCTGTAAATGTGTGCATTCTTGGAGCAGCAAATCTTCAAGAAAGCTGTTCTGTGTTATATCTGTAAAAGTGTGCTTTTTCGGAGCAGCAATTCTTCAAGAAAGGAGTTCTGTGTTATATGTGTAATTTTGTGCATTTTCGGTATTATATCTGTAAATGAACGCCGCATTCTCGGAGCAGCAAATCTTTTAGAAAGCATTTCTGTGTTATATTTGTAAATGTGTGCATTCACGGTGTTATATCTTTAAATGTGGGCACTTTCGGTGTTATATCTGTAATCGTGTGCAATCTCGGAGCAGCAAATCTTCTAGAAAGCAGTTCTGTGTCATATCTGTAAATGTATGCATTCTCGGAGCAGCAAATCTTCTAGAAAGCAGTTCTATGTTATATATGTAAATGTGTGCATTCTCGGAGCAGCAACTCTTCTAGAAAGCAGTTTTGTATTATATCTGTAAAAGCGTGCATTCTCGGAGCTGCAAATCTTCCAGAAAGCAGTTCTGTGTTATATCTATAAATGTGTGCATTCTCGGAGCCAATAATCTGCAAGAAATCAGCTGTGCTTTTTATCTGTTAATCTGTGCAATCGAGGAGCAGCATATCTTCAAGAAATCAGCTCTGTGTTATATCTGTACATGGGTTCATTCACAGAGTAGCAAATTTTCTAGAAGAAGTTCGATTTTATTTTGTGTCAATGTGTATATTCTCGGGGCCGCAAATCATCAAACAAATGCATTCTCGGAGCAGCAATTCTTCAAGAAAGCAGTTCAGTTATATCTGTGCATTCTGGGAGCAGCAAGACTGGCAACATGAAGTTGGCAGCTGCACAGCTTGAAGTTTTCTGTTTGACAGCGAGAGGTTGCAAGTTTGGTAGTCTTCCAGTGTGAAGTTTCAGGCTTGTTTTATTTGAAGGTTTTATTTTAAATGTCATTTTAAATCATTTTATAAGATTTTTATAGATATTTCATGTTAAAAAAGACGAAAATTAAACATTTGGAAAAAGGTAGTCCTAATACAGTTGAGAAAATTCGTACATTTTCAGTAATCTCATGTGATTTAAGTCATTCTATCCGAAATCTTGTAAAAGATTTTTGACCTTTTGCAAGTGTTTTTTTTTCTTATTGTTGTCGATCAGCCTAAAATTGGCACTCTCACAGCTTTACAGCGGGAAACCGAATGTGATGTTATAACGTGATTTAAAACTGAAATATAATTAAAAACAGAAAAAGTGAGTAATCTTAATACTATTAATAATTTCAAGTCTTTAAATGTCATTTTATTCGAACATCTCATAAAAAGGATTTTTTAACCTTTTGTGAGCTTCGTTTAGCCAGAAAAAAATCATGTGATGTTTGTATCTTGATAAAAGGGTAGAATACGTTTTGTATATGACTTCAAGATGCGAGTCTACCCACTTCACGCTACCAGACTTCCAATCTGCCATCTCCAGGCTGCTAATTTTACGCTGCCAGAATCCCAACTTCCCGCTTCAACACGACCAATTTCATGCTGCAAGGCTGCTATCTTCAGACTGCCAGACAGCCAACTTCACACTAGGCTACTAACTGCACGATGCAGGCTACTAACTGCACGCTGCCAGGCTGTGAACTTCACGCTGCAAGGCTACGAGTTTCATGCAACCAGGCTACGTGCTTAATGCTGCAAAGCTGCTACACTGACAACTTCATGAAAATCAGTCATTAAACTTTTCAGTCGTATCCAGCGCTAATCGATGGTTAATTCTTCTATAATTATTTTTTTGTGATCATTAAGCCGATTTATTTTTGTTGAAATGGCTTGATTACATTGTTTCATTAGGTATCCCTCGGAGACAGCCATTTTAAATACGACCAACGACCAATATGCCTCGCTCGAAAACGAAACTCAAGTCTGTTAATAAAACACGTCGACTTCTCAGCACTTCAATTCTGAATATAAAATTTATTAAATGTTAATGCAAGAATCTGATTTAGAACGTCTGTCTGAAACTTAAAACAAAAATCAAAAACCATGTCCAGAGGTTTAAAACGGTACGCTCTGCTATTAACACACATGGCATTGGGGATTAACTTACTTGTAAGAACATAACTGATCTCTTACCGAAGATACCTTGTTTTTAAACGCGGTATCGCAAATACGGGGCTACAAATATTCATACGCGCTTCTGGTCTATGTTTATTAGTCCGCATCCTCTTCCGAACAAAATATAGGCATAATTCCTTTCCTTTTCTTTCCTGACATGTCATAACATGCAAGAGACGGTTTCAATGGTTTAATTGGCTCCCAGAGGAAAAGAACTAATTTCACACTACAAATTTCGATTTCAAAATTTTAGATTTTGACAGCGAGCAACCTCCGTAAACACATGTTGCACTGCAGCACTTCAAAATACGCCGACACGTTTTTTGTCATTCGACGACTGTTAGAACTGCCGCTCCAATCAAAAGACGTTACATTTTACTTCAAATTTAAGTTTTTATGTCAATCAAATGTTGTCGCTGTGGATTCATTCCCCTTGCGGATGTTCAAACAATAACAAAAGGTGCGGCTTAAAGTAAAACAAAATGAAGGCGTGATTAACAATGAACAACGTTCTGTCAATTATACTTTCCCGTGCTACTTCTCAACGAAAATGGTGTTTTGGTCGCCAGCCAAACTCTAACTGAAATCCGTAAATTGAAACGGAATTCGATCGACCAGGGAGGAATACGGTGTTATTTGATCAAACACAACCAAACAATGCTTGAGCATAGTAAACAAGTTGTCTGGTTTTTGGGATGCAATGTATTCGTAACTACTGGTCAAAACATATAAGCGATACCCCAAGAACCAGTCAACTTACCGGAATTCCATTGGTTTAATGGCGGCTGCACACCCTTTCAGTAATATTAGTACTAAATCAAGTTTTTCAAATTCACTATTTAGAGATATTTTTCGCTGAAACCGGGTCCCTCTGTGCTTGAGGTAATTAGCACCTTTGCGATTAAAAAAAAAATCCATTCCATTGTCAACACCACCCTCAATAGTTTAGATAAACAATGCTCACGTTATTTGGACCCTGGTGATTTGTTTGAAATCATCTCATTCAATAGGACGATTCTAAACAATTATGCTATGTCATTCAACTTTTATTTCGATTTTTTCCCATCCCACTGTGTTTCGGAAATAATTGCAGCTATTCTAAATTACCTCTAATAAGTAAATTATAATCGCAGAAACGTGAGAGCATCACGAAAATATGTCGTGAGAAATGTCGTTTTCGATTTTTTTTCGTCCCGCTATTATAGCGTGCATTACTACAACTACTTTTTTGAAATTCTAATTGGACAATATTGTTTGGAATTTTTTTTATAAACTTTAAGTCTTTCTTATCTCATTAAAAAAGTAAATTTCATAAAACATTTGACAGACACTTAGATTAAAACAAGTCTGCTAAGTATCCATACATCTATCCAACAAAGAAACACAATTTCTTGTAAGAATATATGTAGTACAAGTAAAAAATATTCGTCGAATAATCGCGCAATTCCCAACCCCATCCTTTTAACCCAATAAGCGTATTTTAAATGACATAATTCTAACTTTGTTTAACGGATTTGAAAATATTACGTTGCTTTGTTGTAGTATTAAAATGTTCAAATTGAAGGAAAACAATATGTTATGAAAAAAGTCGCAGAATTTGAAATTGTTAGTCTATGACTTGTCTGGGATTTTCATTTCAAGCAGTTTTATTTAGTATATATTTCTTTTCAATAAGTCTTTGTCCGAAATATGTTGTAAAAGGCAATATTTGTATTTGTAGAGTGCGTCTTGTTAAAACTAGTTTTATAAATGTTATATTTAGATGAAATAAACGTGTTTTAACCTCATTTTTGCGTTTAAACTTTTTTCTTCGAAAAAAGGCCAACTGACATTTGTTTTTTAACGAGAGTTTTATTTTAAAACTGAAATTAGAACTGAAGTCAGATGGCATTTGTAGATCATATATGTAGATTTCTTTCTAGATAGCGTTGGCAGAATGAACACCTGTCATTGTCGGTTCTATTTTTAGTTCAAAATTCTTATTTAGTTACATTGACATTTACACGTTTTATATGTCAATGAACTTAAAAGTACTATAATAATAAACTATTTTTGGATAATTGTTATGTACCTAACGAAAAGAAAAACTTTTAATGAATAATTGTATTTCTGAATTTGTCAATGTTTATTATAAACGCTTCTAAGGGAACTACAATATACTGAATTCCTTCGCCAAGTCGTTACCATGAAACGGGAAAGAATACTTCCTCTCTTGTTTCCGTTGATTTCGTCTTTTTAATACTAATTGTGCACGCTTCTCATAGAAAATAACACAAGTTATAACCTAATTAACATTTTATTAAACAAACAGCGAGCTCGGCGTGACTGGGTTTTTATTGTACGTTAACGATAACTCGACATTTGCGTGACAGAAAAGTAATATTAAAATATCGTTCATCAGCAAACAGTTTTACAGATTATTTCACCAGGACAACTTGTGCGTGTTTGTTGATGTGTGAACCTATAGGACCAAAGTTTGAGGTTCATGCAGTCCAGAATCTGGTTTAAACCAAAAGTTTCCCACTGTTTTTCAACAATACGAGACAGTAATCACCCGGAATTTCATTTTAGTTAATTGTTCGTGATAGCTATTTGAAAATTGATCATTTTATAAACCCATGCTTTTTCCTCTTTGCTTTTGGCTATATGGGGTGGGTGAGACCTCTGCATGTGGCCATACCTGATATTCACATTTCACTTTGATTCTTATTTTATTAAGCCAGTATTTGTTTTCCTATTGAGTCAGTAAGCTTCTAGTTATAACATGGACGTTGTATTTTTATTTTTAGGACAGTGGTTTGAGGGCTGTATCGGGACTCTTAATCGTACAATACCAAGATTTGTTTAATTTTATTTAAAAAATACATTAATAAATACACATGTCAATAAAACAGAATTTCATAGAATTATAAACAGGAAGGAATCTTAACCGTTTCCTCCTAGTGCATCAAAAGCGAACAATGTCTGTGCTTATTAGATGGCATGGATGTGCCAGCTGATCTGGATATACACAGTTTGATCAAGAGATAAAACCCATAAAGTAAAGGGTTAAAAACGTTCATTGCCAATTTGCATATGGTTAATTAGTAAAACAAGAAACACACGTGCTTGTAAATAAAAAAGAAAAACAATGTAGATCGTTGATACATTTTGACCAGCAGCATGTCTCGATCTCACACCTCCATGTTTGGAAATCTCGTGCCTGATTCATCTTGCACTATTGCTGTGACATCATTTTCACGAACTCTACAATAGAATAGATTGGCATTAAAACAAACATAATTCAGTCAAAGTATGCAACAATTCTGGGCATTGAGCAAGCAGGGATTTAATCGGTAACTCGTTTTTAAGAACTCGTGTAAGTTAAAACAAAATCCCGTTAACCCTTTACTCCGTGGGATATGGCTGTTATCCATGGGCAAACATTGTAGATTCAGATCAGCCGGCACATCCTTGTCGTCTAATCAGGATCTACACTGTTCACCGTATGATTACTTAATAATGTCTGACCATCAGACCATTTTAGATCAGATGACATGGATGTACACTGGTAACACAAGCATTAATTATATAGAGAGTCAAGGGTAAACATACTTCATCCATGTGTTGTCTACAAGTGGCGGGGCGGAATATATATAGAGGTTTAACCGCGAGTAGAGAACCTTGTCCTAATATATTATTTAAGGCTGGAAGAAGATGCCTTTTTCTGTGAGAGAAAGAAAATGCT
The DNA here is from genome assembly GCA_038501625.1 of Corbicula japonica. NCBI lineage: Eukaryota > Metazoa > Mollusca > Bivalvia > Venerida > Cyrenidae > Corbicula > Corbicula japonica. The sequence goes on from JAZAYU010000152.1 coordinate 905,095, forward strand.
TTTATTGTATATCAATGGTCGAACCCCTATAGGTCATATTAAACCCTTAGACTGGCTGAACTTCCAGCTTTCAAAAATCAGCAACAACAACATTTTCTCTGCGGCTCAATATGATTATCAGGGTAGCTATACCACGTGACTTTTTGAATGTCGTGCACATACAAAATCACTCGCTTCAGGTAGGGTTTTTGCTTCTTTTCAGTAATTTCTGGACCTATTTCGATCAGATAAAGAGCACCGTACTCCTGTTAAAAAGCATTTTCATCGACCTTTAATCTCCATTATCAATCGGCTACCGTTTTCTCAAACATTCAAAGACAAATTTACACTTTCAAACAAAATTTGTATTTGAATGTTAGAGAAAACGAGAGTGGATTGATAACGGAGGTTAATTAAGGAATGATTCTTATTTTGGTGCGGTTCATGCAGATTGGACGTGCACGCGAGAGCTGACAATTCCATAAAGCGCGCTAGCGCTTTATGGTAAATTTGCCAGCTCTCGCGTGCACGTCCAATCTGCATGAACCGCACCAAAATAAGAATCATTACTTATATTTACATTTTATTCATTTTTTTTTCTTTAAATAAACTTAAGTCGAACGCTTTCAAAAATTAGTATTAAGTGAAAAGGGGAGTAATACGTGGGAGTTTTCAATAGTAACAGCCATGACGTTACTGACGTCATTACGGGTCATGCGGTTCATGCAAAATGAACCGAATTTTTTAAAACTAAGAAATCAATAGGAATGTAAATATATGTCGATGAAAATGCATTTTCACAGGAGTACGGTGCTCTTTATCTGATCGAAATCGGTCCAGTAATTAAGAGAAATAAGAAGCTGAGAAATAAGCAAAGACTTACCTGAAGCGAGTGATTTTGTATGTGCACGACATCCAAAAAGTCACGTAGTATAGCTACCCTGATTATACAGAGAACTAAAAATAGGAAATAGTCGTGCTATAATTAAATTGTGCCATAAAAAACATTTTAGGTTATACACCACTAAATATTGGTGATCAGGCCTCTAAATAATTTTGTGCAGGGAATTTGCGGACTAGTTACAGGAAGTCAAGCCTGATTGGTAGAAAATGAAAATAAATATTTTAAAAAGAAAATTATTTTGAGAAAATATAATGATTTTGTAGTAATTTGAATACAAATAATAATTATGAAATTGATAATGAAAAAAGTGAAATTCAACTTTAAAAATAGCTATCATTTTTGACAGAATGTAAACAAAAGTTCCACAGAGACTGGGGTGATACACTTCTGGCTAAAATGCCGAAAAAGTTTCTCGGTCATGCTATGGTGGAATTGGTATTTTATGGTGTGTCTAGGTTGGTTCTCTTGAGAATTGTATGATTTTAAGGGCTTGACCCAATAGTAAATTCAGAAATTGATGAAAGGTTATAATGGAAGTCTACGGAAATTGAATTAGTGGTGTATAACCTAAACATGTATCCAACTAGTGACTTTTTCGGACAAGCAAGCATTGACATAAAGTATGCATCTTACTGATTTGCTTGACCTTTTGTAATTTGCATAATATATGTATATCTTCATTGTGACATCCCGATAATTTCATACCTTCGTAGTCGACTTTTCCATCGCCATCAATGTCAGCCTCTCGAATCATCTCGTCTATCTCTTCGTCCGTGAGTTTTTCTCCCGTATTCATCACCACGTGACGTAGTTCTTCGGCACTGATAAAACCGTCGTTGTCCTGACAGAAATCAACGTGATTCTTGTTAAAACGCTTTCCGTAACACATGACCAAACTGCACTTGTATTTATCTCTGCTTGTTTTTACTGACAGACAATTTGTACAATAAGAACAAGAACTATCTTTAAAAAAAGATAAACGGCGTTGATGGAAAAGATTTATATATACATGTATATAAGAAAAAGAAATCTAGAGAGGCGAGCAGAAACAGTTTAGTTATTTTAATTTACTTGTTATAGCTGTTGACGAACCCTCCTGCCTTCTTAGTATGACCTAGAGATTAAGCGATCGAATCATGACAACTCATAAATTCATTGAAAGTGTCTTTCAAAAAATATGTTGAAGCTGTTGCAACAATTTCATACGGTGATTTAAAGTCGAATAAAGAAGCAATGTCTTACATTAAGTCTTGATCTACATTTATTCAGTTTCAATAAAATACCTCTTGTAGAGTTAGAACTCAAGATGTCGAAATGTCCTTGAAATTTAATAAATATAAATAATAACAGCTTGTTACAAGAGCGAAATCTACCAACTTTTACGTTAATTAACTTTTAAAAAAAGTGTCCCTCCTGAGGTTTGAACCCAGGGACTCCGCTTCAGAGGCGAGAGAGTTATTCACTACACTACAGAGAACTTGTATTTTGGATTTTTGAAATTAACTATCAGTATGAAAGAAACTAAAAAGGAAACCGTAAGAACTAGAAATATCTGCACTTCTCTTTCGTTTTACACTGTGTATTGTACGCAAGTGTTTACCTGACACCCAAGAATATTCCATATAAAATTGTATTTAAGCCATCAATATTGACTTAACTGGTTATTTAAATCGTAAAATGTTTTTCTCCAATACAATTATCGCTTTTAAAAACGAAAATGCTCGAACATGTAGGTGCCAGGTAGAAATACTTACACAAAATATAAAAATCTTCACGGTAATCGTAAACAACAACCACTAACAACAAATCGAAATAATCTATTTGATTTTCCCGCTGTATAATAATAAAAATCCCACTAGATACCTCTTCACCCTGCTAGATGCCTCTCTGGTGTAAATAGCTACCAATCGAAACAGTTTATTTCATTTTCCCGCTACATAAAAATAGAATACCAGTATTTCATTGGTCGAAAAACTAGGTCAAAAGTGAGCTTAGACAGCTAACGCCGAAAAAAAATAGAAACAACATATAGGGTATTTTAAGCAAGAATATCTTTAATACAAGAGGGCCATGATGGCCCTAAATCGCCCACCTGAGTACAAAAGTACTCTCAGTTTTTCGGCGTAGTTAATAGGTTTCCAGTAAGAAAATTTTTAAAGATTGCCTTTTTTACATATTAAGGGCCCCCAGGGCGGGGCCAATATTGACCCCAGGGCCAACTTTTAAACAATGTTGGTAAAGGGTCTCTTCACAATACTCAACACCAAATATCTAAGGTCTAGTCCTATTAGTTTCGGAGAAAAATGATTTTTCATGTTTTTCTATATAAAATAATGTAAACTAAGAGAACCCTGGGGCGTGGCCGATTTTGGCCCAGGGGACATAATTTAAACAAATTTAGTAGACATCCATTAGACAATGCTACTTACCAAATATCTAAGCTGTACGCATTGTGGTTTGTGAGAAGAAGATTTTTAAAGATTTCCTATATAAGTCTAGGTAAAATGAAGTGACCACTGGGACGGGGCCAATTTTAACAATCTTTGTAGAGTTCCACTAGAGGGTGCTAAATGCCAAATATCTAAGCTCTAGGCCTTGTAGTGTCAGACAAGAAGATTTGTAAAGTTTTTCCTTTAGGTTGCCATGGCAACCAGAGTTCTGCATGGAATTGATTTCTTTGAACAACTTTGGAAGAGCTTCATGCAAGGAACATCCTTGGCAAGTTTCATCAACTTTGGCCCAGGGGTTTAAGAGGAGATGTTGTTTAAAGCAAAAGTTGACGACGCACGACGCACGACGGACACAGGGCGATCCTAAAAGCTCACCATGAGCACAAGTGCTCAGGTGAGCTAAAAATATTGACGATGTTGCTAACGATTTTAAGTTTACTGCAAATAGGGATTATAGTAAAGATCATATGAAGTTTACTTAGAAATGAGTGTTGGAAAGCGACATATATACTTGCAGTATATAATACATGTATACTCCCTTCCCCCCCCCCCCCCAAAAAAAAAAAAAAAAGGCCTACAAACAAACAAACAATTTCTCAAATGAAAGACTGAATACTGGGAATTCGCATGTCGTAAAGACGAGAGTAAAAGATTATGAAAAAGATTTTTAACATCTTTAATCTCCAATTAAAACATACCCTGTCAAATGCTGCGAACGCTTCCTTGATTTCCTGGTCAGCGTCCAATGCCATCGTTCTCTTCGCCATCATTTTCAGAAACTCGGGGAAGTCAATGGAAGAATTGCCTTAGGAATAAATATCATCTTTCATTTTTAAAACAGATCAACACATAAATAGCATTTTGTTGTTGTTTTTTGTTGTTGTTTTTTAATTCCTTTACATATTTTTTTCTCTTTCATAAATGTATTCATGTTTGAGTGACACGATTGTATGTGTGTATGTATGTATAAGGGTTTCTCTTGTTTAAGTACAATGTACTTACTGAGAAATTGTAAAATAAACTTGTAAACTTGCAAAATATCTTATAAAATCCTACTTAAAATGGGAAATCATCTGCAAAACTGACTGATATTGCCACTAAACACATAGAGAGTTTATTTCTAAAATTCAAAACAAAACGTGGAAAAGGGTTTCATGATTTTGATTTTTCAACAGAAGTCATGTGAAGATATGATATACGTTTACCGATGTTGATGAAAATGACTTATATGCCGAATGGGACGGGTGTTTATGATACTTTATATTATTATTATTATTATTATTATTATTATTATTATTATTATTATTATTATTACTATTAATTGTTATTATTATTATATGCCATTTATAAACAGAACACTATAAAAGAATGCGTTTTAACTTACATAAACATGTTCAAATGTATCAATACATCTTTACTCTTAATGTAAACAATTAAAAATAATTTCGTTTAAATGGATTTTTATTCTATACCCTAATCGTCGACTGCGACGATAAGAGAGAAACCATAAAAGGTAATAATCTTATAGAAACCTGCATACCGATAAAACGTACAAAACCACGCCAAAAAAACCAGCATTTGGACTTTGAAAACGCTGTTTTTATAATGGAGTGGCATTTGTTTGGGGGGGGGGGAGTTAGTGGTAAATAGTTGAAAAACTGCAAAAAGTGATATGTTAAAAGTGGTCGCAAGGGCGCGGTCGTACTTACTTCAGGGTGAACTTTATTAGATGGTTTCATTGTATAATTTACAATCATCGGCCACATTCAGTATTGAGAAAGTGTAACATATTATGGGATGGTAAACATTAACGTGATATTCTGTTTATATAAAGAATTATGATCTTATTGCATATATTGGCGAATTGAGTATTTTTGCAGTGCGTAATTCTCACGAAAGGATCAAGACAATATCAACTTTGAAAATCTGTTTACTGAAGAACGGTATTTTAATATTACATGTTTGTCACGTGTTTGTCCAGTTATCGTTAACGTACTATAATGTAGTCATTTATTTTGTTTATTTATTTTAATTAAATATTTACCTGCAAAACTCCAGTATAAAAGTTATCAATAAAAGTTTTATATATATTTGTTTAATGCAACAATGTCTGCAATTGTTTCCTACATTATGGGGTGGGAAATGAAAATTTAAAATTACCAACCATCGACATCCACTTCATTTATCATGTCCTGTAATTCTGCCTCACTAGGATTCTGTCCGAGCGATTTCAAAACTGTCCCCAATTCCTTGGCAGTAATCATCCCATCCCCGTCTTTGTCAAAACAACGGAACGCATCCATAAAATCTGAAACATGAAAGTCAAAATAACCGAATGAATGTATGACATATTTAAGTCTGAAATATTAATGTCAAAAATAACGGAACGCATCCATATAGTCTGAATCATTAATTTCAAAATAACGGAACGCATTCATATTGTCTGAAACATGAATGTCAAAAATAACAGAACGCATCCATTTAGTCTGAAATATTAATGTCAAAATAACCGAACGCATCCATAAAGTCTGAAATATTAATGTCAAAAATAACGGAACGCATCCATATAGTCTGAATCGTGAATGTCAAAATAACGGAACGCATTCATATTGTCTGAAACATGAATGTCAAAAAAACGGACCGCATCCATATAGTCTGACACACAAATGTCCAAAATAACGGAACGCATCCATATACTATTAGTCTGAACCATAAATGTCAAACATAACGGAACACATCCATATAGTCTGAAACATGAATGTCAAAATAACGGAACGCATCCATATAGTCTGAAATATTAATGTCAAAAATAACGGAACGCATCCATATAGTCTGAATTATGAATGTCAATAATAACAGAACGCATCCATATAGCCTAAAATATGAATGTCAATAATAACGAAACGCATTCATATAGTCTGACACATGAATGTCAATGTGAATGTTCCAACAGCTATCCGAAAGGCCGTTATATCACAAATTCTCTTCTATATTTTGGTAAGAAATAAAAATATTTAGTAGCTTATGAAAAACTTTTGGGTTGTTGCAAGCAATCGTGAAACGCTTTAAGCTGTACACACTTTAAACAACTCAAATGTTTTCCATACCCTGATGAACGCGATAAAAACAAAATAGTACGCTAAATTCCAAATGACTTACCGCTTATTTGTTCCTCCGTCAAAACATCAGCCTGTAAAACAAAGACTGCATGCATGAATTAGCTGTGGTGTTTTTATTTGACAGATAGCCAACAAGCGAAAACAACTTTTAAAGTGTTTTAAAGATGACGAGGTGTGAAAATTAAATTATCTTTTTTAATCGGAAACTATCGCAATATTCTTTTATAGTGGTTTCAGATGGCGTGCCACTGATTCGTAACGCGACACCATGAAAATTTGATGCCAAACAGATTAACAGTTAGTCTTGAGACATAACCAAGTTTTAAACATCTGTAACTTTGCTACTCAATGTTTAAAAAGACAACAAAAACTAATTGTATAACAATCAGAATACATCATACGAAGTACAATATGTTTAAAGTATAAAAACTCAACATATAGTATTTAACCTTGAATTAAGTGTTGACTTTAAAAGCTACTAGTTTATGTATAAAATAAATGCGACTTAACCATGTCCTCTACAAATACGCTTTTATCGCAATGACTTATAGTGTAGATCCAGATTAGCCGACACATCCATGTCGTCTGATCAGGATCTGCACTGTTCGCTTTTTTTGTTAAGAAAAAAACTAATTAATCAAAAAGCAAATTGTATAGATTCTGATCATACGGCACAGATGTACAGGACCATTTGAATCTCCACTGTTCGCTTTTTTGTTCAGAAATAACCTTAAAAAAAGCGAAGAGTGTAGATCCAGATCAGCCGGCACATCTGTGCAGAAGTATCTCCTGATCTGGATCTACACTGTTCGCCCATGCAATACAGGTGTATAAATGGAGGAAAGGTTTAAATGCGACTTAAGATAACTGTTGACAATAAAAGGTACTCACCATGTCTCGTCTATCCGTGTATCCAAAATTATATCAATAATTTTATATATTAAGTTTTATACAGCAAAGCATTGTCGCATTGCGGATACGTATAACGAAATGGGCTGACAGGTTTCATGGTTACCCACGATAAGAAAAATTAAAAATACATACACTATTGAAAAGGTTGAATAGAAAACAGCGTTTAGTCATTCAGCCGTCAACTTATACACTTTCCAGTCTCTTGACAAAATGGGCTTAAGGCTAAAAGAAAAAAATAAACGGTGTTTTACATCCTCTTTTGCATTACTGTAAAATTATTAATATTCGCGAGGTACTTATTTTCGCGGATTTCAAGGATAGAGCGATCCACGAATTTAAAACCACCACGAAATAAAGAATTGAACATATACGTAGTGACGTCATATAAGGCGCGTGACTCATTCTACATGGGGGGGGGGGGGGGGGGGGGTTAGAATCAAAACTTTTTCAACACGGGTGAAAACACCGGATGACTCGATCTGTTATGCAAGAAAATTGTTATCCACGAATTTAAGAACACACAAAAATGGCGTCATTCAACAAACCACGAAATTTTAAGGCCACGAATAGAAGTTAATCCACAATATATCAAATTATTAATAAATTGAAATGTTGATAATTTGCGAATTTCTAAATTTAAAAAAAACAGATTTCATTAAATTAAAATAAACACACTTAAGATGAAAATTAGATAGACGCACCGAACAATTTTGATAATGTTATAAAGATGGTTCAAAATTTTATTTTCAGAACGTATTTTTTTTACTACTAATACTTTGCGGCAATACTACGTTCTTTACGCACTGGATGCACTAATAATTAATGCACATTGTGCATTTTCAAGTCCGGTTGTGATATTTTGACAAAATAAAGAATGTAACTTTAAGAAAATATTGAAAACAAACACTCTAGCATGTTTATAACAATTAAACGTGTGGAAATAAACGCTTAAAACCCCGTGTCATTCCCTGTATTAACACCAACAAGCCATCGGCTAAATGACAGATATCCGGTTCTATTTATTAAGAGTTTATATTTTCTTAAGAATTTGGTTAAGTTTATATCAATGACTTTAAGAACTACTAATCACCTAAAAGGTGTTCGCGTCAATTTTTACGCTTTTGTGTCCAAGGGTTTAGTTGTTCCAATGCTTGCATTCGGCCATCCGATAATTATTTAATCCTAAACCTTATCGTATGTTATGAAAAATTAATTGCATAATTGAAGAATAATCAATACTTGAACGGTTTGTCATTAGAGTCGGAAGATGAATTAAAATAAATTAAACTCCGCGTCTATAGACAATCACAACTTTCGCAATTATTACCAGCTGTAACTGATTAATGAAATATTAATGGATTCATTTAAGTATTGAATCGATATTTGCTGGTTTTCATTTGGGTATGGAAAACTATTGGGTTGTTTAAAGTGTGCGAAGCCCGAAGGGCTACGAAATAAACGTTGGACACGGAAATACTGTGTATCTGTTTTTTGTTGTTTTTTGTGTATTTATATTTTTCACATAATTGGAACTTATTCGATGTTGAATTCTTTAACGACAATAAATCACGTGATCAAAAATTAATAATCTCTAAGCTAAAGTGAAAATTTGTATTTTTTGTTTTGAATTCTATACATGTTAGCGACATGACGTGCGAACGGTCGATCTTTTACGTAGAAATTTTCAAATATCAAAATCTCCCTTGGCTGGCGCATGGAAAACCCCCCAGTAAAACCTCTTATTGAGACAACCCTGGAATTGGGACCAGCTTGATTTTTAACCCCTTCTCCAATGTCCCATTTTTACGGATTTTCACTGTTTTCTACCTAAAAATAAAGACCGACATATTATTAAGACCAATTTTTCCAGTCCCAGAGGTGGTCTTCATAACGAGGTTTGACTGTATATTAAATGCTCGTTTTATCCTGAATAACAGTGAAACGAACGGTTTGCTATTTTTGCTTTACTTCACAGTCATAGAATAACAAATTGTTTAGTAACCTGTGTTTTTGTTTCTCTTTAATTAACAAATTATGATTCGTTAACTGTGTTTGTCTCCCTTTAATCAACAAATTATGTTTCGTTTACTGTGTTTGTCTCCCTTTACTGAATTAGAAGTTACCTGTGTTTGTCTCCTTTAAATGAACAAGAAGTTGTCTGTGTTTGTCTCCCTTTAACGAACAAGAAGTTGCCTGTGTTTGTCTCCCTTTAACGAACAAGAAGTTGCCTGTGTTTGTCTCCCTTTAACGAACAAGAAGTTGCCTGTGTTTGTCTCCCTTTAATCATGAATACGTTACCTGTGTTTTTCTTCCTTTAATTAACAAGGCGTTACCTCTGTTTGTCTCCCGTTTATGAACAAGACGTTACCTGTGTTTATCTCCCTTTAATCACCAAGAAGTTACCTGTGTTTGTCTCCCTTCAATAAACAAGAAATTGTGGTTTTCAGTTAAACTTTATTTAAAATTACAGTGTACAGAAATATGACATTTAACACAAATACGATACACACTTACATGAATACTGTTATAATATTGCAGTTAGTTTACATGTACCTAGATCAGCATTCAGCATTTCTCAGGCTTTATTAGCTAATTTCTCCATTGTTTTACTAATTCACTAATCGCATAAGTTTGCCATAATTGCTGCATCAGAATATTTAACAATGTTGGGGTTTATTTTATTTTAAATACTACTGAAAAGTAATCACAGAATTTAAATTGCCGTTTCATTGTTTCAAGCTTTCCTTGTTTCGCAATTGCACACAAGAAAAATAAAACTTATCAAACTATTTTAACAACAACAAACAACAAGGGATGTCTTCTGCCGCAAACTATAAAACTTATAACGACACAAATGCAATAAAGTCGAAAACACGAATGTGAAAAAAACGAAACATCTCATAATCCGTTTTTTCGGTAAGTTTCGTTATTAGTTTTTATATGACTCTAAGTGGTTAAACTTAATACATGTAAACGTAACGAAACAACAAAATGGCTGACACTTGTCATTAAAGACAATTGCGGATGTTTCCTCGTTTTCACAAACATTATGAATTGAACGGTTTTACCGTTTGCATGAAACAATCGAAATCACCGAACTCAGACGTTGATCAGAGGTGATTATAACTAGTATTAAAGAAATTCTAGAAAGAAATTCTCTCCCTTGCCAATAGATTTCACTGTTTAAATTTCCTTGAAACAAAACAACCAGAAGAAGGACGTAAAACATGCAAACGGTGCTTATGTAAAAGTCATAATATGTGAAATCGGAAAATACCGCAATCGTCAATAAACGTGAACAAAGTACTTCATAGCTTTGGAAAGTTTAAAGAAAGAAAAAACAAAATAAAACGTAGCATTAGTTGAGCTGTTCTAACTCGTACAAATGTAGAAAACATGATAAAGATATGCAGCCCTTTACTCCATGGGGTATGGATGCTATCCATGGGTGAACCGTTTAGATCCAGATCAACTGGCATATTCAATCCATCTGATCAGGATAAACACTGTATGCTTTTTGATTCATTTAGAATTTTCTGACTAAGAAGCGAACAGTGTAGATCCTGATCTTTAAGCACGGATGTGTCGGTTAATCTGGATCAACACTGGTATGTGCGATAAACCCCGTATGTATGGAGTAATGTGTTAAAATGTAAAATAGATAACTTATATACTAGAGCAGAAAAGTGCGTTTTGTCATAGATATGCATGTATACACAGAAAAGTTGGCAAAAATTCTATATTATTCCAAAGATTTACACAAAATGGTTAATGAACATAGCTCGTGCATAGCTTGTCTGTGCAAAGCCGTATGAAGAAATTATAACTAACTAGGGTTTAAGACCAGACACAAACGCCAGGTTTGAGAGCTAAGATTGGAGACCAGTATCAAATCTTAGAGATCTCTCACAAAGCACTCTGCTTAGACAGTTAGAGATCAATCACAAACAATTGCTGGTGATCCGTCACTAAAAGGTCACTCACAGACTCTTTCCGGTGATGCAAAAGTTTAGAGATCACTCACAGACTCTTTCCGGTGATGCAAAAGTTTAGCGATCACTTGCTCATGATTTTACCGTTTACAGCTCTCTCACAAACACTTGCTTATGATTCGTCATTTCAGAGGCCAATCACAAACACTTGCTTGTGTTTGCAGACCACTTGCTTGCGAGTCGTCATTTTGGAGACCAGCCACAAATACTAGAGTTCGATTTATCATAACGATCACTTCAGGTCATGAGCATAATTTCAGCCATTTATTTGAATCCAATTCAAAGTTTATAATCTGCGGGGTTGCAAAATATGTACATTTACATGAAGTAATGCCTTCGTTTAACACGTATGAGATAACTTGTCTGTAACTGAAACATCAGTATGAAAATGATATCAAAGAAAACAAGAAATATTGGTTATATTGGTAAGAAAAAAAATCAACGAATAATCAAGTTACTGCGCAATCATAATTTTTCGCGGGGGGAGGGGGTGTAGTTCGCGCTATGGTAAATTTGCACATATTTAACCCCAGCGATATGACAATACAAATGCGCAAATACATCATTTGTGGTATTGTGCGAAAATTCATCCCCGCGAAATTAAATGATACCACATTATTCATGAAAAATATGACACATCTAATCCACTTATACCATGTTCTTAAACGTATTGTTATTTCTAAAAAGTAATCACCAAGTATTTGTTTTAATTTTTTAAAAATGCTTTAAAAAATACAATGTAAGTCAATAGAAATACGGAAAAATTCTATAACAATCAACTTGCTGTACCAAAAGTGTATGCCAAACAAAGCAGACTTACATGTACATTCATTCAGCTTTCTACATAGCTAGACCACTTCTTTACCCTTCACTCCGTGGGATAAGGCTGTTATCGCGTGTGCTACCGGTGTTGATCCAGATCAGCCGTCGCATCCGTGTCGTCTGATCAGGATCTAAACTGTTCGCTTTAAGATCATTTCGTTATTAGTACATGTAACCAAGAGGCGAAAAGTGTAAATCCAGATTAAATAGCATATTTGCCAGACGATCTTGATATACACTGGTCGCACACGCGATAAACCCCGTGTATATGAAGTAAACGGTTAATTTATACAAAACACGTGTTTATTGATCTATATGCAATATATTTTTTAAAAGGCACGTATTAATCACTAGTAGTTATAATGTGCATATATATCTATAACTGAAAATAAGAAAGTTTTGCTGTTGGCATGCAAAACGAATTGCAAACTTTTAACCAGTAATAACTAAACAACCTAAACATTATGAAAGCAAGTTAAGGTTTTCATGTTAATGTATATTTGTACAAAAATTCACCGTTGAAACGCAAGACCGAAAGCTACGTATATTCATAATGCTTTTAATTACTAGTCCCCATACATTACCCAAATACCACTATAGTTAAAGAAGCTTTACTTTACAAAAAGCCTGATGCTGATTTCAGACAGATCATGTTTCACATTTCACCGATGATTTGTCACTGCGTTTTACAATAAATACAGTACTTTTGCATTGATCCTCCCGCCACCCCCATCCCAACCTCAAGCGATCAGGAATTTAGAAGCAGTTATGTTAAACATCTAATTAATTATGGCACTTAACTTATCGTCTTTAAAAAATCTAGTAAATGCTAGAAAAACAGCTTTTCCCTTGTTCGAAACTAATACTCACATAATTGTGATACTTAACTTTAAGTCATCGAAAACACATTGTACATGTTAGAAATTCATAAACTCTTCCCTTTTTCGCAACTTAAACCTACGTTCTGTCAGAAAAGCACAAACTCTTCCCTTTTTCGAAACTGATACTCATATATTATGATACGTAACTTTACATCATCTAAAACCATATCAAGCACGTTTGGATCATGTTCTGTTAGAAAATCACAAACTCTTCCCTATCTCGAAACTTAAAACTCATCTTACGTAATAATTAGAAATAAAAGTACAGTAAAACCCCTCGTTAAGACCACCTCGAAACTAAAACCACTTTGATAAAAAGACCACAGTTTCAATGATTTGTTTTCGTTTTGTAATATTTTCCACCTTGAAAAAGACAACAACACTATTCAGACAACTTCTGTTCAGTCCCAGTGATGGTCTTAAAAGCGGGATTTTACTGTATAATGTAGTAAGGTTGTCAGTATTTTGCACATTTACATCATATAACACAATTTATAATGAAGAAATTGGATAGTCTAATGTTTATGCTTGGAAAATCATCCTTTAGTGACCACTATAACATTGTTCTCAGCTCCGCTATCGTCTTGCTTTGTTGGCTGAAAAGACGAAAAGAAGAAAATATACTCAACTCCAAAAGAGAGTGTGCACTTCTTTTTCGGTGATTTATTCGCTAACTGCTTTTCATTTTCACTGCCAAAATATTATATTTACATTCCCATTGATTTCTTCGTTTAAAAAAATTCGGTTCATTTTGCATGAACCGCATGACCCGTAATGACGTCAGTAGCGTCATGGCTGTTACTATTGAAAACTCCCACGTATTACTCCCCCTTTTCACTTAATACTAATTTTTGAAAGCGTTCGACTTAAGTTTATCTAAAGAAAAAATGAATAAAATGTAAATATAAGTAATGATTCTTATTTTGGTGCAGTTCATGCAGATTGGACGTGCACGCGAGAGCTGACAAATTTACCATAAAGCGCTAGCGCGCTTTATGGATTTGCCAGCTCTCGCGTGCACGTCCAATCTGCATGAACCGCACCAAAATAAGAATCATTCCTTAATTGTATTAAAATTGAGATTAGATCATTTAAATTATATTTGAAAACTATTTAAGATTGCTCACAATTTTTGTAAACGAAAAATACTCATAGTGACATAGCTTTTTGACAAACTGTAGCGTCCGAGGGAGATCACACGTCTTTGGAGTTTTGCAAATTACTCGCAGCAGTTACTTCCCTTTACAATTGTGAATAACAAAAAAAAAAACGATCATTAAAAATGTTTATACGTTTCAGGTTTTTCCTTAACATTTTTTCTTAGCTTGCCGAAAATGTTCTTGGTACGATTTTGTTAGGTTTGCCTTAAGTCGACAGAGCTCTCAAGCTTCTAATTTTTTTTTTTACCGAAGTGTTCTTTATACGCTTCCGTATTTACATCGCTTCTACGTACCTGGTTTTGGTTAAGTTTCCACTCGTCATCGATGAAGAACTTGTAGGTATACTCTCCTGGTTCTAAATCTAACGACACTACAAATACATCACCTCTGAAATTAACAAAAAAAGCATGTCCGAATGAATTCTCCGACAAATATTTATTTATGTGTATCTAATATTACAGAATTATATGATAAATTAATTAAAACCGGTGGTAGGGGCGGGAGAAGAAAGGAGTGCCGGGCGAGACAGTGATTTTTAAAGCGAGAACAAATGGGTGTTTGACGACAGCGGGAAGAAGAGAGAGAAAAGGAGTGATTGGCCGGGCATGAGTTGGAGGTTGTGAAACGAGAAGAAAGAAGTTCTGGATGAAGCGCGATTGAAGATAGAAGTAAGGATTGCTGGGCGGGGCAGGGTTGAAGCTGGGTGGGGTTGAAGCTGGGCGGGGTTGAAGCTGGGCGGGGCGGGGTTGATTGCTGGGCGGGGCGGGGTTGACAGAATGGCTGGGGCGGGCTTAAATATTCACATCAAATAGACATAGAAAGTCGTATTCAGAAAACTTTAACTAGGCAATATCCAAGATTTCAACTTCAAGATACTATTAAAAATCAAGTCCCGCAAAATATAAATAAGTATAGCAGCAAATACGTCCAGGTAACTCAAAGAACCTATTGAATCCGAACAAAGTGTAGTCGACATATCTAATAAAACGTACGCCAAGTCAAGAAAAATGAAATTTTAAAAACTGAAAGGCTCTTTGTGTAAAAGATGCTGGGGTATTTAGGATAAAAAGTTGTCTTTCTATATTTGAGCAGTGCGGGTGCGCGGACGAACGGACTGTCCGACAGATAAGTAAAGGCCAATAAGTCATGGCTTTGGCAAAACAAAATTTTTTATGCAGTAACAGCTGAAAGTCAGGATACAGTTCTATGAACGTATAAGGTTACAAACGAAACGCACGATACGCGATAGACGGACGCACTATACACGTTAGACGCACGATACACGGTACTGCCGATTCATATTATTTGTGTACGAGATTAATAGAAATTTGAAAATGCTATCAAAATATAAGATGAATGGTTGAAATTAAATCATTTAAATTTCTAAAGCAAGTAACTTATACACCGTGCATGATAAAATTAAAAGACGCTTGATGCACGATACACGATATACGGACGCACGATGCACGTTAGACGGACGCACGATACACGATAGACGGACGCACGATAGACGCAAATTTTGTAACATTAAACGTTCACAGTACTGTAACAATGATTAAATGTATACAAACAAAAGCGCTATTGTATAAGCTGTTGGTACTCGAGTATACTATCATAATGATTTACCTACGGAAGCAAAAACTAAACGAGAAAGTAAATACGATCCCCCGATTTATTATTATTAATTACCCATGTTACCTGTATGTGCGGAAATTTTGGAAGCACACTACAACCAGGTATTGTATATACTAGTATACTTCTCAAAGTTTTCTAAGCACCAATAATTTGTTTCCACATCTTCTGGTGTATACCGGTTATTAGTTTAATTTCTTTTATTTCTTTGTATTCAGCTTATTAATGACAGTATTAAACAATATATAATGGTTTAACAATGTTGGCGACCAGTCGTCATTTCAGCCAATCAGATGCTTGAGATTTGAGACTGGTTTCCAATCTCAGTTTTATAATCTTGGAGCCAGACGTGTAATATCTGTTCGATACTAGTCAAAGCTCCTCGGTCGCACAAGAATGCAATGTTTTGCAATCAATACCTCCCTGCACCGTTTATATCGCTAGAAAGTTATAGATTATTTATCTGACATGTATTTCACGTTCTGTACATTTTATTTTTTGCTAATACAGTGGCGGATCCAGAGGGGGTTTAGAGGGGATTGCTCGAACCCCCTGTCGTGTAGAAAATAATATAAGAATCGAGCTGGTGTATTTTTGGGCAGCAACATTTAATGTTTTGATGGATTTAGGTGAGTCAGTTGGAAATTGTCTAGTACGTTCTCTAAGAATGCCCCAAAAGAATCCCCTTTACTACAAATCTTGCGTCCGACCCTCAGTTGATAATACTTATGTTATAATGTATATATTGTATAATATGTATAATTTGCAATATCAAATGAACCTATCATTAGTCCAGCCCGTCTGGCCATTCTCAGTGACGGAGTCTTTTGCTACAGCAACTGGAGTACGGAGTACGGAACGGTACGTGCGGTACGTGTCGGACCTAACCTATCATGTACATGTACTATCACAGCTCTCGTCTAAATTAAAGGGAATTTCATCTTAAGTAGAAACTTCCGTGACAATCACCATTTTCTTGTTGTATTTGGCCTTGGCAGTGTTATCTGGTATGGGGTCTTCCCATGTACGTTGAACTTCCTCATTGTGGACCACTTAAGACGTGTAGACAAATATGTTTACCTCATTATGTACACTTAATTGAAAAAGAATTTATATCATAACTTAGAAATAAAAGTATCATCCAATAAGAGAAGTAATTTGTTATTGTACATTCAAGTTAACATTTCAAAACTAGAAGAATTTGATCAATTTTTGCCTTAATTAACTCCACATGTAAAACATTAAGCTCTGGGCGAACAGTGCAAATCCGGATCAGCGGGAACATTCGTGCCGTCTTATCCTGATTTATACTGTTAGAATCTTGGTCATAAATAACAAAATGAATTAAAAGCAGTATAGATCCTGATCAGATGGCACGAATGATCACAATCTACACTGTTTGCTTTCTGGTCAGAAATAGTCTTATGAATCTAAAACCAAACAGTCTTGATCCGGATCTACGCCGTTTGCCTAGGCGATGAAAACCATTTATAACCAGCCCGGTTAGCTCAGTAGGTAGAGCGTCCGCTTCCGGACTGGGAGGTCGTGGGTTCGATCCCCGGCCGGGTCATACCAAAGACTTTAAAAATGGTAGTAATGGCTTCCCTCCTTGGCGCTCAGGGTTTAAGGGTTAGCATTACGACCGATTCGGCGGGTGTCGGTATAGGAGGACCCGCAAGGAGATCCGAAGTCGGAGGTGCTGAGCCTGCAATATGGCGGTCTCCTATCCAAAAAGCGCAGCACCACGCTTACACGCCGAAAAGGTGAACGCCAAAAAAAAAACAACAAAAAAAACCCCCCAAAAAAAACATTTATTTGGAGTAAGGTTAATTTGTTAGAATAAAATAAGAGTTGTCTGCCTTGACTTACGTGTTTCCTTAGAACATACTAAAAGTTGTCTCCCTTGACTCTTACGTGTTTCCTTAGAACATAATAAGTTGTCTCCCTCGACTCTTATTTGTTTTCCTACTTACTTCTTGTTCAGTCTGTACTTGTCACCCCAGTTGTTGAATGAGCCGGCTAGTTCTACACTTTCTCCCCCGTCCTCCCAGCGAAATTCTGTTGCCACTTTGACCTAGAAACAGTAAGCAACTGAATCTGAATGTGCCAAATACATGAACTCCAATATGCTGAGTATAATGTGGAGTGCGCTGTCAGAAATTTTGGGAGTGGCGTTCAATTATAATTATTTGGACAGTCTAATTTCCAATTTCCAATAGAGTATCGTCTTATATATTATTTTAGTCTCACTGAAAAAAGTTTCTGTGCGGAGTGAAAAGGAGCGAAAATTTACATTTATTAGCTTAATTATTGATTTCCCTTTTGAAAGAATTTACGCAGCTAAGATATTATTGTATGAATTTTTATTGTATGATGGTTTTCAAAAAGTTCCATCAATAAAGACAATAAGTGAATAACTGCCCATGAATTTCTGACCTTTTTCGGGAAGTTCATATCACTTTCATATATGAAAACCTTTAACAATTATAGACAGCAACTTAGTCATAGTTAGAACCACACTGATATCCATGTGACACAAACAGATTTTCACGTTATACTTTTTTTTCAAACCTAAGAGATAAAATTCCTTTCTACCAACAAAGACGCACATTCGTCTACAAGTGCTTACTTTTAATGTATCAGGTAAAACAACAGTATGGTGTTTTATACTGTGCTATTTTACAATGATGTTTTATATTGATTCCATTCTCTTTCTTCCCTTTGATTTGTATAAAGTCATTTAAATTTGGTAGACGATTAATAATAGAAAATACTTGTAACTCAACCACATGTCCACCCCGCCATTATAAAACTTCAATTGCATGCAACTTCAACGGTGCATGCAGGCATTCTTTTTAAGTTACAAACCAGGTTAATAAAATGGAATATGAATAAATCAATCTATTTTCGCCAATATACTTATTCCGAATGATATTTTATTATTAGTTGATTTTGTTCAAACTCACATGCTAATTAGTGTTATAGAATTCACTCAAAATGCATTACACCCCATTCAAATAAGCAATACAATAGTGACTGGAATACATCACCCTGGCGTATCCAGTTGCTACGAAATTTCAACACAGCAGACGTCTTTAAATCCTGACAAATAATGTGAAACAGCGACTTATAAACGCGCTTCTGACCATAAAAGCATATTCATATTAAATCCTTTAAAAAAGAAGTCGAACCTCTTCTTTGTTGTCTTGTTCTGTTTCTTCTTGTGCTGTTTCATCTTCGCCTTCCTTCTCGTCAGTTCCATTTGGAATGTGGGATATTGATTTACCGGCTTCGGCATGAGCACCAGATGTTTGATCGTCTGTATTCGTTTTTGTTTCGTCGTTATCTTTACTCGCAGTGTCGCTGCAACTTGTTTTTTCTACACCGGTAACGTTGTCGTTAATTTGATTGTCGTTCGGAACACTATTCATTTCTTCAGTGTGTTTACATGAACTATTTTCGTTTGCTTTAACATCAGTTTCTGCATTTTTATTTTCGTTTTCAGCATGCACAGAACTTTCACATGATTTTAAAACATCTTTGCTAGCATGGTCTTCAACATGGTCTGCAGTATTCGGTTTTTCTGATTCAGGTTTTGGTTCTGCAATTTCTTCTTTATCGTCTTTACTATCTTCTATTTTATCATCTCCATCCCTTGTTTGCTCCGTGTCTATTTCATTTTCCGGTTCGTTTTCTTTCTTAGATTCCTCAGTTTTTGTAGTATCAGATGGTTGCGATTCTGATACTTGCACTTTACATGCTTCAATTGTTTCACTTACTTCAGTTTTCTCGTCGGTTTCAGTTTTTTGTTCATTATCAACTAATTTTTCGGCTATGTGTTCAGTTACAGTTTCTTTAGTTACAGCTTCTTGTTTAACTTCATTTACAGGTTCAACTTTATTCTCTGCATTGACTTTTTCCTCTTTTTCTTTAACTATTGTTTCATCTGCACCAGAAGGCTCAGGCTCCTTCTTTTCTCCAGATTCAGTTTTTGTTTCTGTTTCATTTACTTGATCCTTCTGTTCTTTTGCTGATGTTTCCTCTGTAACAGAAGGCCCAGTTTCCTTCGTTTCTTCAGATTCAGTTTTCGTTTCTGTTTCACTGACTTGTTCCTTCTGTTCTTTAGCTGATGTTTCCTCTGTAACCGAAGGTCCAGGTTCCTTCTTTTCTCCAGATTCAGGTTTTGTTTCGGTTTCAACTTTCACTTCTTGTGCTTCTTCAGCCTCGTTCTTTTTAGTATCAACGTCCGTGCCATCTTGAGCAGTTTCCTGTGTTACGATAATGATTAGTAGAACATCATGCATAAAACTGAATGAAACCACACTAAAACCAATGATTTGGTTAAGTACAGATTACAAACATATGCTAGTCAAAATTTGCTAGGGATCAGTTTCCAAAAGAAACTTTACAAAGGGATTTTAAAATAGTGGTTTTATTATTGGGTTGATCTTAATTTCGTTTTGGTCTTAATGAGAGGTTTGACTGTATTGCTTTTACAAACAATATCTACAGTTAATTAAGCGAACCCTAGCAAAGTTTGAGTAGTATACTAAAATTCCTTATAGTTCAATATGGACCACATCAGATACATGCTTTTAATAAAAGACAATAGCACAAAAAACTTATATCTTGCATTACCTTTGAGCTGTTCTGGTATTACAAAATTACATAAGTATGGGAGAAATTCTCTATTGATAATACTTTACATATCATATTTAGGTTCCTTTAGATAAAATAATCACCAACACCGAAACATAAAAGTCCGAAACCAATCAGTTTCCATAGAAATAAACAAGATGTGATTGTCTGTTCAGTAACTGTATTATTCTACGTATTAAAAAGATTAAGTCTTTTGACTGATTGAGAGACCTCTCCCGTTATGGGGGAAAATAATATGTAAATGACATCATTTATGACGTATGGGGATTGAACAAACCCAATTTCCAGTTTAGAAAGCTTGGTATAACGGAACTTTTGCAGAAGGCCTAGTACTGGCTTTATGTGTTTAACTGCTGATTCAAGTGACAAAGAAACAATAACAGTGTCCTTAGGGATTAGCGATGATAACGACAGAGTTTGAATGCAAGGCATGACCCCGAGATGTCAACCAGGCCATACTGACTTCTCTTGTGTATGTTGAGTTTAAATGAGCTGTTGGAAGCCCAGTACGCAATCACAATTCTAAATTTTAGTAAATAATTGTATCAGACTGCATATTTTTAAATATGCTTCTAAAGGGACATGTATGGCGTAAGAGACATGTCGGTCGGTGCGTGAGCGAATGCATTTTACACATTTACAACCGTGGTGATACAGCGAATGCATTTCGAACATTTAGAACCGACGGTTAAATTCTTAAGTGAGTGAGCGAATGCATTTCCCACATTTAAAACCGACGGTTATATTCAAAGGTGATGGAGCAAATTCATTTCCCACATTTGGAACGGACAATTATAGTCAAAACTGTATGATCTAGCTTAGTAAATTGAACTTCACGTGTACATATTTTAGGATTTATTTGTCTTACTTATAGTGTTATAAAGCAGTTTGTTAGTTAAATCATACACTTTTGCCAGGTTCATCTAAGTCTACTTCGGCATCCGTTACCCCAGCGGTGTCACTAACATCTTGTTTCTGGTCTCCAGCTTCATTTCCGTCTCCCTCTTTCTTATTCATTTTCATCTTTCCGCTCTTATTCCCCATCTTGGCGGTTTATGTTAGTAAGACGCACTGATCAAGTAGGTCGTCTGTTGATGAAATGTGTTGCAAGCAAACAACTGAAAATAAACAATTATTCTACCATTATATAGCCTGGCACCCGGACAGATGATTCAATTTAAAATACTTTTAATAAGTTCTTTTAGATATTTCTTTTCATTTCTTAGTTTCTTATTCTGATTTTTGCCGAACTACACGTGTATCTATGTTCTGAGATTTAAGAGAATGTAAAAACTGAAAACTGAAGTGACTCTCAGAGTTTACTTTCTTGGTATAATTTTTGGATGACAGAAGAACATAATAGAACATAGGGACGGGAGCCAGTCTAACCATTATAGTACGTCATCGATATTTGGCTGTCACGCGATAGACACGTTAGTTTAAGTATGGTTTTATAAGGAAATAGTTTTACAAATTGGAGATCGCCATGTTTTCGTAACAAGCATTGATCACTAAAAAATATCATATTACCCTGTTTCTGTAATCATTCATGGATATTTACACAGAATATCACGTGACTGCAATCTTATCCATAACCAGTTATAAATATCCTTATTAAGCATCAATTGTTGATGTACTGTAAAATCATTCATATTTGTGTGTACTGCTTTTGAGAATTTCTTGGACAGATTGATCCACGAAATAAAGGAGACATAGTTTGGAAAATTGAGTTCCACGAAATTAAGCACCCACGAAAAATTGTGTCTTGGCGGAAAACCACGAAATTTAACGCTCACGAATATAACTCCCTTTACAGTACTGCATTTAGAAACCAGACATAAATGTTCTCCTTCGGTGGTAACACTGAAAATTCGATTACACCACAGTTTTGACTATTCGATTACATGACAACTTTGACTTTTCGATTACATGACAGCTTTGACTATTCGGTTACATGACAGCTTTGAATATTCGATTACATGATAGTGTTGACTATTCGATTACATGACAACGTTGACTTTTCGATTACATGACAGCTTTGAATATTCGATTACATGACAACGTTGACTTTTCGATTACATGACAGCTTTGAATATTCGATTACACCACAGTTTTGACTATTCGATTACATGACAACGTTGACTTTTCGATTACATGACAGCTTTGAATATTCGATTACATGACAGCTTTGAATTTTCGATTACATGACAGCTTTGACTATTCGGTTACATTACAGCTTTGAATATTCGATTACATGATAGTTTTGACTATTCGATTACATGGCAGCTTTGACTTTTCGATTACACGACAGCTTTGAATATTCGATTACATGACACCTTTGACTTTTCGATTACATGACAGCTTTGACTATTCGGTTACATGACAGCTTTGAATATTCGATTACATGATAGTTTTGACTATTCGATTACATGGCAGCTTTGACTTTTCGATTACACGAAAGCTTTGAATATTCGGTTACATGACACCTTTGACTTTTCGATTACATGACAGCTTTGACTATTCGGGTACATGACAGCTTTGACTATTCGGTTACATGACAGCTTTAACTATTCGGTTACATGACAGCTTTAACTATTCGGTTACATGACAGCTTTGACTACTCGGTTACATGACAGCTTTGACAATTCGGTTACATGACAGCTTTGACAATTCGATTACATGACAGCTTTAACTATTCGGGTACATGACAGCTTTAACTATTCGGTTACATGACAGCTTTAACTATTCGGTTACATGACAGCTTTGACAATTCGATTACATGACAGTTTTGACTATTCGATTCGATTACATGACAGCGTTTACTGTTCAATTACATAACAGCTTTGACTTTTCGATTACATGGCAGTTTTTTTGTATTTTAGTTATTATTTGTATTCTTGAGGCAGACTCTACTACAGTATGCAAAGATGTATATCCACTCTGGCATTAACTCACTTTTTCTTGCTACGCAATTTGTTTTGCAACATTTATGGCCAACTAACAACAAGGAAACCAGGGTAAGATGTAACATTTTCAGAAAGAAGTTCGTTCAGGGGACATTCTTAGGTTAGTTACATGATAATTTCCAATTTTGTTATCAAAGTCCCAATGAAATTTAAATATTTCTACCCAAAAAGGGGGTTCGATCATCCCCACTGAACCCCGCCCCCCCCCCCCCCCTCCAGATTCGCCCCTAAATAAAACACAAATAGCTGTTAATACTTCTCTTAGGTATATAATACCTAAATTATCCAAAAATGTCCAATATTTCGTTAATAACACTAAATGGTAGTATTTTCTACAATAATTTGATGTAGGTCACCGTGTCTTGTTACAACGACAGTTATCTGTTTACATCAGTGAATAACAACTAGTCAAGGACAAAAAGTAAGGCTGTGCACTTACTATATATACTCCCCATCAATAGAAAGTTACCAGTTTCGAAATTGGAAACAATGAAACAAATGACGGAATTTGAAACACAATCACTTTGATGAGGAGGAATACACTACCGGTATCGCCACCATTAAGTCTATTTCCGGTTTTCTGCACAAATCCAGAATTTTCTGAAGTTGACCAACTAAACGGTAAAAAGTATCTTAAAAGAAATCATTGTAAACATTCTATTTGTAGTAAATGGAATTTTCCGTGACGCGACAAAAAGTGTCAATCTTTAACATGTTTTTTTTTTTATTTTAGCTGTTATGCAATTGTATCTGATTTATTTTATTGCTTGTATCAGGTATCGAGCTTTTAAATTTTGGAAGCAAAAGAAGGCTTGATAAGACAGTCAATTACCTAAAATATCAAGAATGTACCAGTGCTATTTTGCCATACCGAATGGTTTTAACCCTTTCCTGTACAGACACACCTTTATTGCTAGGGCGAACAGTTTAGATCCAGATCAGCTGGCACATCCGTGCCATCTGATCAGGATCTAAACTGTTCGCTTTTTGATTCATTATCTTATTTCCGACCAAAATGCGACCAGTGCAGATCCTGATCAGACGGCACAGATGTGCCGGCTGATCTGGATCTACACTGGTCCCACATGCGTAAAAATGCGTATCTATACAGGAAAGGGTAAACTCAATCTGGGGTAAAAGTAGTAACTTTTTACCGACGGTCAGTATACATATATAACAGTATCATAAGCGCATGAGAAATGACAATAAGTTACCATCACATGAGCGGTGTGCATTTCAGATATTGAATTTCATGAAAATATTGTGTTCGCACTGTAAAATGATTTAATTTTGATTTAAATGGAAATGTATAGCCTATTAAACTTATGCTCTATAGATTTTACACATTTTCCATGGGAAACTGTACTTATAAGTTATAAAAGTACATAAAGCGCATATTTTATGACTGATTATTTTCATACCGTATGTTAAGAGGTTAAGTTTTAAGCATCACCAATATAAAACAGAAACTCAAAGTCGTTAGCCGAAACCGGCAATCACAATATCACGAACGCCAATACAGGAAAACGATAACATCAATAAAGCGAACACTTTTGGTGCCCAAGACTTTTAATGGAAACCGGGAAAGCCGCAATCAGGATTTCAAACTAAACACTTCTTGCACATGGCCAACTAAGGCAACTTGCAATGCAATAATGCCTTTTTGTGAACATGATCAACAGTGCTAACCGGCAACAACAAGTTTACAGAAACCACAGTTAACATAATCAACAATGTAAACCGGCAATCAGAAGTCGTGAACATCATGAATGCACATGACCAATAGCGAAAACCGGCAACAACAAAGTGCACATACCACATTTTCGCTTTTTGTTGGCTTTTTCTGCTGTGCAATATTTGATAGAAACAATAAAATTAACCGGACAAAGTTGCATCACACCAATGTCACTAAAGTCAGATCTAACAAAATGTTCTTTCAGGAAATGATTTTAATCAGATTGGGAGAAAACATGTTAAAGGCGGTCTTACTTTTTCTCCATGTCAAGATAAATTTGTAATACTAAGAAATTGAAAGTTTCCAATGATTTTTAAGACACAATCAACAGTTAAGTCTGGAAAAGTTTGAAAATGTGTTTTGTTAAATGAGAACCTGTTGGGGCAAGTGTGAGGTTTCCTCTCCTTTCCTCTCTTCGTTTTCGCTGCGTAGGGAGGGGTGCTGGGTTTTATGAGTGTGGCGATTCCCGATATGCATATTTCACTTTTTTAACAGACGGCAGTCCAGTCTGGAAATTTGCAGAAAACTGGAAATAGGCTTAAGGGTGGCGTCACCGGTATTGTGTTCCTGGTCTTGATCATAGCTATTGTTTCAAATTCGATCATAAGTTAAACATGCCATAAGTTGAACCTGCATTCGCAGTTACCTTCATTCAGCAACAAACATGAATATTCTGGTACATGTATTACTAGATACATTTGTACCTACATTTGAGCGCGCCACGGGAAAAGGTACCTTCGGGCACTTGACGTCAATCCTTGAAACGACGTCATAAAGTTGAGCAGACGACATAAATTATTATGCAATTCGCGGTAAAAATACCATTTTATTGTTAAAATGTGTAAAAAAATCACTGTTATGTTATGAGAAAATAATAGAAATTTGAAAGTTCTTTCTAAATATAGTAACAACAAAAATGACACAAAAAATGACCCGAATGTACCTTTTCCCGTGGCGTGCCTCATTTATGTATTATTTTAGAAGGAAGATGTAAAATGCGTTGTCCACGCTTTTCATTGCAACTCAGAAAAATAATATCGATATTTCACTGAAATATACACTCACATGATACTCGATAATCACGAGAACGTTCACATCATACACAAGAACTTAAGTGTTTCGAGTGCCCCGCCGAGGCACGAAGACCGAACATTGACAATGATGCAACCTGTTGATAAATACGGAACAACTTTTAAACAATGGGATTGGAGACACACACACAAATGCATACATTTGTTATAATTTTTCCGGCGACGAAACAACCAATTGTGTGGGGTCCTTTTAAAGAGCTTTCAATTATGAAGAGAATATTTTGTCATATATTTACGCGACCAGGAAATTCCCGCATAGCTTAGGTCAATTGACTTACAAATATCTCATAGTATATACATTTGATAGACAAAAGTACCTTACATTTTGTTGCCAGTAAATTATTACTCGTGTGGGCAATTTTAGATCAGAGCTAGCTATGTTTCAGCCAATCAGATGCTTGAGATTTGAGACTGGTTTCCCTGCTCAGTTTTATAACCTTGCGCACAGGACTAAACTTCCATGGTCAAAGTCTATAAGTATAGCCATAACTACCAAAATACTTCATGTAAGTATCACTGCCGTGATATATGTGGATTAACCTTTGACATTTCAGATATATCAAATGTTTCAATGGTCTACATATGTCAGAGTTTCGCTATACGCCATCCTTCTTTTGTCAACAGTGGTCACTACATACCTAGTGATTAAAGAGGCGTACCCTATAGGCAGTGTTTATTGTAAACAAAACTTCAAACGCAACAATTAATTTTTTCTCTATTTCTAAAATGATTGCGACTTAAAGTACGAGTCTTAAAACAGTTAAATATCATTAAGAAAACCCTTATTCATTAAACCTAACCCAAGTGTTTCGGTTTTCATTATTGCGGGAAAATAACATCTAAAGTCAAAAGAAATTATCTAAATTCAGACCTGTCTTCAAAGACCATTCAGAGGAAATCCCAAAAGTGGTCTCTAAAGGCAGGTGGTCTTTAACGCAGTTGAATTCGTTTTTTAAGGCAGTCAGTGGGTCAAATAAAGGGTGGCATTAATACATAGGTGGTCTTTGTTTACAGGTTTGACTGTATGAAAAATCGAGATTTCAAAACAGTGTTCTATGAAACAGTTTAAACAAAAAGGTAATAAATAATTATTTATGGGTAGAATTATATAATGGGCAATGCTTTCGTCTGTAAAATTGTTTAATGATGCATTTAAAGCAATATTTTGTACAATAAACCGTTATCATTGAACAAATTAATTAACTGATGCAAGTAATATAGACTGAGGCAGCTGCACAACATCTGTTGGAAATTATACCAGGATAAGCAGAGGTAAAGCTGGTATGATTGCAATTTAAAAGAACTCGAGGATACCCCTTTATGTGACGCCCTTTCGAAGAAAAGACGATACATAGGGATCGCTTTTTCCGTCCGACCGTCCGTCCGTCACAAAACTTAAAGTTGGCAATAACATTGCCATTTCTTAATATTTCTTTTATGAAACTTTCAAATTATATTGCTAATGACAACAAGCACGTGATGATGACAAATTCTTTAGGTTAAGGTCACATTTGATGGAGGTATGCCTCTTTTTTGCACGTGGATTTTGACAAGAACGCTTTACGTTGGCTTTAACTTTGCCATTTCCCAATATTTCTTCATGAAACATTTAAATTATATTGCTTATGACAATATGTTCGTGATGATGCCAAATTCTTGAGGTCAATATCACATTTGTTGGAGTTATCCCCCTTTTTGTACTTGCATTTTTTATTCCGACATAGCACCAGAGGGCGACACAAGACAGTGTTCAACTAAACACCCATCTAGTAAAAAATTATTGTATTTCATCATGTGTGAAAAGAAACCATCGTCCATCTTTCAGTCCCTTGTCTCCATAAACATTGTCAAAAGCTGATGTATATGTGCTGAGTTTCCGACTGGATATCAGAGGCGGATCAAGGATCTGATGTTAAATGGGGGCGAACTTTGAGGGGGAGTGCAACGTAGGATGTACATTCCTTGAAACAAACCCGAACAGTTATCTATTTTAAATCAGTAAATGCACGTTGTGAGATCATTCGAAAAGGGGTACCTGATAAAATTTTATTCTAAAATAGAGCACACTATTTTCTATACATGTATTCATATTTCTGTTAGATACTGACAATCAAAAAAGAGAATTTGTTTCTATAAATGTATTTATAATTCTTTTGTTGATACTGACAATAAAAAATAACTAAAACAATTTTAAACTGTGCGCGCTCTATCATGCATAGATACTGTCTTAGGGAAAAGATGTAGATACCGATTTAGACCCCCACAATCTCTTGCTTTAAAATCACGTACATGTAAATTTCATCAGGAGTAATACATACCAGCAAGTATTTAAGAAAAACTGCGATAACCTCATGTTACTACATCTTTATCTTATCAGCCAGATAGGAAGTCAGGGTTATCTCAATTTGTAAAATACTCGCTAGTTTTCCACTGAGTGTTGGATTTATGACTTACGGTTACATGTGTAATGTTCAAGAAGATGACCCTTATATAAAGATCACTATATTAATAAGACCACTATTCCAATGTCTATTAAACATTTAACAGTTTTGCTCTAGTTTCTACCTTGGAATAAAGACCAACCCACTATCAGGACCACTTTTGTCTTGTCCCAGAGGTGGTATGACAGACGGGTTTAACTGTAATATGATTACGCTTGACGATATCTTCGGAAATTCTTTAATACAGGAAGAGATTTCTGGGGTCTGCATTTGAGTCTACATTCATTCTCCAAGCATCAGTGCTTTCAAGCTCTTGGAAAGTACTGTTGGTGTCTAGATGGAACTTTAAGCAACTTTGCACTTAATTCATATCCGAGATGATTCTACTCCCAACAATGCCTATTTGAGACGATACTCCTCCCAACAATGCATAACCGAGATGATACTCCTCCCAACAATACATATTCGAGATGATACTCCTCCCAACAATGCATATCCGAGATGATACTACTCCCAACAATGCCTATTTGAGACGATACTCCTCCCAACAATGCATAACCGAGATGATACTCCTCCTAACAATACATATTCGAGATGATACTCCTCCCAACAATGCATATTTGAGACGATACTCCTCCCAACAATGCATATCCGAGATGATACTCCTCCCAACAATGCCTATTTTAGACGATACTCCCAACAATGCATATCCGAGACAATACTTCTCCTAACAATGCATATTCGAGATGATACTCCTCCCAACAATGCCTATTTGAGATGATACTACTCCCAAAAATGCATATTTGAGACGATACTACTCCCAACAATGCATATCCGAGATGATACTCCTCCCAGCAATGCATATTCGAGATGATACTCCTCCCAACAATGCATATTCGAAATGATACTCCTCCTAACAATGCCTATTCGAGATGATACTCCTCCCAACAATGCATATCCGAGATGATACTCCTCCCAGCAATGCATATTCGAGATGATACTCCTCCCAACTATGCATATCCGAGATGATACTCCTCCCAACAATGCATATTCGAGATGATACTCCTCCCAACAATGCCTATTTGAGACGATACTCTTCCCAGCAATGCACATTCGAGATGATACTCCTCCCAACAATGCATATCCGGGATGATACTCCTCCCAACAATGCATATTTGAGACGATACTCCTCCCAACAATGCATATCCGACATGATACTCCTCCCAACAATGCATATCCGACATGATACTCCTCCCAACAATGCAGATTCGAGATGATACTCCTCCCAACAATGCCTATTTGAGACAATGCCTATTTGAGACTATTCTCCTCCCAACAATGCATATTCGAGATGATACTCCTCCCAGCAATGCATATTCGATTTGATACTCCTCCCAAAAATGCCTATTCGAGATGATACTCCTCCCAACAATGCATATCCGAGACGATACTCCTCCCAGCAATGCATATTCGAGACGATACTCCTCCCAACAATGCATATTCGAGATGATACTCCTCCCAACAATGCCTATTCGAGACGATACTCCTCCCAACAATGCCTATTTGAGACGATACTCCTCCCAACAATGCCTATTTGAGACGATACTCCTCCCAACAATGCATATTCGAGATGATACTCCTCCCAACAATGCATATTCGAGATGATACTCCTCCCAACAATGCCTATCCGAGATGATACTCCTCCCAACAATGCATATCCGAGAAGATACTCCTCCCAACAATGCATATTCGAGATGACATTCCTCCCAACAATGCAAATTCGAGATGATACTCCTCCCAACTTGTGACATTCTTGAATGTTTTTAAATAATATAAGTATATTTTCATAGAGCTAGTTAATTTCTTTATATCGAATACTTTTAATAGTCTGATATATACACAATTTAAGGTGATTCGGCACATAAGAAGATGGAAATATTTAGTGTTTTCATATATCAAAACTTAACTTATAACTTAAACTGTAGAGGACCTGTTTACAAAATAAATGTGATACAACTTTCGAGCGAATATTTAAAGCCGAAGATGTTATATATATATATGTTATATGTTATATACTAACGCAGTAAAATATTCTCAAGACAGGTTCTAAAATGCACTGTCCAAAATTTCGGCAAAATTTGCCCCTGTTCAGTAATTTTATAGGCATTACTTAGATGTACAATTAAGAATAATCACTTCTTAGACATTGGAGTACTCCATCCTGAACTGTGAAAAGGCAGCTTTAATGCAAAGCGCGCATAGAAATGCTGAGCAAACAAATCAATACTGTTGGTTTTTTTCATTCACACGTAAGTAGACCTGAAGGTATAAGAAGTAGTCAGCTTATTTCGCTTCTTATCGCCGCGGTTTTTAAACATACAAACGTTAAGCACTATAAAAGTAAATAAGTGATTAAATAAATAATTTTCAATATAACTTCACCAAAGGGATTGAATGAAATTTGAACAGACGTGAAAATTATTATGTTTAAAGCTGCAGGGGCGGATCCAGGATGTGTTCTGATGTGTTGTTTGAACGCCAATTTAAAGCATTTATTTAGTTTTCAAGGGGATTTTGGCCAGAAAATTGGGAATTATCATAAAAATACCCAAAGATTTCCCATAAACGAACCCGAAAAATCTCGTATCCGACCCTAAGCAGTTCACTGCGAGAAAAAACCGTATCACAGGTAAACAATTTTCTTAACAATTACTGAACTCTAGGTTTTGAACATTTTCACGCTTATCCACATCCGGGTTAAACATTTCTCACTTATCCATTCCCTCGACCCCGACGATGATCAAATTGTCGTTCAGCGTCACGTCGTTTTATGCATGTCTACATAAAAAGTAAAACCACTGACTCACCATCGCAGCGCTGCCTAAAACTAAACACGCCAATTAGCATAATAAAGTGTACAGTGCCCAAGGTTATAAAACTGAGCATTGAAACCAGTCTCAAATCTCAAGAATCTGATTGGCTGAAATGGCGGCTGGTCGACATTTCAGCCAATTAGATGCTTGAGATTTGAGACTGGTTTCCAATCTCAGCTTTATAACCTTCAGCCCTGGCTATAAAACAAATATTGGAGACCATCCCGAATCTCAAGCATCTGATTGGATGAAATGGCAAGTGGTCGTCATTTCAGCCAAGCAGATGATTCAGACTTTAGAATGGTTTCCGATCTCAGTTTTATGATCTTAGGCCCAGGAATGTTACCAAAAAGCACAAAATGCACCATTTCTTTTCACACCGAGGAATGTTTTAATGAGAAAAACATCTCTTTCACACACACAAACATTATTATACACCCGAACAAATGATAAAGTATAACCTAGACGGTACTCCGGACTGCGTGGAATTCATCGGCAGAGCAGTAAATATCGTTTGCTATACAGACAATACTGATTGTTGATTTTTCGTTAAGTAAACGACGGTTTGATACAAGTTTCCAAAAATATTGTTAAGCTGCTCACCGGGTCCTGTTTAATGAGTATCATGCTATATCGCAGGGGTTTACTGTAGTCTCATGTAATTTCGCGGGGACGAATTTTCGCGCAAAACCCGTAAATAACAAATTCACAGGGGACATGAATTCGCACAACTGTGCTTTTCTAAAAAGAAACACTGTTAAGTGATTTCCATTCGCTGGGGTTGAATTTCGCGCACTGGATTAAACCCGCGCAAAATAAAATGAAATTAAAAAAACGAATATGTTTTTTATGTGAATGCTTACCATTTTTGTCCAGTGTATATGGAATATTTTTGTATTGCCAATCAAAATTTAGGTCGCCGATTGACCGAACATTTCTATCTAGCCTCGACATTCACCTGATATGACTTTAATGAGATTTCAAAATCATGCTCTTCAACGATAATTAAAGATGCAAATCTTGATATACCTTCAGATAGGACACAACAGTTGACCTCGATCAAAGACAAATCAAACTCGTTTAAATGTACATGACCTTCAGAAAGACAGCACGGCGCGTGCAGCCGACAGAGTCTATGCAAGTCCAATTCGATTTAGTATAATGGCGTATCTTTCGCATACTGTGATTGTATTTGTTTTCCTGGCCATAAAATTTCGTGGTTATCGATAAAATGGCGTTTGTTTTCGTGGGAACTTTAATTCGTGGTTTTCAGCTTTCTAAAATCACTTTTACTTTTAGATTCTATAATAATTATTTCGTTGGAATTTAAAATTCATGTACTGCCGGCGACTTCCACGAAAATTACTACCTACGAATATTACTAAGGAACTGAGGCGCAGGCCAGACAAAACAATTTAACAATGACCAAAGTGCCCTGTCCTTCAAACATAACGTGTCCGGCACGGTGTTAGGTAGAAAAAACGTGTCAGTACCCAAGACAGTCCACGAAAAAGGGATAGCAATCGTACATGGGAGTTGTCGTCTATTACGGTGGCATCTGGCCCCTTACTGACTTATTATTATATTTCGCGGTGGTTTAATTTTCTCTTATTTCGCGCTAGGGAGTGTGCGCGAAATCAAACTGTCTGTGTATATCTAAACGGATAAGAATAATAAAGTGCGCGAATAAATGTCCGCGCGAAAATGCTATTTATGCCCTTGGCGTGAAATTTGATACCGGCGAAATTACATGATGCCACAGTAATTTTGGAGTCCCCAAAGTGCAAGCAAACAAAACAAGCCAACAAATGCAGGTAGCACTAGTAACACGAGGAAGAAGGAAACGAAATCAGGATCAGGAAGATAAATTCTCATCAAAGAGATTACTTGTAACCGATTTCGAACTCTACAGTTCTCTACTAATTAGCGTTAAAATTTTAAAGCGGCCAATTCGCAGAGTAGGTAGGAATACTAGTCTCAGTTATGGTTTATTTCAATGACATGAATTCGCGCAACTGTGTTTTCCTATACAGAAACTGTTAAGTGGTTAAATTTCGCTGGGGTTAAATTTCGCGCTCTTGCCACGCGAAAATTAAACCAACGCGAAATAAACTGATTTAACAGTAGTACATCTCATTTACTACAATTTATATAATAAATTTTGATGTTTGAAAACATTTTTTTATATTTCGGCCTGTTACGTGGCCAAGCAACTTTAATGAAAGTGTAAAGTTTATAATGGTGTATGCAGGGCTTTTCGGCCATATACTACATAGACGTATATTAGGCCTCTTACCATTCCAAAAATAAAGTTTTTTTTTTACCAGCTGTGGCAGAGACTCTTCCCAAAGTGCTAGGTAAGTTGTCAAAAATGGATCAAACTCCTAAGGGACTTTGAAAATTGAATTCTGAAAAATAAAGTGCTTTAAAAATTAAATTTAAGTTCAAAATACTTAATATTACTTTTATTCACTAGTACCAATATTTCAATTTTATTCTCCAAAATAAACAACCATCATGCATCCCAATTTCAAAGGCCAGGGCCACTTCCCGATTTTCTGATGAAAAGCCATGGTATGCAGGCTGTAGAGTTTCATTACCGTAAGTGTGTCAACAACCTAGTATTACGGCGTGAACATATGCTTTGTAATTGATTCCTGAGGGAAAGTATGTGTCTCATATCCATACATATACAATACGAATATCCTTGAAACCTTTTGCTTGAGGTAATAATGTAACATCTGGTTACTAAACCCAAACACAGAAAACGAGAGACGGAGAATTACGGGAATCGATTTCTTCCATTATCCCTGATTCTTTCGGAAATGTCTTGTTCAATAGATGCACCGTGCATTTAGGCTGATAAATTGAGCAGGTTTTGATGATAGTTTCCGATACAAGGTAGCATCAATTAAAATGTCTCTCTCGCCAGCATAAATCATCTTAATTTCAAAGCAATCGAAAAACGAAAGCACTTTAAGCTCGGATATTTCAGTTTTAATCAAAGGGAGATCAGGTTTTGAGGAAGTGTCATTAAGGCGATTCGTGCGATTAGTCAAGTCGTATGTTAGTTGAAATCTTTAGTTTTCAAAGCATTATAGTTTGAAGGGACGGATTTTGAAAGGTTTGCAGTAAGCTTGGGCAGCAAAAAATAATTTTCTTGAGGATTTAGACCAGTAAGTTGGAAAAAATCATATAACTATCCTGCACCAAATGATCCCACTTTCTGTAACTCTAGCACCCGACCCTGGTTTGCTAACCTTAATTATATTAAATGTAATTTCTGTTCGGCACCTTCATACAGAGAAAGCATAATGTTTGTAGAAAACTGTATCATTGAAAAACAAACACAATGAAAGCAGTAATATTCATGGGTTACTAATTTCCGTGGATTTCCGTAGATCCACGAAGTACTCCCCGAAAACGGTGTCTAACGGAAAACCACGAAATTTAATGAACACCATTGTAAGGGTATCCACAGTAAATTGTGAATTTATTTTACGTAATGATAACATACACACATTTGTTTGTAATCAGCTCAAGGTTATTCTCAATGTATAAAAGTTCAGAAACCGAATGAGTGTCTGACCTGCTTTGCCTTTCAGACCACCTTAAAATAAATTTCCTACACTACAATGTCCGTATTAACTTGTCTCACAGACGGCAATCGATAGAATGCCCATTTGCATCCGAGATATACATGTAACTGAAATGGATGATTGTTTCTTGTTGTTGTTTTGGTGGATGGGATAGCAATAAAAGCCTCGAGCTGGATTCGAACATCGGGTATCCGATTTACAAGATGAGCTACCGCGGTCACTAAAATGGTTACAGATACTGAACGGAATGTGACAGGGGTTAGGTCACGTATCTGGCCAGAGCCCCAAATCATCAAGCTGGTATCTGACAAGTAGTATATATAATATATAGCCTCGAATCAGACTCAAACCTCGTCACTCTACAAATTGAGCTACCGCCTTTACGAAAATGGTTACAGATACTGAACGAAATGTGACAGTGAGTCGTCCTCGTGTCTGGCCAGAGCCCAAAATCATAAAACTGAAATTGGAGATCAGTCTCAAATCTCAACCATGTGATTGGATGAAATGAAGACTAGTCTCCATTTCAGCCAATCAGATGCTTGAGATTTGAAACTGGTCTCCACTTTAAGTTTTATAATCTTGGGACATGAGTTTATCAATACTTCTACAGTCGTTCCACAGTCCACCGCGAGGACAGTCTCTAAACCTCAAGCATCTCCATCATTAAACTGAGATTGGAGACCAGTCTCAAATCTCAAGCATCTGATTGGCTGAAATGAAGACTAGTCTCCATTTCAGCCAAATCAGATGCTTGATATTTGATACTGGTTCTAACCTTTTTTCTATGATCTTGGGACATGAGCTATATCAATAATATTTCAGTGCTGTACAGTCGAGACCTAAGTCCAAGGCTCTGCTCAAACCTAACCTGAGCGGAAATCTCTTATAAGAACTGACAGAAAATTAGCTTAGCTTCATTGAATATACGCTTAAAATTTAATATAAATAACACGCTGCGTAAATTTGCTATAGGCATTCTGCATCTAGATAGGTTATTTACAATCCCACACTTTAAGCCTGAAGCAGACGCCATGTAAACTTTTGGTAAATAACACATGAAGTTTGTGTTCTGCAGCAGAAACGTGCACAAAACATGTGCATCGCATTAACGTCGCAAATTCTTAACGAATTATATGTAAACAAAAAAAAAACAACAAACAATGGGTCCGTTTTTTTCTATCAAACAAGAGGAAATGTGTTATCAATCACGCACGAGAAAAAAAGTGTTTACTTCATAAAATTATTCGGCATATTCTATACGAGTATTACACTGTTAGCAAAACATTCACAAATTACAGAGTTTTCAAGAGGCTGTTAAACAAACATTAAGTAATTATTCATTACTACATATATCGAGTTGAAAAAGAGAACTCACGTAAAATCCTTTATATCCTTAAGTCAGTGAATTATCGGTTAACTTCCTATCTAATTGTAAACTCCCACTTTAGAAAAACTTTTTTGAAATCCGACATCTATTGATGTACGTTATCAGATGTGTTGATCCTGACTCAGCTATCAGTTTACCGATCGTTCACGGAAAGTTCCGAGTGTTTACGAAAGTTTTTCCAAGAGAGCGGCCCGGTGCAGAAACTTCGTATACATTAAGTGTTTTGCATCCCTTGCGTTGAAACTTAGAAATCAGGTCCACTAATTTCTTAAGGTTAAATTAACTGTGTGGTTATTTTTGTAAACTGTGCAGACCAATATTTTATTTAGTATTACATTATATTGTACCTTCATCAGGGGCGGATCCAGATTGGGTTCAGAGGGTTGCTCGAACACACTTATTGGAAAGCAATATTTGATTTTCATGGGGAATTCGTCCGGAAAGTTGGAAATTATCATGTAACTACTCCAATACTTCCCCAGACAAGCCCCCTTTTCTGGATATCGTGAATCGAACCCCGTACATGTACATGTCAGCCACAATTATAGTACTATACTGTTCATTTTGCACTCCCATTGACCACATCTAGGCGAGTCCTTCAATTTCATCTAATTAATGACTATAGTAGTTTGTCGCACGGTTAATTTCACTGCGGAATGTCATGACAAAGGTTTACATCAACAAATGGTGGCTAATGTTCGTGAACTTTGACACGAGAACTATATGTGGGATGGACTCTGATTTAATGAATAAAAAAATATGAAACCTACGGATTTTTGGACCGCATTCTTTTGTTAAAATGGCCACTTGAATATAAAAGGCTTGCTGATCATTGGTAAAATAGTCCAGTTTTTCGTTTTTGTATCCACTACTGCTACTGCTGTTATTTCTGCTGCTGCTGCTGCTGACGATTATAAGTATTAGATGATGATGATGATGATGATGACCGGCTGTTTCCGCTTTCAAATTGTCAGTCTAATAAGTTTAATTTTAATTTAGGATGTTTAAAAATTTAAAAAAAAGCAACCTTTAAACTTAATCCACTACAAAAGAGCAGCCGAATTCTAATGATAGTTTAGTATAAAGATGTCCTATTTGCAATTAATTGTTCTTTGAATTACTGTGGTATCCCTTACTTTTGCGGGGATGAAATTTTGCGCAGAATTGATGCAAACTCGCTTGGGTTTAAATTCGCGCATTTACCATAGCGCGAAATCTCGTATAATGATAACACAGTTACGGTATTCGTTTTGTTGCTCTGACCACTGTTTTTCAATGCGCTGGTAGTCAAAGGGAAGTAACTAGAAAAAAATATCTGTTTTTATATTCAAAGGTTGTTTCCCTTTTTCTGAATAGGTAGCACATCTATAAACTTTTATTGAAAGTTTTTTATCACCAGCTTAATTAGAATGAAAATCTGGATAGAATGTCATTGGCATTAAAGGTAAAGTGAAAAGCGAGCAGGGGTTACATGGGTTTTAGAAACAGGTGCGTAGCTCTTGACTGTGCATCTGCCAACCAGGTTAACGACGTTCGTATTTTAATAATGCTCTTGACAACTTTCACTTAGAAATAAAGCTTCTACATAGACTTTCAGTATGTTTGGATTCAGAGCTGCTACCAATGATTGGACGCCTCTTTGTTTCATTATATAAGAAACGAAAAATATTCTGTATTTTTTATTTATTAAAATTCATTAAGCAAACACACTATTGAGTATACATACGTTTAACGTGTAGCATAATATGCAAAATGGGTGTCATGGATAAAAGTGTTTATAAAATAAATATTTGCTACAATATAATAATAATAATTAATAATAATAATAATAATAATAATAATAGTAATTTTATAATATAATAACGTAATAATTCATAATTTTATAATTGTCAGTTGAAATTGCTTGTTAAGCACAAGGTGACTCATTTCCGACTTAAAATAATGAATATTCGCGAGGTATTTCTTTAAGTAGATTTCGTTGGCAGATAGACCTAAGAATTTGAAATAACCACGAAACAAGAAATTACTCCATGATAAGGCTTTTATTGGCTGGGCGGCCAGTTTAGATCCAGATCAGCCGGCATATTCATCCCGTCTGATCAGGATCTCAACTTTTCGCATTTAGATTTGTTAGCCTATGGTTATTTCTGAACAAGATGTGGCTAGTATAAATCCATATCAGATTGCACGAATTGCAGCTGATCTGGATCTAAACTGGTGGCACATGCGTTAAAATGCATTTATATGGAGTAAAAGTTTAACTTTCATGACTGTCTTATTCTCCATATGAATGACTAAACCTGACTGTTGTCTTATCCTTTTTTTCATGTAAGTTATGTTTAACAATATGTTTTAGGTTACAGACCACTAATTAATGTTGATCCGGCATGAAAACGTTTTTTTTTGCAGAAGATTTTGTGAGCCTATAACATGAAATCAGATTTGATTGGTGGAAAATGAAAATTGCAATTAAAAAAAGGAGAAAATATTGGGTTAAAGCAGTAAATCAAATAAAATAACTGTTGATTTGATTACTTATATTTTTTAATATTTCGCGTTTAAAAGTCGCAAGTAATTTTGACAGAATGTTAACTAAAGTTCTGCAGAGACCGGGGTGATACCATTCTGGCTGAAATGCCGAAAAGGTTTACCGGTCATGCTATAATGGAATTGTGATTTTAATGTGTCTCTAGGTTGGTTCTATTCAGAAATGTAATATTTTAAGGGACCCAATAGCAAACTAAGAATTTTATGAAACGCTATAGTGGAAGTCTAAGGGATTTGAATGAGTGGTCTACATCCTAATTTAAGAAATGCATTTTGTCAATCCCCTTCACAGAGTTGTCGTTCCTTACATTCACTTTACACCTCTGCGAAAGGCTCAATGTTAAGATTTTTTACCAAACTCGGCAGCCTTATTTTATACAGTCATAATTATGAATTTGAAAGCTTGAGGTAAAACAAATGACAGAAATCTTCACCATCTTTCATTAAAACCGAAGAACTCCCAGCTATTTTAAATGTAGTTGGTGAACTATTTTTTTTCACTTTAAGAAAAAGTAGTTGAAAGTAGTTCCTGCCTATAACAGAGGTGAATGTAATAAGCCGATAGTGTAAGAGAGTGGCAAGTTGTATCAACGCTTATTTGATGTAGACAAAATTCGACGCCTCCCGTAAAGTTCCTGCGGCTCCTTCAATCATAAATAATATCACCGAGTAATGTTTCTTGAAAATTTTCCACTGTGTATCGACGTCAGCCCCGAGAGTTATTTTGTCGAGGGCGTCAACGAGTCCCGGAAAACCCACCCCAGAATAGTTGTCCAGAGCGCTCTCAGCAAACAATATATGCCTGTAAAAACAAATAAAATATGCTGAAACGCAGAAGCTTTCTTTAACGGTCGTCTACAGCCGCCATTGCACTGTCATCATGACACCATGACACCATGGGACTTATA
The DNA here is from genome assembly GCA_038501625.1 of Corbicula japonica. Lineage (NCBI taxonomy): Eukaryota > Metazoa > Mollusca > Bivalvia > Venerida > Cyrenidae > Corbicula > Corbicula japonica. Next base: position 945,155 of record JAZAYU010000152.1, read on the forward strand.
GACAATGCGATAAGTGTCAGTTCTGATCAAATTGCGGACTTAGATTGAAAAACATATTAATTGTCTAAATGCTTTAGATTGAAAAGAATATTAATTGTCTAAATGCTTTAAGAATGCTCCTCTGTCTGAAAGGCGAAAGTGTAGTACCCGATCTGAATGTAAGGCTGCTAAGGCTGATCTTAGTTTACAAAGGTCTTATAGAGCATACGCCCCATTATGCCATGGTGCGTCACCTAGTCATGAAAGATATGGCATGTAGCACTATTCTTAATTTATACACTTGTGTTATATACTGATATTCTAATGTGCAAAAGACTTAAAGACACGGTGTCACTTATAATGTTCCAGTGTCCTTGATATTATTTTTGAAAATATGGTCCTTAAATTATTTTATTTTTGATAAAACTTATTTCTAGAAATACGGATACCTTTTCAATCTCCTTCCAGGGAGACCAGTCGGGTCGAGAAATGCCCGATCAAGCTGCATCAACTGATCGTTGATTTTCCGGACCACAAATGGGCTGAAAGAAATTCATAATGGCTATTCACTGCACTAGAAATCCGTCAAGCTTTAACAATTACATTATTTTCTCAATGCCGCTGTGACATTTCATAAAAACTGGCGGCTTTTGACTGAATATCTTTTAGATGACAAGGTAGTTCGTTCCACCAATTGGGACCCTATGACGGCCAAAGATATGTCGGCTAATTTTGTTCGCCGTCTAGGAATGATTATAAAGTTATTGTCACTTTGTGATCAAAGTCTGTACCATTGTCAAGTAGGTACAAATAATTCCCTCTCATATACTGAAGGTGTACCATTGTTGACTGATGACACGGTAGACTTTTACTATGACTACGTTACTTGAGATATGACCCTAGCTTTCACTGAAAGCCAGTGGAATTCTTTCAGAAATTGTTGAAATAAGCATTCCCCTTATAATGTAAATTGATATATTCGTTTCCAATAGTCATTTTTAAAACATAATTAAAGACTTAAACATAAGTACTGAACATGTCATGTGGTGTACGATAGCGCCCTTGTGTTTTACACATATGGTCAAGACTACATATGAAAACAGTTATCAATATGTGATGGCGAAAATGACATGATGATTTGCAATAACAACAATGTATACATGCATGTATAAATATATAACAACGTTGAAACTTGCATTATTTGTTCAGTGTGACTGCCGTAAAAAGCCCCCGAACATATAGTTAGTATTGTTATCAGTAAAATAATCCGTTACCGATGTCGTGCAATGATGATGACGTTTATCAGGGTTATCCGATCAAACTTTTTGGTGGGGTGGTCCCGGCTTGCTCAGTCGGTAGCGTGATTGGCATGGCTAGGCGCTGTCGCAATAAAGGTTCGCTCCCCAGTATCATTTGTTAATGAGAGTGCCTCTAGCTGGAAGCGAACCCGCACCGTCACGGCGACAGCGCCTAGCCCTGCAATTCCTGCGACGCAACCAACTTAGCTAGCCGGGACAACCCCCAAAAAGGTTGATCGGATAGCCCTGATATACGTAACAATCACTGCATGACATCGGTAACGGGTTAAGATAGACTTGTTTAAAGTTTGTTTTCTTTACTAAATACCAAATTGATATAAAAATAGTTCTTACTGATATACGTTTACTTACTCATGTTTGTTAACAGTCTTAATACGATTTTCAAAATTGTGAACCTCTTCGGTAAAATTCTTGATGGCGGATCGCAGCAGATCTGAAAAGTAGAGCAACTGTTGCTGCGGCGTAATTTTATGAACTTATTAGTGTGAGGCTGGTGCACACTTCAGCCTGGCTTAAACCCCCGGTGGCAAATTGTTTGCCACTGACCGTCCAAGGAGGTTACCCCCGGATTCTCACTTTCGTTAATTGTTTGCAGGGGTTAGGACGTGGCACGGCTTGCGAAGATAGTTAAACGAGGACAATGTTGCATTGGGATAAAAATTGCGGTTTTTGTACAAAATGGATTTATTTTGCAAGGTAAGTGCCTTCACACTATATTTAATTAAAAATCCACCTGTGCATTCTGCGACCAGATGCGTAAGGTACCCTCGACACTTTGTTTCAGGAACTCAGATTTTGTAACAAAAATTATTGAAGGTTTTATACCGTTCAGGTTATGTAAACACATCAAAAATTTGGTATTTTAGGCTGATCTTCGGACATTGAGTTTTCAGTATTCTTTGCCATTTGAATAGAATTTCATCATTTTTAATTAACAAAGGTTTGCTAACTACAATGAAAATTTTATACCCTTGTATAATGATAACAACATACGTTATATGTGAAATGTAAACTAGTAAAAACAACAAGTAATTTAAATTTACCTGTATTTATTCCTCCAGTTTTCAGCTGATCTGAGAACGTTGAGATGAATTGGTCACCCATGTCATCAAGTATAGCTGAATATTCAGAGATATTGAATGGAAGAATAAGAGAATCTGCCAGATCTCTTGTCATTTCCGCCCAAACCTGTCCCATCGCCTTAGAGTACTGAAATAGTAAACAATATAACTAGAAACCATGCCGATTCTCCATCCTTCGTCATCCAAATACATGAACATATATTACCCTTACTAACCTGGTACGCTTCGCGAACGGCACTACGCCGCGATCCCAGTATATGCAACGCTTTTAACCGGCATAACCGGTGTCAATGTAGGAGATTTTGTAGGGTAAGGTAAGGAAAATCGCAGTTTTTGGTTAGATATTTAAATAATACTCAAACCAATAGGCCTGTACGGCTGTCAAATCATGACTATTTATGATTCTAGTCTTCTCTGTGTCAAGAATACAGTAGTTTGCTCAATCATTCGTGAAAATGGACTGCTCTGTGCTGCAAAAGTTGTAAATTTCCTGTTAAAATGTATTTTTCTTGATCTAAACTAAAGTCTAGTGAATAATTATGACTGCATAAAAATTGTCTGTATTGGAGGACACTGCAGTGTAAAATTTGAGTGTGTTTTATCTATATTTTACTTGCTTCTTGCAAAAAATGAGAGGCCACGCACCGTACACCGGCACTTCATTTTTGCTACGCTGCGTATCACGGCATTTTATACGATGCCTTTAATAAATTATACTTTAGTTGTCGAAATATTAAAATGTTTCTTCACATCTTATATACCGTAGTTGTAGTTTGCTGTGTTGGTGTACATTGCAAAACAGAGTTTGATATACTTAAAAATTCTTCGATCAACAAGCAGGAGCAGATTCAAAGGGTGTTATTTTGAGTTGCTCAAACCCCCTTTTTGCGCATCACTATTTAGTTTTCATGGGGATTATGCCTAGAAAGTTGGTATTTTCACATAACTACCCTGTGACTGACCCAAAAGAACTTTCCTTTTGTGGAAATCTTTGATCCGACCCTGAACAAAGCTAGCAGAGTATTTCACGCAATACAGGAGTCCGCTACCGATGAAACCCCCAATCAATAATTCGTGAAAGATTTGTGATTATGCTTACTTAATAACAATATTTAAATTTTCATGGGGATTATGGCCAGAACGTTGGAATTATCACATAACTACCATAAGACTGACCCAATCGAACCCCTTTTTTTGAAAATCTTTCATCCAACCCTGAACAAGGCTATCAGAGTATTGCACGCAAAACAGGGGTGAAACCCCAATCAATAATTTGTGAAAGATAGTTAATGTTTATTCCAAATAACTGACTTGACCTTTGACCTGTGGTGAAAAATGAAATAATGTTTATAACGCTGTAATCACTTTACATCAAATATGTATACCAAGTGTCATCAATTTATCTTGTTTACTTTACTTTATGAGTTATTGAAATATAGAGACCATTGGTGAAAATAAAAGGCCGTGCATAATTTTCGTATAGCCATTTAAATGAATGATCTTGACTACTTCTAAAGTTATAAAAGTATTTTTTTCTTATTTATGTATACCTGACCTTAGACCTTTGATGAAAAACGATCATGCATATCATACACTTGGTACACAGATTATTATTAAAGTGATTACACCATAATGTACAATATTTCATTTTTCACCACGTCAATAAACATAATTAGCACAGTCACATTACGAAACAATACGTCAAACCTAGGCAAACCTAGGCAAAATTGCAACAGAAATGAAATTTTCAATACCCGTCACATTTAGTATAAACAAAAACATATCCAAAATTGGACAAAATCGTACCACGGATCCCTTAATTAGTACTTTAAAAATAAGACAAGTTGAACGAAAAATATAACATAAATCAATGTCTTTTTGTTAAATTCCTTTCAATACGATCTTTCAAAATCTAGTCTTTAAACAGACTTCTATAAATGATTTTTGTCAATAAACATTAAATTAATATATTCGGTCATTTTACATGTAATAGACAAAGTTTGAAAACGGTGCTTAATGTTAATTTTCCCCAGCCACACCCTACTTATTCTTAACAAGGGGTAGATTATTATGATTCAATTCAACTTGTATTGAAACAATCAACGTCAGATAAATCTATCTTTCACAAACTATTGATTGGTGATTTTCATCGGTAGCGGACTCGGGTATTGCGTAAAATACTCTGCTAGCTTTGTTCATGGTCGGGTCAAAGATTTCCACAAAAGAACGTTCGTTTGGGTCAGTCACAGGGTAGTTATGTGCTAATTCCAACTTTCTGACCATAATCACCATTAAAATTAAATATTGATGTGCCAAAAGGGGGTTTGAGCAAGCCCAAAGAACACCCTCCGGATCAGCTGCTGCTTGTTGATGGAAGAATTTTTAAGTATATCAAACTCTGTTTTGCAATGTACACCAACACAACAAAACTACAGCTCAATTAAATGTGAATTAACAGTAAAAGATTTTGACAACCAAAGTATAGTTTTATACCAGCATCGAATAAAATGCCGTGATACGCAGCGTAGTGAAAATGTAAAATGCCGGTGTACGGTGCGTGGCCTCTCATTTTTGGCAAGAAGCAAGTAAAATATGGATAAAACACACAAAAAATTTACACTGAGTTGTCCTCCAATACAGACAATTTTTATGCAGTCATAATTCTTCACTAAACTTTAGTTTAGCTCAAGAAAAATACATTTTAACAGGAAATGTACAACTTTTGCAGCACAGAGAGGTTCATTTTCACGAATGATTAAGCAAACTACTGTATTCTGGACACAGAGAAGACTAGAATCATAAATAGCCATGATTTGACAGCCACACAGGCCTATTGGTTTGAGAATTATTTTAATATCTAACCAAAAACGCTGCGATTTTCTTACCTTACCCCACAAAATCTCCTACATTGCAACCGGTTATGCCGGTTAAAAGCGTTGCATATGCCGTGATCGCGGCGTAGTGCCGTTCGCGAAGCGTACCAGGTTAGCCAGGGTGTATATATCGATTTGCCATGCTTTATTGGGGTTCTGAAAATATTAATCAGAGCTCATGCTATATCTTAAGTCGACAGTGAAACACTGAAACGTATGGTTCGATACACAGATGATCGTACTTTAGAACACATCTCACGATACACGATTGACGGACGCACGATACACAATAGACGGACGCACGATGCACAATTGACGGACGCTCGATACACGATAGACGGACGCACGATGAAAGATTGACGGACCCACGATACACGATAGACGGACGCCCGATACACGATAGACGGACGCACGATGCACGATAGACGGACGCATGATTCACGCATTGTGTGACCTTATACATTCACAGTATGGTATATACTGGTATTAAATTAAACTTTCGTCTGTGATATGCAGGATTTATATTCTAAGATTCCCTGTCAAAATTCTATTCTGTTTAGTTCCGCCCATTGTTCTCTCGTTTAGGGCAAACCCATTTCTTTATCTGGGGACCATACGTCGCTGAAAATGGAATGGTATTAATTTTAAAATACCTCATTGAAGGTTCCATGTTCACCGCCATATGCATACCATTGTTTGGGATGGATCAAAATTGTACTATACATTGGTGTAATTACTGGGTTGCGCTCAACCCGGGGCTAGGCGGCGTGGGCAGTAATATGCATTCCCATTAATGCCCATGAACAGGCTCAATCAAACCGAGCCTGCAGTATTTTTCGTGTTCGGTTGCTTTCAAAGTTCCCTTTTCATCTATTTAAATGTTATAATGAAACATTTGCAACTAGAAGACAGGCCCTACCTTGCGGTATCAATAATATGACAATAAAAACTCGCTTTAATACCACCTTTGGGCTGGGAAAAGTGAGATAGTCTTTATTTGAGGGGGGGGGGGGGGGTGGGGGTAGGGAATATTGTACAATGGGACAATGCAATAGTGCTCTTATGATCGAGGTGGTCTTAATTTTGCGGTGGTTTAAATGAGCGGTTGCACTTAAAGTTACATTTAAACTCCTTAAAAAGTCCACCCTTAAATGAAGCCAACCTCGATAAAAAGGCCCCCATTTCAATGTCCCTTGTACACCATGTAACAGGTTTTTACTATTTTCTTTAAATATTCACCCCCTCATTATCATGGCTACTTATGCCCTGTCCAAGGTCCCACAGGTGGTCTTAGAAGCGGGGGGATCACTATGTCATATCATGAATCCAATTTTTCATATTAACAAGATGATAAGGCATTAAAAATATTGTCTTATTTCTTCTTAAACGGCAATGTCTTACATGGAATCCCCTGACTTGAATCTGATCTACCAACAGGAAGGTATCATACACAGAATGATACATCGGATATGCTTAAGGATGCTCGCGCATTTCAGTGCGCATGTGATACTTAATGTAAAGTTTTTATTGATTTTACTGATGGTAACTTACATGGAACCCCTTGTCCTGAATCTGATCCACCAACAGGAATGTGTCATACACGGAATGATACATCGGGTATGATAGTACATCCATCTCAGGCTGAAAAGAGAATAGTTTCAACAGCTGTAGACAGGCTATGCTTAAGGATGTTCGCGCGGTTTGTTTGATTGTTTGATTTTTGTTTTAGATTCCCTTAAGATCATATGCATTATTTAACGTAATGTTAAACTGTAAGACAACAATTTAAATCTTTATATAATTTAGCAAGTCGTTTTAAAACGGTTGTGAGTTAAAGACCAAGTAAATAGAAAATCCAAAAACAGAACTTGTCACATTATTAAAATTTGAATAGTTCGTTCTCGGATTTTTGTTATAGTAAATCAAATTTTAACTAAGTTAATCTCAAAGATAAAAGAAAGGAGTAGATCTATTTGTCATATTTGCCATATCTATCTGAAGTAACTTTGTGTAGTACTTGATGAACATATTCGTTTTCTGTTGAAATAAATAATCATGAAAATTTTAAAATCACATATTGCAGTGATATTTAAAAAAAATACTTAATTAAACTGGAATATAAGGAAGGATACGCCATAACAGATGATCGAGTCTTAAAAAATGATGTTATTTATTGTAGTCTGTCTCGAAATAGAGCAAAAACTTAACATGTAAACAACAAACTTCTGGAGACATTGTTATTATGTTGGCTAATTATATTGTAAGTATACTTACATCATATGTATACCACATATCAACAAACGGTATTCCTAACTTGTCTTTGAAAGGGGCATAATCACTGGCCGATCCAGGTATACTGATCCTGAAGATACAAAGCGTCGAATACACTTACAAATAACAAAAATAAAACTACCATTGCCGACAACTATAGTTCCCCACATAAAATCACAGTTTACCCAGCCGAGTACTAGGGTTTCACCATTATGTATGGTTATCGACCGGTTACGGTACCATAGTTATTGTCAATAACTATGGTTTTCGAACTGATATCAATAGTTATTGGTCGAAAACTTTAGTTGTCCAATTAATTGTGCAAATCGCTAGTCATAATAAAACTGTTTGAAAAAAACCCAAGTTATTTTTTTTTCCGTACCTTGAAAACCCCCCAACTTATTTGCTGTTTTGAACAAACGATTTCATTTCGATAGTTTTTACTGTGGAGGTCCAATTTAGGTTGTTGTTACTGCGGACATCCACATTTAGGTAGTTCTTACTGTGGACGTCTAAATTTAGACTGATCTTATTGTGGACGTCCAAATTTAGGTAGTGCTGATAGCGGACGTCTAAATTTAGGTTGTTCTTACTGTGGACACCTAAATTTAGGTTGTTCTTACAGTGGACATCTAAATTTAGGTTGTTCTTACTGTGGACGTCTAAATTTAGCTAGAGCTGATGGCGGACGTCCAAATTTTGGCAGTTCTTATTGTGGGCGTCCATATTTAGGTAGTTCTTACTGTGAACGTCCACATTTAGGTATGTAGGGCAGGGCTTTTCATCAGAAAATTGGGAAGAGGCCCTGGCCTTTACAATTGGAAAATTTATGCGCATTAATTGTTTATTTTGGGAAAAAATAATTGAAAGATGGGTTCTAGTTTATAAAATTGATAAGTAATGGGTAGTTTTAACTTAAAACTAGTTTTTTAAGCTTTTTATTCTTCAGACTTCAATTTTCAAACACCCCTCAGAGGAGTTTTAACCATTTTTTGACATCTTACTAAACATTTTGGGAAGAGTTTTTGCCACAATTGGGAAAAAATACTATATTTTTGGATTGGGAAGAGGCCTTTTATAGACCTCTGTTATATAAGCATGAAAAGCCCTGTAGGGGGTGCTTACTGTGGGCGTCCAAATTTAGGGTCCGGATACGTCTTCATCCAGGTGTCATAAACGCTTGTTCTTCCTGCAGCAACTTCCGTCTGATTCGGATTCGGGACTTTCTTCGTCGCGGAGATCAACGATTGGTATATCAATGGTGTGCCATCAGCATAAAAGGTGAAATTACCTAAAACAATATACAACATGACCAAAAACTAATAAGTTTCAAACCACCTTATCGGCGAACATTCCCTTTAAGTTATTGCTCTATTTATTACGACGATAATTAATTCCTGTCGTATTCATGGTAACACCGCTATTCTAATTTGTGTTTTCTTTGCAGCAGTGTAACTGAGCCTGTTTGTTGGATGGAAACGTATTTAGCTGCCCACGCCTCCTAACCCGGAAGCATTCCGTTATTTCAATTTTAACAAATAAACAACTTACCGTCAAAAGCATAGTCAACATTCACGTAGGCAACTCCTCTTGCACCTAGGCTTTTTGTGTACTCCTGAAAAATACAATTCGTAATATAAGAAATTCAAAACTTTCCTTGATGTGTTTGCGTGAGAAATTAATACTAATTTTAAAGTTATTTCATTAATAGTTTATGTCATTGAATGATTCGCAATAACCTTTTTGGGGGATTTTCCCGACTAGCTTAAAGGGTAGTGTTCGGCTGTGGTCATATGGGTTCGATTCATAGCGTAGTCTTCGCTCCCAGCTAGAGGCACTATCATTTGAAATTCACAGTAGCGCTATTTGTGCAGTGTGGCGGCCGTAAAAAGTCTTACCGTACATATAGTCAGTACTGTTATCAGTAAAATAACCCGTTACCGATGTCATGCAGTGATTGTTACGTATATCAGGGCTATCCGATCAACCTTTTTTTGGGGGGTGGGGGGTGGGGGGGGGGGGGGGGGGTTGTCCCGGTTAGCTCGGTTGGTTGCGTCGCGGGAATTGCAGGGCTAGGCGCTGTCGCCGTGACGGTGCGGGTTCGCTCCCAGCTAGAGGCACTATCATTGACAATTAAAATTGAGCAGTTTTCTGCACGCATGCTTAAACTGTTTTTTGTCATACATTTGCAGCAAATGTGACACTCAACGTTATAAAAATACTAAAGGGTCATATTCGATTTTAACGTATTACCTCTATCCAATATCTATACAATATTGCAGGTTAGAATTTTTAATTCAGTTTAGACAGTTCGTCTGAATAGCAATACTGAGAAAATAATCGAATAACAGTCACTAGTGACCGCTGTACCGAAAACATTTTGTTTGTGGAGCGAATGTTTAACGGGCGTGTGTCTTGCAATGCCGCTTCTCTCAGAATTCTCATCAAAATTTTATGGAAAGTTATTTTGTAGATTCACGAACAGTTAGAAGTGCAAGAACACCTAACGAATACAAGAGATACGGATGTACAATAAACATACCTCTACCCATTCGGTTGAACCAATAAGAGCATATTCTTCAGCGCCCCAGCCACAAAACACAATCGACCTACGTGGTCGCCATTTACCTGGTAATAAAAGATAGGTAATGGCATAGGGGTGAAGCACAGCTTTTCTCTCACTGCTCAAAAGACAGGACGAACAGACGGACAGACATACAGACAGACAGACAGTACGGTTTCAATAAACATGAATTCAATAATATCCGTTCCATCTAAGCTGGATCTTCATCGGTCGCTTCTTGGTTCAGTAATAACTTAATAATTATGAAAGCGAACATTGTAGATTATGATCAGACGGCACAGATGTGCCGGCTGATCCGGATCCATACTGTTCGCCCATGTGACAAAGGCCTATCTATGGAGTAGAGGGTTAATAGTGACGCATCCTTAAAAACAATAACTTAAAAGATCAAATTCTAGTATATTTGACTGGATAATTTAATTTTCAATTTAATTATCTTCATATTGTATATTTCTTGTTGATTTCCCATTATTTCTTAATGGTTTTACCTGATTTGATCAGAATTGTTTTAACCTACATGTATCTTGACAAAAACTCGGTTTGCCAGATTTGACCAAAACTTATTATACCTGATTTGACTAAAATGTTATACCAGATTTGACCAAAACTGTTTCTACCTGATTTGACCAAAACTATTTTAACTGATTTGAATAAAACTGTTTTCCTGATTTGACCAAAACTGGTTTTAACAGATTTGACCAAAACTGGTTTAAACTTATTTGACCAAAACTGGTTTTACCTGATTTGACAATACATGTAACTGGTTTTAACTGATTTGACCAAAACTGGTTTTACCTGATTTGACCAAAACTGGTTTTACCTGATTTGACAATAACTGGTTTTACCTGATTTGACCAAACTGGTTTTAACTGTTTTGACCAAAACTGGTTTTACGTCATTTAACAATAACTGGTTTTACCTGATTTAACCAAAACTGGTTTTACCCGATTTGACCAAAACTATTACCTGATTTGACTAACTCTCCCATGACACGTGCCATTTCCATCATCAAAGCGGTACCACTTGTGGGGTCAATAGCTCCGAATACCCACGCATCAATGTGATTTCCTACTATCACATAACGATCTTAAACAGAACAGAAACACGATATCAGTAGTTTAAAAGCCAAAACAAATGTTGAGTTTGTATCTTGGCCTGAAGAACTTCTCAAAACAGGGTCAGATGCAGAAAAGGGGTATCTTATGGGCCGCTTTAAAGGTGATTACATGATAATTTCCAACTTTCTGGTAAAAATCCCTATGAAAATTAAACAGTGCTTCTCAGAATATGGGTTCGAGCAACAACATTTAAATCCTGTATTTGAAATTTTTTTTGAAATAATATTGAATTCCAATATTTTATTAAAGTTGTTTTCCTAAAAATATCATCAGGCCTAAAAAAAATAGGTTTGTTTCTGGTTACATCCTTGAAAAAACAATGGGTCGGTAGGTCGGCTTTCTTTTTTTTTTTTGAAGGGGAAGGAACCAAAGTCCAAGTATATACCATCTTGTGTGTTAGTAAGTTTATCAAAGATTAAAATTGTTCAATTTGTACAGTAGACTCCGGGAAATCGAAATACATAAATTGTCAGCTAAAAATATTCTATTGCCCGGAGTGTTCGATTCGCCGGTAATCGTATACATCATTAAATCTGCATATATTTGTTGACAAGGGAGGTCAGGTAGATCGTGTTCTGGACAATACTCGTGATAAATATGCATCATTTATATGTTTATTAATTGATTAACAGACCCTTCTGTCATGTAATGCTACAAAATCAAAGTTTCAAATTATATTATGTCACCGCGAAATTTACAACGTGAATGTAAAATAAGTATTAAAACAAAGACCTATATATTACCTATATAGGTCTTTGATTAAAACACTAACCAATGCGAACATATTCCATATTAAATTACATCCCAATTTTATCTCAAGTATCATATTTCAGTATTATTGCATCATCAACCAATTTAACTCAGCTAAAAATGACAAATGTCACGTACACACTTCTTGTAGATCAAACGATTTCAAAGCAGAGCCGATAAAACAACACAGTCTTGATATGAGCCGACAACTTCCTTTGAAGTTGCATTTCATTGACGGTTGGTATCAATGTTTACCTCCATACTGACTGTCAATCAAATTCAGTCTCCGTATGAAATTAACAGGGAAGGCGGATCAAAGAAATGTACATTAATCTACGAGTATTTTTAAAACATTTTTGAGAAAATTTCTTTTTGTTTGTTTTTGAATTGTGCGGATTATGTGATAATTTAAAAGAGACAATCGAATTTGAACGTGGATTATTGTAAGTACATGTACCAATAACGTCTCGATAACGGATAGGCCTAGGTTCCTGTGTATTTGTAACAGATTTTTAACGCCCGATTGAATATGCTGTTTGAAAGAGGTGACAGGTTACAGTTTATTTGCCCGGAAATGTATCTATCTTTTTTAGAGGTATCTTTTAAGGTATTGAAGTGTAGAAAAGGGAAAGCTCACTGCATTTTATACTTTAATTCCATTGAAACTAATAAACCAGTGTTTCAACTTAAAGTTGAATTGTTTTGCTTAACATGTAATATAAATAATTATTCTTTTAATTACAATTAGATGTGTAATGCCGTAATGTGGTTTAATGCGTGGATATTGTTGATTTGTTCATGGCTATTTTTTGTTAAAAAAATATGTTGGATATACTTACCTTAATACCTACCACTTTTTGCAACCACTGTGCCTCACTTTCAACTCGTATTAAGTCATTTTTAGCTGTATTCGTGATATTGTTGCAATTAACACATAATCAAATAAATACATATCCCGTCAAAGATGGTAAAAGTTCTATCACTACCACCAAAGCAGGGTTAATAATTTGATCAGTGCTTTTTCTTTCACTCGTTTTACGATACAGATATCAGTACATAATTGTTCACTCATAAAGCCATTATTAAACGATTCTGCATTTACACCGTATCACGTATGCACTTCGAACAGAAATCTTAATCTATTTGCTTCCTTAATTCTACAATGAAGTCGTCGGTGGATCAAATAGAATATTTTTACTGGCTCTCCGAACGTTGACATCCATGATTGTTTACCTCGGCGAATTCAATCATGGAATTAGCAACGTTGACCCGAAAGCACACGCAACGGGGTTTACATATGTTACATGGACAAAAATCATGCCGGAGAAGAAAGTGAAAGTAAATTTTCCAAAAATGAAACGGTGCTGGCTGTTATTTTGCACCGGACATTGTGTCCGAAAATAACAGAATTTTTCGTCGGTCAAAATCCCGGTCGGCTTTTCATACAATTTTTTTGGGAGGGCTGAAAAAAAGTTACGGTCGGCGCTATTTAGAGACGGTCGGTCGGGTAACCAGAAACAAACCTATTTTTTTTTTAGGCCTCATATACATAATAATACCTCTTGCCCAATTTTTCGTTTGTTGAATATTGGATAAAAATATAAATCAATGTGCAGTAGAACTGATTATAATTAAGTTGACAGTCACGTGATAATCTGTTTATATAATCAATTATGATAATAAAGCCTATATGGATGAGCTGAATATTTTTCCACCAAGTAATTCTCGTCAAAGAAACATTACAATATCTAACATGTAAACAGTTTGCTTATGAACGATATTTTAATACTTGTTAAGTGTCACGTGACTGTCTAGTAATCGTGAACGTACTATACCTGGTTCAATGCTTCCTCTTATGACACCTATAACGTTGTGTGTGGTTGCATTTGTATTTCTTGTGGACACCTTGACGTGAGCTTTCCTACAAAAAAAGCAATAAAACCTCTTCGTTAAGACCACCTCATGGACTGGACAAAAGAGGTCTTAAGAGTGTGATAGTCTTAATTCTGGCTAAGATATTCGTGCGAACTCTCTTAAAAATGGATATTGAAATAGTGGTCTAATTATCGGGATGGACTTCATTTTGGGTGGTCATAATTTTGTGATGATCATTATGAAGGGAATACTATGTATTTGGAAGTCGAGATTGAACCTTAGGAAACACACTCATATTTGAAAGGAAACAAAGCATTTTAATATTTAAATAGCATAGAATGTCATGTTAATGCTAATTATTAAGTTAGGGGTTTTGGGCATGTCTCATTGGGATTCCATTATGTAAAATCCAATCTGTATTTACATAAGAAATGTTAACAGTACAAAAATAGCTAGGTCTAAAATTCACTAAAATGCAATTTACACTCAATCTAATCACTCCCGTTGCCAATGTCATGCAATGATGGTTACGTATACCAGGGCTATTCGATCAACCTTTTGTGGGGGGTGTTTTCTCCGGCTAGCTCAGTTGGTAGCGTAGCCGGAATTGCACGGCTAGGCGTTGTCGCCGTGACGATGCGGGTTCGCTCCCAGCTAGAGGCACTATCATTTGAAATTCACATAAGCGCTATTTGTGCAGTGTGGCGGTCGTAAAAAGTCTCCCCGTACATATAGTCAGTACTGTTATCAGTAAAATAACCCGTTACCGATGTCATGCAATGATGGTTACGTATATGAGGGCTATCCGATCAACATTTTGGGGGGTTTTCCCAGCTAGCTCAGTTGGTTGCGTCGCCGGAATTGCAGGGCTAGGCGCTATCGCCGTGACGGTGCGGGTTCGCATCCAGAGGCACTATCACAAAACCCAAGCAATACAACGCATCAATTTGAATGCCCACATGAGTAATATGATGAAATCTGATGACAACATTACAGTGCGCGAGGTCCTTCTTTCTAACAAATGTATACTATATGAGCTATTTGTAAAATTGAGTTTGACCTTCAATTTCCGGATCGCGTAAATAGATGACAAAAGAACAAAAAAAACTCGTTAATTTCTTTCATCATAATTAAGATCTTAAAAAGGACTGCATATAAAGTGTACCGTAAAACTGGTGGAGTTTCATTACTTGCATTTTAAACCTGCACAAGTTGTATTGAAGCAACTCCACATGCAGTCGATACCAACCATGTAATCTTACCATCCAGTTTTATTGAACGAATCTCCAAATCTGTAAATTACATTCATGCCACCTCGCCAGTCCTCCGGAACTTCCTCGCCACCCAAATTTCTGAAAAGATCACAATCAAGACTGCAGCAGGGAAAACATTACAAGTATAACTTAAGCATCAGTCACAATAAACGGCGTAAACTTAAGACAGCTCTAGCATAACATAGGACGCATCGTTATCCTAAACCAAGTCATCTGTGATTGGGGCGCCTCAAGAGAAAACGAAAACTGAGTCAGACGATATGCCTTTAAATGACGTCATAAAGTTGAGCAGACGACCTGACATATTAGCCTATTTAATAGTATGCATTTCGCGGTAAAATAATATTCGTTAGTCAAAATGAGTAATAAAATCTCCTTAAGGTTTTGAAAGCATAATACATGTTGATAATTATAATTGTAAGATCTTTCCGTATACAGTGATAACTAAAAATGTGTGTAAAAATATCACCGCATACACCTTTACCCGCAATGTGCTCCTTATTTCAATGGTACCAGAAGGTGTTCAGCAGGGTTTCTAAAAGCCCTTTTTCGGACGGCAATATTTATTGTGATGGGTTTTTGTTAAGAAAATAGGAAATTATCGTGTAACTACCATAAGACTGCCCAAAACACCAAAACAAAACCCTTTCTTAAATATTGCATCCGGCCATGCAATTTATACCATATTACTTATAATTAGTGTATTAATAATTATTTTAATTCCCCTGAATACTTACTCCATCAGATGTACAGCAATGCCGTAGCTGATTGGGTGGCACGGAATCTTTGGAAGACGGTATTCTGGAGAAGTCTCTCTGTATGCAGTTTCTATCAATATTAAAACACGTTTAAAATGGATATGACCTGGGTTATAAAAAAAGATTGGAAACCATTCTCAAATCTCAAGCAACTGATTAACTGAAATGGCGACTTTGTTAACTTAAAGCGAAGTCAAATTTCTTTGCGGCAAAAGCTCCAAAAATGGCGTATACGGTGCACACGTAAAACTCATTAAATCAGAAACTGCCGTTATCATCTTTAATAAAACTTGGAATATTTTATTATTATGTCATCGTGTTATGCTGTTATTGGAGTAATATTTTAAACTTTTCAAAATACTTGTTTCATTCTGCATTAACAATATCCTGGTTGAAATAATTTCCGACACAAATTGAAAGCCGCATCGGTAAAAGAAATGTCCTTTACTTTTAACCAGCATCAAATATAGTAGTTCGCTAAGAGAATAAACATTCATGATTTTAAAGCCTTGCGGGGATGTTTTAAGACGGCGGTGGGATGTGGGAGGGGATTTATATTAATTTTAATCAGATGCGAGGAAATGTGTGATAATATTCTTCTTGAAACCTCTGCAAGAGCAATTTTGAAAAGGACATTCCTGCTGAAAAAGGTTGCGAGGGGACTATGAAGATGGAAACATAATTTTTTGAAGACATAATTATCACGATTGGATCAGTAATTTTTCCAAATAACCGTCTAATTATGGTAATATCTCCATTGCATGGCTAGGCGCTGTCGCCATACTGGTTCGCTCCCCAGCTGGGGCAATATCATTTGAAATCACGAAAGTTCTTTTTGTGCAGTGCGGCGGTCGTAAAAAGTCTCCCCGTACATATAGTCAGTATTGTACTGTTATCAGTAAATAAGTGGTTTCCGGTGTCAAGCAGTGATGATACGTTTATCATGGTTATCTAATTCACCTTTTTATAGGGGAATTTCTGTGTTAGCTCAATCGGCAATCTGATTAAAATCGACTCCTGAAAACCGCTACGCTATCAGGATCTGACGACGAGTGACTAAAACGTGCTTTTATCACTAACCCTTTTAACCAATCAGATTGTCGCCTACAAAATCGCGAAAGTGAAAGTAAACATAGTATTTTAAACCATGATAAGTGTTGACAGCCGGCGTAAGACATATTTTACTGAAGATATATGTGTTTATGTAGTATTGCATTCATTTATAATGTAATGACATCTTCAGATCATTTTGCGAGCGTAATAAATCATGCTTCCTGTGTTGACAATTTCTAAAAATAGTAATCGGGGAAAACCGCTACAGCTTATGTACGGTGTCTGCGGGCCGTCATCAGATCAAACATTTTGTTAGATCTGACTTTAGTTAGATTGCTCAATCGGAAGCGTAATTGGAATTGCATGACTAGCTGCTGTCGCCGTACGGTTTGCTCCCAATAGGGGCAAAAACATCAAAAACTATTTTATTTAATTGACGATCAGCTTTGAAATTTACAAAAAATAGTCTTGATAGTGAAATCATGTGCTGCAAAAGGGACTATTTCTCCTTAAGCTAGCTTAGTACTTGTCAATACAAAGTTCCAACAATACCTTAAGTTACTTCACTTAACTTCGTCTATCTTCCATTTGTTGAGCAATATAATATAACGCACTAATGGGGAATTGTCACTTTTTTATGACTGAAAGCAATGAGACAAAAGTTGATAAGTTTTTAAGTGTGGTGTTGCTAATCAATGTAACAAGTGCTTTCTGTGCACTGTGGTATTCGTGTTACTGATTTTTATCTTTGCTTTATTTTAATCTTTTTCTGCTATTCCAAACATATGTAATGTTGCTTTAGAAATTGGCAGCTGCCAGGTGATAAGGGAGGTAACTATTGCTAATATGGAAACTATGTAAGCTGATACCTATAGACGGGTAATCAGGAGTAAGGGGGTCACCATCACCAAGAATCAAGGTTCCCCTTTCTGTTCCGGTCGGTGGCAGGTACCAGTCCTTTGGATACACCTGGTTTAAGTCTCCGTTAGTGGACTTGTCCGGATCCGTAAACAATACAACCGCCTTTGCTCCGTAACGTTCAGCAAAATTCACCTAAATAACATTAACAATTGTTTGGGTATAAGTTTACAAGTGGTTAACGGCAAAATCACATCATAAAAATCAGTGACTGCCAGGAAACAATACAACCGCCTTTGCTCCGTAACGTTCAGCAAAATTCACCTAAATAACACCAACAATTGCTTCGGTATTATTTAAGTCGTTAACGGCAAAATCACATCATAAAAATCAGTGACCGCCAGTAAACAATACAACCGCCTTCGCTCCGTAACGTTCAGACAAAATTCACCTAAATCAATGTTGATTCATTGAAGTTATACATGGTTATCTTATAATACTTTTTGATGTAACCTCCAACGATGAATAAAGTTGTTTTTTTATTTGGGGAGCGCGAAGGGAAACGTTGACTTCGTTTATGTGTTTTGACCACAAGTTGTTACTGTCGTTGGACAGTACCGGTACTTACAATTATCTATATAATATTTTCTTATAAAATGAATTGTTTTTACACATTTTGACAACATTATGTTTTTTTACCGAGTATTGCATAAGTAATGTCGTCTGCTTACATGTATTAAAATTCAGCAAATGCAGATCAGTTGCAATGTTTCGGATAAGACCGTTCCGGACAAAGCTGAGAAAAGTTCAATACATTCGAAGCCTGACCTTATCACCACGATAAATTTGCCCATATCTGGCGAACGCTATTTTCCCGGTCATATTGATACTCTTGTTGTGGATCAGAAACTCAAAGTCCTCGGCTCTTCCATAGTTCACATAGACCAGCGTCCCCTGAAAGATAGAAGGAAGCTTTACCGGTAATTAATAAACCAGAAACTGTTATTAGTCCACATACACCATCATCCGGTAAGAAAGAATTAAAATTGATTAAAACGTTAAAGATAGATCTATATTGATTAGGGACAGTTTGCATGACAAGTCGAACCAGCCATGACAACTAAAACGATTATGCCTATCGTGCAAACAATGCACTTGAAGTTCGCAAACACCGAGGAGGAGGAAAAGGGAAAAGAGAGGGGGCAAAATTTACTTTCGCAAAGCATAATTCCATTGACTTTTCAGATAAAACTTATTTCCTATTTTCTTTCAATATCTTGATCATTCTACCAATTTTAAATAAAAAAGATTGTTTACTGATAACATTAAACGGGGCACGTCACGGGAAAAGGTACCTTCGGTCGTTTTTAGTGATATTTTAGATTTTACTACATTTTGAAAGAACTTAAAAATATAAACCAATTTCTTATTACTAAAATGTGATTTTATTACCCATTTTGACAATAAAATTGTATTTATACCGCGAAATTCATAGTAAGTTATGTCGTCTGCTTAAATTTATGACGTCATTTCGAAGATTGACGTCAACTGTCCGAAGGTACCTTTTCCCGTGACACGCCTCATTAACGATTATTAACTAATAACAGTACTGATAGTATGTACGGGGAGACTTTCTACGGCCGCAAAGAAAGCATCAAGGCATTGTTTACTCACGTAGATATCTCCCGGCGCCGAGTAGGCATTAAACGGCGGAACAATATTTGTCTTATTCTCTTCCGGTGTAAGCACTTTCTCTTTATATTCGGATTTGTACTGAGTGACATTGTTTCCATCAAGCAGCTCGACGTAACTGGGATCATTTGGATCCGGATATGACAGCATGACCTCGTACGGTGTCAGTACGGCGTGGTCCAGGCCGACATTCTCAAAGTGTTCTTTCACTTTTCTTGCGATGTAGTACTCGCCTTCAGTTCCCGCTAGGTGCTGCCTGTCAGTCAGCATCCTATTTAAGAATCAGAGCTTTGAAAGTACTGAGGGTCGGCATACCTGCTGTCTTGACATTTGAAAATAAGAACTACTTTTCGGTGGTTCTTAGGCCAGCAGTTTAAATTTGTTACTATTTTTAGACAAGTCAAAAGTTAAAACTGATATCTCTGGGTCTACCGACACAAAAAGTGCTTGATGCAAACATTAATTAACAGCTTATTAACAAATGAAACACGCATTTAAGATAAGTCTTAATCATGTTATCGAACATCCCAACTCAGGCGATAAAAGAAGATGGACGTGTTTGTATGTACATGTATGATCAATTTCTAAATAATAAACATATACACATAAAGGAAGTATAAAACCTGATTTGAAAGAACAAAAAGCATAGTTTGCCTTCGAAAACAAGAATGTGTCCTCATGACACTGACGCCCCCACTGCTGCAGATTTGTAACAAAAAATTGTGTATCAGGTATGAACAACATGTGGTAATTATGACCATTGAATGAGGATTAAGGTCCGCAAAGTTTTATTAAATAAACAAAGGGCCATAACTAGTGAAAATGGTTGCAAGAGAAATTTATATACAACCATTTACACATCATGAATAATCATCTGTACAAATTAAAAGGAATCAGCCAAACAGTCAAATAGAAAATGAGAGTTTGATTCCACAAAGTGTTATTACTGAAATAAACAAAGGGAGAAACTCGGGTAAAAATGGTGGTAGGAAAAACTTTTCTTCAGGATCATCTACACATCCTGCTTGATCATCATGTTTTAAACAAATCAGCCTCAAAATCAATTAGGAGTTGATGCCACAAGATTTGGAGGACGTAGGTACTGACGGGACGGACGGATGTACGGACGAGTGCACCTTTATATGCCTCCCACAATTAAAATGTCTAAAATATGATCGAAGATACCTTTTCCGTAGCGTGTCCCGTTGTAGATAAATTTCTTGCTCTCAGCAACCCCTTTCCCATTCGGAAAAGAAATTTTAAAATAAAACAACAATACAGAAATTTTAAAATAAAACATCAATACAACAATACCTTAAATTGTCTCGAATATGAGCAGCACTAATTCTGTCCATTAATATATCGGACACCGCAGGGTCGCCATCTTTCACCAAATATTCTGACACTCCAGGAAGACAGACGCCATCTTTCCGTTCTTCCGGTTTACTGTCGGGACAGGTTGCAAATCGTCCTACGAGAATGCCAGCAACAAACCCTAAGACTGCAGCAACCAAGACGACTATGATGATGAAACAACGGGTGCTGGTTTTCCTCTGTTTGAACATAGGATCTTTAGTGTCCATGTCAGCTAATCTGAAACCATCAAATTAGAGGGCCACCAAATTGAATGCAGTATTCTTAAAGACATCGGTAATTTTGGTTGACGGTCAGTTAAACGTGCTGCATTAGGCACGAGGAAAGCAAGACACATGACTGTAAACACTCATAAAGAAAAATAGTAAGACCTAAAAATTCTATTTGGAATTTATCACAAAAAGGAAGCAACACAAAACAACAATTTAAATGCCAGCATGAGTGAAATGATACTGACAACATAATCTAAGGTCCTCGAAAAGAACTTTCAGTTATGAAGAGAGAAATCAACATTTTTATTTTTTGGTCATCCATTTTCGCGACCAGGAAATTGAAGATCAAACACACTCTTACAAAAAACTCACATTTAATACATTAAATAGACCAAAGGACCTTAGATATTCTTGACAGAAACACATTACTCATGAAGACATTTTGATTGGTGTTTAGTTTTGCTTCGTATAGTGATAATTGTAAATAGAATTTTAAGTCTAACTATTTTTCTTCACTGACCTAACTTTTCATAGCGTATGTCAATAAAACATATATATTAATAATAGGGATGGGAACGAGTAGCAAAATTGCTACTCGGGTACTCGGATCTTGTTCCGATCGAGTACTCGGGTACTCGGAACCCTTCTCTCAGTTTCTATAAGTTTTAACGATCGTACCGGGTATTGCTAATGTATGATCATGCCAGACTGCCTGTCATTATCGATCACTCAAGAAGATAAACAACACATTTACAAGAAACAAACATAGACTACTGTTATATGAACATAATATTATTTAACGCATTTCGATCATCAACTTTTGAAAACATTTAACTAAGTAATCATTAATAAGATTGTGTCACAAACTAGAAAATCACCGTAAAATGTACACATCGTGAAAAAAGTGTATGTTTTCCAATCAGATTTTATTTCAGTTTTGCAAACTTCCAATCAACAATCGCATTTGAATATTTTTTCAATAAACAATATCAAATAAAGGCCGAAAAGAGACGCGTCGTGCTTAAAATTTTCGGGTGCTATTTTTCATAATTGCAAAATTTAATTGTCTGAGTTATAGCAGCAGACGATAACGTCAATAAGGCGCCAATTATCGGATAGTTGCCCCCTTACCTGTCACCTTGTTTATTGGAGGTGTAAAATGTAAGGTGTGTAAAATCAACTGTCAGTCGTCGATTTGTAAGATTCCATAAAGACAACTGTTATCAAAATTTGTTGACTTTTTTACATTCTGTAATCGAGTACTCGAATACTTAATGAATTACTCGGTTACTCGAACGTTAATCGAGTATCCGAGTACTCGAATACTCGTTTCCATCCCTAATTAATAACATTGGTTTGTGCACAGTTTTATTGAGCTGCATTTTGCCGTTACAGAGATTTTGATATTTTTCTTTTTTTCTCTATGACAAAGCAATGGCGAACGTAGCAATACCTTAAAATACAATGGAAATTAGCGTTATGGTTTGTTGATAATATATACTACAGTAACTCAAAGTTTTCAAAACACCAAATTTGAGGATTTTTTTGTATAAATAAACACTCGCTTCAGGTAGGTTTTGCTTATTTCTCAGTAACTTCCGGACAGATCTTGATACGATACAAAGGAACGCAATCCTGTTAAAAAGCATTTTCATCGACATTTAACCTTCATTGCCAGTCGGCTGCCGTTTTCTTTTATATTCAAAGACAATTCAAATACAATTTGTCTTTGAATGTTTGAAAAATATGGCAGCAGATTGATAATGAAGGTCTTAAAGCGTCTTCTATTGCTACACAGTTGTCAAGTTTGTTGTGTGTGAATTTTGGGTCATTTTGTTATTTAATATAAGATTTCTACGGATCCCGTGCACAAAATTGCCTGTGATATTATTCGTAAAAAAGTTCGTTTTATTTTCATCCGTAAAGTTTTGTGAATTTATGTAAATAGAATTATAAGGAATTTTTAGGTCTAGCTATGCAAAATAAAGATACATTAGTAACATTCATTTGTGCAAAGTTTCAATGAACGGCATTTTGCAATTATTGAGATTTTGATAATTTTGTTTTTAACGATGAACGTGAATGGGAGGAGTGTGGTAAGCCCTTAACCAACAATTATGTTTGATACCTTGTTCAAGCTACTCTGAAAAAAAACAACGTTCCTTTGCTTCAGGGCCAAAGATTATTATCCTAGGATCAGTGACCAGGCTCAAATGTCATACTTGATTGGAAACTCATTATCATCATGATATTGCTTATTATTACACCTCACGTGATTAGTTTACTATATAGCGTAATGTGACGTCACAGGGAGATAATCGCTACTGTCACATATGCGACAGCATCATGTCACCCTCGCGTGGATCTAAAAATAAATATCTTGGAAATCCGAATGTTTTTCTCTTCTTTAAACATTGAACTCAAAATGTAATGTTAAGCAATTAATTTGGTCATAGTCAAGATCTCTAAAAAAACAAATGTTCGGTGTAATAAAATAAATATCACATCCCATTGGGGGAAACAGTACGAAATGTTAACCCTTGAGAAGGTAATGTCAACCTCGGCTAACGCCTCGGTTGACATTACTTCTCTCGGGTTAACATTTCGCACTGTTTCCCCCAATGGGATGTGATATTTATATATTAACAACGTGTATGAATATGTATGAATTGTATGTAGGAAATTGTTATAGAAGGCCTTGTCTAAACTAAGGTATCTGTGCATGTTATCTTCTTTGAATAAAGAATTTATTATTATTATTATTATTATTATTATTGTTATTATTATTATTATTATTATTATTATTATTATTATTATTATTATTTATTATTATTAATATTTATAATAATAATAATAATAATATTATTATTATTATTATTATTATTATTATTATTATTATTATTGACGTTTCGTACATGTAACCTGATGGCAGACACTTAACTTATACTTAACGGTTGAACACTGGTGAGTAAATGGCAGGTTTCAAGCTTTATACAGTCAAACCTGTCTTCAAAGACCACCGAGGGGAAACACCAATAGTTGTCTTTGAAGAAAAGGCCGGATATTATAAAACTGAGATTGGAAACCAGTCGCCATTTCAACAAATCAGATGCTTGAGGTTTCAGACTGGTTTTTCAATCTCAGTTTTATAATTTTTGACCAGGTATTCTTTGTTTTCAGGGGAACCTGTTCTGAAAATCAGTCAGTGGCACAAAAAATGTGGTCTTTATCCACAGGTGGTCTTTTTTTACTGTGGTCTCATGCACAGGTTTAGTGTATAGCTTTCGCTATTTTTATATTTTGTCAATATATTTAAATTCGTACAATATTGTCCGAATATTTTAACATTTAGACCGTCACGTGTTTGTTACAATTATATTCCCCTTTTATTCAGTTAGCTGTAATAGATTTGAGACTGGTCTCCCGTGAAAGATTATTGATCTTGGGCCCTGGAGGGTCTTATAACATTTTAAATTCTTATATTTTTATTTTTCTTATCAATGACTCATTCACTTGCATTACAGACTAACTGTGATTTTAAATCAAATATCTAGGGCGGATCTATAGGAGGTTCAGTGGGGTTTCTCATTCCCCTTTTTAGACAGAAATATTAATTTTATGGTACTTGACCAGAAAGTTGAAAACTATCACGTAACTACACTATGACTGCCAAACGAACCTCCTTTCTGGAAATCTTGAGTTTGACCTTGATTATTACTGATCATTATTTAAAAACATCAAATGACTCACCTCTCCGAATCGCTTCCATACAGATTTTTAATTCCAATTATAACTGAAATCTACATTGAAATACCTTAAAACATCCTATCATACTTGTCTATCCATTCTTTCTGGCAGTAAATCATATAATTTATGAAGATAAGAGACATGCAAACACACCCGAAGATTAGAGGTTTACTGGATTGACACTATCTAAAATTTAATAAGTTTTGTTTAATATTTCGACCCGGTTTTATAGATGGTTTCAATATCTGAGCGCTTTTCCTTAAGTGGAACTGTACATTCTGCCAAATTTAATCGGGACTGGAGGTGCGAGCTCGGGACTGGAGGTGCAGTATGGAAAATACACTCGTATGTTTGACAAATGACAAGCGAGGAATACGTAAATGAATTCTAATGGTAAGTAAATAAGAACAAGAAGGATAATCCCATACACCATAATCATTCCGAGGTCTAAGGTCCCGTAGTTTTTGCAAAGTTAACAAAAAATTACATTATTTACGGTTCGTTATCAGTTACGTAATTAACAGATCAGATCAGTTCATGTCATAGTTCAATGTTTTTTTCTTCATTAAGTAGTGTTCATCCAATGGAACATAAAGATAACAAAATTGTAAGAAACAATTGCTGATTGACCATTTTTTCACCATTACCTTTATCTGTCACTTGTCTGTTTAGTTATCAGTAACGCACAAAATATAAGACAATGAGTTATAAATTTTTAAACTGCTTACTTTGTCAAAATTTCATGAAAACTTTATATTAGACTCAGGACGAGTAATTCTTTGGGTAATCTTCATTTTCCTTTTCGTTAATCGAAATAGTTAATTTACATATTCCTCACCTTACATACGGTTTCATAGCGCACCTCCAGTCCCGAGCTCGCACCTGCAGTCCCGATAACAATTTGACATAAATGAACAATTACAAAATCGTTTTCCTTCCGGAAAATATGATTTACTAGGTTTTAATAACTAACTGATAGTTTTAAGCATTAAATGTGGAAAAATTGTCACCTTGGAGAAAAACGAATGTTAGCCTGTTGAATATCACTTTAGTTCCAAGGGGTAACAGTGAAATATCTGCCAGTCCGAGGATTTCATGCAAATGAAGTTTATTCTAGATAGGGTCGAACTATGTTTTACCTTTTTGGCAACGTCTGTCTTCATTTGTAAAATTCTTGATAAAATGACATCACATGTCGTGTTATTGTTAAATCCGTAAACGCAACTTAGAAACCGGAATACGTGCATCTCGTTATATCAGTAGCACTGACGGATATGGAGGTGTG
Source organism: Corbicula japonica (assembly GCA_038501625.1). Classification (NCBI taxonomy): domain Eukaryota; kingdom Metazoa; phylum Mollusca; class Bivalvia; order Venerida; family Cyrenidae; genus Corbicula; species Corbicula japonica. Next base: position 971,259 of record JAZAYU010000152.1, read on the forward strand.
CGTTTATTACCAGTGGTGAATCAAACTTTTCACATTTTACTCCTTTAAATATTTACATGCGCTAAACCCAGAGCCGGGCGGCTTGGACAGTATTTTTTATGCATAAACAGGCTCAATCAAACGATCTCTGTTTTATATTCCTATTTGTCGTTTTCGATTGTTTTCAAAGTCATGTAGAATACCTAAAACTCCGCATTGAATTCACGCATAACTGATTTATTGAGACATCTGTAAATATTTGCAAACTTTTGACAGTCTGAGTTTGTTTTTCTGTAATCAATAATACTCTTGTTAAATATGTACAAAAAATAAAATCATGCTCTTTTAAGATTAACGAGGCGGTCTAAGCTACTTCACGGGAAAAGAAAGGCACGCTAACACAAAAAAGGATGTTTTATTGTCAAATTGGACATGAGCGTTGAAAAATATGATACATGTATCCCACCTCAGATTTATTTTAAATAATGGGGCTAACGTATAAATGGTTAAAAGAAATAAATACTAGTACTTGGGTGCATTTTTTACATCTGGCGGAGCTACAATTGTGCAAGATAAGGCATCTGGGCAAATCGTATATTAAGCAATATTCAAGCCAAAAATATCCTTACAAGTTCACGTACAAATGCTCACCTCGCCCTCCCTCCCCCGTCTCCCACCTCTCTCACACTCAAAACCTGACACTGCGTATTAGACATATATTCCGGTACATGTATCAGATCGAAGAGGTATGTGAATTGTTGTTGGAAAAAATGAATATATTTTGAACTGATCCGTGCATTTCTATATCTATGGTGCAAGATTTTTGGCCTTGGTTAATAAATGGCCTAATTCGCCACATATATGAAAAGGCAAAAATTAACAACACCGACATATGTCACAGGTAAAACTGCAAACACATCAGTACATAATATATAATGGTCGTCTACAGTCGCCATTGTAATGTCACTGGTACAAAAAATCGAAATCTCACTAACGGCAAAATGCTGTTAAATAGAACTTTGCACAAATAATGTATCTTCATTTTACATACGTTAAGAAAAGTAAGAACAGTAACAAAAATACTAGACCTAACAATTCCCTCATACTGTATGCTATTTACACGTATACACAAGATAAAAAAAACACAAAACATTATTTAAAATGTCAACATGAGTATTTTGATACTGACGACAATCTGTTGCGTACTTTTTTTAAATAACAATCAATTAAGAAAGAAATCAACCTTTTGTCACCTATTTACGCGACAAAGAAGCAACCAGGAAATTCAAAGTCAAACACCCTTTAAATATATCTTATATGGTTTACATATATAAGACAAAAGTACACAACTCATTGGTGTTAGTACATTTATCATATTACTCATGTGCGCATTGAAAATGATGTGTTTTTGTGTATGGAAGTAAATATAATTTTAGGGAATTTTTTATCTGATATTTCTTAACGGTTCTACCCAGGGGGTCCAACGTATTTGGTTTTTGCGGAAAAGTAAGTGAGGGACATGTTCTGTGCGGAACAAAATGGCGGAATATTTCGTTATTTTGTGCATTTCTGGAGATATTTTGACCTAGTAAGTAGGTTTATATCACTGTTATCGAAATATAAATACGCCTACCCGGAGGCCAGATGTGTAAGCTCCACTCGGTTTTTCAACCTATGTTTGTAGAGGCCTTAACAAAAAAGTTATTGAATGTATAAACTGAAAGATTGTTTGTTTACAAAGTGAAAATAGAAAATTGCGTGACTTGAAACTGCGTTTTTAGTCAAAATATACCGTGGTTGGACCTGTGTTAGCTAAATTAACACCGAGTTTTTGCATATATTTCTTCACGACGGCTTTTGCACTTTACATGGGTACTTAATGACAAATGTTTTAGGTTCAAACACCTTAAATGTTTGCCGTGGAAGTGGTAAGTATTGTTTTGTTCGGTGCAGAATCTGAATAACAAACTTGAATGCGTTAATATAAGTGTAAGTAAGACAAGAGCTGGTAACAAATGTTAATAATCAAAACAAAAGCCAGTTTGTTACCCAAATACGAATGTCTCTCGTATTTGTTATGCAAAATTACCTACCACATACGCTTGTATATTATTCTGCCTCTTGATGTGTGTTCATTACATTATTACTTTGTAGTAGTACTATATAAGTACTTGGCCCAAAAAATACATGCGCACCAATAAATATATAGGCGCACCTTTATATGTAAATGGTCATGGCGTTGTTACATACGTCTCTGTACCTATTTCAGATCGAGACAATTCACGATGCCAAGATATAAGAAATCTCATCTGCATTTTGAGAAGAAGGGCACAAAACAGACAATTTGAGGCACGCCATACAAACGTTTGAAGCGTATTTTCGGCACAACCACACATAAAATGATGATTGTTTACCGGACTTGTTTAAATAAATGAATTACTATTTGGGTAAAAAGTAACATTGTACTAGTCGTTATGTGTATTAAATATATGTATATCTAATTAAAAGGTTCGCTTTTATATTTAGTGTCGCAACTCTATATTTCAAGGTGCAGGTAAAAAAAGAGGTGCTCCTATATGTCCAAACAATGAAATAGAGGTGTTCTCTGAATTTAGAGAGGTGCACCTCTACACCTGGGCTAAGAAATAGTTGTGTAGTGTACATCTATATTTAGAGGTGCGCCGCTATTTTGGGACTACCAGTACAGGACTTATAAACTCGTGGACAAATTTTTGTCCGGTATTGTTTTCTATTATATCTTTTGAAAGCGTGAAATCTAAATTCCACATTGCTCTACAGACATGAATTTGGACATTTTTATGCATTAATGAAAAAAAGAATTTAAGAATTTGAGCCACTACTGCCGGTAGAGTAATGTGTTGAAAATTGGCATGCAAAAATTTTCAATCTTCCTACCGGATAAGAACATACGTATGTTTGGGTAACATATCGGCTCTTGTTTTGATTATAAACATTTGTTACCAGCTCTTGTCTTACTTACACCTAACGCATACGAGTGTGTTATTTAGATTCTGCACCGAACAAAAAATGCTTACCACTTTCACGGCAAACAATTAAGGTGTTTGAACTTTAAAAAATTGGTCATTAAGTACCCCTGTTAAGTGCAAAAGCCGTCGTGAAAAACTATATGCAAAAACTCGGTAATAGTTCAGCTAAAATAGGTCCAAGAACGGTATAATTTGACTAAAAACGCAGTTTCAAGTCACGCAATTTTCTATTTTCACTTTATAAACAAACAATCGTTCAGTTTATACATTCAATAACTTTTTTGTTAAGGCCTCTACAAACATCGGTTGAAAAACCGAGTGGAGCTTACACATCTGGCCTCCGGGTAGGCGTATTTATATTTCGATAACAGTGATATAAACCTACTTACCAGGTCAAAATATCTCCAGAAATGCACAAAATAACGAAATATTCCGCCATTTTGTTCCGCACAGAACATGTCCCTCACTTACTTTTCCGCAAAAACCAAATACGATGGAACCCCTGGTACCGTTTCTTAACATATGCAAAATGGAGATGAATAAATAGCATGTATGTGTGCAAAGTTCTATTGAGTTGCATTTTCCGTTAAAGAGATTATGGTAATTTTCTTTTGATGGATGAACCTGCAATGATTTTATACGGCCCTTTATCAACGTGTCTTCACTCTAAGTCTTATGCGAATTTCAACACAATTTATCGCTTATCAAAGCTGCTCAGTTAAGCTAGTGATTTTAATTTACATTTTTAAATTAGTTTCAATTCCTTTAGAGTGTCGTGTTGGGAACTTGGTAATATATTTAAAATGTCGATTTTGAAATATTTCACCCTATTAGTTAATATAGAAAATTCAAGGTTGAATGCCATTTAATGCAGGGTTTGCACAAATATTTTACCGGAAAGATAAATATAATGTTTCATTTTCCGCATTTTAGACACGTAACGTCATGTGTATGCATTTTGTATTTCTGAATGTGACGTATACACTCAAAACCTGATACTGCCTATTAGACCTATTGTCACGGTACAGGTACATGTAAGTAATTATTGTTGGAAATAAAAATGAATATATTTGGAACATATCTGTGTATTTCTATATTTCTGGAGAAAGAAACTATTCCTAGTGCAAATTTAGCCAGCAGAAGCTGGCTTAAGAAATCGCCGTCCGAGATTAGACACCTGTGTCCAAGGTTATAAAACTGAGCATGGAAACCAGTCTCAAATCTCAAGCATCTGATTGGCTGAAATGGCGACTAGTTCAAATCTCAAGCATCTGATTGCCAATCAGATGCTTGAGATTTGAGACTTGTTTCCAATCTCATTTTTATAACATTCAGCCCTATTCTTTTGTTTGTCGTAGGTTGATAATTTGAGAATAACCAGCAATAATAGAATTCACGAGACCAGGCCTAAAGGTTATAAAGCTGAGATTGGAATCCAGTCTCAAATCTCAAGCATCTGATTGGCTGAAATGGCGACTGGTCGCCATTTCAGCCAATCAGATGCTTGAGATTTGAGACTGGTTTCCATGCTCAGTTTTATAACCTTGGGCACAGGGTGTTCGATGCACGTGGACGGGTTGATTTTCGCATAGAATAACCCGTCCACGTTCATAGAACAACCTAGTTTCGTGCGTCTATTTAAAAGCGCTATCATTTTTGAACAAAAACATTTTTTACATTTCAACAAACACTGTATTATTATAACAAATGCAAAACAATCATAACACCACTTCATTTTATATTCTTTTGTTTAAATAACCAAATTAAAATAAATTTTTCTCCTTTCAAATTGTATAAATGAAGCATGTCCGTGAAGTACGCGGGGTAACGGGCTAGCGGTGTGGCGGGCTGGCAGTGTGAACTGGGCGGGCTAGCAGTCTAGCGGGCTAACAGTGTGAACTGAGTGGGCTAGCAGTCTAGCGGGCTAACAGTATGAACTGAGCGGGCTAGCAGGCTAGCGGGCTAACAGTGTGAAGTGGGCGGGCTAACAGTGAAGCGGGCTAGCAGTGTGAACTGGGAGGGCTGGCGGGCCGGCGGGCTAAACTTTATCACTTCATTGAATCAACATGAAAACGTTATGAAACATTTCCTAGCAGTGTGAAGTGTGCGGGCTAACAGTGTAGCGGGCTAGCAGTGTGAACTGGGCGGGCTGGCGGGCCAGCGGGCTAAACTTAAACACTTCATTGAATCAACATGAAAACGTTATGAAACATTTCCTAGCAGTGTGAAGTGGGCGGACTAACAGTGTAGCGGGCTAGCAGTGTGAACTGAGCGGGCTGGCGGCCAGCGGGCTCACCTTTAATACATAATTGAATCAACATGAAAACGTTATAATACATTTCCTAGCAGTGTGAAGTGGGCGGGCTAAGAGTGTAGCGGGCTAGCAGTGTGAACTGGGCGGGCTGGCGGGCCAGCGGGCTAAACTTAACACTTCATTGAATCAACAAGAAAACGTTATGAAACATTTCCTAGCAGTGTGAAGAGGGCGGTCTAACAGTGTAGCGGGCTAGCAGTGTGAACTGGGCGGGCTGGTGGGCCAGCGGGCTAAACTTTAATACTTAATTGAATCAACATGAAAACGTTATGATACATTTCCTAGCAGTGTGAAGTGGGCGGGCTAACAGTCTAGCGGGCTAACAGTGTGAACTGGGCGGGCTGGCGGGCCAGCGGGCTAAACTTTAACACTTCATTGAATCAACATGAAAACGTTATGATACATTTCCTAGCAATGTGAAGTGGGCGGGCTAACAGTGTAGCGGGCTAGCAGTGTGAACTGGGCGGGCTGGCGGGCCAGCGGGCTAAACTTTAACACTTCATTGAATCAACATGAAAACGTTATGAAACATTTCCTAGCAGTGTGAAGTGGGCGGGCTAACAGTGTAGCGGGCTAGCAGTGTGAACTGGGCGGGCTGGCGGGCCAGCGGGTTAAACTTCAACACTTCATTGAATCAACATGGAAACGTTATGAAATATTTCCTAGCAGTGTGAAGTGGGCGGGCTAACAGTGTAGCGGGCTAGCAGTGTGAACTGAGCGGGCTGGCGGGCCAGCAGGCTAAACTTTAATACTTAATTGAATCAACATGAAAACGTTATGATACATTTCCTAGCAATGTGAAGTGGGCAGCCTAACCGTGTAGCGAGCTAGCAGTGTGAACTGGGCGGGCTGGCGGGCCAGCGGGCTAAACTTTAACACTTCATTGAATCAACATGAAAACGTTATGAAACATTTCCTAGCAGTGTGAAGTGGGCGGGCTAACAGTGTAGCGGGCTTGCAGTGTGAACTGGGCGGGCTGGCGGGCCAGCGGTCAAACATTTAATACTTAATTGAATCAACATGTAAACGGCCAGCCCGCCCAGTTCACACTGCTTGCCCGCTACACTGTTAGCCCGCCCACTTCACACTGCTAGGAAATGTATCATAACGTTTTCTTGTTGATTCAATGAAGTATTAAAGTTTAGCCCGCTGGTCCGCCAGCCCGCCCAGTTCACACTGCTAGCCCGCTACACTGTTAGCCCGCCCACTTCACACTGCTAGGAAATGTTTCATAACGTTTTCATGTTGATTCAATTAAGTATTAAATGTTTAGCCCGCTGACCCGCCAGCCCGCCCAGTTCACACTGCTAGCCCGCTAGACTGTAAGCCCGCCCACTTCACACTGCTAGGAAATGTTTCATAACGTTTTCATGTTGATTCAATGAAGTGTTGAAGTTTAGCCCGCTGGTCCGCCAGCCAGCCCAGTTCGCACTTCTAGCCCGCTACACTGTAAGCCCGCCGACTTCACACTGCCAGGAAATGTATCATAACGTTTCATGTTGATTCAATGAAGTGTTAAATTAACCCGCTGGCCCGCCAGCCCGCCCTGTTCACACTGCTAGCCCGCTGAACTGTTAGCCCGCCCACTTCACACTGCTAGGAAATGTATCATAGCGTTTTCATGTTGATTCAATGAAGTATTAAAGTTTAACCCGCTGGCCCGCCAGCCCGCCCAGTTCACACTGCTAGCCCGCTACACTGTTAGCCCGCCCATTCACACTGCTAGGAAATGTTTCATAACGTTTTCATGTTGATTCAATGAAGTGTGAAAGTTTAGCCCGCTGGCCCGCCAGCCCGCCCAGTTCACACTGCTAGCCCGCTAAACTGTTAGCCCGCCCACTTCACACTGCTAGGAAATGTTTCATAACGTTTTCATGTTGATTCAATGAAGTGTTAAAGTTTAGCCCGCTGGCCCGCCAGCCCGCCCAGTTCACACTGCTAGCCCGCTACACTGTTAGTCCGCCCACTTCACACTGCTAGGAAATGTTTCATAACGTTTTCATGTTGATTCAATGAAGTGTTAAAGTTTAGCCCGCTGGCCCGCCAGCCCGCCCAGTTCACACTGCTAGCCCGCTACACTGTTAGCCCGCCCACTTCACACTGCTAGGAAATGTTTCATAACGTTTTCATGTTGATTCAATGAAGTGTTAATGTTTAGCCCGCTGGCCCGCCAGCCCGCCCAGTTCACACTGCTAGCCCGCTACACTGTTAGCCCGCCCACTTCACACTGCTAGGAAATGTTTCATAACGTTTTCATGTTGATTCAATGAAGTGTTAATGTTTAGCCCGCTGGCCCGCCAGCCCGCCCAGTTCACACCGCTAGCCCGCTAGACTGTTAGCCCGCCCACTTCACACTGTTAGCCCGCTAGCCTGCTAGCCCGCTCAGTTCACACTGTTAACCCGCTAAAGCGCTAGCCGGTTACCCCGCGTACTTCACGGACATGCTTCATTTTGATATCATGAATATTAAGTATATGTAGTCGCCTATATTTTTCTAACCGAGAAAATGGATTATCATAAGATTCCTTCTGAATTAACGTGTTTCCAGATTCTCATACCTAATTGTGACTATAAATGTTTATGTACTTGTAACATGCTATATGGTAAATAAATATTGTTTAAACTTAATTAAAATAATTCTTACTGTACCATATTTACCAAAAGTGTCTGTAGAACATATATTTATTTAGTAGCTTGTAAAATATAATGTGTGGTCAGGTTTCAATAAGTTTAAATCGTTAACCAGCGAATATAAATTCACGGCAACATTCCCATTTATGTTAAAAAGCCGTGATTTTGGCCTTATTTACACATCGTTAAGTCGCATTCAAACATCATGTACTCATTGAAGTCAGTTCGAATTTAGCGAAATGAAACAAATTTCGTTCACTAAAATTTTATCACAGTTGTTACCGCCTTTTTTTCTCAGTTCGAAAGAGGAGAAAACTCTTGCATTTCCTGCTTTGTAGCTATATATTACATTGCTCGTGTGGCCCATTTGCTCCGTAATGAGTTGATCAGGGGCGTTACCTTAAAACAGTCAGCCCTGAGATAATGGTTAATAACTCTGTATCTGACATAAATGACTTGACAATAGTGTTCAGTTTTGATAAGAGAAATGAAATACCAATTACCACCCATTGGACTTGTGGAAACCTTGAAATAAAACATTTGCGTGCATGTTTTGAGTAGGTTTGAAGTAAACACTTAAAATAGTTTAAACGCCGGCCATTTTAACTGAATAAGGGGGTGGCATTATACTGGTTATTGCGGTATATTTGCCGACAATACGATATCGCGATGAGATTTTTAAATACCGATGTTTGTTACATTAAATGCAAGAATGTAGTTTGAACATACTAAACAAGTCATACTTTATAGGAATCCTAGCAAAATAAGTTGTTTCAAACTTAATTAGATCCGTTCATGTTTAAATCTGAAGTTTATTTCTAGTCACAAAATGTTTTTTCATCCAATAAAGTCGATCTAGTTCAGTGTTTTTGTATGATATTTTACCAGTTATATAATTACAACATATTGCAAAGTAAAATATCGCACTATATCGCATTCATAATATTTTTCCTGCCAATACCAATTCCTAAAATGAACGTCGGAGCGGTCGAATGAATGAGTACAATAAAACCCCGCTGTGAATGGCTTAATTTTCGTCTGAATTTGACTGAAATACTGTTGAAAGATGGCGTGAAACCCAGCAAATAAACATCCAAACAAAATTAATGACGCTAACCTGTAGGTATTTTGTGTCAAAAATAATTTCGAATGCTCACCTTCAAACAAATTCAATGCTTGGGACAACATTTCATCTAAATCGTAGTACTTATAAATGTTGACGGTGTGTAAGTCGAATACCAACCTCGTACAGCGATGTTTTTATGTAGAAAATACCTGGCCAAGAGCTTCATGAAACACTCTCTGTGTCACAAAACTCTTACCATTCAAAACCATGCGGGGATATTTTCCTTCTATGTCTATATAACAGCGACAAGAATCCGTGTCGCCAACTTTGAATAGCTTCAAAGAGCTTTTTAAGAGGTCGCAAACATTGCAAATGGCGAAAACTGGCTAAAATTTCAAAAATGAATTTTGGGGAAAATACTTATTGCCACCTAGATTTTAGTAAAGAAATGTATATAGCTATGGATGTAGTTAATGTTTGCATGCTCAATTTAGTCTAATTCATGTTCTAATTACCAAGCACATACTAAAACAAAAGAAAAACCATTTGCATGAGAACTCTGAAATTCATGAACAATATACCAAAGCAACTCATATCTGAAATACGTATATGCTAGTCTACAATGTTAAGTGCCAATTCGTCTAAAAAATGTTAGTGTTTTCAAGAAAATCAAAAAAAAACTTACGTCCTGGTTCAAAATGAAAGTAGATTTCTAGTTGGCAATAAGTATTTTTCCCAAAGTCAAGGCTCAATGCGTAAAATCGGACTATACATGATGTTGCGGTCACACGACTTACCGGAATCCACTAAAATTACCGGAATCCACTTTGATTTACCGGAATCCACTTTAAAAATGGGTTTAATTGCATAAATATGCATTAAATTTGATTTAATTTCATAAAGTATATGTAATATATTCGATTGCTTTTAATTAAAAGATGTTTTTAGCGGAAATGATGTTTATATTTCAAAAATTGTTTACGACGCTTAATTGGCGGGAATTTGTTCGTTGCTATGCGCTGTTAATCGAATAATTTACTAAACCAAATGTTTTAATAAGTTATATTTTTTGGAATTGAGAACAAGACAGTTCTTTAATGGGGTATTAAAACGAATTATGTTTTGTTAAGATTTGCCGATTAGATATTCACCAATTTCCCGCGCGCTATGAAATTTCGTGCACGTATTAACTTACATTTCATGTGCATAGAGAATACCGAATGGCGTTAAACATAATATCAAAAGAGATTGTAAAACTCACTATAAACAATCTCTGTTAATCACTTTTAATTATTTGTCTTTCATTTTTTAATTTATACAATCATGTTGATCGATCAAAGAAATCAGTGGCTATTGACTATAATATGTTTCACATGGCGGCGTTTTCCAAAACATAAATAATATGACACTAACTACTCAGCCACCTGTACTTCCAATCTTAGGCACCAGTGCTTCCAATTGCAACCTAATTAAAAGTTTTAGATCATGCCGTCTTCAATTGTAGCAGTTCGGCGTTTTTAAAGAATAAAAGAGTTGTCACTTATTACTCGGACACCTGTGTTTCTACTCTCGGCAAAGGTAACGTAATTAAATTTGTTAGATTATGCCGTCTTTAATTGTCTTTTAATTGTCTTTAATTGTCACACATCGTTGTTGAGCATATACAGCCACAATATATATACTCTTAATACAGGCCTATTAGGATATTCCTCTCCAAAAAATTGGTTGTTAATAACCTTTCTAATTTACAGAATTTTCTTCAAAACGTTTAATTTTCATTAACAATATACGGATTACAAAGTGTTCATGTTAATTTCTTAGTGTTTTTTGTGGATATTGTTTCTGTCATCCGAATTAAGTGATTTGATTTTTTATATATATTTTTTTTTGTGACAGGGATTATTCCTGTTAATTTTTTACAACTCTGACACGGATTATTTTGTGCTTTTTCTACAGTAATTAAAATCACAACCGAAAAAGCGAACCTCTGCAGGAACCTGTAAGTAAAAAAAAGTACATATATAACTATAATACATGAATGAAATTGTCCAGAACTAATTGAGACGAGACTAATTTTTATATCAATATCTATATAAGATTATTTAATCAAATAATTATCTAATAACTTACTTTCATATCATATTTCGTAAATCTTCCCAAACGTTTTACATAATTGTCTCCATAAATTGCTATTCTCATGCCTTTGTCCATCTTGAAATTGTACGTTTCGAAGCTCGAGTCTGAAGTCTGATTTTAAACGACTGATTGCATTTGTAAATATACGTATATATACCTCGCATGTCAATAATTCAGCTTGAGCAATTAGCGCCCGTAACAACAAACGCATTGTTTCACGGCGTGGATTTGCAGTTATTAGCATTCAGTTTTTAATTGTTTGTAAAAGTTGTAGAAAACATAAATTTTCATACATAAGCTGATAATATAAGCTTTTATCATGAATTGTCAAACTGATGACATGGTATTTTGAGTGAATAATATCGTAAATATCCTTTTGTGTATTCGCAAACAGTAGAAATAAAAATACTGAATGATTAAAATTATTAATATATCTAATTAATACAATGATTAATACAATGAATATCAGGTTAGCCTATTTTATTCGATTAACAGCGCACAGCAACGAACATATTCCCGTCAATTCAGCGTCGCAAACAATTTTTGAAATATAAACATCATTTCCGCTAAAAACATCTTTTAATTAAAAGCAGTTGAATATATTACATATATTTTTTGAAATTAAATCAAATTTAATGCATATTTATGCAATTAAACCCATTTTTAAAGTGGATTCCGGTAAATCAAAGTGGATTCCGTGGATTCCGGTAATTTTGGTGGATTCCGGTAATTTTGGTGGATTCCGGTAAGTCGTGTGACCCGGTCTTAGACTAATTATTTTTCTTTACCTTTCTAACTTTTATTAGCGTATGTTAATTAAACATATATAATTTATAACATTGCTTTGTGCAATGTTTTATTGAACTGAATTTTGCCGTTAGAGAGATTCTGATAATGGTCTTTTTATCAATGACAGTGGAATAACAAATGCCATTGCACCTTAACGATAAGTCGCATTCCAACATCATGGGTCACACGACTTACCGGAATGATGTTGGAATGCGACTTATCGTTAAGGTGCAATGGCATTTGTTATTCCACTGTCAGTTATAAATTATATATGTTTAATTAACATACGCTAATAAAAGTTAGAAAGGTAAAGAAAAATAATTAGTCTAAGACCAAAAAGTCCCTAACATGATTTACAATTTATAACAAAAACGAAAAACACTTAACATCAACTAAAATGTCTTCATAAGTAATGAGTTACTTACAACAATATCTAAGGTCCTTTGGTCTATCAAATGTAAACAATATGAGTAATTTGTTTAAGTGTGTTTGACCTTCAATTTGATTGTCGCGAAAATGGATGACAAAAATAAAAATGTTGATTTCTCTCTTCATAATGGAAACTTTCTTTTCAAGGACCTTAGATGTCATTGACAGTATCATTTCACTTATGTTGGCATTTGAATTGTTGTTTTGTGTTGCTTCGTTTTTGTGATAAATTGCAAATAGAATTTTATAGATTTTTTTAGGTCTTACAAATTGCCTTTACTGTTATAAGTTTTTAACGTATCTAAAATAATCATACACTTATAGCATTGATTTGTGCAAAGTTTGATGGAACTTCATTATGCCGTTTGATAGATTTTTATATTTTTCTTGTTTGTCTATGGCAAAGGAATGACGAATGGAGCAATGCTTAAATTGTTGGGTGCGACTCTTTTCCATAGGTCATAGAGTCAATGTGGTCATAGCTTTAAATTTTTTATTGTCGAATAAATGAAACACTGCGATGTAGTATGTTAAGCTTTTGCGGCAAAGATAAGTATCACATTTATTTACGCGTATTAAAGTGTTATAAGCTAGAAATACGGAATGAATCTAAAGTTCATAACGGGTCAGCCTTTATCCAAAATCGATATTTAGTGGTACAAAGCCTAGACTATGGCCTACAAAAATATGGGAAAGAGTGTTTCCCTTAATTGTTTGTGGTGTCTAATTTGAAATTGACATAAACTCGTGCTCTCCTTCCCTCGTTACTTTTTGGCTCCGTGCGGAGGCTGTTTTTTTTCTAGTTGTACAAGGGGCATTTTCATTGTATATTATAACTACCGAATCCCACGTGAGTGTATTGATACTGACAAGAAAATGTTGTGTACTTTGTAAAGAACTTTCAACTACTAACAGAGATATCAATAATTGTCATCCGTTTACGCGACCAGAAAGCGACCAGGAAATTGAAGGTCAAACACACTTTTACTAATATCTCAGAAAGTTTTTAGTTTTTGTGAATTTATGTTAATAGAAGTTTCACAGAGGAATTTTGACTCTCTATGAAGGTGTAAGAGAAAACATAATAAGTTTATTTAGTTTCCAATGTAAAAGGTGTTTATTGTCAAAGCTTGCAGAATAGTGTGTGTACAAACAATATATTTAATAAAACATCTTATAGATGCACAACAAAAAATTACTAAAATTGATTTAACATAGGGAAATAGTGTAATCGCTTAGTAATGAAAGGTACATGCCAATATTTTTAAGAATTCCATTTACAAAACATAGTTATTAACAATTAAAATTTAACATTCATAAATCTGAAAAATTTACATAAAATATGTTACTCAAAAATACATTGTTTAATGCACAGAAATGTAATACAAGAAAATAAAAAAAAAATCATTGAACATAATTTTGCCGTAATTGAGATTTTGATATATTTTATCGATGAACGTGATGGGGAGGAGTGTGGTATTGTTGTGCTCCAATAACTTGTTCGCACAGGTCAAATGGGATTTGTCCCTAAAAGAGGGTCTCCTTTGGTTATCCCCTAAAAAGACACAAAGAGTTTCCTTTCCAAATATATTGTTTTAATGTTGTTTACTTTTAGGAATCCAAATACAAAGTAATCAATAATAGAAATTAATATACATAAATGTCAATACAAATCCACATTGATTATTTCTCAAATGTATAAAGTACATCAGTTTAACCAATCAATATATTTTTCAGTTTTATAGTTTTTACTTATTTTAAAAGACAATAATTTCAATAAATGAGTTTAATATACATCAAAGTGAATGAGACGCTTGGTATTTTCAAGCGTTAGAATGACCCTAAAATTCTTACATGATATTTATCAAAAATCATTCGTGAATCGTACAAAATCTGACTTCTTTCAATGCGTAAACCAATAAATACTTTTATTACTTACATCTCTTCCAAATTTAACAACAAATAGCCAAATAATTAAATAAAAACGTTTTCCATCTTTTCTAGTTTCCTTTTGGAGAATTCATAAATGATGTAATTATTGAATTAAACCCAAAGAGCCAAAATCACGCTTACTGCGGTATAGTCTTTTGAATCTTACTTGTAGTTCTAAAATGATTTTGTACCATTCCCTGCTTTACATACATATTTATCTTTTAAACACTGTTTAACTGTTGTTGTTTTTTTATCATTTTCTGTGTTTTTCTATGCAAACAACTAAACATACTCTAATATTTACATCTAACACAACAAGCTTTACTTAGTTAATAAACTACCTTAACTTAAAATGTTTCTTGTGTAACAATTAAAGTGTTAAAACGAATAAAGAATTTTAATCAACTTACCTAAAGAGACACAAAGAGTTTCCTTTCCAAATATAATGTTTTAATGTTATTACTTTTAGGAATCCAAATACAAAGTGATTCCTACTGGAAAGGAACTGCTAATTTAATTGTTGCATTGCAAATCATAACCAATCAAAATTATTGTTACAAAAATGTATAAGATTAATTAGAATTTTGACCAATCAAAATTAACCCCGAAATCTTGAGGACGCGGTAAAATTCCAGCCCCTGGACCGAATCCACAAGCGCGTGTCATAATCGCGTCTTAGGATGACATTTATGGCTTCAAAGGCCGAAATCAGCATAAGTAATTAAGTAAAGGGATTATGTAATAATTTATCTGTCTGACATCTAAAAGTTTCTTTGTTCAATAAATGTTTAAGCCGCTGACTTGATTAGATTATAATCTTTGGTATTTTTCAAAATTTTCCATGAATTCTGTCATCACAATACCTATACGAAAATTGAAATGCGAAAACTTTTAAGTTAATTTTTTAACTTAAATTTCGAAAAACAATATAAGTTGCGAAAACAAAAATACCTTAAATGTAGTGCATAACACCACTCCCCATTGTTACTTTTAGGAATCCAAATACAAAGTGATTCCTACTGGAAAGGAACTGCTAATTTAATTGTTGCATTGCAAATCATAACCAATCAAAATTATTGTTACAAAAATGTATAAGATTAATTAGAATTTTGACCAATCAAAATTAACCCCGAAATCTTGAGGACGCGGTAAAATTCCAGCCCCTGGACCGAATCCACAAGCGCGTGTCATAATCGCGTCTTAGGATGACATTTATGGCTTCAAAGGCCGAAATCAGCATAAGTAATTAAGTAAAGGGATTATGTAATAATTTATCTGTCTGACATCTAAAAGTTTCTTTGTTCAACAAATGTTTAAGCCGCTGACTTGATTAGATTATAATCTTTGGTATTTTTCAAAATTTTCCATGAATTCTGTCATCACAATACCTATACGAAAATTGAAATGCGAAAACTTTTAAGTTAATTTTTTAACTTAAATTTCGAAATACAATATAAGTTGCGAAAACAAAAATACCTTAAATGTAGTGCATAACAGTATTAATATATAAATGTTTAGCCTTCGACTTAACGCTGTGTATAAAAAAAATCGTAGCAATATTAATAATGCCATGATTATAGTTCGATTTTGACCCGTGAGCTGTGACCTTTGGTAAATAGGTAAAGTGCGTCATTTTCCAAAGTTACCGTTAAATTACTTTACTTATATGACATTATAACCAGTTCAAAGCAGCAGAAATTTAGTCACGACGCAATAGCTCAGTGGATAAGATCTCGGGCTATAAAGCAAAATATTAAATGTTCGAATCCAATAAAAGTGACTTTTTATTTATGTCTCATTTCCTTTTTTTATAATTTTAATTTAGTTCATTTGATATTATTTTAAATAGTATTGAACTGTTTTATCTTTATATTTTGCAACACACTTTTATTTTTGTTCATGTTCATTTAACTTTTAACAATACATTTTTGTTGAGCAGCTTGCCCTGACCCCGTCCACCTCCGTACCAAAGGAGCGTTGACAATTGTGAATCCTGGCGATCTGTTAACACTTGTTGTTACATTCTTTTTCTTTAATTATTTACATGATTCAAAACCACTTTTTACAATGTTTTGAGTAAGCATCAATCGCGACATTTTATCAACTCGCATGATGAAAGCTAACTCGAAATGTGTACGGTTTAATGTCATTTTTGTCGGTGTCTAGATGAATGTATTGAAAAAAATACATTTAAAACAGACAAAAATAAAATCTCCTCCTGGGATTCGAACGCACAACCCTTATGTCTTATTACAAGAAATCAAAAGCGTTACTGCCACGGCCATGAAACCTTTTGAGATAGAGCTGTAAAATTTTAACATTATGAACTATGATGGAAATACCTAACATCCCTATTTTGCGGAATATTCCAAAAATCTATAAATACAAAAGTACATTCACGGCTCAATGCGACGGACCACACCATAATGTCCTCGGCCAGAGGCGGGAGGGTCCATAAACTGGGAATAAACAACAACAACAACAACGGCTCAATGCGTAAAATCGGACTATAATAAGATGTTAAAATAAACACAAGTACAAACAGACTAAATTACAATCCAGGTCAATGACATATAGTATACGGCGTTTTAAAATAAACACAGGTACAAACGGACTAAATTACAATCAAGGTCATTTGTAAATTGCCTTATAGTTACAGCTGGTAATAATAATTACCCATGTGGTAAATTTCTATTTACGGGTAGTATACTAATGGTATAATGGTAAAGTTATAATATTAAATTAAAATTTCATTACTTTGATTAATAAATTGTTAAAAGGAAAACAACACATGGATTTGTTGTAAAAATTTATACGACGCGTTTTGACATATAAGTCTTCGTCAGGTATCAAAAAAAAAAAAAAAAAATTACTTTGATTAAAACACATTTAATCACAATTGTTACATGTCTCTTCTGTGGATAAATTATCAAAACTAATTAATTTGACGAATAAGCTGAAGTAAAATCTAAAATAATTTAGGCTTATGAACCTTACGAAAATTATTTTGCTTTTAACCATCTTTTATTCAATATACAGTCAAACCTGTCTTTAGCAGCCACCCAAGGGAGTGACAAAAAGTGGCTGCTCTATACAGGTGGCTGTTAAAGACAGGTTAAAATGAGAACAAAATCTCAGTTTAGGACATATTCAAACTGGCTGTTTAAGACGGTTGCTATTCGCAGGTGGCTGCTAAGGCAGGTTTCACTGTATAAAATTTACTAACGATCGATCTTGATAAGTCATATCTAGTCAGGCCTTAATAGCAAAATGTAACTCGATCGTTTTTTTTGTGGCTTAAAATTAAAATAGAATACAAAAAGCATGAAGAGTCTCAGTCTATTTCTTGTGCTAATGAAGTTTATCAAACAATCAAACTCAAGAAATTTAACTAATGAAAAGCTTATTTTTAATCTACGTCAATAATCGAGTGTGAGTGTTTCCAGGATTTGTTTTAAATAAAATCGAAAAAACGCTGCTTTGTCCGTTTCTTTTAAAACATTTCTTATCCCCACTTCAAGTTTATTCTTAAAGAAAACTGTTAGGCAGTGAACACGTGCACTTGATAAACTTATGTGGTCAACTCTTTTCAATTATTTTAAAAGTCAAGTAATTCAGTAAAACTTGTCAAATTTCTCGGCATTGCCTTATAATCTAATGTGTAATGACGCGGCCCAGCATATTATGCCTCGTTCTGAAATTCGGAGATTATGTGGTAGTGATAAAAACACGTAATACAACGGTAATGGGAAACAGGTCTATTCAACCATTAAATAAAATAATAACATTATATTAAGCTGTAACTTGTGAAAGTATAGATTTGGAACATTTATAATGTTGAAGATAAATGTTTGTAACATTTATTTTGTAGGGGAAAGCCCGTAAGCGATTTAAGAAATTATAAAAGAACGTTGAAAGCCAACGAACAGGACAAATCTCAGAATATTGCAGGCTGGGCCTGATCGAGCCTTTTTTAAATAATAACGTGTCACCAGATTTTGTATTAATCACTATGATAGAAAATGGTAAAATTATCGTTGTTTTTTTTGTAAATGTCACGTGATATTAAGACTATCAATTTCAAATAAGACACCACAAAAAAAAACGAAAAAAAAAATAATAAACGAAAAATAGAAACATTGGGGTGATCGCCTTGGAAAAGATGTTTGTAAAAGATGCATGTCCTCTCACGCCAGTAATCTGTTGTTATTTATTTCCAGTGTTTTTCAGTTATTGATTAAAAAAGGACTTGGACTGCTGACATGCTGACCTCAAAATCAAAAGGGGTAATATACATGCAATGACGAACTTTCCTACCAAATTTTGTGACCGTAGGCCAAATCGTTGTCTAGTTTTCAGTCAGACAAGATCTCTTTGTTAAAGGTTATTGAGACCTTGACCTTTAACCTACTTGAAAAGGAGTAATCTACAAACGATGACAAACTGCCTACCAAATCTGAAGGCCATACATGGAATCGTTGTATACTTATTGGTCAGCAAAGGCTTTTATGTTGAGGTTAAGTGTGAAATTGAACATTGATCTACTGACAAAAGATCAATATGTTTGTTTGGGGTTTAACGCCTGGTTTCAACACTTTCTGGTTATATCCCGGCGGTCAGTCCACCTAACCGGTGTTCCTGGGTCTCTAACCAGTACTAACCAATTTCTCCGCAAGCGACTGACTGCTTCCTCACTTGAATCAGAGGTGAGGGACAAATGAATCTCAGACGCAATGTCCGAGTTCAATTGTCACGGAGAAATTTTTCCCGCCTCGGCTGGGGATCGAACTCACGACCCCTGGATTGACAGTCCGATGCTCTATCCACTGAGCTAGCCGGGCGGAGATCAATATGTGGTCATCAACATGTGGTGACAAATCTCTGTACCAAATATCAGGGCCATAATTTATGGGAAATAATTGTCTAGTTATTGATTGAACAATGTTTTTGTTTTGACAATGTGACCTTGACCTACTGACCTAAAGTATGTGATTACAAACCTCCCTACCAAAACTGATGATCATAGGTGACATTAATGCCTAGTTTTTGATCCGACAAGGTTTTGTGTTAAAGGTCACTGTGACCTTAACCTTTGACTTACTGACCTCAAAATCAATAGGGATAATCTACATGCGATGACAAACCTCCCTACCAAATCTAATGCCCATTTAAGAAATTGTTGTCTAGTATGACAAGGATTTTTTGTTTTAGATCACTGTGACCTTGACCTTTGACCGCACCACCCTCCAAAAAACAAAACATAAAGAGACATTCTTACCCAATGTAAGGACCATAAGAAAATGATTGTCTAGTTATTGATTGGATGAAGTCTGCTGACTGGCGGGCCAACAACCAATGCAATGTGTGCAATAGATCAGTGACTGCTTCTGCTGCAAAGTGAGAGGTGGGGGCCATAATAATCATGTATCCACAGAACTTTACACCACAGAATAAATAACACTGTTCTGACTCTTTTATTCATCATATTCTCACTAAGAGCAAATATAAACGCATCACACAACTGTTCATCTTAGGTCCCAAATGCTATCAAACATTTAAAATGACAATAATAATACTATGTACTAACTAAAACAGTAAATCAACTAACAAACGAAGTAGTTAAGTTAAAGCATTATCACACTTCAACTTAACAAAAGTTTGAATGAGTCTGCAAGGCCATTATTAAGGGCTTACCACACTCCTCCCAATCCTGTTCATCGATAAAAAGTAAATTATCAAAATCTCAATAACAGCAAAATAACATTAAATGAACTTTGCACAAATGTATAATATTAATGTATCTTTATTTTGCAGATGGTAAGACATGTTAGAACAGTAAAGAAAAATAGCTAGATCTAAAAATTCCCTCAACTTCTATTAATAAATTCACAAAAACTAAACAACACAAAACATCATTTTAAATGCCCACATAAGTAATATGATACTGACAACAATTTATTGTGTCCTCGTGACTAACATAATATGTAAACTTTACGAGATATTAGTAAAGGTGTGTTTGACCTTCAATTTTCTGGCCGCTTCCTGGTTGCGTAAACCAGGGTCTCTTTAATTAGTATTGATTAAATAGACGGATGACAATCACTGATTTCTATTTCAGTAGTTGAAAGTTTTTTACAAAGTACACAACACTTTCTTGTCAGTAACATTGCCTTCACGTTGAAATTTAAAATTACGTTTTGTATTGCTTAGTTTTTGTGAATGTATGTAAATAGAATTTTAAGGAATTTAAGGTCTAGCTTGTTTTCTTTACTATTCTAACGTGTCTTACTGTATGCAAAATCAAGATACATTAATAACATTCATTTGTGCAAAGTTTCATTGAACAGCATTTTGCCATTATTGAGAATTTTATCATTTTCTTTTTATCGATGAACAGGATTGGGAGGAGTGTGGCAAGCTTTTACCCCTTTCCTCCCTAGATTCATCTTAATTGCAAGGGAGTTTAGATCCAACAGTTTAGATCCAAAATCAGCCGGCACATCCATGCTGTCTGATCAGCATCTGAACTGTTCGCTTTTTTATTCATTAAGTTATTTCTGACCAAAATGCGACCAGTGCAGATCCTGATTAGACGGCATGGATGTGCTGTCTGATCTGGATCTACACTGGTCATACATGTGTAAAAATGCATATTTATGGAGGAAAGGGTTTAGCATTATCACACTTCAACTTTACAAAAGTGTGAATGAGTCTGCAAGGCCATTTTTTAAAGAAATGCAGCATATATCTAACATTTACAAGGGTTAAAGCAAGGAAATCTGAAAAACCAGAAATCCTGAAAATTTGTCAATTTATATTGGGAAAATAAAGAAAATTCATCATTTTAGACACACACTAGAAATGTGTCCATAGGACACAGATGCCCCCACTATGCATCGTTTTCAGATACTAAAATGCAATGATGGGAATAATAGAAATTACTCTATTCCTAATTTAAACGTAGTTACAACTCTGACAAGAAAATTCTATTTTAGTAACAGTGACCTTGACCTTGGACCTACAGGCATGGGCATGGTACGGGACACACCATCTTGTCATGATGAACATTTGTGTCAAGTTATTTTGAAATCAATCTATTCCTCACAAAAAACAAAGTTACAGCCCGGACAAGAGAATTCTATTTTTAGTAACAGTGACCTTGACCTACAGGCATGGGCATGGTACGCAATACACCGCCCTGTCATGGTGAACATTTGTGTCAAGTTATTTTGAAATCCCTCCATTTATAATGAAGTTACAGCCCGGACAAGAAAATTCTTTTTTTAGTAACAGTGAGCTTGACCTCGGACCTTCAGGCTTGGGTATTGTGCGGACACACTGCCTTGTCATAGTGAACATTTGTGCAGTTATTTTAAAATCCCTCAATTCATAACAAAGTAACAGCCCGGACAAGAGAATTCTATTTTTAGTAACAGTGACCTTTGACCTACAGGCATGGGCATGGTACGCGACACATCGCCCTGTCATGGTGAACATTTGTGCCAAGTTATTTTGAAATCCCTCCATTCATAACAAAGTAACAGCCCGGGCAAGAAAATTCTATTTTTAGTAACAGTGACCTTGACCTTCGACCTAAAGGTTTGGGCATTTACGTGACATACCGTCTTGATATGGTGAACAATTATACCAAATTATTTAAAAATCCAATAAGAAATAACAAAGTTACAGAGCGGACAAGATTTTGCAAGAAAATTCTATTTTTAGTAACAGTGACCTTGACCTTGGACCTACAGGCATGGGTATTGTCACGACACACCACCTTGTTATTGTGAACATTTGTGCCAAGTTATTTTGAAATCCCTCCATTCCAAACGAAGTTAAGGGCAAAGTGTATATTTTTCTTAACACAAAATGTAAGTGAAAAAGGGGCATTATTTGAAAAATATTGGAAGCAGGGTTACGGGTCTTGTTGGTTATGATGTAGATTTGGATGGTGAAAATATATTTCAAGTTTCAAGGCAGTATCTCAAGTAGTTTTAAAGTTATGGGCAAAATGCATATTTTGCTTAACACAAAATATAAGAAACAAGATATATTCCTATTAACACCTTTATGCACAACAACATATCAGGCCAAGCAGTGGTCAAGTTTCATTAAATTCCCACCAGTAGTGTAGGAGGAGTTGCGTTCACGAGATATACTCCTATTAAAACTAATGTAAATGGAAGTATCAAAGGGCCATAACTTCTGAACGGAACATGTAAGAGCTAACCCCACCTTAATGCACAACAACATATCAGGCCAAGCATTGTGGTCAAGTTTCATTAAATTCCCACCAGTAGTGTAGGAGGAGTTGCGTTCACGAGAATATCGGACGGACAGACGGACGGAAAGGAGCAACTCTTAATGCCCGTCGCCATTTCATGGCGGGGGGCATAAAAATACCTGTTTCAGTCATAATACTCATAAATAACGTACAATTAATGAATATTAATTTAAAAAAACAAAGCACAATCTACCACACATGACCAATTACCATAACATTAGAGAAGTGTATTTACCTTTTTCTCCATTAATATGCCTTTTTTTGTGTGTTTGACCTGTGTAGATCCTGATCAGCTGGCATATCTATGCTGTCTGATCAATATCAGCTGGCACATCCATGCTGTCTGGTCAATATCAGCTGGCACATCCATGCTGTCTGATCAATATCAGCTGGCACATCTATGCTGTCTGATCAATATCAGCTGGCACATCCGTGCAGTCTGATCAATATCAGCTGGCACATCCGTGCTGTCTGATAAATACCAGCTGGCACATCCATGCTGTCTGATCAATATCAGCTGGCACATCCATGCTGTCTGATCAATATCAGCTGGCACATCCATGCTGTCTGATCAATATCAGCTGGCCCATCCATGCTGTCTGATCAATATCAGCTGGCACATCCATTCCGTCTTGTCAGGATCTTCACAGGTCCCTTTTTTTGGTCAGAAATATCCTAATAAATCAAAAAGCAAACAGTGCAGATCCTGATCAGATGGCCGATCTAGATCTACACTGTTTGCCCACACAATAAAGGTGTACTTATGGGGTAAAGGTTTAAGTGAGCAAGCTTCACCAATGTATTATCTTGGCTTACAACTCAGCTACAATTTTCTTTAATGTAACAACTGAAATATGAGGGTTGTCCAAATAAATCATAGAAAATTTGAATAAAATCAAAACTAAAGAACATATATTTATGTACATTTCACAGTTAGTTAACATTTATTTTGCCACAAATATGCATAATTTCAATGAAAAGTTGAAAACTATTTTAAAATGAAGAAATTACATCCAATTTATAAAACTGTGATAGCGAACGGCAACACACATAAAAAACCATTGGAATTCAATCATTTACTTTCAACAATAAATACATTATACAACGTCTTTTTAGCCTCTATATTTTCACATTTTTAAGCATGTCCTACCAGTGAAGATCCAGATCAGCCGGCATATCCATGCTGTCTGATCAGGATCTGCACTGGCATTTTGGTCAGAAATAACCCAACAAGGTGTGTCTATGGAAGAAAGGGTTAATGTTGCTGATCATTTTAACATCAATCCCCAACGTTTCAAAACAGTGGCATCATTTGTATGTGTAGAGCTTGTTTTATGCTCTTGAGTAAACATTAACTATGCAACATTTGAATAAGTCGCAGAGCATATTTTGATCACCTGATATTGTGCTCAAAGCCAATTGATGCCAACGGACATGATTATAAAATTAAAACAAGTTAAGAGGCATGCTCATTTCTAGAGATTTTTAATACAAATGGCACAGAAACTTTTAGCAAGGTTATATAGAAATACATTAATTTTTGTATTATACAAATGGCACAGAAACTTTTAGCAATGTCAAAAAGAAATATTATTTGGGATCAATCATTCCCCGTACTTGCCGGACCTCACACCAGCTAGATGATGTGTACTTTCCATCTGGATTGCAAATTTGAAAACTGTGCCGAAATTAGAAAGTACTTGGCCTTTAACAAAAGTCTTCCAAGAAAGTGCTACAATTATGTAAATTCAATAATGTATTTAATACTAAGGTGAAAAGATGCATTGAGTGTACCAATTACACAGAAGAGTACCAGTAAATCAGGAAGGAGTATAGAGGATATTTGTTTTTACCAGTGTAAGATAGAAATATATTTCACCGAGTGAGCTCCGGAATTCGTATTTTCACGAGTGGCGAAGCCACGAGTGAAATACATAATTCCGGAGTTCACGAGTGAAATATATTTCTATCTTTCACTAGTAAAAAAAAATTTTCTTTTTATTTTATGCTTTTAGTGCACAAAATTGTGTGAATTTGACAGAAAAACTTCATGAAATGGCGCCAAAAGCATTTGTTTATGACGTGAAGTCATAACGTCATTTACCCAAATTTGAGCCCGTTTTCTTAACGTTCTCATTCGAAATGCATGTGCGTTTGGGTACCAACGTGAAAATGCAGTGAAAATAAAAATGATATTCCACTATTTGAAAACAGTGAAATACCACTTTTATTTCACCGGGAAAATTCTATAATTCACTGAAAAGCACGAAATAAAACGGTATGTTGTATAAGCAGTGTAAGGACAGCGTCATGTGCACCACTTGTTATTAGGTTCCCCTGATAAATTGTTTACATAAACATGTTAAGTAGTTTTAATTTTATTCATTCAGATTGTACACATTTTTTTGGAAAACCCTCATTATAATTATTTCAAATAATAATAATAATTTATTTTTCCATGTTTTTTAAGATATGGCACTGAAAATATATAAACAACTCGTCGATACCCCAATGAAAACCATCAAATATCAATTCAATCTGTATATAATATATTTAGCAAAACAAAGGTGGCTAATTGTACAGAAAATACATGAGTACTGCAATTTGAAATAAATTTAGTTGTTTGAGGCTGAACTGGTTAGAAAAAAAAGCGGGTGTGTACAGTGTCCACATGCTTTAAATGTTTAACCAGATTAAAAAAAATTTATGTGCTTGATGATGTAGTAAAGGACCCTTGTAATCTGCACTTTGAAATTTTGTTCCTGACTCTTTCATCTAATTACCTCATTTGCATAAAAATAATCTTAACTTTTTACGTCATAAATACCGTCATTGTTCGAATATAAGCCACACTCATATATAAGCCGCACCCCCCTAAACCTGATGGAACAGATGAAAATGGCTTAACGCAATGTATAAGCAGCCAAACCTGTGTATTAGCCGCACCCCCAATGTTTTACTGCCAAATTCTGGAAAAAAAGTGTGGCTTATATTCAGACAATGACGGTAATTACCCAATAAATCTTAAAGTGGTCAAGGTAGATCCAGATCCAGGCACAGTTGAGAAGGCTAATCTGGATTTACACTGTACCCACACAAGATAAAATATGTTTGTAAGGAGTAAATTAACAATTAAAGTATTAACACAAAATTCCTGATATGGACTTCATCAAAATACTAGTAAATTCCAACACCCATTAATTTAAAAATATTATCAATTATTATATATCTAATAAATGTAACCAATCGACAATCTGCATTTGTACCACGTAACCGTCCAATATATTCCTGTATTGGATCCAAAAAAATATATATTAATTTCATATTGGACGGTTGGGTACATGTGCACTAAACAATCTGCATTTGTACCACGTGACCGTCCAATATATTCCCGTATTGGATCCAAAAAATATATATTAATTTCATATTGGACAGTTGGGTACATGTGCACTAAAGATATATAATAATAAGGTTATTATACATTTAACTGTACAATACAGAATATATTTGGACTCGTACACAGCTTGAAAAGTCATATTGGACGAGCCTATCGGCTCGTCCAATATGACTTTTCAAGCTGTGTACGAGTCCAAATATATTCCCGTATTGTACAGTAAAATGTATAATAACCTATAAGTATGTCTCAATTATAAAAAAAACAACATAAAATACATGTATTCAGTCATGCTTAACAATCTATATCAGTCACCTCAAGTTCCAAAATATACTGAAAGGATAAAGAAACGCAGGGTAACATTTGTTCCGATATATTCAGAACGCGTTCTCCAAATAAAGTGAAACTTTGTGTATTGAGTTATTAGGTCATGATACACCTTAACATGTGTCGAAAGTGAATAAAACTTGTCTCCACTGCCTCAGTGTAAACCGTCGTGGAGCATGAGCTTTCGAACCTGCCTATCCAATTGTTACCCTGCGTTTCTTTATCCTTTCAGTATATTTGTTTGAGCTTTCAACAGTTTCTCAACATGCAATAACAAGTTATACATATCTCCATAGCATTATGCTTATATCACATGGGCAACCCTTGTAGATCCCGATCTACCTGCACATATGTGCAGTCTGATCAGGAGGTACACTGGGTGCTTTTTATTAATCAACAAAACATCAGCCTGGTCAGGAATTCTTAGCTGAAGAGGTAAAGAAAGACGTGGCCCCAAGGTTATAAAACTGAGAATAGAAACTGGCCTCAAATCTCAGTTTTATAATCTTGGGGCATATTGTCTTCAAAGTTGCTTCTTATATGGGTTACACCACTGGAAAATTTTTCTTCGGTCAGATTTTTGACATTTTAGTTGTTACTTTTTGGAAAGAACTTAACATTATCTATTAAATTCTCATAACTTATTTGTGTTTTTTTTTCATTTTGACAATATAATGTTATTTTAACCACAAAATACTTATTAAGTAATGTCGTCTGCTCACCTTTCTGATGTCATTTCAAGAATTGATGTCAAATGCCCGAATGTACCTTTTCCTGTGAGGCACTTTATATTATACCTGTGTAGATTATAACAGTGGTGCAAATTGTTTTATTTTAAACAGCAATACTTCTGGAGTTACTTTTATAAAAAGAGTAAAATTGATTTAACCATGCTTTTAATTTTTATGATGGTTGGTAACTTGTTGGATTTGATTATTAATGCAACAAATGTAATTGGTTCATTCTACTACGCTACCTCTGCATCAAGTAAGACAGAGTACAGTTTTACCTGACCCACAGGGTGGGATACAAGATTTACAGGGGGTTTGTTTGGGGCAGTCTTAAAGAAGTTACATGATAATCTCCAACTTTCTGGACAAAATTTCCATTTCCACTGCTGCCCAAAAAGGTTCTAGCAACCCCACTGAACCCCTTCTGGATCTGCCCCTGACCCTGGCTCCAACCACTGACTGACCAGATACACCCAAGCGACTGAGTGTTTACAATACAGGGATTCAGATCTTATTGTTCTCCAAGAATTGAAATGAATATCAAATCCACAAGATCTTTAAAGATCTTGTAAAACACTAACCAGGTAACAATATTTCAAAATACTGTGTAATCACTTATATCTGCAGCCTTAAGTATCCTGTTTTTTCCGTTACAGATTATTTTTGTGGATTATTAATTTTGTTGAACTCAATTTTCTAATTGAAACTGTGTTCGAGTTATATTCTGTATTTTGTATTTTGTTGTGGTTTTAAATTCATGGATCAGCCCACGAAATCAACAAATTTTTTTCCACACGAATATTGATGATTTTCCAGTTTTCAGGTTATTTCCCTTTTTTCATCAAATTTGTTAGTGTATTTTTTTCAAGTCAAGCGCACTTAAAATGAATTTCATAATTTCTTATAAACAAAGTTTGAAGCCTCTCGTAAAGTTCCAGCTGCTCCTTCGATCATAAACAATATCACAGAGTAATGTTTCTTGACAATTTCCCACTGTTTATCGACGTCTTCTCCGAGCGAGATCTCCACGAGAGCATCGGACAGTCCAGGAAAACTGGCGCCGGAATAATTATCGATTGTACTGTCAGCAAACAATACATGCCTGTAAAAGAATACAACATATTTGAGCTACATTACATTTCCATTATTCAACTGTAAGGCATGTAAATAATTCTTCATTTGTGATAAAATTAACTACATGTTAACCCTTTCCTTAATATAAACGCATTTTTATGCAGTTGCGACCAGTGTAGATCGAGATCGGCCGGCACATCAGTGCCGTCTGATCAGGATCTGCACTGTTCTAATTTTGGTCAGAAATAACCTAATGAATCAAAAAGCAAACAGTTTAGATTCTGATCAGACGGCACAAATGTGCCGGCTGATCTGGATCTAAACTGTTCGCCCTTGCAATATAGGTGTATCTATGGAGGAAAGGGTTAAGTTGAACACTCATGTCACCCAATGGAAAACACTGATAACTTTAAAGACAAAACAAATATACAACTAAGTGCAGAAAGTGTATTAAAGAATATAATATTGAAATAAGAAGAAGTTATACAGTTTATTACACAAAGGTGATGAAATATTAAGAAATGTCAAAGTTATAGCCAACATAAAGTTTTCATGACAAAATCCAAATGCAAACAAGGCAGTCGGAACAACAGCAATATCCCCCGCCGCAGATGTGAATGTGGGAAAGGTTATGGATGGTTAAGAGCATATTAAACAATAGCTCTGGGCAATGGGCAGGCAGGTGGAAGCCAATTCAAGTGCAAGGGTATGTCATGTTCAGATAGGTTTCAGAGTATAGGCCTGCTCAAACACCAAAGGCATCCTTGACCTTGAGCCAGCCAGGTTGGAACATGGGTTCTGCACATCAGGTTCATGAACTGAACATTTCACTTAAGTTTCATAATATTCATTCCAATGGTTCAGAAGATATGAACTGGACATGAAATGCATGGTTCAAATCTTCAAACACCACTGGTGACCTTGACACTGAGCCGGCCATGTTGGAACATGGGTTCTGCACGTCGTCTTGATGGGGAGAACATTTGACTAAAGTTTCATGAAATTCCTTCTAGGGGTTAAAAAGTTATAGAGCGCACAAAGCATGCAACTTTCATGAAATTCCTTCAAGGCTTTTCAAAAAACACCACTGGTGACCTTGACATTGAGGCGGCCATGTGGGAACATGGGTTCTGCACGTCGTCTTCATGGGGAGAACGTTTGACTAAAGTTTCATGAAATTCCTTCTAAGGGTTGAAAAGTTATGGACCGGACACGAAATATGCTCAAACACCAAAGGCGGCCTTGACCTTGAGCCAGCCAGGTTGGAACATGGGTTCAGCACATCATGTTCATGAACCGAACATTTCACTTAGGTTTCATGATAATTCCTGGGGTTCAGAGACCACCAATTAACTTGCAAGTTTGTGTACATACACTGTATACAGCTGAGACCTCTCTTTAATTTAGTCTTAACATTTTGAGAATGTGCTACAAATTTGTTGTTGTTGTTGTTTCACATAAAAACAGTGAATAAAATATTCAGAAAAGCCTGATTTTCAAAGTGCTACATGTATAAAGTAAGAAAGTTTATTTGGTCAGTATCCATAGAAAATGACAAAATTTACCCTGTAAAATCATCCAGAGCAAAGTTCTTAATATTGCATAACACAGATCTAAACAGCAAAGTTCATTGGGTCATTGACCAGCAACTATAGGAATAATAACATCTTAACATTGAATCTAAATATAGCTGAAGACAGGTAGAAATATTAGAATTTTTATACTTGAAATTTTCAACCTGCTACTAAAATTTTGTTTCAAATTTTATCAATGAACAACCAGTGAATGAATTGTTCAGGAAAGATTGAATTTTAAGATGGTATAAAGTTTGTGTCAAAATCTGGTTGATAACTGTAGAAAATCAAAGGTTAAAAACAGAATTTAAAGAAAAAAGTTTTAAAATCCCCAGGATGGGGCCCCTGGGCAATTCAAGAACATGATTTTAATAATTTAAGTTGAGATCATCAATATCAATATTCATACCAAATTTGATGACAATCGGACAAAAAATGAGACCTCTAATGCGTTAACAAAATTTTTGCTTTAATCTGACCTAGTGACCTTGACATTGAGCCGGCCATGTTGGAACATGGGTTCTGCACGTTGTCTTGATGGGGAGAACATTTGCCAAAAGTTTCATGAAATTCCTTCTAGGGGTTGAAAAGTTATTGACCGGACAAGAAATGTGTGCACACAGAAGGACAGACGGACGGACGAAGACCATTTTTATATCCCCCAGCTGCTATGCGGCGGGGGAAAAAAATTTGATTTATTAGGTTATTTCTGACCAAAAAGCCAAAAGTGCAGATCCTGATCAGATGGCACAGATGCTGGCTGATCTGGATCTAAAGCCACACATGCAACAAAATGTGTGTACATTAAACAGAGTAATGAGCTATATATGTCTATGATACCACAAGCAGTAGCGCCACCTACCTTTTTAACCTCCTACCCGGCAGTCCAGCTGGGTCAAGGAACGCTCGGTCGAGCTGCATTAACTGGTCATTTATACTCCGGACAACAAATGGACTGAAAAAAAAACATCACATTTCTTTCATCAGGACCCAATTTTAGATAAATAATTTTGGGCACAGGGCTTGAAACTTCATTAGAAAGAGAAATTTAGAATAAGTACCCCAAGGAATTTTAAAATTGTAAATGTTTAACCCTTTCCTCCCTATATATGCTTTTTCAATCATGTGAGACCAGTGTAGATCCAGATCAGCCAGCACATCCATGCTGTCTTATCAGGATCTGCACAGGTGGCATTTTGGGTAAAAAATATCCTAACAAATAAAAAAGCAAACAGTTTAGATCCTGATCAGACAGTATGGATGTGATGGTTGATCTGGATTTAAACTGGTCGCCCATGCAATAAATGTGTATCTATGGAGGAAAGGGTTAATGAAAACATTGCAGGGAACAAGTGTGAAAGTTGTACACTTAGGACTGGGATTCATTTTAACTCTACACTACTACAAGGATCCCCTTTGATCACATGGGAGACCAATTTATTGAGATCCAGATCACCTGGGTGTAGAGTTTCCTCCATAGATACACCTTTATTGCATGGGCTAACTGTTTAGATCCAGATCAGCCGGCACATCCATGCCGTCTGATCAGGATCTAAACTGTTTGCTTTTTGATTTGTTAGATTATTTCTGACCAAAGTTCAGATCCTGATCAGACAGCATAGATGTGCCAGCTGATCTAGATCTACACTGGTCGCTCATGTGTAAAAACGCGTATTTATGGAGGAAAGGGTAAAGTAACAAGATTGTTCCAATCAAACATGTTTGTTTTAAATTTGATGTGATTCCCAAGTCTGTGAAAAAATGGGGTTATACACATGGGTCAATTATTAGTGCAAGAAAGTAAAATACAATTAACCAAACTAACCACATTTTCTGACTAGATGGCATAATGCTGTATAAATCATTGCATTTAGGTTTGTCTATAATGGCTTCTCTGAATTAATAAAAACATTCACTTACTCTTCCTTATTAACAGTCTTGATACGATTTTCAAAATTGTGAACTTCTTCTGTAAAGTTGTTGATAGCTGACCTCAGTAAATCTGGAAAAACCAAATTCATCATTGTTAAGATGTTTACAGTGAATCAAGACCAGTTTTTCCCAGTTGCATATGTTAGTTTAATATTTTATCGCTCTTCTGTATATTTGAAGCAAACATGTAAATGAACATTCAAATGTGTACATTCAAATTGATGGAGAAAACTCTGTTGCAAGTCCATGGCCGCCTTTCATTTTTGTTCCCTGTTGACGACATTAACTACTTGTCCAACCATATATCATCCTTTCACAAATTTGCTCGAAGTTTGCTTGAAAAGCACAACTTTTTTGTGTGCAGTGAAAAGATTTTAACATTTAATTTACTTAACTTTGTTATTTATTATAAAAATAAGTTTTCACTGAAAAATGTTGTTTGGCACACATTCACTAATAATAATAATAGTCATGATACCTTAAATAAGCAATAAAAAAGTTAACAACACATTCTTTTGATACATGGAAGGCAATGCCAGCCTGTTCAAGTTTTTACCTGTGCTAAGTCCTTTTGTTTTTAACTGATCTCCAAATCGTGTAATGAATGTATCTCCCATGTCATGAAGAACTGCTGCGTAATCGGAGATATTGAACGGTAGAATTAGCGTCTCGGCTATATCTCGAGTCATTTCCACCCAAATTTGCCCGATTGCTCTGTGATACTGAAACATTTACATGTATTTACATCTTACTGTAGTATTATTAAATTTAGCACAAAACCCCTTAATGACAAAGTTGTGGGGCACGAATTTGTGTATTATTCTATAAAGACACAGTTGAATGGGTGAAAAATAAACCTGAGCAAAATAAAATGATACAGTAACTATAATTATATACTGGTATTCTTATGTATGCGACAAGTGTAGATCTAGATCCAGATATACTCTGAATGCTCCTTTGTCATAATAACCTAATGAATCTAAAAGCTACAGTTTAGAACCCGATCAGACGGCACAGATGTGTCAGTTGATCTGGAACTACACATGCAAAAAAACAGTATATATGGTTAATGAAACAAAATAACCATGATCACATTGTACAATCTGATGGGTGTACAAAAACAACTACCGTTATATATTCTTCAAGCTTGCACACATATTTTAAATTTGCTTCGTGAAGAATCCATAGATTACCAAACTGAGAACAATACAATACAGTCAAACTTTGATATTTCAAACCTGCATACCAGATAAAAAAGTTTGAATTATAAGCAGTTTGAATTATAAGCAGTTTGAATTAAACTGAATTATAAGCAGCTTGAATTATAAGCAGTTTGAATTATAAGCAGTTTGAATTATAAGCAGCTTGAATTATAAGCAGTTTGAATTATAAGCAGTTTGAATTATAAGCAGTTTGAATTATAAGCAGCTTGAATTATAAGCAGTTTGAATTATAAGCAGTTTGAATTATAAGCAGTTTGAATTATAAGCAGTTTGAATTATAAGCAGTTTGAATTATAAGCAGTTTGAATTATAACCCTTTACTCCATGGGATATGGATGTTATTCACGACCGAACAGTGTAGATCCAGATCAGCCAGCACATTTATGCTGTCTGATCATAATCTACATTGTTTGCTTTTAAATTTATTGATTATTTCTTACTAAAAAGCCAACAGTGTAGATCCTGCCTTATCAGAAAGCACAGATGTGCTAGCAGATCTGGATCTACACTGCATGCCCAAATCTCAAGTTAAGGTTAAGAAGATGTATTTATTAGACATATATATCAGATTTTAACTGCACTGATATTTTCATGTATAAGGCAGCCTGAAACATAATGATCTTTTTAAGATATTGCCATTAAGGGATGTGAAGATTTATCATTTAATTTAAGCTTTCTAGTGAATTATAGAATTTTCCCGGTGAAATAAAAGTGGTATTTCACTGTTTTCAAACAGTGGAATACCTTTTTTTTTCACTGCTTTTTTCACATAAGTACCAAAACGCACATGATATTTTGAATGAGAATGTTTAGAACAAAAACAGGCTCAAATTTGGGTATATGATGTCATGACATCACATAATAAAAAAACCTTTTCATGCAATTTTTCTGCCAAATTCACACAAATTTTGCACTTAAAGCATAAAATAAAAAAAAAATTTGATAAGATTAAGATAGAAATATATTTCACCGAGTGAGCTCTGGAATTTGTACTCGTATTTTCACGAGTGGCTTCACCACTCTGTGAAATAATATAATTTCTATCTTACACTGGTAAATTTAACAATTATCCTCTATATGTTTCATATCATATTCAGTAATAAACAGCCCATATATTTTTCAAAATGATAAGTACAGGAACTTACATGGAAACCTCTATCTTGAATCTGGTCCACTAGCAGGAATGTATCGTACACGGAATGATACATTGGGTATGATATCACATTCATATCAGGCTGAAAACAAACAAGAGCAATCAAAGATTTAATTGTATTTACCGTCCCCTGCATTAAAGATTAACCCATAACTCCAAATATTTACACTTCAACTTCCTCCTCTACGATAAAGTCTTATTCATCAACGGGATCATAATTTCTGTTGGTAAACAGTGCAACGTTTTATTTTAAAAGGCTTGGCTACAGTAGAGCGGTTCATAATTTATTGTTGCACAATGTTTTGATGTGTGATGTCGCCGAGCATGCACATTTTGCCCCGAGTAGCTACGAAATAGCATGCCATCATTCACTGTGTCGTCAACGTAGCTGTTCCAACAGCCTTTTGAAAAAAGACGTAATATCACCGATTCTTCTCATTATTTCTGTATTAAAGAGAGTATTTATGAGTGTAAATATAAGGATTGAATCAATATTTATTGGTTTTCATTTGGGTAGGGAAAACAGTTGGCAGGGTTGTTTAAAGAACATGTGATGCCCTTCGGGCTTCACACACTGAAAACAACCCAACTGTTTTCTATACCCAAATGAAAACCATCAAATATCGATTCAATTATTTAATTAATGGGTTTTATCACATGTGCGAACAGTGTAGATCCAGATCAGCTGGCATCTCTATGCCATCTTATCAGAATCTACACTGTTCACTTCTTGGTAAGATATAATCTAGAGGACAAAAAAAGCAAACTGTGTAGATCAAGATCAGTCAGCACATCCATGCCATCTGATGAGGATCTACACTGTTTATCACTTGGCCTGAAGTAACCTAAAAACTGAATTAAAAAGGAAACAGCATAGATTCTGATCCGATGGCATGGATGTGCTGGCTGATCTGGATCTACACTGTTTGCCCAATGATGGATGTGCTGGCTGATCTGGATCTACACTGTTTGCCCAATGATGGATGTGCTGGCTGATCTGGATCTACACTGTTTGCCCAATGATAAAAGCCCTATACCATGGAGAAAAAGGTTCAGCAGCCCACTGTCATAGGCAACCAGTACTGTTCTATGAATTCTAATTAGTTCCTAGAAAATGCTTTTGTTGTAAGTTCATGTCTCCCCATTTGTAAAGTAATAGGTAGAAAATCATTCATGATAAGCTTGGACATAAAATAAATCAATTAGTGTAATACAGGGGTTTCAGTGACTGTGACCATGAACTTTTGCATAAATGCCAAGGAGCCAAGTGATGATGAACTTTGACCTAGTTAAAAAAAAATTTGAGCAGAGATTTTCAAAGTTCATGTCAGAGTGGCCTTGACCTTTGGCCATGTGACATCAAAAGCAATTAGTTATTCTTTTCACAAACAACAATCATCCATTCCTTTGAAGTTTCAAAACTCTGTCTTGAAAGATTCTTAAGATATTAAATAGAAACCAAATGGAATTTTATGGCCCCAGTTATCTTGACCTTTCACAAAGCGACACTGAGAAGTTGGGGTCATCTACTCAAGGACTCCAATCATTTAGTGAAGTCTGAAGTCTATATTTTTGAAAACTGTAGCACAATGATTTTAGTTCATTCTAGTTCATTCTAGAGCGCATTCTTAGTGGCTCGTCCAAGCGGCCGACGATGGAAGCTCTAAGGTTGGCATTCACTTAAGAAGAGTTGTTGTTGTTCTTATATGGTAGCATTCCGCTACAAAAACATATTAGACAATTAAATTATTATGTACCTTGACCTCTGACCCAAAAAATGTGACCTTGCCCTCTAATATGGTGACCCTGTTAATGATTGGTAATGTCCAATCATCTTGTAAAATTCAGTCAGACAAACAGACTCATGTAAAGGGAAAAACAATATAATGCTTCCTGCAGTGGGCAAAATTTGATGATAAAGTTCCATGAAACTTGTTGCAAAATAGGAAAATACTTGTTGAGAAAAATGGAACTTATTTTGCAAAAATGAAGAAAAGTTCATTAAAAACAGAAAAAAACAGTAAAATACAAATGTGTTCAAGATATTCGCTCAAGATCATAAACTAAGATTGTAGACCACCATTTGCCATTTCAGCCAATCAGATGCTTGAGATTTAACCCTTTCCTCCATATATAGGCATCTTTTTCCATGTGCAACCAGTGTAGATCCAGATCAGCCGGCACATCCATGCCATCTGATCAGGATCTGAACTGGTAGCATTTTGATAAGAATAACCTAACAAATAAACAAGAGGGCCATGATGGCCCTAAAAGCGCTCACCTGAGTTTAGTCAATAGTCTCTTGCAACAGTGACCTAGTTTTTGGACCCAGATGACTCATATTCAAACTCAACTGAGATATCATTGCGACAAACATCCTGACTAAGTTTCATGACAATCTGAGCAAAAATGTGACCCCTAGAGTGTTAACAAGAAAAATTCTATTTTTAGTAACAATGACCTAGTTTTTGGACCCAGATGACTCATATTTGAACTTGTCAGAGAAATCATTGGGAAATACATTTTGACCAAATTTCATGACAATCGCAGCAAAAATGTGACCCCTAGAGTGTTCACAAGAAAATTCTTTTTTTAGTAACAGTGACCTAGTTTTTGGACCCAGATTACCCATATTCAAACTTGTCCGAAAAATCATTGGGACAACTATCCTGACAAAAGTTTCATGACAATAGAAGGAAAAATGTGATCCCTAGAGTGTTTACAAGAAAATTCTATTTTTAGTAACAGTGACCTTGTTTTTGGACCTAGATGACCCATATTCAAACTCGTCTGAGAAATCATTGGAGCAAACATCCTGATGAACTCTCATGACAATCAGAGCAAAAATGAGACCCTTGGAGTGTTAACAAGAAAATTATATTTTTAGTAACAGTGACCTTGTTTTTGGACCCAGATGACCCATATTCAAACTCCTCCGAGATATCATTCAGAAAAACATCCATACCAAGTTTTATGACAATCGGAGAAAAAATGTGACAGCTAGAGTGTTCACAAGAAAATCGTATTTTTAGTTACAGTGACCTAGTTTTTGGACCCAGATGACCCATATTCGAACTCATCCGAGAAATCATTGGGACAAACATCCTCACTAAGTTTCATGACAATCGAAGCAAAATTGTGTCTGCTAGGGTGTTCACAAGAAAATTCTATTTTTAGTAACAGTGACCTAGTTTTTGGACGATCTGGATCTACACTGTTCGCCCATGCAACAAAATGTGTCCTGACTAAGTTTCATGACAATCGAAGCAAAATTGTGTCCGCTAGGGTGTTCACAAGAAAATTCTATTTTTAGTAACAGTGACCTAGTTTTTGGACGATCTGGATCTACACTGTTCGCCCATGCAACAAAATGTGTCCTGACTAAGTTTCATGACAATCGAAGCAAAATTGTGACCGCTAGGGTGTTCACAAGAAAATTCTATTTTTAGTAACAGTGACCTAGTTCTTGGACGATCTGGATCACACTGGACGATCTGGATCACACTGTTCGCCCATGCAAAAAATGTGTCTAATATAGTCTGAACATTTTGAGAATGTGCTACAAATATGTTTTACAAACAGTGAATAAAATATTCAGAAAAGCCTGATTTGCAAAGAGCTATAAAGTAAGAAAGTTTATTTGGTCAATATCCATAGAAAATGACAACATTTACAGTATAAAATCTTCCAGAGCAAAGTTCTAAATATTGCATAACACAGATCTAAATAGCAAAGTTCACTAGGTCATTGTCAAGCATCTAGAGCTATACTGTGGTACTGCAATATAATAACACCTTACATTGAACCTAAATATAGTTTAAGACTGGAAGAAATATTGGAATTTTGTCACTTGAAATTTTCACTCTGCTACTAAAATTTTTGTTTTTAATTTTATCACTGAACAACCAGTGTATGAATTGTTCAGGAAAAATTGAATTTTAAGATGGTATAAAGTTTGTGTCAAAATCTGGTTGATAACTGTAGAAAATCAAAGGTTAAAAACAGAATTTAAAAGAAGAAAAACGAAAAACCCCAGGGCGGGGCCAATTTTGACCCCAGGAAAATAATTTGAACAATCTTTGTAGAGTTCCACTAGAGGGTGCTAAATGCCAAATATCTAAGCTCTAGGCCTTGTGGTTTCAGAGAAGAAGATTTTTAAAGTTTTTCCTTTCGGTTGCCATGGCAACCAGAGTTCTGCATGGAATTGATTTCTTTGAACAACTTTGGAAGAGCTTCATGCAAGGAACATTTGTGGCAAGTTTCATCAAGTTTGGCCCAGGGGTTTAAGAGGAGATGTTGTTTAAAGCAAAAATTGACGACGCACGACGCACAACGGACACAGAGTGATCCTAAAAGCTCACCATGAGCACAAGTGCTCAGGTGAGCTAAAAAGCGAAACATGCAGATCCTGGTCCCGTGATTATAAAACTTTTTTCATGCTCAACTCAATTCTGTGCTCAAACTTAAATTGTCTAGAACATTAACAGTCTTCATAGATAAGTGATAACTATCTGTTCAACAGTTGTTGTTGAAAGCAATTTTGTCATTTTTTCAGTTAAAAATGTTTTATTTTATATAATGAACAGAAACAAAGCCATCAAATTTTCATGCTCAAATTGAGTCGAGCATGAAAAAAGTTTTATAATCACGGGGCCTGATCAGACGGTATGGATGTGCCTGCTGATCTGGATCTACACTGTTAACTCACACAATAAAGGTGTGTCTGTGGAGGAAAGGGTTAAGACTTGTCTCCTAATTTAGTTTTATGATCATGGGCCACTGTTTTGTCACTGCAGACATATACTCACGTCATATGTATACCACATATCAAGGAATGGTAAACCCAGTTTATCTCTGAAAGTAGCATAATCACTGCCTGATCCTGGTATCTTTATTCTGTAAAATAAATCAACAGTGAGACAACATATATAAAGGGAAGTAACCCAGTTTATCTCTAGATGTAGCATGATCACTCCCTGATCCTGGTATCTTAATTCTGTAAAATAAATGTGACAACATGTATGAAAGGGTAGTTAGTTTTAAAACATCACTTTTTGTAAAGGTCAATACTTGGTATTGTTCACCAGTCAAATTTAGCGTCAGTTTGTTGTGGAAGAACAGTGATCTAGGGGTAGAGCACCGGACTCCAGATCCAAAAACATCGGGTTTGAATTGGATTGGGATACATGGACCTTTGCAGATTATCAATAATTTAATACTTTTATTTCCTACTTCTATGAAAACAAAAAAACTTTCCATTCAAATAATAGTTTACAACTGCTCATTCTCTGGTTAAAATTTGCAAATAAGATGCACCCAAAAAATGATCCCACATTCATTTTATTGACCACATTCAAATTTTTAGTTTTGATTCATTACATGAACTTCAAATGACCGTGCGCACAGTAGTGTCACGATTTGAGTCTACCTGGTACGGCGATGTGTTCACTAAATGGATACACAGACACAGGAAATGCGTAGCGCTACACGGCGAGTATTTTGAAAAACATTAACTCAGTTGACGTTAGTAGCGTTAAATTGACGTTGTTATCTGCTCCGTGGCGCTCTACCTTGTTCTATGTAAATTATTGTAAAGAAGTGAAATGTGACTGTATTTATTTGAAACTTTGTATTTAAAATACATATGTATTTATCATCATGTGTGCGTTTTCTTATTATAATATCTTTACAACTCTATGAATTATAGCAACAGTCCAAAAACTTTATGAATGACCCTCGTAGATCTGATGCTAAGAGTCCGAGATGCATTCTAAATTTAGATCAGCATGAACGCCTAAGAAGACTGTGTTCTTTTTTTATGGAATGACATAACTCAGACCGAAACCAAATTAAACAGACATGAAACACTCGACTGGATATTTTAACCCACATGATTTATAATTGTCACATTTCATTTGCAAATTTTTCCCATAAAAGACCAATGAAATATTGATAATCTATACCGTGATCGCAAGAAAAACAAACTGTCAACTTGCCAATTAGCACCGCGGGTGACAATAAACAGGCTAAGTGGCTTTAATCCATCGCCCTAGTAAGAAATCAGTCCAATAATTGGGGCCTACACAACACCACCTGCTGTGACACTTTGTTTTTACAACAATTAAGTACACCTGCAAGTTAAGTTGATGGGACAATTAGGCAGAGAAAAAGATGTTTACCCCCTGCTCAACCTTGAGAACAAAAGATCAATTAATGTTCGTGTAATTTTTTGAAAGGGCTGTATTTACCTAGTACCTGTAAGTGGTCTATTGGCCTGTATTGATGCATTTTATTACGGACAACTTCAGTATTTTTAATCTAACATTCTTTTTGGAAGAGAGCATAGTTACATTGAAAATCTCAAATATTCGAATCCTAAAATCTCATTCGAATATTCGTTGTCAAACCAAATATTTGAATATTCGGCCCCATCCCTAATCCTTATATAAAAGAGGCTTATATTAGGCCATTTCCCAATCCAAAAATATAGTAATTTTTCCCAAATGTGGCAGAGACTCTTCCCGAAAAGCTAGATATGATGTCCAAAAATGGATCAAAATCCTCTGAGTGGAGTTTGAAAATTGAAGTCTGAAATATAAAGTGCTTTATAAAATTTAATTTAAGTTGAAAGTACTGAATACTATTCAAACTTATAAACAAGTACCCATCTTTCAATGAATTTTGTTTCCCAAAATAAACAATTATCGCTCATAAATTTCCCAATTTGAAAGGCCAGGGCCTCTTCCCAATTTTCTGATGTAAAGCCCCGAAGATGAAGATAATATCTAATGAAGGCTTACTTTGGACGTCCAAATTTTTGGTCTGGGAAAACTTTCCACCAGGTATCGTAAACGGTTGTTCTTCCTGCAGCAACTTCGGTCTGATTGGGGTTGGCTACTTTCTTGGTTGCCTCAATCAAGGAATGATATATCAATGGTGTGCCATCTGCATTGAAGGAGAAGTTGCCTGGAAACAAGATAACATAATTATAAAACATGAATCCTGACATATTCACTGGTGCAGATCCAAAGGGGTTTCAACAGTGTTGTTCTAACCCCTTATAGAGCACCAATTTTTAATCTTCATAGGGATTTTGGCCAGACAGTTGAAATTTATCTTACAACTACCCTAAGATTGCCCAAAGCACACCTCCTTCCCAGAAGTCTTGCATTTAACTCTGAATCAGCATTTAAGCCATGGAATTGTACATCAATGGTGTGATGAACCACCATCTGGGCTCATGGAAAAGATGCAAGGAACAAATGTATGACAGAAATCCAGATATATTTATTGAGCAACTCAATGAATGTTATGTTGATAGTGTAACATCATTGAAGTTAAAGTGTAAATATTCTGGTCAACAACATCTGAGATGTTTGCATTCTTCACTGAAGCCAACTTACCATCAAACGCATAGTCAACATTCAGGTAGGCCACCCCTCTGGAACCAAGGCTTTTTGTGTACTCCTAAAGAATAACAAGGCAGCATATAGTGATTGTATAACATTCTAGTATTATTGAATACAATACATGTATCAATATACAATAATTTATATATTAAATGTCTGAATGATATCCTGTATCCATGATGTCTAATCTGGCTCTGCACTTGTTACATCTTGGTCAGTAATAACCTAATGAATCTATTTAAAAGCAAACAGTACAGATCCTGATCAGACGAAATGGATGTGCCAGCTGATCTGGTTTTCAATCTTTGCCCATTTAATAAAGGCCTTTCTATGGAGTAAAGCTCAAATATTGTGGCATCATTTAATTTTAATCATTTAATTTTGTGCAAAAGTTGCACACAGTTTAATGTTGATATATTTTTTAACAAGTTTATTACTCTAGATGACAAACAATACATGATTTATTATCTGAGGATTTGTGCATCTTCTTGAATGGAAGTAAGCCAAAATTAAATCAAGCCAAAATAAAGAGATTCCTATGTAAATTCTAACATAAATTTACTCCCCAAGATATGGATGGCTATTATCCCATGGGCAAACAAGGCAGTTTCAGATCAGCTGACATCTGGCTGATCTGATCAGGATCTACACTGTTCACTTAAGATTCATTAATCCTTTCCTGGATATATACGCATTTTTACGCATGTGCGACCAGTGTAGATCCAGATCAGCCGGCACATCCGTCGCATTTTGGTCAGAAATAACCTAATGAATCAAAAAGCGAACAGTTTAGATCCTGATCAGACGGCACGGATGTGCCGGCTGATCTGGATCTAAACTGTTCGCCCTAGCAATAAAGGTGTGTCTGTACAGGAAAGGGTTAAGTCAATTCTGACCAAGAACTGACCAGTGTATATCCAGATCAGATGGCATGGAAAGGCCAGCTGATCTGGATCTGTACTGGCTGCATATGCAATAAAACCTGTATATATGCAGTCAAGGATTACACAAACCTATGAACCATAAATGGAAGAAAATGTATTCAACCATAAACAAGTACAGGGTGGCTATACCACATGACTTTTTGGATGTCGTACACATACAAAATCACTCACTTCAGGTAAGATTTTGCTTATTTCTCAGTAATTACTGGACCGATTTTGATCAGGTAAAGAGCACTGTACTCCTGTTAAAAAGCATTTTCATCGACATTTAATCTTTATTATCAGTCAAAATTATTTTATTGTCAAACATTCAAATACAAATTTTGTTTGAAAGTGAAAATTTGTCTTTGAATGTTTGAGAAAACAGCAGCCGATTGATAGTGCAGGTTAAATGTTGAAGAAAATGTTTTTTAACAGGAGTACGGTGCTCTTCATTTGATCGAAATCGGTCAAAAAATTACTGAGAAATAAGGATAAGACCTAACTGAAGCGAGTGATTTTGTGTGTGCACGACATCCAAAAAGTCACGTGGTATAGCCGCCCTGAAGTCTACTGCACATATTAAGTCAGTTAAAATCATTCTCTGACATACCTCTATCCATTCTGTTGAACCAATCAGCCCATATTCCTCAGAGCCCCAGCCACAAAACACAATAGATCGCCGCGGTCGCCATTTGCCTGTAGGAAAAATCTCATTCAAACATTTCATCACTTAATATCACATAACTTTTTGAGAACAATTATTATAACATTAGTTGAATGCAAGAATCACTGTCAAAGTGGTTTGACAAATGGCTCCCTC
The DNA here is from genome assembly GCA_038501625.1 of Corbicula japonica. Taxonomy (NCBI): domain Eukaryota; kingdom Metazoa; phylum Mollusca; class Bivalvia; order Venerida; family Cyrenidae; genus Corbicula; species Corbicula japonica. The sequence continues at coordinate 1,014,393 of JAZAYU010000152.1, forward strand.
TACTATTCCATTCTATTTACTTTGAATTACTTTAATTTAATCAGTAAGAAACAACAGAAGACCAAATAAACAACAAAAAGGGGTTTGGGGGGATATTATCAACAATCAGATTTTTTTCCTCCAATTCAGTAAGGGTCATCTTTGAAAAGAAAGAAGTTGGAAACCCATTACATCTTCTTCCTGATTTTTTTAAAAATCAAATTATATTTTCAAAGCAAAGGGTAGGCATGAAATAACTAACATTCTTCCGTCTTATAAGACTGTTTCAATTTATTTCTACATTTTGTTACCGTTTATTTTTTTCCTCAACATAACCAATACTTCAACAAAAACACCTTTGTGGGATGGAGGTGTTAAGAAACCTTTCCCAATCACAGCCCTTATTATGGTTGTTACACCCTTCATTCACCCTTTCCTCCATACATACACATTTTTACACATGTGCCACCAGTGTAGATCCAGATCAGCTGGCACATCTGTGCCGGCTGATCAGGAACTGCTCTGGTCACATTTAGGTCAGAAATAATCTAACAAATTAAAAAGGGAACAGTTTAGAGCCTGATCAGATGGCATGGATGTGCCAGCTGATCTGGATCTAAACTGTTCACTCAAGCAATAAAGGTGTATCTATGGAGGAAAGGGGTGAGGCAATTATTTCTTTTTAAGTTGCAAAGTTATGCTAAAAACAAGCTCTTTAAGAAACATTGACTTTTTGACCCTCAACCCTACCCTTTTGAGGTAGGATCATGGTTCTTGCATACAACATGTACAATACACCATAACATCAAGGTTAACATTGTACAACTCGTATCCCTTTCCTCCAAAGAAACACCTTAATTGCGAGGGTGAACAGTTTAGATCCAGATCAGCTGGCATAATATCTGTGCTGTGTGATCATGATCTAAACTGTTCGCTTTTTGATTCATTAGGTTATTTCTGACCAAAATGCGAGTGCAGATCCAGATCAGACGGCACGTTGGAAAGTATGAAATGAGAAAAACAAGAAACATAAATTATTCAAAATTTACCTTGCTTTTTTTACCCTTGAGTGTATGATAAAATTATCTTTTTAATACTTATAAACTCAAATTTGAAAAATTTGCCAGTAAAAGTAAGGTTTACTTGTAATATAACAGACAAGAAATTCTGTGTTTGCGATACTGGCTCTGGCTTCAGTTACGACTTAGTTATATTTACCAGATTTGACCATTTCTCCCATGACACGTGCAATTTCCATCATAACCGCTGTACCACTGGAGGGGTCAATAGCTCCAAATACCCAGGCATCGAGGTGGTTGCCAACCAGCACATAACGATCTAAAATTATAATAAGCTCATTAACAGCTTAGTGACTGACCAAATTTACATGTACCTGGACAATAAAATTAAGATACCAGGGTCCAAGATCATAAAACTATGATTGGTGACCAGTCTCCATTTCAGCCAATCAGATGCTCGAGATTTGAATCTTGTCTTCAGTTTTAGTTTTTTACATAAGGCACAAGAACAACAGTCTGTGAGACTACTGTAAGATTTATATTTTTTCTGAAAGGCTATTGGTAAAAACAAGAGTCTTAGCTACCAGATCCGACCACTATTTTCCAATTGAAAATTTTTGACATTTTTAAACAAGGGAAATATAACAGGCAAACAAACCATTAGTTAAATGATTATGATCAACATTGTACATAACAGCTAGCATCAAATAGATGAATGTCCCTTGCCCTGGCCACAATTTGAATGAGTACATGTACTTTCAGTAGTTGAATCTAAAGTCAATACCTAGATAACCAAAATATCAGTATAAATATCAACAGCCCATGTGAATGTTTTGTCATATGCCAACACTTGTAATCAGTATCATACTTAACTCTTCTTGTTCTTCATATTTTTTGTATGAGCGACCTCTCAAGTCCAACCTGTACATACCTGGCTCAATGCTTCCCCTGATCACACCTATCACATTGTAGGTGGTGGCGTTCTGATTCCTGGTTGATACCTTGATGTGTGCTTTCCTACAACAACAACAACAACTGATTAACTCAAATACCAACAAGAAGACACCGCAATGTGACAAAACCAGGTTTTCTTCTTAAATTTGATGTGAAAAGGAACATATTTACTATGACAAAATACAGTCGAGAGTAATGAAACTTGTCCCAATAATTGCTATTGTGATGTCAGACAAATATGTTAGGTTTTAAAGCTCTACATTGAATGGTTACTGAGAAAAAGTAAACTTTATTAAAACATTTCATGCTCTAATTCTAAGACCAAGAAATATATCCAAGGTTGTATGCAAGGCTGCTGTAACTACATTGTAGTCTTGCATCAGCACTCCATATGAAAGCAATACCTAAGAACTTTTTTAACTCTCATATAAACACATTTTAAAGCATGTCCAGTGTAGATCCAGATCAGCTGGCAGATCTGTGCCATCTGATTCTAGATCTACTGTAACACTGGTCGCATCATGGTCAGAAATAAAATAATGAATCTAAAAGCAAAACAGTGTAGATCCTGATCAGACAGCATGGATATGCCAGCTGATTTGGACCTACACTTTTTTTATGCATATGTCTACACTGTTCACCAATGCAACAAATGTGTAGATATGGAGTAAAGGTTTTAACAAGTTGAATATTCTATTTATTCATTACAAAAAGTCTGATAAGCAGTTGTTTGCACCAGCCAGCAATTTAATACAATAAAACCTATTATAAACAAGAATTAAATTTAAAGCGGCATCACTTCAATTTAACCCGCTCTTATATGAAATATTATATGTATTTGGAACAAATTTGCAGCATTAGTTCGGGCTAATAAAATTTTAATTTACTACAATAAATTTGGTCCGCCCGACTAAAAGCAAAAGAAGGATTTATGAAACGTCCCAGAAATCAAGATGGCGCATGAAGTGGTCTCTTCATCGGTGCTAAATATAGATCCATTATATTTAGCTTCTTAAAAGTTCGTTAACGATAATTTAACAGTATCATTAAAAATCCCGTCTATAAGAAAGAATTCGATCGGACCTTTTGTTTTCTGTTAGAGAGTTTATATATTGGAGTCTATATGGACAAATATGATTCTTCAATAGTATATTCTTACTTAAGTTTAGGGCTGGGGCTTTAATGTATGTAAAACAAGCTCCTTCAAAAAACTGTCTTACCATCCAGGTATCTTGAAGGAGTCACCAAATCTGTAGGTAACATTCATGCCGCCCTGCCACTCCTTGGGAACAGCCTCTCCACCCAGATTCCTGAAATTATTAAATTTTTTATAGAGGTGCATTAAAACTTAATGTATATTGAAAACTCTGGAAATCGTTCTTTGAAGTACTTTTTCTTAAAGACAGATAATTTTGTTTTGAAGTGCATGTGTGTTTTGTGAAAAAAAAAAATCTATTGAAAAAAGTTTTAAAAGCAAAAATAAACATACAGCTTTTTTTTATGGACCTGACCTCAATCTTCAATCACAAATACGCCAGTGGATATTTTCCAGCCATGCAGACCAATAAATGATCCTTCCAACTGATAATACAACTATATAACCCTTGATTACATTACTATATACATGTATGTGTTTTATCACATATGCAAACAGTGTAGATCCAGATCATCAAGCATATCTATGCCATCTGATCTGGTTCTACACTGTTCACTGTTAGATTCAAGAAGTTGTTTCTGACAAAGAGGCAACCAGTATAGAGCCAGATCAGATGTCACGAATGAACCAGCTGATCAGGATCTACACTGGTGCCCATGTGAAAAAGAGGTAGATATGAAGGAAACTTTTAGACACTTTTAGGTCAATTATATCATAAATGCAGCACGTCACTGGAAAAGGTACCTTCGGACAGTTGACGTCAATCCTTGAATTGACGTCATAAATTTGAGCAGACAACATTATTTATTATGCATTGTGTGGTAAAAATACCATTTTATTATCGAAATGGGTAACAAAATCATATTTTAGTTATAAGAAATTGATTTATAGTTGTAAGTTCTTTCTAAATTTAGTGAAAACTGAAATATCACTAAAAATGACCGAAGGTACCTTATCCCGTGACGTGCCCCAAATGTACTTACTCCATGAGATGTACTGCTGTGCCATAGCTGATTGGATGGCAGGGAATCTTGGGAATATAGAAATCAGGAGCGTTCTCTCGATATGCAGTTTCTACAAAGATAAAGGCAAAAGTATCGTCACAGGTGCAAGGTGCATCTTGATGGAATTGTTTAAGGTGTTTCTTAACCCTCTCCTTCATATAAACACCTTTATTGTGTGAGCAAACTTTGTAGATTCAGATCAGCTAGCAACTCCATGACATATGATTAGGATCTGCACGGTTTGCTTTTTGATTTATTTGACTTTTTCTGACCAAAAAGCGAATAGTGAAGATCCTGGGGTGCTGATCTGGATCTATACTGGTCACACATAAGTTAAAAGGCATATATATGAACTAAAGGGTTCACCCTTTTTTATGAACGTGCAACTAGTAAAGATCCAGATCAGCCAGCACAGCAGGGCCATCTGATCTGGATCTGCACTGGTTGCATATTGGTCAGAAATAACCTAATGTGTCAGAAATAACCTAATGTGTCAGAAATAACCTAATGTGTCAGAAATAACCTAATGTGTCAGAAATAACCTAATGTGTCAGAAATAACCTAATGTGTCAGAAATAACCTAATGTGTCAGAAATAACCTAATGTGTCAGAAATAACCTAATGTGTCAGAAATAACCTAATGAATCAAAGAGTGAACAGTGATCCTGATCAGATGGAACAGATGTGCAAGCTGATCTGGATCTATAGTCTTCAGGCATGCCATATTGGATCTACACTGTGCGACCATTCCATCTGGATCTACACTTTTCGGCCATACCATATTGGCTTATTGTATGGAGGAAAGCATTAACAAGGCAACAAAATATAACACAAAATCTAACATAGTTACGCTTAAACCGTTCTATTTTATAAAGGCCACCTCTTGGACTGGACAAAAGTAGTCTAAATATTGGGGTGGTCAAGTCTAGGGGTTCTTAACCCTTTCCTGTATAGACACGCATTTTTACGCATGTGCAACCAGTGTAGATCCAGATCAGCCGGCACATCCGTGCCGTCTGATCAGGATCTGCACTGGTCCCATTTTGGTAAGAAATAACCTAATGAATCTAAAAGCGAACAGTTTAGATCCTGATCAGACGGCACGGATGTGCCGGCTGATCTGGATCTAAACTGTTCGCCCTAGCAATTAAGGTGTGTCTTTACAGGAAAGGGTTAATTAAGCATGTACCTATAGATGGATAATCCGGTGTGAGTGGGTCTCCCTCTCCGATAAACAGGGTGCCTCTCTGGAGTCCTGTAGGGGGAAGATACCAGTCCTTAGGGTATACCTGGTTGAAATCTCCATTAGTAACCACCGCCGGATCAGAAAACAACACAACTGCTTTGGCATTAAATCTCTCAGCAAACTTCACCTGCAACATTATGCAAAATATATTATTTATGTACGATAAGACTGCAGTAACATCATTTATTATTCACAACATGACTGCTGTAATACTTTTTTACACCGAGACAAATCTAATTCTATATTTCTTACACTCAGACTACACTTATATAATTTATTTACACTCAGACATTTAAAATATCATTCATTTCCAACTGGACTACTGCATTATCATTAAAATTTTCTTCATACTCTTACTGCTGTAAAATCATTTATTTACACTCGGACAGTGTTTATATCATTAATTTACATGCAAACTGCTGAAACATCAATTTTTTTCAATTCAACTGCTGTAATTCCATTTAATTACACTTGGACTGTCATTATATCATTTCTTTTTACACTGGACTGCTGTAACATCATTTATTTGCAATCAGACTGCTGTAATACCATAAATTTACAATTGTACTTCTGTAATATCATTTATGTACAGTATGGGTGCTGTTATATCATTTATTTGCAATCAGACTGCTGTAATACCATTTTAAAATTGGACTTCTGTAATATCATGTATTTACAGTCCAATTGCTGTTATAGCATTTATTTAATCTGGGACTTCAGTAATATCATTTATCTAATGCAAGACTGCTGTAATGTAGGTTTTCTTTACAATTTCACTGCTGTAAAAGCATTTATTTTTATCGCCAGACTTCTGTAGTATCACTGACATAATATATTTTTTAATAACCTGCCATATCTGACATAATCCTCACCTTATCTCCACGATATATCTCCCCGTATCTGACAAAAACAATCTTGCCGGTGATGTTTATACTTTTGTGGTTGATAAGGTACTGGTAATCCTCCATTCTCCCATAGTTCACATACACCAGTGTTCCCTAAAAGCAGTCAATTAACCCTTTTCTCCATATATATGCATTTTTACGCATGTGCGATTATTGTAGATCCAGAACAGCCGGCACATTCGTGCCGTCTGATCAGGATCTGCACTGGATGCATTTTGGTCAGAAATAACATAACGAATCAAAAAAAGAACAGTGCAGATCTTGATCAGACAGCACATACGTGCTGGCTGATCTGGATCTACACTGTTTGCCCATGCAATAAATGTGTATCTATGGAGGAAAGGGTTAAAAATATTTCTAGGCAGGGCTTTTTTTCTCACCATTTTGGGAATATGAATTATACTCCTGGAATTGGAAAATTTTGCGTCATTTTGCCAAAAATTCAGATTTTTTTCCATCACTGGGAAATAAAAAGTTTTACAAATATTTATCATCAATAATTTCTGGATCAAAAGAAACATATGATGCCTGATTAACTAACAAACTTTAATGTTTTATCAATGAAATGATACAGGTATTGCAGGATTTTTGTCACACATTTTGGTATTGATTCAATTGGAATTTTTTTCTCTATCTGGGAAAAAAGTATATGTTTTGTCATTGGGAACATGACCGAATATAAGTTATTAAATCGACCAAAACAAACCAAACCTGCTATCTATTTTGTTAACCCTTTCCTCCATAGACACACCTTTATGGCATGGGCAAACAGTGTAGATCCAGATCAGCCGGCACATCTCAGCCGTCTGATCAGGATCTACACTGTTCGCTTTTTTATTTATTAGTTTAGTTCTGACCAAAATGTGACCAGTGCAGTTCCTGATCAGATGACATGGATGTGCTGGCTGATCTGGATCTACACTGGTTGCACATGCATTAAAATGCGTATAATATATGGAGGAAAGGGTTAAAAATAGACTCTTACTTAACCCTTTACTTCATATGGGGCGCGTCACGGGAAAAGGTACCTTCGAACAGTTGACGTCAATCTTTGAAATGGCGTCATAAATTTGAGCAGACGACATTATTTATTATGCATTTCGCGGTAAAAAATACCATTTTATTGTCAAAATGTGTAACATAATCACATTTTAGTTATAACGAATTGATTAATAGTTGTAAGTTCTTTCTAAATTTAGTAAAAACTAAAATATCACTAAAAATAACCGAAGGTACCTTTTCCCGTGACGTGCCCCATATATATTTAAAATACCTTTTATCAAATGGATGAGCAGTGTATAATATTATCTAGATCGGCCAGCACATTAATGCCATCAGATCTGGATCTAAACTGTTCACTTCTTGTTCAGAAATATCCTAGATCCTGATCAGATTGCATGAATGTGGGTAACAGCCATATCCCTTGTAGTAAAGGTTAAGGTGTCACTATTATTCAAAACAAATTTAACCAGTACTGCACAAATGTGCCGGCTGATCTGGATCTACACTGGTTGCACATGCATAAAATCGAGTTTTAATGGATGAACGGGCTAATCATGAATATAAAAGCATTGCATCAGATGGTTTTTTTTTCAAATTTCATGTTTAAATTCATTTGAGAAAAGAATGCTTTTTTGATCATCACGTTTTTTAAATAATTCGTTTCATTAAGTATATTAAAAGGAAGTTCCAAAACAGGGTTGGAAATACAGGAATAGGGAATACCTTCTCACTTACATATAAGTCTCCTGATGCTGAATAAGCATTAAATGGTGGCACCACATCAGTCTTGTTCTCTTCGGGCGTGAGCACTTTCTCTGTTAAGTCTGATTTATATTGTGTAGCATTAGTCGCATTCAAGAGTTCGACATAGCTCGGATCGGATGAATTCGGATAAGAGAGCATGACCTCATAAGGTGTAAGTGTGACGTGGTCCAGGCCGGCTTTCTCAAAGTGTTCTTTCACCTTCGTTGCGATGTAAATGTCTCTATCAGTGCCTGCAAGATGCTGCTCCTGTGTCAACATTCTGTAAATGTAACAAAAAACTTGTGTTCCCCCAACGTCAATCTCCAACTGGATTGAAATAAACTTATAACTAAGATAATTTGCTTTGAGCTACCTTGGATGCCTATAGAAAATTACAGAACATCATTTCGTGATTATATAACAAGTACAATAATAATATTACTTGCAACTTAAACAATATGAACACAAGTAGGCCTAAATAATTTACCACGTCTTTTAACCCTTTCTATGATAGATACACCTTTACTGCGTGGGCTAACAGTGTAGATCCAGATCAGCCGGAACATCCGTGCCCTCTGATCAGGGTCTGCACTGTTCGCTTTTTGATTTGTTAGGTTATTTCTGACGAAAATGCGACCAGTGCAGATCCTGATCAGACGGCACGGATGTGCTGGTCAATCTTTATCTACACTGTTCGTCCGTGCCATAAATCTGGGTATATTAAGGAAAGGGTTAATTTGGGAGCAAACAGATATGCAATGTCAATTTATCAGGATCTACATTATCAGCTGTTAGATTTATTAGGTTATTCTGATCAAAAGGCAAGCACTGTTGATCAAGATCAGATGGCACACACAGATGTGCTGGCTGATCAGGATCTACAATAGTGGCATATGTGCTAAAACACGTAAATATAGAGTAGAGTTATATCTACATTCCTGCTTTGACAGCAGTTTAGCTAGTTGCTTTTCAAACTCACTCAAAATGCAGTGAATGTCTTACTGATTTAACCCTTTCCTGGATATATACGCATTTTTACGCATGTGTGACCAGTGTAGACCAAATCAGCCGGCACATCCATGCCGTCTGATCAGGATCTGCACTGGTCGCATTTTGGTCAGAAATAACCTAATGAATCAAAAAGCAAACAGTTAAGATCCTGATCAGACGGCACGGATGTGCCGGCTGATCTGGATCTAAACTGTTCGCCCTAGCAATAAAGGTGTATCTGTACAGGAAAAGGGTTAAATGTAGGTCAAACATGAGTACCATTAAATTTATTTACAAAACTTGTTACAACTATAACCAGTATTTGACTTACAAACTGAACATCTGTTTAAGATCTATTGAGTCAAGCCTTAATGGAAATATAAATAATTGTAAATTAAGCTGCTTAACTCTTGAAGCAAGTATGAAATAGCTGTTGGTAATAAACAGTGAAGTGTTTGTTGAAAACTGACAAGAGCAAAGAAATCCTAGATAAACAGTCATTTGTGCCTAAGATCATAAAACTAAATCTGGAGATCAGTCTCAAATCTCAAGCATCTGATTGGCTGAAATGGCGACCAGTCGCCATTTCAGCCAATCAGATCCTTGAGATTTGAGACTGATCACAAAACTTAGTTTTATGATCTTGGGCCCTGTGCACAGTCTGATCAGAATCTATAAAATTTACATTTTGATTTATTTGGTAATTTCTGACCGAGAAACAAACCATGTAGATCCTGATCAGACAGCACAGATGAGCTGGCTGATCTGGATCTACACAGTTCCCATGTGACAAAACCCTTATAATATTATAAGGAGTAAAGGGTAATAATTTGAGTGGAATCAGAATAGAAATGTATGCAACAGAAACAAAATGGAGTCACAAAAGAAACAAAAAAAAATATCAATCATTTTTTCTCTCAGAATTTGGTTTTTAACCCAAAACTCCATGTAATATCCAGTGTGGACCAGTGCTGGAGGTTATATAACTGAGATTGGAAACCAGTCTCAAAATTAATCTCAAGTATCTGATTGGCTGAAATGGCGACTGGTCGCCATTTCAGCCAATCAGATGCTTGAGATTTGAGACTGGTTTCCATGCTCAGTTTTATAACCTTGGGACCAGACCAGCTGACAAATATGCGCCATTTGATCTGGATTTACACTGATTGCATCTTGGGCAGAAATAACCTAAAAATTTGAAAAGCAAGAAGCGTAGATCCTGAGGAGATTGCATGAATATGCCAGCTGATCTGGATCTACACTGTTCCCACCCACACAACAATGATTTATCTATGGAGTTAAATATTAACCCTTTCCTCCATAGACACACCTTTATTGAGTGAGCGACAGTGTAGATCCAGATCAGCTGGCACATCTGTGCTGTCTGATCAGGATCTGAACTGTTCGCTTTTTGATTCATTAGGTTATTTATGACCAAAATGCAACCAGTGCAGATCCTTATCAGATGGTATGGATGTGCCTGCTGATCTGGATCTACACTGGTCACACGTGTAAAAATGCATATATATGGAGGAAAGGGTTAACTTAAAACTATTACTACCTTAAATTTGCTCTAATATTTTCCGCACTAACTTCATCCATTAACAGTTTGGACATAGCTGGATCACCATCTTTCACAAGATATTGCGACACCCCTGGAATGAACACGCCCCCTTTCTGTTCCTCTTTGTCCCGCTTTATTGCAAATGTTCCAATTAGAATACCTGCCACAAAGGCCAGAACAACAGCGAGAACAGCAACTAAGACAAAGCATCGTGTGTTTGATTTCCTCTGGAACAGCTCGTCTTGAGAACCCATGTCTCGCGACCTGAAAAAAAAACAAGATAAGTACTGTAACAAATAAATATTCACACATAAAATTTTTGCATTTACAGAAGGTCAGGTATAATTTTTTTGCACTTTCCGAAGGTCACATATACAGCAACTGTCAACCAGTTCCGGTTATGAACCAGTTCTGGTTAACTTTTTTTATTTCATATCCCATGAAAGAAATATTTCAGTAAACCAGTGAAAATGTTAATTAAATCATAATGAATATCATTTGGACTTAAACACTGACAAACTTTAACTTTTGATCTAGTGTGTTCTTCTGGTCAAGCGTCGCATTGACAAAGGCTATTGCAGACACTCCTTGGGAATGCGTAGCAGTTAAGCATGACTCACATTGCAAAAACTAAACTTAAATGGCCTCAAAACAAAAAAAAATGGTAATTTGCAATAATATTGTTTGTTATCATGGTCTTACAGTTGCAAGCAAAATCGTGTGTATATGTTTTTGCTTTCAGCTTTTGTGATCAGTAATTGTGAATCAGCAGTTGGTGAATTCCAGAGTTAGAATTCTTTTCAAAGGATAAAATGGGAATGATAACTGATGAAAAGAGACCCTTAACCCTTTCCTGTATAGATATACCTTTATTGCAAGGGCGAACAGTTTAGATCCAGATCAGCCGGCACATCCGTGCCGTCTGATCAGGATCTAAACTGTTTGCTTTTTGACTCATTAGGTTATTTCTGACCAAAATGTGACCAGTGTAGATCCAGATCAGACCCCATGGATGTGCCCACTGTTCTGGATCTACACTGGTGGCACATGCGTAAAAATGCGTATCTTTGTGGTAGGGTTAAACTAATTACGTGAGTACATATTCAGCAGTATAAACATTCTAAAGAAATTCCCATATTCACCCAAAGAGTTACTGCCCTTGATTTCACTATGAAATGAAATAGAAATTTACCTGAAAAACAAGAAAACACTGTAAATACATTTACCATGGACAATATCTGCATCAATTAAGGTCAAATTGCAAATACGTCTCTTATTCCACACTTAAAATACTATGAAATATGAGCAGCGCCTATCAAAATGTGCTAAGTAAACAAAGGGAACTGTTGTGACACTGACATGTGCAGTTGTTAGATTTTCATGTTTACACAGTTCATGTCAATTCCAAATACTCTTTAAAAATCATTGCCTTAGGCAATAGAAAATTAATTCGTATGTTCTCATCCCCGCCCGCCCTATGAAAATCACTCAGCTCGAATGTTTTTCATTTTGAAACAAGTGGGCCATGATGGCCCTTTTATCACTCACCTGAGTACAACAAAGTTGTTACGGACCTGGTGGACCAACAAGCATTGGTATTGTATGAGAAACAACACCTTGTCATGGTAACCATTTGAGTCAAGTTATTTTGAAATCCAATGAGAAATAACAAATTTACAGCCCGGACAAGATTTTTCTATTTTTAGTAACAGTGACCTAGTTTTTGACCCCAGATGACCCATATTCGAACTCGTCCAAGTAATTACTGTGACACACGTCCTGACCAATTTTCGTTACAATCGGAGCAAAAATGTGACCACTAGAGTGTTAACAAGAAAATTCTATTTTTAGTTACATTGACCTTGACCTTGGACCAACAGGCATGGGTATTGTACTCGACACACCTCCTTGTCATGGTGAACATTTGTGAAAATCAAATGAGAAATAACAAATTTACAGCCTGAACAAGATTTTTTTCTATTTTTAGTAACAGTGACCTAGTTTTTGACCCCAGATGAACAATATTCGAACTCATTCGAGTAATAACTGGGACACACGTTCTGACCAAGTTTCGTGACAATCGGAGCAAAAATGTGACCACTAGAGTGTTAACAAGAAAATTCTATTTTTAGTAACAGTGACCTCGACCTTGGACCAACAGGCATGGGTATGGTATGTGACAAACCGGCTTGTCATGGTGAACATTTGTGCAAAGTTATTTTGAAATCGAATGAGAAACAACAAATAAACAGCCTGCACAAAATTTTTCTATATTTAATAAGAGTGACCTAGTTTTTTTCATCCAGATGACCCATATTCCAACTCATCAGAGTAATTACTGGGACACACGTCCTGACCAAGTTTCGTGACAATCGAAGCAAAAATGTGACCACTTGAGTGTTAACAAGAAAATTCTATTTTTGAGTGTTAACAAGAAAATTCTATTTTTAGTAACAGTGACCTTGACCTTGCACTAACAGGCATGTGTATGGTATGTAACAAACCGCCTTGTCATGGTTAACACTTGTGTCAAGTTATTGTGAAATCTAATGAGAAATAGCAAATTTACAGCCTGCACAAGATTTTTCTATTTTCAGTAACAGTGACCTAGTTTTTGACCCCAGATGACCCATATTCGAACTCGTCCGAGTAATTACTGGGACACACGTCCTGACCAAGTTTCGTGAAAATCAGAGCAAAAATGTGACCACTAGAGTGTTAACAAGAAAATTCTATTTTTAGTAACTGACCTTGACCTTGGATTAACAGGCATGGGTATGGTATGTGACAAACCGCCTTGACATGGTGAACATTTGTGCAAAGTTTACAGCCTGTACAAGAATTTTCTCTTTCTAGTAACAGTGACCTAGTTTTTGACCCCAGATGACCCATATTAGAACTCGTCTGAGAAATTACTGCGATAAACATCCTGACCAAGTTTCATGACAATCGGAGCAAAAATGTGACTACTAGAGTGCTAGTAGAACTAAGTGTGGACAGACAACGGACATTCATCGATCCTAATAGCTCATCCTGAGCCAGCTCAGGTGAGCTAAAAAAAAGCCAACATTAAAGTTTACATAATGGTTATACACTACTAATTCAATTTCCATAGACTTCCATTATAACCTTTCATCAATTTCTGAATTTACTATTGGGTCAAGCCCTTAAAATCATACAATTCTCAAGAGAACCAACCTAGACACACCATAAAATACCAATTCCACCATAGCATGACCTATAAACTTTTTCAGCATTTTAGCCAGAAGTGTATGACCCCAGTCTCTGCGGAACTTTTGTTTACATTCTGTCAAAAATGATAGCTATTTTTAAAGTTGAATTTCACTTTTTTTCATTATCAATTTCATATTATTTGTATTCAAATTACTACAAAATCATTATATTTTCTCAAAATAATTTTTTTTTTTAAATATTTATTTTCATTTTCTACCAATCAGGCTTGACTTCCTGTAACTAGTCCGCAAATTCCCTGCACAAAATTATTTAGAGGCCTGATCACCAATATTTAGTGGTGTATAACCTAATAGGAGTATGAATTGGTAGAGTATGAAAATGCAGTATGAAACATTTAAGTGTGAATTGGCAATTAATACTTGGCTAGACGCTTATTTGTCTTTGCACTACACAAGCTTTGTTGAAGCTACACAAACTGAGAGAATTATAAATAAAAAATAAAACCCACCCGCCCCATTTTTTCCCAAAATATGGATTAGAATTAGGAATTAATTTTCTATTGCCTTTCTATTGTCTTAGTGCAGTAATAATATATTCTCCTTCATATTTCATTGGTATTTATCAGTTTTCACCTTATATACATGTACACCTTTATGTCATGGGGGAACAGTGTAGATCCAGATCATCTGGCACATCTTTGCCATATGATCAGGATATTCAATGTTCACTTTTTGATTTATTAGGTTTTTTCTTACCAAAAAATTAACAGTGCAAATTCTGATCAGATGGCACAGACGTTCTAAAAACAGCATGTGTTAACAGTTACCTTATTAGGCCTACCTTTCTGAGAAATAAACCATATATTATTTTTGTTACAGTGTGAATTCAGTAAATCACAATGCCACTTCCACCGACAACACAAGGTGATCAGAAATTTCCAATTAGATTTATTTATCTTATCGCATTTACATGTAAATGTGACATGTAAATGTGACATGTAAATGTGACTCACAGTTATTAACTGCCCTAACAGTAATGAATAAAATTAAACTACAAATACTAACTACAGGTGATGGCTAAAGGTAAACTAGAATGTGTCCTCGGATGCCCCAAATGCTGTAACAACATTTGTAATAACAAAGGGCCATAATTCTTATAAAAATGCAATAAAAATCCTTTCTTTATGCTCATCTACACATCCGGCTTGATAATCTGTGCAAGTTTGAAAGATTAATCTGCCTAATAGTTTAGGAGGTATTAATTTCACAAGATTTGGGGGACGTACATATGGACTGACCTACCGACTGTAGGTGAATGGATGAGTGCAACTCTATATGCCTCCCACTTTGTGGACATTAGGATACCCAGTTATTATGCTTTAGTAAATCAAATATCGCTGTTATTCATAGGGGAACAGTGTAGATCCAGATTAGCCAGCACATCTGTGCCATCTGATCAGAATCTACAATGTTTGCTACAATAGATTGATTGGATTATTTCTGACCATGAATTGACCAGTGTAAATATATAAATTGGTTCATGAATATGGAGTCAGTCAAATGTGACATTGACATAAAGATTTGGACATGGACCTTAAGACCCTGTTGTCATCAGCAATAAAATTTGGAAGTTTGATAAAGAAATGTTAAGAAATGAAAAAGTTATATTCAAAGTAGCGTTTTTGTGATGGAGAGAGAGATGGATGGACAAAGCCATCCCTATTCATCCCCATTTCTTCATAAGGGTGACACAAAAACTATATTTTGCATACACAAGTTGAAGACTTTTTCTTGACGGGTGTTCAGTTGAACACTTGTGTTGCCCTCTGGTCAGAAAAAATTAGAAGTACAAAAAGGGCCATAACTACATCAAATGTAACCATTGTTCTCTTTTTGGTCAGAAATAACCTTATGAATCAAAAGGCAAAAAGTGCAGATCCTAATCAGAGTGGCTCATATGGGTTCATAAATAGTAAAATGCATTTAACCCTTTCCTCCACAGATACAACTTTATTGCATGGGTGAACAGTTTAGATCCAGATCAGCCATCTGATAAGGATCTAAACTGTTCACTTTTTGACTCAATAGGTAATTTCTTACCAAAATTCTACCAGTTTAGATCCAGATCAGCCATCTGATAAGGATCTAAACTGTTCACTTTTTGACTCATTAGGTTATTTCTTACCAAAATTCTACCAGTTTAGATCCAGATCAGCCATCTGATAAGGATCTAAACTGTTCACTTTTTGACTCATTAGGTTATTTCTTACCAAAATTCTACCAGTTTAGATCCAGATCAGCCATAAGGATCTAAACTGTTCACTTTTTGACTCATTAGGTTATTTCTTACCAAAATTCTACCAGTTTAGATCCAGATCAGCCATAAGGATCTAAACTGTTCACTTTTTGACTCATTAGGTTATTTCTGACCAAAATTCTACCAGTTTAGATCCAAATCAGCCATAAAGGATCTAAACTGTTCACTTTTTGACTCAGTAGGTTATTTCTGACCAAAATTCTACCAGTGCAGACCTGGATCAGACGGCATGGATGTGCTGACTCACCTGGATCTACACTGGTCGCACATGTGTAAAAATGCGTATATATGGAGGAAAGGTTAATTTAATTTTGTCCCAACTATGGAAAAATACAAATTAGTTTTTATAATATATCAATAACAACAGAAATTTTAACAACTTACTCCTGTCTATAAATGTTGCTCCAAATACATGAAGACTGAACAAGGTACAAAACTTCATGATATTGTTTTAACCCTTTCCTCCATATATAAACATTTTTACGCATGTGCAACCAGTGAAGATCCAGATCAGCCGACACATCTGTGCCGTCAGATCAGGATCTGCACTGGTCGCATTTTGGTCAGAAATAACCTTATGGATCAAAAAGCAAACAGTGCAGATCCTGATCAGACCGCATGGATGTGCCGGCTGATCTGGATCTACACTGTTCGCCCACGCGATAAAGGTGTGTCTATGAATGAAAGGGTTAAACAAAAGTGACCTAAATTAAGTCCCATAAAATTAAAATTATGTAAAATACAAAAGCTCAACAACAGCAAAAAATGAACTTACTTTTTTCTATAATTTGCTCCAAATACTTTTTTGAAGAATTATTATGTGAAATATGTGACCAGGTCAAAACAGTGCTCCACTATCAGGCTTAGCACCTCATAAAGATAATAAACATTCTATAAACCTTGCTAGTTCCTAATGTCTTTCACCTCTATCATTCCATTTCAGTAGAGTAATGACCTTTTATTTTTGTGTTTGCATTTATTTGTGGACTTCTGCCAGTTTCACACCACATTTTGTGTTTGCATATGCAATAACTTCCTATATTATACCTCATTTGCATAAGCCCTTCTGTATTTAATATGACGTCATCCAGTCCATAAATCGCATATTGACCGGCTATCCGGTCCATAATTCTTATATTGACCGTTTTTGATTCCTTCAGAATCTAATATAAGAATAATTATCTTATAAAGTGCGGGTCTGTTGCCTAGTAATATTTAATTTGATTAACAAAAATGGAATAGTAAAAGGCGTGCTTTATATGCCTAATGGCTTGTAAATAATAAAAAATCTGTATGGGATTTTTTACACACTGAACAAATCAAATTATTATTTAAAAGCAAATTATAGTAAAAATGACAGCAACAAAAGATATGAAAGAATTTAGATTCGGTATAATATAACAAATAAAACATGGCATTGAGGGCAATATGCAAGTTTACGGACTGGTTGGTCAGACCTCGGAAGGTATATGGCCCTCAGCTGCGCTTCGGGCCATATACCTTCCTCAGTCTGACCAACCAGTCCGTAAACTTGCATATTGCCCTCAATGCCATGTTTTATTTGTTAAATATGGTGCAGTGATCGGTGATCAGCTGAGTCACTGAGTCAAACAAATGCAAACACTAAATGCTCACACTAAATAATGGTTGAAATTATTTTTGAGCCAATGGCAATGCAGTATTTTTCAAATATTTCGAACCTTAATTCTCATAAAGTCGCACGTCTGAAATGTGTTTATTATAGGTCCATTTCCTCTATAATATTGTTCAAACATTTATTGATAAACATGTATAGTTCATCGACGATCTTCTACAGTGTTCAAGGAGGCGTGACTTAGAAAGTCTGAAAAAGGACAATCTTATAAATATTTTAGCTTTGACATGTTTGGCTTATGATAATCTTCTTAAATTTCTTAACTCTTTATTTCATATATACGTCAGACTCTGTTATCACATAGGCGACCAGTTTAGATCAAGATCACCTATTAAATCAATGTCATCTGATCAGTATTTTACACTTTTTTGTAACAAATAACCTACTGAATCTAACAGGGAGAAGTGTCGGTCTTTATCAGACTACACGAATGAGCCCGTTGATCCGGAAATAAACTATTTTACCATGCTATAAAATTTTTCTTAATGAATAAAGGGTAAAATGGAACTTCCACGGTTGAAACCTTGTTACTCAAAGCAATGATAGACTGCTACACAGGTTTTTTTCCTGATAATCAGTAATGTTCACATGGTGTTTTCAGATGAAGAAATTTCATAATTCACTTTCTAAAAAATTCTCTCAGTATGTTTACAGGCCATTGAATGACAAAACTACTTTCACTTTGACTATTGATTTTTGCATACCCATATATGGTTATTAAGGCGGCGACTGTTTTGTCAGTTACAAAAATAATTTCGACCATTTTGCGCTGGGCCTGACCGTTTAATTTTCATACAAGCCTCAAAATAAACTATAACCTATACCTTAGTGTTCAAATTTCGAGCTCTACAGCCTGCTGCCTCGCTTAACCATTTTCAATTGCACATGTGCTAACTAAATCCTATATGGTACAGTCAGGTCACTGTGCCGAACAAACACTAATTAAGTTACTGATCCAATTTCGAGCTCTACAGCCTGCTGCCTCGCTTTACCATTTTCAGTTGCACATGCGCTAAGTTCCTATATAGTACAGTGGTAGTCTGAGTCACTGTCGAACAAAATGCAAACACTACTAATTAGGTTACTGTTCAAATAAGGAGCTCTACAGCCTTCTGCCTAGTCTCAATCATTCAGACGCTCTGATTTCCAAAAGGCATTCAGTACATCTGAAGACATAGTTCGTTAAACAAGAGGGCCATGATGGCCCTGAATCGCTCACCTGAGTATGAAACTCAAGTTATTAACCAGAAACTGATTTTTTATTTTTAGCAACAGTGACCTTGACCTTGATCACAGACAAGTGGGTAGCAATCCTAATTTGTCTCTTGTTATAAGCTACCCATATACCAAGTTTGGAGTCAATATGCCAAAGCAAACTCAAGTTATTAAGTGGAAACTGAATTTATATTTTTAGCAACTGTGACCTTATCCTTGATCAGAGACACCTGGGTAGCAATCCCAAGCTGCCGTTTGATATAAGCTACTCATACACCAAGTGTGGAGTCAAAAAACCAAAGCAAACTCAAGTTATTAAGTGGAAACTGAATTTCTATTTTCAGCAACAGTGACCTTGACCTTGATCACAGACACGTAGGTAGCTTTCCCAAGTTGCCTCTTAATTTAAGCTATCCATATACCAAGTTTGGAGTCAATAGGCCAAAGCAAACTCAAGTAATTAAGTAGAAACTGAATTTCTATTTTTAGTAACAGTGACCTTCACCTTAATCACAGACACCTGGGTAGCAACCCCAAGCTGCCTCTAGATATAAGCTATCCATATACCAAGTTTGGAGTCAATAGGCCAAAACAATCTCAAGTAATTAAGTAGAAACTGCATTTCTATTTTTAGTAACAGTGACCTTGACCTTAATCACAGACACCTGGGTAGCAACCCCAAGCTGCCTTTTGATATAAGCTACCCATACATCAAGTTTGGAGTCAATATGCCAAAGCAAACTCAAGTTATTAGGCAGAAACTGAATTTCTATTTTTAGCAACAGTGACCTTGACCTTGATAACAGACATCTGGAAAGCAACCCCAAGCTGCCTTTTGATATAAGCTAACCATATACCAAGTTTGGAGTCAATAGGCCTAAGCAAACTCAAGTAATTGAGCAAAGACTGAATTTCTATTTTTAGCAACTGTGACCTTGACCTTGATCACAGACACCTGGGTAGCAACCCCAAGCTGCCTTTTGATATAAGCTACCCACACACCAAGTTTGGAGTCAATAGGCTTAAGCAAACTCAAGTAATTGAGCAAAGACTGAATTTCTATTTTTAGCAAAAGTGACCTTGACCTTGATCACAGACACCTGGGTAGAAACCCCAAGCTGCCGTTTGATATAAGCTACCCATACACCAAGTTTGGAGTCAATAACCCTAAGCAAACTCAAGTAATTGAGCAAAGACTGAATTTCTATTTTTAGCAGCAGTGACCTTGACCTTGACCCTGTGGTCATGATTTGAACAACTTTTGTAGACATCAGTGCCAGGATGCTTCAGGACAAATTTGGTTAAAATCCATCAAGTGGTTTCAGAGGAGATGTTGTTTAAAGGAAATTGTTGACGGACGACGGACGCCGGACGACGGACAAAGACGGGTCACAATAGCTCACCATGAGCCTATGGCTCAGGTGAGCTAAAAACTGACACTTTAAAACGAGGCTTGTAATTAGGATATTTCTATGGAACGCCAATGTTGTCTCGTGAAAACGGTTTTTAAAACTGTCGCCCTGCGGACAGTCTCGAGACACATTCTATGGCGACACACACTTTTTAACTGTATTATTGCGCCCACAGGCGTGTTCAAGTAAGCTGGGTTCTGCAGTAACCACAAGATCTGATGAAAAGTTTATAGACGTTTATAAACCATATAGCTGATTTTGTAGCTCAAGATCTGATGAAAAGTTTATAAAGACGTTTATAAACCATATACCTGATTTTGTAGCTCGATATCTTATTCTCTTTAAATTTCACGTTGCCCAATGTGGAAGAAATATTGTTAAAGCAATGTTAACTAATTTCATTAGAAATCGTGATTGATTTTGGATTTGTTTACCATACAAAAGCGCCAACTGTCAGTCAGACTTTTTATATAGCGATGTCTCTAGACGTTCGTCAGAGCAGTGCGACACTGATCTGAATGACAGAACGTCTAGATGATCTAGACTACCTTCTGCCACGCTTCATCATTTTCCATATTTGGTAGATTACCAAAACTGAACATATACATGAATATCATGTGACTGTCATGTGACTTATCCATAATCATTTTCAGAAGTTGCCCTACATTTGTAGCCAATCAGAAGCTATGAAAATTTAAATTTCTCTGTGATTTACTAATAGAACACCTTTCTATTTTCTAACTTACAATGAACAAAATAGATCGATCTATTTTTAACAGCGCATGCAGATGGCTACAAATGTAGGACAACTTCTTAGTCGGATAGAGTCTATTAAGATGTTTTTATAGAAAATAGAAGCCTGCACTCGCTGCGCTCGTTTCGGCTTCTATTTTCTATAGAAACGTCTTTATAGACTCTATCCTATACATAGGACAACTGCTTTCCTAACATCTTATAACAATACATTGTAAATGTTTTATGGTGCCAATTGAGAATTCTTGTAAGCATGTATAAACTCAAGTATCCATATTTGTTGGCAGTTTTACAGCATTTGTAATTTGTTACTTCAGAATGACACACTATTATATACCGTAAAATTCCTATTTAATGCCCCTGGGGGGCACTTATTAGGAGATGTTTATCACTACATCCTTACCCTAACCCTAACCCTAAGTCGACTGGTAATGTCAAATAAAGAGTGTTTGTTTTTTTTTAAAGTTATTTAATGTTTATATCCCTTATGATATTTGGAAAATGAATTTATTCAGTTGTTTTTATTTTAATAATGTGTAATTTGAAGGATATTATATAATACAAACTGATTAACTCTTCAGTACTTGGTAAGGGTTAGGATTCTAAGGTTAGATTTCCCTATAAAAAGACATGGGTGGGGGGCGTTTAATAGGGAGAGGGCGTTTAATAGGAATTTTACGGTATGCCTATTATTATGATAAAGAATTGGAGCAGTCGAAAGTCCTCAAAATATCAGTATGCAAATGATATTGTATTGTTGGCACTATCAGGGTCAGATGCAATATTTCCAGAAAGGGGGTTCACTTGGGGCAGTCTAAGAGTAGTTAAGTGATAATTATAAAATTTCTGGCCAAAATCCCTAGGAATATTGCTGCCCAAAAAGGGGGTTCAAGTGATCCCAGCTAACCCCCTTCGGATCTGCCCCTGAATGTTAATAAATACAGCACTCACCTTATTGATTGATAAGCCATTGTTGTTGTGTTTTGAAAATTATTACGAACTTAAAAAAGCATTGAGGAAAATATAATCTTGTATTTGTTAGTTAAAATACATTAAACTTCCTTATCAGAATAATCCCAATATATATCTACAGTCATAAGAGTTCAGTACAAGAGTTCAAAAGTACTTTCACATGATTATGAATAAATAAGACTACTGTAAATGTAATGTAACATTTATATTTGAGCCTTCCTCTGAAAGAATAAAATTTTTATGCTTCTTCATTTTTATTTGAATAATACTGTTTTGATTACTTAACCCTTTCCTCCTTAGATAGAGCTTTATTGCATGGGCAAACAGTTTAGATCCAGATCAGCCAGCATATCCGTGCCGACTGATCAGGATCTAAACTGTTCGCTATTTGATTTAATAGGTTATTTTTGAACAAAATGAGACCAGTGCAGATCCTGATCAGATGTGCCAGCTGATCTTGATCTACACTGGTCACATATGCGTAAAAATGCGTATTTATGGAGGAAAGGGATAAATAAATGTTTATCTTAATGAGAAGAAAGCAAGTTCCATGATCAACATATAAGTAGTTTATTCTTAAAGGGATGTAAACAATGCAGTCCTTAGGGTCAGTTTATCAGAGACTAGCCTATTTCACAGCGGTTTCATTTTTGCTTATTTTGGGCTAGAAAAAGTGTATGACTTAAACCCCTAGCAAAATCAAACCTTTAAACATCTAGTCTTATTAGAATGAAAGAAGCCTGTGAATTAATGCTCATTTATGTCTTCTTTTTTGTGCAAAATTTGATTTACATTAAATAAAATTAAAATGTAACAAAGGGAGATAATACAAACACTTCCGAACTGTAAATGTAATATAGGGAGATATTAAAGCCAATAAATATAATGAAGGGAGATAATGCAAATATTTCTGAACTATAAATGGAATTAAGGGAGATAATGCTAACACTTCTGAAATGTAAATGTAATAAAGGGAGATAATGGCAACACTTCTGAACTGTAAATGGAATTAAAGGAAATAATGGCAACATTTCTGAACTGTAAAATACTAAAAGGGAGATAATGGCAACACTTCTGAACTTTAAATGGAATTAAGGGAGATAATGCCAACACCTTTGAGCTGTAAAATACTAAAAGGGAGATAATGCCAACACTTCTGAACTGTAAATGGAATAAAGGGAGATAATGCCAACACTTCTGAACTGTAAAATACTAAAAGGGAGATAATGGCAACACTTCTGAACTGTAAAATAATAAAAGGGAGATAATGGCAACACTGCTGAACTGTAAATGTAATAAAGGGAGATAATTCCAACACTTCTGAACTGTAAAATAATAAAAGTGAGATAATGGCAACACTTCTAAACTGAAAATTTAATAAAGGGAGATAATGCCCACACTTCTGAAATGTAAATGTAATAAAGGGAGATAATGCTAATAATTCTGAACTGTAAATGTAATAAAGCGAGATAATGCCAACACTTTTGAATAACAATAACAACACTTGCAATGAGACAAGAGTAAAAGCATACTTCAGTGGCAGATCTGCAGGCATACTTCCATAACTAAGCCAGTCTCTGAAAAATGACATTAGGCCACAATAACAAACATTGTACATCTCCTGCACATTATATTTTCCATTATTTAATACTGATTTCGATTTCACTTAGATTTTGGCTTGGGGCCAAAACATTTATCGCTTTGTGCGAGAAGTAGCGGAAAAGTTTAACTGACAGAACACTGTACATAGTTAATCACAGCTTCAGGTTGCTTTACTTTTAAGCCATGCCTTTTGTTATAGCATCGATGCTACATGTATCATTCAAATCTTTACAAAGCGTCTTTTTCAGTTCACTTCCGCAAGCGATAAAAAATTTGATTGACAGCAATACCTTGTTTGGAAGCAGAAAACTGCGTTTTCTGGTTGGAGCCGCAGATCTAAGAGTCGTCGCATGACAAATAAAGCAATAGGGGCTTTTTGAAGTGTTGCAGTACAACAACTATTTACGGTGATCGCTCCCTTAGTCATTATCTAATTGAAATCGAAATCTGTAGTATATGCAGGGAATGGTTTAGAGGGAGACCTGAGAGAAATAGTCTCCACAATGTCCGGAACTTCTCCTTCTTCTCAGCAAAGGGATAAGTTTATTCCCTCTATGTTTCATACAGAAAACCAAAATCCTAGTTGACTTCTTGCTAAAATTGTAAAAAACTTGTTTTGAAAACCTCAACCAATCCCTGATATGTAGGGAATTTAGTTTGTTAATTTTTCATAAAGAAAAACATTTTAATTATAATTAACCCTTTACTCCATGGGACAATGTTGTTATCCATGGGTAAACTTTGTAAATCCAGATCAGCCAGCCTATCCATGCCATCTGATCAGGATCTGCCATGTCTGCATTTGATGCATTCACTGAATTGCCAGTATTTGCTGGCAAATACCAGTAAATACCACCTGTATGGAAAATACTTATATTTGCTGGCATTTTACCAACCCTGCCATTCAGTATTAATTTCTCACAAAGAAGTGACCAGTGTTGATCCAAATCAGATGGCACAGATGTGCCAACAGATTTGGATCTACCCTGGACACACACCCTTACATACATAATTATGCAGTAACAGGTTAAAACAAATAATAAAACTTAAAATTAATTAAAACTAATATTTACTAACTTTTGATGAAAACTGGGGAGGCAGCAGTGGCCCAACCCTTTCCTTGATATATACGCATTTTTACGCATGTGCTACCAGTGTAGATCCAGATCAGCCGGCACATCCGTGTCGTCTGATCAGGATCTGCACTGGTCACATTTTGGTCAAAAATAACCTAATGAATCAAAAAGCAAATAGTTTAGATCCTGATCAGACGGCACAGATGTGCCGGCTGATCTGGATCTAAACTGTTCGCCCTAGCAATAAAGGTGTATCTATACAGGAAAGGGTTAAAGGCACCCAACAATTTTACCCTTTACTCAAAATATTCAGCTTTTATCACCTGGGTGAAAGGTGTGAATCCAGATTAGCTGGCACATTTGTATCATCTGATCTGGATCTACACTGTTTGCTACTTGGTGAAAATTAATTTTATGAATTTTCTAAAACAGTGTAGATCCAGGTCAGATGGCATGAACATGCTAGCTGATCTTGATCTACACTGTTCACAAATGCAATAAATGTGTATCTACGGAGTAAAGGGAAATTTTGTCATACACCTGCTTCATATATGACTAACATATTTTAACCCTATCCTCCATATATACACCTTTTACATGTGTGCGACTAGTGTAGATCCTGATCAGATGGCATGGATTTGCATGCTGATCTGATGTTACATGCATTTGACCAGTGTAGATCAAGATCAGCTGGCACATCCATGCCACCTGATCAGGATCAGCACAGTGTTGCTTTTTGGTCAGTAATAACCGAACAAATAAAAAAGTGGTCAGTTCAGATCCTGATCAGATGGCAAAGATGTGCCAGCTGATCTGCATCTAAACTGTTTGCCAATGCAACAAAGGTGTATCTATGGAGGAAAGGGTTAATGATTCTGATTTATGCATGTAAACTTAAAGTTGCAGGCACTTTGTTATACATTTCTTCATAAAGCCAATTTTCCAATGTTAAATTTTTGTTGACCCTTTTGTGCTTATAAGCATTTCTACACACATGCAACCAGTGTAGATCCAGATCAGCAAAGAAAAAACAAGGCTGTCTAATCTGGATCTGCACTGGTTACATCTAGGACAGAAACAAGATAATAAATTGAAAAGGGAACAGTGCAGATCCTGATCAGACGGCATGGATGTGCCCTTGGATCTGGATCTACACTGGTTGCCCACGTAATAATGGGATATAAATGGAGTAAAGGCTTAACCCTTTCCTCCCTAGACACACCTTTATTGTGTGGGCCAACAGCGAAGATCCAGATTAGCCTGCACATTTGTGCCGTCTGATCAGGATCTGCACTGTTCAATTTATGATTCGTGAGGTTATTTTTGACCAAAATGCAACAAGTGCAGATTTTGATCACACTGCACAGAACGGTGAGTTTGAATAATCATCTATTGAAGAAGGTTCCAGTTTTTGAACTTCTCTTACAAATTTCAAAACAAAAAGACAGGGTCTCAAATATCAAGACTTGTTTCAGTTTCTGAACTTCCATTATTCAATTTCAAAACAAAAGACAGGTCTCAAATATCATTTGGCTATGTTAAAATAATGAACAACATCATCATTTAACTTTTCAACCATCTATTAACAGCATATTTGCATTAACCTAATACTGTACACCAATAGATATTCTCGCTTAATAATTTTCATATTTCTGCTAGGTCAGACATATTTACAAATATTTTTTTTCACGTTTTTCTAATTACCAATTTATCATTCTGCAGACATATTCACACAAACTACTGTTAAATCATTTTATTTCGAGCGGATTAAATTTTCGCGTATTTTGCGGTACTTCAAGAGCGCGAAATTCAACCCCATCGAAATTAAACAATTTAACAGAGTCTCTTTATAGGAAAACACATTTGCGCGAATTAATTCCCCTGCGAATATGTTACTTTTGGGTTTTGCACGAAAATTCGTCACCGCGAAATTAAATGATACAACAGTAATTTTAAAGCGCTTAAGGGCTCTCCGTGAATATAGCAAAAATAAGTTGGTCACGAATATTTGACAGTTTACAGTAATTTCTGTATCAGTATTCCAGCAATTAGTGTGTCTCCTTACATGATTTACACTAATTAATACAATTATCCTGGACAATCAGAGGCATATCAGTTACATAGTAAACCATGTCTGTTTATCTCAGAACAAATTGTTACTTGTATAACCCTTTCCTCCATATAAACACATTTTTACGCATGTGCGACCAGTGTAAAATCCATGCTGTCTGATTAGGATCTGCACTGGTCACATTTTGGTCAGAAATAACCTTATGAATAAAAAAAGTGAACAGTGCAGATCCTGATCAGACAACCTCTGATCTGGATCTACACTGTTCGCCCATGCAATAAAGGTGTGTCTATGGAGGAAAGGGATAGCATTAGCTATGTACATGAGTTACCTCTTTCTTCCATATATTAATGTTATCACTTGTGCGACAAAGTGTTACAAAATCTTCCATAAAATGCCTTTTAACACATGGGCGAACAGTATGGATCCAGATCAGCCAGCACATTCTGTTAACCCTTTACTCCATTTAATTATTTTTCACAAGAGTGAACAATGTAGATCCAGATCAGCTTGTATATCAGTTCTGTCAGATCAAGAATGATTGTGAAGAGTGCACGAACATGCTGGCTGATCTGGATCTATACTGGTTGTCCATGTGATAAAAGGCATAACCGCAGTGTCAAGTATTACATTTAATTTATACCAAATGAGTAATACTTTTACTAATAAATTATATTAATACTTTTTTGCCTAATTAACATGTGTCTGTTTAGTCATTGTTAACTAATGTACAAGATCCTGTATTTTTGCTTTAATTTTTTTAATATCTATTTTTAAGTTTTATCAAATTTAAATTAATTCATAAATTTTGGTGAAAAAAAATCGAAAATTTTAAAATGTTCATTTAACCCTTTACTACATACATGTAGATACACCTTTATTGCTTGGGCTTACAGCGTAGATCCAGATCAGCCAGCATAACTGTGCTGTCTGATCAGGATCTCCAATGATCGCTTTTAGATTAATAAGGTTTATAAGTATCTTGCATGAGTGTGAGGTGAAGATGAGAAAATCTGTCACCGAGGGGAACTGTTTTGCGGGAACGAGGCTCTGCCGAGTTCCCGCCAAAACAGTTCACCCGAGGTGACAGATTTTTCTATCTTTACCGAATGCCCCATGCAAGATACTTTTTCTTGCATAGCTTTTACTGTTCATAACATTTTTGTACATTTATACAAACTAAATCTTGTTTCCTAACGCTGAAATATTGACGTTAGCGTTAACTTTATTTTCTAAATGACGTCACTAACTTGAATAAACTACGTCAGATACTTGAAGACGTGACGTTACTCGAGTGGCACGCAAACGCTATCTTTTCCCTAGGGAAAAGATGAGATTTTCTTTCCCCGGTAAAACACGCGGAAATACTTATCTGGTATGCAAGAAAATTCTGACCAAAGAGCAAACAGTTAAGATCCTCAGTTCTGATGGCTGATCTGTGTCTACACTGGTCACACATGCATTAACCCTTTCCTCCATTAATACTCATTTTTACTCATGTGAAACCAGTGTAGATCCAGATCATCCAGCACATTCATGCCATCTGATCAGGATCTGCACTGGTCACATTTTGGTCAGAAAAAACCTAACAAATCAAAAGCAAACAGTTTAGATCCTGATCAGATGGCACAAATGTGCCAGCTGATCTGGATCTAAACTGTTCGCCCATGCAATAAAGGTGTATCTATGGAGGAAAGGGTTAAAATGTGTTTATATGGAGTAAAGAGTTTATCTTTTTTGACAGCTATAACAATATACATAATTGATAAACATTAATCTTTGTTAATGAAATGAAATTTGTGAATTCTTTGTATGACATGAGCTACATTGTTTTTATCTGATTATCATTATGTGACTAATTTACACCAAATAAGGATGTTACAATGTTTTCTTAACTTTTTGTTCTATTTCACTCAGATCATTTTACATGATAGATTCATGATGATTAGCATAAGGTTCAATAAAACATAGAAGCAGAAAAGAGACAACAATGAAACATAAATCATTAATCGAAATAATTACAAAGAAAATACGAATTATTACAAAGAAATCATCTGAGAGTGAAAGAATAGAAAGAAAAGGAAAGAGAGAAAGAAAAATAATGTAGGAGAGTACACTTGGAGAAAACAGAACCCAATACTATTTTGATTGTACAATAGTTTCAAAATTTCAATGTGAACTTTATCTTATATTATGTAAAGTAATTTTTGATTAACAAACGAGCACAGCTTCTGATAAATCATTTCTATTCCAAAATAATTCATTATTTATGTTTATTATTAATGTTGGTATATAATGATGATAAATCAAATAAACTCAAAAACTTGTGCAAAACCGTAGTTTGTCTTCCATTATTTGATTTAAATGTTTAAAAAATTAACTACCGGGTAATACTAAAACTAAGGAATAGACAAACTTACCTTTACAGTAAAACTTCCAGTAAAATTTGTTATGAAACGTGTTGATGTTCTTGGACAATAATAGAAAATTCCTAATTACTTGGCTACCAGCAATAATTTCTACAGAATGTTTTCCAGATGCAGGGTAACTCAAAGTCCAAGTGAATTACAATGACACAGAGTATCTCACTGTAGGTAACACTACAGTACAAGTGTAATTCAGGTGGCTCGGGAACCAGTCAATTTTGTCTAGGAAGGTAACACTACAGTAATTCAGGTGGCTTGGACACCAGTCCATTTTGTCTAGGTAGGTAACACTACAGTAATTCAGGTGGCTTGGGCACCAGTCAATTTTGTCTAGGTAGATAACACTACAGTAACTCAGGTGGCTTGGGCACCAGTCAATTTAGTCTAGGTAGGTAACACTACAGTAATTCAGGTGGCTTGGGCACCAGTCAATTTAGTCTAGGTAGGTAACAGTACAGTAATTCATGTGGCTTGGGAACCAGTCAATTTTGTCTAGGTAGGTAACACTACAGTAATTCAGGTGGCTCGGGAACCAGTCAGTTTTGTCTTGGTAGGTAACACTACAGTAATTCAGGTGGCTTGGGCACCAGTCCATTTTTTCTAGGTAGATGACACTACAGTAATTCAGGTGGCTCAAGAACCAGTCAATTTTGTCTAGGTAGGTTACACACTTCAGCAATTCAGTTGGCTCGGGAACCAGTCAATTTTGTCTAGGTAGGTAACACTACAGTAATTCAGGTGGTTCAGGAACCAGTCAATTTTGTCTTTTTTGTGCGGACCAGTAGATAAAGTAACTTGATGATTGGTTCAAAATGCAAACGCAGAATAAAAATATTTAATAGACATGTGAAAATGCAGTATCAGTATATAGAATAAGTTCAAATAAAACATTTTTCATTTATATTTTGAGTGTATGAAAATATATATTTTGAGTGTATGAAAATTTGTATCATTAAAAATGGGTAATATTTTGGACAAAGTGAAACTGATAGTGGCACGTAGCTGAGGGTGGTGGTATTCCAGTGCATGTCGCAAAAAATATTGCTGACAGCTATATTTTTGTTGTGTTTTTTATGATGTCTCTTGGTTAATATTTTAAGGCCTTGACCTAATAGCTAATTCAGAATAGAAGATGAAGCTTTACTGGGAGTCTATGGAAACTGAATTACTGTAGTCTAACCTGTAAGTGTGGATATGTTACTGCATGTAACAGCCTTTAGGTTATAGACCACTAAATATTGGTGATCAGGCCTCTAAATAATTTCGTGCAGGGTATTTGCGGACCAGTAACAGGAAGTAAAGCCTGATTGGTAGAAAATGAAAATAAATATTTTTAAAAGAAAATTATCTTGAGAAAATATAATGATTTTGTAGTAATTTGAATACAAATAATATAAAATTGATAATGAAAAAATAGTGAAATTCAACTTTCAAAATAGCTGTCATTTTTGACCAAATGTAAACAAAAATTCAGCAGAGACTGGGGTGATACACTTCTGGCTAAAATGCCGAAAAAGTTTATCGGTCATGCTATGGTGGAATTGGTATTTTACGGTGTCTCTAGGTTGGTTCTCTTGAGAACTGTATGATTTTAAGGCCTTGACCCAATAGTAAATTCAGAAATTGATGAAATGTTATAATGGTCTATGGAAATTGAATTGGTGGTTTGTAGCCTTAAAGGTGCCTAGTCATGTTTTAGGATTAAAATATTAAGTGTTTTTAAAAATCAAAATTTTAAAATTTAAACTGTATAAGACCAGTTAAGAGGTCGCAAACATTGCAAATGGCGAAAACTAGCTAAAATTTCAAAAATGAATTCTGGGGGAAATACTTATTGCCACCTAGATTTTAGTAAAGAAATATATTTAGCTATGGATGTTGTAAATGTTTGCAAGCTCAATTTAGTCTAATTCATTTTCTAATTACCAAGCACATACTAAAACAAAAGAAAAACCGTTTGCATGAGAACTCTGAAATTCATGAACAATATACCAAAGCAACTCATACCTGAAATAAGTATATGCTGGTCTACAATGTTTAGTGCCAATCCGTCAAAATAATGTTAGGGTTATCAAGAAATTCAAGGAAATCTTACTTCCTGGTTCAAAGTGAAAGTAGAAAGTGAAAGCAGGAAGTAAGTTTTCCTTGAATTTCTTGAAAACCCTAACATTATTTTGACGAATTGGCACTAAACATTGTAGACCAGCATATACTTATTTCAGGTATGAGTTGGTTTGGTATATTGTTCATGAATTTCAGAGTTCCCATGCAAATGGTTTTTCTTTTGTTTTAGTATGTGCTGGGTAATTAGAACATGAATTAGACTAAACTGAGCTTGCAAACATTTACTACATCCATAGCTAAATCCATTTATTTACTAAAATCTAGGTGGCAATAAGTATTTCCCCTAAAATTCATTCTTTGAAATTTTAGCCTGTCTTCGCCATTTGCAATGTTTGCGATACCTTAAATAAGTAAATGTGATGTAATATTGTTATACAGTCAATGTACCAGTGAAAAAAATGTATTATTCTTATACAGTCAATCATCATAGTAAAAAATTAAAAACCAAAGTTGTTATAGCATAACTAAGTAAAAGACAGTAAAATTCACTAAAAATAGTGATAAAATGTACTGATTATTCAATTATTTTGGTGAAAGTTGCTCTTGTTCTGTCATTATAGATAGTGCAGTACATTTAATATAAACTAGATCTGAGACATTGAAGTATTCCACCCTGAACTGTGAATAGGCAGCTTTAACACAACCATGAATAAATTGTTTTATCAGCTAGTACCATCATTGTTCGAATATAAGCCGCACTCATGTATAAGCCGCAATGCCCCAAAACCTGATGGAACAGATGAAATGGCTTAACGAAGTGTATAAGCAGCCAAACCTGTGTATTAGCCGCACCCCCAACTTTTTACCGCCGAATTCTAGGAAAAAAGTGCGGCTTATATTCAAACAATGACGGTAATTAAATTAAGATTGCATTTAACAAACTTTATCAAGGAAACAATTAAACAGTTACTATTATCTACTAAACAGGGCATGTAATTATCTAGAAATTATTTACAATTATATATATTTTTTCATAACTTATAGGCTATTTTGTTACTAATTTATATTATACGATGTTAATTTTTAAGTGAATTGCATAATATAAAATAAGCAATATGATCAGGATCTGAACTATTGCTTATGATTTCTGACCAAGAAGTGACCAGTGTAGATCAAAATCAGATGGCACAGATGTGCCAGTTTACCTGGATCTACATTGGTCACACAACACGCAATAAAAACCTCATAATTACCGTATATTCCTTATAAAACGCCCCTCCTCTAATAAACGCGCCCCCAGTCTTTTTTCAAAAGTAAACGAGTGACTTACAATGACATGACAATCTTTAATCTCTCAGCATTAATCCAAATGAATACATTTCATCATTTCAGTGTGAAAAATTTCATTTCAGGTTAAGTTTTTTAAAAATAAGTTATAGGAAAATGACAAAATTGTTTCCTACGGTTATTTATTAAAAAAATAACACAATTATTGAAAACTACATTTTGTCAATAGTTGGTCTCTATTAAACGCCCCCCCTTTGCAAAATGTAACGCCCCCGGGGGCGTTTAATAGGGAATATACGGTATATGGAGAACTGAAAATACAATGTAGACTGAGTACAATTTTCCATGCACCAATTTTTGTCTATAGATTCAAAGGTTAGCTGCTAGGCTGATATAACTGTACAAAAATGTGCACTTAACTAGAATGAACAACATACAATTTCAGAATTATTCACATTTTGTAGACACTTACCTTCAAGCCAGTACTTCAATTTAATGTGAGACTAACTATTAAAAAAAACTATTATATTATATTATATAATATTATATTATATTTTATATTATATAATATTTTTTTATATAGCTAATCTTGTAATATGTAAAATTTCTTATCAGTATCCATAATATCACACCGTTCGGCATAACTTGAGTAATCTCCCTTCATAAACAAAAGTTCATGAAATCTGTGGTAGTCTCCCTTTAAGATGCATTCATTTTTTGCTGTTTCAATTTAACAGTCTCCAGTTTCCTGCACCCTATCCTGAAAATCCTTACAAATTGTCACCTGAACCCTTTCTTTCATAAATACACATTCTTGCGCATGTGCGACTACTGTAGAACCAGATCAGCTGGAACATCCATACCATCTGATCAGAATCTGCACTGGTCGCATTTTGGTCAGAAATAACCTAACAAATCAAACAGCGAACAGTGCAGATGTGCCGGCTGATCTGGATCTACACTGTTCGCCCACACAATAAAGGTTTGTCTATGGAGGAAAGGGTTAATGCAAAAACTGTAAAAGTACTACTGAAATAACCCTTTCCTACATATATATATATGCATTTTTAACGTGTGCGATGAGTATAGATCCCAATCATCAGACACATTCGCGACATGTGATGTGGATCTGCATTGTTCTCATCTTGGTCAGAAATAACTTAAATAATCAAAAAGCAAACAGTGTAGGTCCTGATCAGATGGCACAGATGTGCCAGCTGATCTGGATCTACACTGATCGCACATGTGTAAAAATGCATAATATTATATATGGAGGAAAGGGATAAATGAGAGTTCTAAAAGATTATCTTTTGTTAATGAATATCTAAGAGTTCAACGAAGTTTACATTGTTTAAAGTTCTAGAGGGATACCCAAGACTTGTATAGGTTTTTTGTCTCAGGCTTAAAATCTTTATGAACAACATGATGTTATTTAAATTGTATTGAATTGTCATGCAAACTCCAATTTACACATCAGCATAGGCTTTTATAAGTGCTCATTGCCATATGGTTCTTTTATATATACAAAGGTAATTTGAATTTCTCACTAAGTATGCAATAATACACAGCTGGCGTAAGTACAGGTTTCGAAGTGTTGAAACCTGGAATAATCTAGTTATAGACTGGTAGATACAGACTGGACTGCTACATTATCCCTCTACTCCATAAATATCCATTTTATCGCATGTGCGACCAGTGTAGATCCAGATCAGCCATTGTAATCTGATCAGGATCTGCTCTGATAGCTTTTTGGTCAGAAATAACGTAATTAATCATAAAAATGTGAACAGTGCAGAACCTGATCAGACAGCACAGATTTGCCGACTGATCTGGATCTACACAGTTCGCCCAGGCAATAAAAGTGTATGTATGTAGTAAAGGTTAAAATGTACATGTATGACTATAAGTATCATTCAGGTGTGTTGGGTAAAGAACGCGTGATCCGGCCCGAGTGAAAAATGAACAAGGTCCGTAACGAGGCTCTGCCGAGAATTATTACTATTTCACGAGGGCCGGATCACGCAATCTTTATCCAACATAAGTGAATGATACTTTTTCTTGCATACCTTATTTATTTGGGGCATTTTTGGGGTATTTTCCTGAAAATTTTTCTTTGCACTACTTTTTTATAGTAGCCGAGTGATATAGAGAGAAATTCCATCATTAATTCTTTACTGCGTAAGACGTTGTGACGTCATGTAAGGCGCTTCATTCATTCTACATGGGTGGGGTGTAGGATCGAAATTTCCTACACTGGTAATACACCGGATAACCTGATCTGGTATGCAAAAATAATGCTGACTGACCTGTACAACCCCTCAACATCCTCATCATCGTCAGATGTGGCACCCATTAGTGGACGCTTCACCGCTGACATCTGCATACAGTTTTTATCGATTCGACACCTGTGTATGCACCGCGACAGTAAGTGTACTGTCAAATATTTTAATCTTTTGACCTTCAAGGCTGAAAATAAACAATCTAAAATAAACAACTTGTAAATTAACCAATCTTATGAAAATAAACAATATGAAATTAAAAAAACTTGAACAGTAATGAATCTAATGAAAATAAACAATATAAAATATACAACTTGTACAGAGATGAATCTAATGAAAATAAACAATATATAATATACAACTTGTACAGAAATGAATCTAATGAAAATAAACAATATAAAATATACAACTTGTAGTTATTGTACAGTAATGAAAGTAGAGAAAATAAACAATATAAAATAAACAAATTGTACAGTAATGAAAGTAAAGAAAATAAACAATATAAATTAAACAACCCTATAAAGTGATGAACCTATTTTAAATAACTCATTGGTTTTACATGAAAATAGATAATCCTTTCCTGTGACTGGTGTAGATCCGGATCATATACTTTTTCCTGTGAAAATATCATAATCAATGTCATCTGCTATGCTATGTGACAGCATTCCAACGAATACCAAAGACATATTTTCACAGGAAGTCAGGGGCAGATCCAGAGAGGGTTCAGTAGAGTAGGGGGTTTCGTTGCTCAAACCCACTTTCTAGCCAGAAATATTTCATTTGTGTATGGAGTTTGTCAAGAAATAGTTTGAAATTATCAGGTAACAAAGACTGCCCCTGCATGATACAGTATAGCACAAATGTTGAGGCAAAAAACGTTCAGGACAGAGATCAGGAAATGTTTTCTTTCCCTAAAAGTGGAGTTACCTCAATCTGTGATCACACAAAGGATGTTGTCATTCTATAGTTCAGTTATAGAATATCAACAGAAGAAAATGTCACTAATATGCAAATATTGTAACTGTATATAAATTAGGAATATTATACAATAGTGTTGCATATACATGTAAGTGAAGAATAGCCCATAAGCAAGAAGAGGCTTGATTTCACTGGTTGAACACAATTAAGGAAATAATGATAAACGGGAAGTAATTCACTTGGTTACATAGTTCTAACTAGGATAATTTTTAACTAAATAACGCAGAATATAAACATACCCGGTTTTCCCAATTTTGTGCCAGATAGGTCAAAGCAATCATCTCTAAAACAAGATAACGTGTTTTAAATAAACGTTGTTTTACATATTGAAGCTGCCCACTTACGACGTCATCATTAAACGAGCAATATGGATATGACTGCTTTATACCATTACCCCATATATGGGGCACACACGGAAAAAGGTACCCTGGACATTTTTAGTGATATTTTAGTTTTCACTATATTTAGAAAGAACTTACAATAATAAATTATTTTCTCATAACTAAAAATTGATTTTGTTAATAAAATGGTATTTTTACCACAAAATGCATAATAATAAATGTCGTCTGCTCAACCTGATGATGCCATTTCAAGGATTGACATCAACTGTCCGAATGTACCTGTTCCCGTAACACGCCCCATATAAGGGTTTTATCATGTGTGACCATTTTAGATCCATACCGGCTGGCACATCCATGCCATCTGATCTGAATCTACATGTACACTAGTCACATCCCAGTTTGAAACAATATCATGAATCTAAAAGCAAACAATGTGGATACTGATCAGATTGCAAAGATGTGCTCACTGATCTGGATCTACACCTTTTGCCCATTGATAACAGCTCAATCCGATGGAGTAAAGGGTTAACTGATGATATGATCACACATGATCTAACAGTATCAGTCATTCTGTGTAGCCCTGCGCAGTGTGATAAAGGAGGTGGAAGTCATGCTTTCTGTGATTGGTAGAGAAAGGCTTAGAATTAATACTACAAATTTCGATTTAAGTTTAATTTTGGCTTGCAACCAAAACATCAAACACAGTGCGCAGCAACTGATATTTCCGTCAAGAAGTAGTGTGGGAAGTATAATTTACAGAACGTTGTTCATTGTTAATCACACCTTCAGGTTGCTTTACTTTCTGCCACACCTTTTGTTATTGTTTCAACATCCGCAAGGGGAATGAACCCAGAGCGAAAAAAGTTGATTGACAGCAAAATCAATTTGGAAGTAAAATACAGTGTCTTTTGATTGAAGCAGCAGTTCTTATAGTCGTCGCATGACAAAAAACGTGGTCAGTGCTGCAGTGCAACAGGTGTTTACAAAGGTTGCCCGCTGGGTTAATAGCTAACTGAAATCGAAATTTGAAGTAAAATGTTACTATAATGCTACATATAACCTGGAAAATACCAGTTATGTTTTGTTCTTGTGCAATTTTTATTAATATTTGGGGGCATTTTTCGAATAGTTATGCAAGATGTTATTTTTGGTGTTTGTGTTAAATAATTATTTTCCAATGATCCGTGAGTGTGCAGCTTAGAAAGGAAAACATTCCCAACCACCAAATTATGTCAGAATACTTGTTTAGTAGATAATATACAATAAAACATTTATTATTCCTCCCAAAAATAATATGATTCATACCTGTGAACCTTTAAACCCCCAAAAATTATACAAATTTTTAAGGCAGGTGCGACCAGTGTAGATGAAGATCAACCGGAACATCCGTGCCGTCTGATCAGGATCTGCAATGGTTCCTTTTTGGTCAGAAATAACCTAATAAATCAAATATTGAACAGTGCAGATCCTGATCAAATGGCACACATGTGCCGACTGATCCGGATCTACACTGTTCACCCCTGCCATAAAGGTGTGTATATGGAGGAAAAGATTAAACTCAGTGGGATCAGCTTATTCTCAATTTTGAAATTACCTCTAAATCCCGTTCTTTGGTCTTTTCCATATATCTGTCAGGGGGTAGGGGTTGCCCATAATGTATAGAGCATATTGGGAAACATCTTATCGAAACACTTTATTTGATTTAGCTATAAATTGCAGAGCTCCAGATAACGTGCGTATCCACGTAATACGCTTTAAATTTTGAAGAAAACGCAATAAAAATTAAAGCAGTGCGTACCCATACGCACTCGCAATATCGGATATGCAGTTTCGTTCGATTAATGTGCATATTTATTCTATTAAATTAATTATAATGAATCAAGCGTAGCCATTTTTCCTGCCATTATAATATCAAAACAAATGGCTGCACATCGCATGGTGGGATCAAAAAGGAATTTTTAATTTTGTTACTATAGTAAGTGTAAACTTCATGATTTATGCAAGCAAAGTATTGGTTAAATCGAGAGAGAATATTGCAAATATCAAAATACCCCTTTAAATTCAAAATGAGGAGAAAATACCCCCCTTAAAATCCTGAATACCCTCTATGAAAATATGTAAAGGGGTAAAATATGCTTTTTAAAAAAAATAGGGGGTAATTACCCTTTACCCTTAAAAATTATCTGGAGCTCTGAATTGTAATGAGTCATAAAAATTATCTAATGCTGCTGTTTAAATGTAAAATTTTGACCATTCTTCTTCAACTTTTTTTAATGAAGCTTTTGCTGCAATCACAAATTTCAACTGAGAAAACTTATACAAAACATAAAACAAAATTATTTTTATGGTCTTACAATACATTACCCATACATCAATTCAATAAATATCTAAAACTAAGATCAATTTTACTCATAGCTACATGTACCATGTGGTTATACATAAGCATATGCTTCCCCCCCACTTTCCGTTGTTTAGACACTAATTTCAAAATGGTCTATAAAAGTAGAAGATTGGGATGAAAAAGTGATAGTTTTAACTGATTTGTTGCTTACTCAATATAATATTTATTTACTGTCACTAATGGAAGAACATATAAGTGACAATACCAAAAGATTTTAAGTCATTTAACCATTCCCTCCATATATTCGCATTTTTTGCATGTGTGGCCAGTGTAGATCCAGATCAGCCAGCACATCCATGCAGGATATGCAATTGTCGCATTTTGGTCAGAAATAACCTAACGCAACATAAAGGGAACAGTGCAGATCCTATTCAGACGGCACGGATGTGCAGGCTGAACTGGAGAAGAGGGTTAAGGTTTTTGGAGGATGATCTAACATACAGAGGACTGTCTGATTCTGGAATTGTCCTGGTTCGGTCACACGACTTACCGGAATCCACTAAAATTACCGGAATCCACGGAATCCACTTTGATTTACCGGAATCCACTTTAAAAATGGGTTTAATTGCATAAATATGCATTAAATTAGATTTAATTTCATAAAGTATATGTAATATATTCAATTGCTTTTAATTAAAAGATGTTTTTAGCGGAAATGATGTTTATATTTCAAAAATTGTTTACGACGCTTAATTGGCGGGAATTTGTTCGTTGCTATGCGCTTTTATTCGAATAATTTACTAAACCAAATGTTTTAATAAGTTATATTTTTTGGAATTGAGAACAAGACAGTTCTTTATTGGGGTATTAAAACGAATTATGTTAAGATATGCCGATTAGATATTCACCAATTTCCCGCGCTATGAAATTTCGTGCACGTATTAACTTACATTTCATGTGCATAGAGAATACTTAATGGCGTTAAACATAATATCAAAAGAGATTGTAAAACTCAATATTAACAATCTCTGTTAATCACTTTTAATTATTTGTCTTTCAATTTTTAATTTATACAATCACGTTGATCGATCAAAGAAATCAGTGGCTATTGACTATAATATGTTTCACATGGCGGCGTTTTCCAAAACATAAAAAATAATGACACTAACTACTCAGCCACCTGTACTTCCAATCTTAGGCACCAGTGCTTCCAATTGCAACCTAATTAAAAGTTTTAGATCATGCCGTCTTCAATTGTAACAGTTCGGCGTTTTTAAAGAATAAAAGAGATGTCACTTATTATTCGGACACCTGTGTCTCTACTCTCGGCCAAGGTAACGTAATTAAATTTGTTTGATCATGCCATCTTTAATTGTCTTTAATTGTCACACATCGTTGTTGAGCATATACAGCCACAATATATATACTCTTAATACAAAAACTCCAAAAACTTGGTTGTTAATAACCTTTCTAATTTACAGACCTTTCTTCAAAACGTTTAATTTTCATTAACAATATACGGATTACAAAGTGTTCATGTTAATTTCTTAGTGTTTTTTTGTGGATATTGTTTCTGTCATCCGAATTAAGTGATTTGTTTTATTATATATTTTTTTTGTGACAGGGATTATTCCTGTTAATTTTTTTGTTATGATAAATTCATCATGAATTGTCAAACTGATGACATGGTTTTTTGAGTGAATAATATCGTAAATATCCTTTTGTGTATTCGCAAAC
Source organism: Corbicula japonica (assembly GCA_038501625.1). NCBI lineage: Eukaryota > Metazoa > Mollusca > Bivalvia > Venerida > Cyrenidae > Corbicula > Corbicula japonica. Next base: position 1,054,675 of record JAZAYU010000152.1, read on the forward strand.
AGTAGAAATAAAAATACTGAATGATTAAAATTATTAATATATCTAATTAATACAATGATTAAGACAATCAGGTTAGCTTATTTTATTCGATTAACAGCGCACAGCAACGAACATATTCCCGTCAATTCAGCGCCGAAAACAATTTTTGAAATATAAACATTATTTCCGCTAAAAACATCTTTTAATTAAAAGCAATTGAATATATTACATAAACTTTATGAAATTAACTCAAATTTAATGCATATTTATGCAATTAAACACATTTTTAAAGTGGATTCCGGTAAATCAAAGTGGATTCCGTGGATTCCGGTAATTTTGGTGGATTCCGGTAAGTCGTGTGACCCGTCCTGGTTCATTTTTTGTGAGGCTGGTGTATACACTTGATCTAGTTATAATCTCTTGTCTGAACAACTGCTATACATTTTTCTTTCATAAATTTGCAATGTTTTATCTAGATCTACTGGATTTTTTAAATTTTACACCAGCAAATGCAAAACTTGAAAAAGTAGGGACCAACTGTCGAATACACACAAGACAGGATTCTGAATTATTTTATCAGGGCTTTCCCCAGGCAATAATGGCATACTGGCGCCGGGATGCCTTAATTTCCAAACTTACATTTGCGGTACGCTTATAATCTGCCGGTATGCCATAAATTCTGACCGGGATGCTTTAAAATTAAATAAACAAGGTCAATAAACATGTCAAATTACGAAGCTTTCTCGCCAATTTCAAGCGTTTCTCTGATATTGTTAAGCGTCTACTTTACAAGATCACACCTTACAATATTTAATGAGTGTCTGCAGTGTATCAGAAGTCGGATAGTTGGATGAGTGTCTGTTGAATACAGAGAAGATGGTCGTAAATCAACCAATTAAGAATAGATTATCTCGGCAGTTATGATGGCCTAAATGAGATTAAAATTGTTATATTGTTCTTTGATGACCTGGTAACTGTGAAGAGTTGTGAGCATGTAAGTGGTAAATGATAATCTTATGACTTTTTTAACAGTCGATTACAGAAGGTTTATTATAACAAATAATAACCAAAAAATGAAGACGATTTTCAAGTAGTTTAATGCTATTAAAGTACTAACTGTACATCTTTAAATGCTGTCCATATCAATAAATGGCCATTCTATTGAACATGTTGACTTTTAAACATTAAATTGTGGCATAATCATAATGACAAGAACAGGTCTGCAATCAAGGGCTGTGTATCTAGTGTGAAATATGTTGCAACAAGAGACAATTGTGGCATGTTTTTTTTTACACTGATGTACATAAAAAATGAAGCAGCAACATGTAAGTACAATACAAAAGCAAGTGTGTGGTAGTTCTGTGAAAAATGTACTTTGTCATATTTCAATAAAACTTTCAAAAAAAAAATGTTGCTTTGTGCTAAATATATATTAATATATTTGTAAGATGCACCATTCAACCATGTGAAAATATTTTGCATGAATTAGCACATCACGCGTAGGTAGTCCAAAAATTTAGACGTAAACGGTGGATTTGATGTTAATTTTTTGAAAGGTCAAATCCACGCATTTGCCAGATAACAAAATGTAAAAAAATGCGAAGTCTTTCTATGAAGGACTACACGCGTAGGATGCCAGGATGCCTTAAAAAATTTTGGGGGAAGGCCCTGTTTATTATCTAAAAAATCACATTTTTCCTCAAAACTGATATCGGTAAATCTAACTTGAATTTTGAATTAAGAAGTGTGAGTGTTTTTAGCATTTGGAATGTGCCTTAGCAGGTCAGAGATATGGCCCATTTGAACCAGGATGGTTCAATTGTACCATGCTGGTTCAAATGGACCAGTTTTCAACATGTACACATATGCCAAATGAACCATATGTTGTCTCTAACACAAGATTTTTATTTTTAAATGCCGAATAGTTTCATTCGACGACGAGTCGCACAATTGTAAGCACACATTTATACTTTCACATGTATCTACTTAATTTAGCATACCTTATTTCATTGATATTGGAATGGGAAATGATGCGAACTGCCTTCAGAAATCGTTGCGCATTATGGACATATTCTAAAAATGTTATTTATGAAGAAATATGTGCAAATTAACAAACTAAAAATTTATGTTGCATCTTTGTCAGCCATTTGCAAATCCGGAGAGAGATTACATACGATAAAAACGGAGGAATTCCTAATTTTATTTTTAACATTAGTTTCGTATGAACTTATTACGAAACTAACAATATAAAGCTACTATTTCATGTATGGTGTCCAATATTTGCCATAATATTATCAATACCTATTTAGGTTTTTATTTTGTGTATCGGACGTTTCAAAGAACGATATTAGCTTTTTGTTACAAATTCCATTGTTATGGAAATATTTTTATTTTAAGTTAGAAAAATAGCAGTAATAAATTTGCAGTTTAGCATGACAATACAGTACACCCCACTGCCTTATAAGTTGTACGAGTTTTTTCCCTTTGAGAAAGGAGAGTTAACTCCCTTGTAAAATCAGCATCCCTGGCTGCTTTTCTACATACGGGTAACATAAGCATGGTTGACAACAACTGAAACAGATTACAAAGAAATTAAATTGTAAAATAAAAAGGTTTTTTACCTTTTTTACAATCCCGATTTGTCCTCAATACTGTAAGTTTGATTTCCTAACAAACCACTGCTTGGATTTTCATAGGTATGCACATGAATTGAATAAAACGTCTCTTATATAGCCAACATATTCGTGAAAGTCGTACTACAATGAATTTCTATATACCAAAAACTGGTTTTCGAACGTTTTATTTCACATAATTGTGTAAGTGTAAACTTTATATTTCATTTTTTTATAACACACCTGGTTCATTTGGCATATGTGTACATGTTGAAAACTGGTCCATTTGAACCAGCATGGTACAATTGAACCATCCTGGTTCAAATGGGCTATATCTCTGACCTGCTTAGTGTGGCTTATTTCTGCCAAATCTCAGCTGCAATTTACAAAATAAAGCCATCTAGACAAAACCAGCCAATTCCAACGGCCAGTTAAAAATAATGTTTTCACAGTATCAACGATGAATGACTTCTTAATCTAAAAATAAGAATAAATATCATTCGTTATAACCTGATAGAATTTCTTTTACTAAATTTCATAGCATAGTTCCTTCTTTTTTATTGCAAAATATCATAAACATAAAAGGGAGGTAACTAACAGTACACTACTGGTTAGGAATAAAGGATAGTCTAAATTCCGTTACCCGGAAAAGTCGAAATTACTTAGTCAACTGACTGGATTGTATTGCTTGTTGTATATGAGGTTGTTGTTTTCGCTATTTTGCACATTGTTTGCTTCGCATATCGTTTTCTCGTTGTTTTTTTTTACTGAATGCAGCTGCAGACTCATTGAATTTAATGCCTTTTCAACGTCAATTATCATCCTTTTCAGTAACAATGTGTCGTGTGGCGGCTGCAAACAGTCTCCCAGAATATTCAATGTACGTGTTATTGTGAGTTTTGTCTATAAGTATTCGTGTTTCAGTGTTTCGGCATGTTTTTATATGGGTGACTTATCCTAGCCAGTATAGCCTGAATCGCTATGTTTACCTCTTTGGTTGTACGGCGGTGAAAGGGGTTTAAAAGGTAAAGGTATAGGTTTATGGGGAACTCTTTTAAAGAAGCTCGATCTGTTTCTTTTATCCCTATAATCGTGTTCTTACTGATTTCTCTCCATGAACTCTGGTCTCGGTAAAGTCAGTAACCCCCCCCCCCCCCCCTTTTTGCTTTATAATGTTATTAGTTTCTAATGTTCTATATGTTCTTAACCTTTGACATGCAACATAGTCTAATTGATGGTTGAGTTGGAGTTATTTCAACAAGAAAAACTGTACTTGTTTTTAAATATGAAACCTGTTGGGGAAAGTGTGAGGTTGGTGCACCCAAGAAGATGGTTTAAACCACTAGTGACAAAATGTTTCGATGCTGTAACCCCCAAAGTTTCTCTTTTTCGTTAATTGTTTGTGGTGTCGTATTAGAAATCGGTCATTTTATTAACTAAACAGGAATCGAATTGCATCGAGTTTAAAAATGCGATGGTGGGAAACCGGTGCCGCGCCAGCTATGGATGGAAACCGGTCTATTTCACAGAATGGTAGTTAAGGCAGGGACCTAATATCTTAAAGTCGATCGTAATAAGTTCTTACATTGTCGAACTTATAAGGGGATAGTTTGTATACGTGTTTTTGTTTAAATAGGCGGGGTTTTTTTGCCGGTTACATAAATTTCCGAAATTATAGATCTCTTGAGTCGACCGCACTACACGTACAACGTTCCTAAGCGGTTCACAGTGAGAGATGAGAATTGTTTTATTTTAACCCTTTCCTCCATATATACGCCCATTCTCCTTCGCAGAGTTGTCGTTCCTTACACTCACTTTACATCTCTGCAAAAGGCTCAATGTCAAGATTTTTGACATTACTCGACAGCCTTTTTTTATACAGTCATAATTATGGATATGAAAGCTTGTGGATAAACAAATGACAGATATCTTCACTATCTTTCATTCAAACCAAAGAAACCCAAGCAATTTTAAATGTAATTGGTGAACTATTTTTTGAGTTAAAGTAGTTGAAAGAAATCCCAGTCCACTGGCGCTTGACCAGCCGCCCCAACCCTACCAGCCCTTACTTATACGCCCTTTTAGTAAAAATGGTGTCAAGTCACTAATATTATTCCATTCTATCAAAATATGCGAAAATACACCGTCAAAATCGTATTATATTTTTTTTTATATTTCTATGTGTATAATTGGATATTCAATTATAGACATAGAAATATATAATTTTTTAGAATACGATTTTGACGTTGTTTTTTTCGCATATTTTGATAGAATGGAATAATATTAGTGACTTGACACCATTTTTACAGGGCTGGCAGGGGTAGAGGCGGCTGGTCAAGCGCCAGTGTCCCAGCCTATAACAATATGAATGTAATGAGCCGATAGTGTAAGAGAGTGATATACGCATTTTGTCGCATGAACAAACTGTCAAGAAATAGATCAGCCGGCACGTCCGTTCACGTTTCCGTCAGATTTAACCTAATAAAACAAAAAGCGAACAGTGTAGATCCTGATCAGATGGCATAGATGTGACGGCAGATATGGATAGATGTGACGGCAGATATGGATTTGCAATGTCCGCCCATGTCATATGGAAGTATAAATGGATGAAAGAGTTTATCGTGAGAACAGACCAAAAAGTCTAGATACTAACTGAAAACAAAAGGAAAACATTTTGATATCCGCGTGCAGATTATCATATAATTGGCACTCGCGTGAGCACCAATTATTTTTTATGCTCCCGCAAAGTGGGAGGCATATAGAGTTGCACTCGTCCGTCTGTACGTACGTCTCCAAATCTTGTCGCATCAACTCCTCTTAAACTATAAGGCGGATTTCTTTCAAACTTGCACGGATGATCAAGCAGGATGTGTAGATGGTCGTAAAGGAAGATTTTTTTCCTGCGACCATTTTTACCAGAGTTATGGCCCTTTGTTATTACGAGGACACATTCTAGTTTACTAAAGGAATTAAGTATTAATATAAGTGTTAAGGTATGCATTACTAGTTTGAATTGACAGGACCAAAATTACAATCGTTGAATAAACAATACTGTATGTTGTTGTTTTTTTTAAATCAGTGTGTATTGCAACTTTTTATTTCACGGTAAATATGTAAAAGATTGAACGAAAACAATTGTTAACTAAAGTACACCACAGAACATTTAAGCACATACATGTTAATATTTTATTTTAAAAATCCACCTATTATCAGAAAACTGTAAATTATATATTTCTAAATTGAGTTAATATATACATAAAGAACTTGCGATAAACTGATAAAATAAGCATTTAAAAATTTATCAATATATTTAAATGTAATTTAAATGTAATAATTAAATGGTTACAGAAGTATTCAATAACCTAGAAAACTAAGCAACGTTTATTTTCAAGGGAGGTTACTGAATTTCTGGTATTTTAATCGCAAACATCTTGATTACTCCGCAGTCTATTGCATTATTTTACCCATACTTTAATTACAAGTTTGTTGATCGGGATAAACAAAAATTAGAATTCCTTTTCCAGTAACGGGAAATAAATTATTAATGGAAAAAACCGTTCTCGGCTGCACGACTCTGTTCCCGATTCGTTATATTCAATTTCTCAAATTAATTTCAGTACTTTCATTGGTGGATTCTAATAAAACAACAACAAAAAAACACTGTAAAAATTAAAATTGACACTACATTTCTCGGTATATTTATTAACTTAAATATAAAAATTTAAATTGTTCACAGAACTATTTTCCGTTTGCAACTATAATTTTGTTCTATTTATGCAAAAGAACGCCGCTGTATGTGTTCCAGATATCCATGGTTTGCGAAAAATATCCACCTGCTGATGGATTTGTCACCCAGATCTGTGCCCTCGCTTTGAGAACCACAATCACGTCTGCAGTGTAACATTTAGAGTTGTGTTGGTCCTGAAATAGGCCTTTTTTTATGTCAGTACCATCTACAACAATAGCAAAATACATATAGTTCGAAGAGCCACCACTTAGACAAAACTGTACTGTGAAGAGGTAGGATCCCCCAACTGGTGCTGTAAACCTTCCTGTTGTGCTGTCATATCCACTGCCTTCATTCAGCACAATAGTCTTGTATATATACGTGGCTCCATTCGATAGCGTAGTTTGACTGATATCTTTTGCGAAGAAGACAACCGTAGGTGTAACCGCTGAATCTGAAACGTAAATAATATCAATTATTATTATTATTATTCCATGTATTATCATTATTATTATTATTATTATTATTATTATTATTATTATTATTATTATTATTATTATTATTTATGACATAAGCAGTAAATCTTAAAATGTTATTCAACTTGTTCTTAAACCGTACACTGAAGAATTTATTTGATCTAAATCTTTTATTTTCTTAAGACTCTGCATAAAAGCAAATTCAATTTTAAAAATTGTTATTAAGCCAGGATGTTTTTGCTTTTTGATTTACTTTTATCATGCATGATATAGAAAACAACTTTTCTCAAAGTATTGCACAGTGAAACCTTAACTAAAACCATACCTTATAGAGATCAATTTTACCGCCATTTTTTTAAACTTTAATTGGAGTCCTATTCAAATAATTTTAGTTAAAACATATTTTCTTTTAGCAGTTTCCAAGAGTTTTAACTTTAAGTAACATTGTTTTAACAATTCGTACTTGAACGATGTAGAATATATAGAAATAATCACAAATCTTGTTGACTCAATCGAAACTGAAAATATAACCGATTACCAGCAAAAGTGGGATCTTTGTAAATGTAAAATTAGAGAGTTTTCTATTAAATATGCGAAATTAAAAGCGCGAGATAGACAAAATAGATTACAGTGGTTAGAAAATAGGCTAAATATTCTTTACAGTAAAACTAATACAAATACAAACGATAATGCAGAAATATCCAATTTAGAAAGCGAAATAGAAGAAATTTATAATTTTAAAATGAAAGGTGCCCAAATTCGATCTCGAATACAATTTCTAGAGGAAGGTGAAAAAAATTCTAAATTCTTTTTAAGTGTTGAAAATTCTAGACAAAACAGGAAAGTTTTGAGTTCACTTAAAGTAAATGGAAAACAAATTACAGATATTCACGGTATTTTGAAAGAAGAAGTCAATTTTTTTCGAAAACTTATATCGCTAAGTTAACGAGTCAAACCCACGCGAATATCTTGATACTCTACGGAAGCAGCCGACCACTGTGAAGGTTTATTTACAGTTGATGAAGGTTTTAATGCTATCCGCGAAATGAAGCTAAACAAAAGTCCGGGTCTCGACGGCTTAACATTAGAACTTTATCTTAAATTTTGGACTAAAATCGGTAATTTGGTTACTCAGAGTTTAAATGAGAGCTTTCAGAAAGGACACTTATCATTTACACAAAAACAGGGCGTATTTTCATTATTTTTAAAAAGGGGGACCCTGAAAACTTAGACAATTGGAGACCGATCTCACTTTTAAATATTGACTATAAAATTGCGGCCAAAGTTTTAGCAATGCGACTTCAGAATGTACTTCCTAAAATAGTTAGTATGGATCAACAAGGGTTTATTAAAAATAGGTTTATTGGTTATAACATAAGGCAAATCCAAGACATAATAGAATACGCCGATATTCAGAATTTAGATGGTGCAATTTTATTTCTTGATTTTAAGAAGGCATTTGATACTGTTGAATGGCATTTTATGATAGCAGTTCTAGAAAAATTCGGATTTAAACAAACTTTTATTAAATGGATTAAGACATTTTATAGTAATATTACGGCGTGTGTTTTAAACAACGGCTGGAAATCAAATTTCTTCAAGTTGTCACGTGGTATAAGACAAGGTTGTCCTTTATCCGCTCTTTTATTTATAATAATAGCAGAAGTCATGGCAACGAAAATTAGATCAAGTACAGATATCAAAGGCATATCAATTAAAAATATTAACACGCGGAGCATGATTAACATAAAAATTTCTCAACTAGCTGACGATACAACGTTATTTTTACAAAGTGATGATGAAATAAAGGCTGCTCTTAATATTATTAGATCATTTAGCATTTATTCTGGTCTTGAATTAAGGTAAGACCTGTGTAATGAATACCTATATCCAGAAGAGTATCCAAGGGAGGTAACTATAGTAGTAAATTAGAATGGATTTCTCTCATGCAAGAGGACCAGGGTTCAAATCCCACTGGAAGCTAATTTTTTTTTGTAAGCCTAGAGCTTAAATAATTGGCATATTTCTTTTTTTCCTGTGTAATTCTGTCATTGAATATAAAATTTTCATGATTTAAACTAAAATAAGCAAAATAATCAAGATTAAAGGGGTTTTCGCTATCAGAATAGTGTTTATTCAAGTCATCAATTTGAAAATTTCTAAAACTGGACGGTAAACTTCTCTGAAATTTTGTTTAAATTTTGTTTAAGGTATATAGTTAAAAATGGTAAAGTTTGATATATTGCACCAATCAGGATTTTGCACAATTTTCATTAATTTAGTCTCGTGAAATATAAAAAATGCATTTTTTAAATTTATTTGGTCAAAAAATGTCATTTTAAGACAAATTCTGTATTTATATATTATATCTTAAATTGGTTTAGTAAAATATAACATATTTTGGATAAACTGTAAAAAAATTGGGGTTGAATTTATCAATAACAAAAAATTTTGTCACCGATTAAAGAAATTGGATACTTTCATGTTTTTTCTCACTTTATTAAATAAAAAAAGCTAAAAATCTCAAAAACTACACGGTGAAAATCATTAAAATTTTGCATACAAGTCAGTGGTATGAAGCAGTTGATGAAAATATAATCAGATGTTGGATTCTTAATAGTGCCTATTACACAGGTCTTACCTTAAATATAAATAAAACCGAAGGGTTGTGGATCGGAAACTTCAAAAACAAAAAACAAAATAGCAATGGAATTTCTTTTAAAAATCAGGTCAAAGCTCTCGGGGTGTATTTTGGAATCGATAGTAAAACGTGTGAAGAATTAAATTGGAAAAATAAATTAGAAGCCTGTCAGTACCTTTTAAATAAATGGAAGAGTAGAAATTTAACGTTATATGGTAAGATAATTAAGTCGTTAATCCTTCCAAAATTAACATACTTACTCCAGTCGCTTTACCTCCCTAAAACAATAGCAGATGCAGCGAACAGAATGCTCTTTAATTACCTTTGGAATGACAAGAGTGAAAAAATCAAAAGAAATACACTAATTGGTAAAAAACTAAAAGGTGGACTTGAAATGATAGATATTGATTCTTTTGCAAAATCTTTAAAATTGAAATGGGTTTAATCTTTAAAGGATAAAAACAATATTAAAGCTAACTGGAAGGTCATACCGGAATTTTACCTAAATCAATACGGAAAAGACTTACTCATATTTGATATGAACTTGGATTCTTTTAAATCTCTTCCTACTGTACGTTATTCTATTCCAGACTTCTATAGAAGTATTATAGAAGCTTGGACAGAAATATCAAATGAAAGAATAAAAAATAGTTTGAATAGCTTCGCAGATTTTAGAAAACAAATTATATGGGGAAATAGGTTTATTAAATTCAAAGGAAAATGTCTTATATTCACTGCTTGGATAAATTCAGGTTCTATTTTTGTTAATGATATCATAGACGAAAACGGGGAAATTGATCAAACATTTTTATTTAACAAACTGAAAAACAAGTTAAACTGGATATCTGAAGTAAGCATATTACGAAAATCTTTACCGTCAACTTGGAAAAACTCGCTGAAATCGGTCGCATCAAAGAATACTGCTGTGAATACAACATTTTGCATTAAAATACAAAATACGGATTTACATAGAATTAATTCAAAACAGTTCTATGACATTTTTATTGAAAAAAAGTTTCAAAAACCATACATACATTCCTACTGGGAAGCTGTGTTTAACCACAAAATTGAATGGCAGTCGTTCTACTTTATCATGAACAAAATAATTATTGACAATAGAGTAAAGCAATGCAAATTCAAACTAATTCACTAAATCATCCCAACAAATGAAAATCTTTTCACTTGGAAAATATTAGACTCGCCTTTATGCAAACACTGTCTCCTGTACGAGGATATATTCCATTTTTTCTTGGAATGTAGTTATTTGGATGTTTTCTGGAGTAAATTAGCAGTAGTTTTTGAAAATTGTGGTTTTCGAAAAAAATTAAAGACCTTGGAAAATATTATTTTAGGTTATAAAATACAATATAAGGAGTATAATGGCGTAAATATCATCCTAAGTCATATTTGTTTTTGTATCTACAAATCTTATATTGTAAGTGATAGACGAACAAAGTATGTTAACATGCTTAAAATGTTATACCAAGATCTATTTTCAACGTTGGTGTTTTTGACAAACAAAACTTTAAACATTGTAGTATTAACAAAATTTGTTAATCAGCTGGAACCACTTATATAAATGTTACCTACTATTTAACTGTTATTATGTTGTTATGTCTATGTATATGTGACACACATGCATATGATATATGATTTGTAATAATGTTGTTGAAAGAGAATAAAATGTGAAAACGTTAAAAAAAAAAAGAAAAAAAGTAACATTGTTTTTTTTTAATAAAACATTAAATAAACCTAGTTTTTTTGTTTTTCATTTTTATGATCAAACTAATAAATAATGCCTACATTATTATTGTTTGCATAAAATTATATACTAGTATGTTGGAAATTTTCCTATGAAAAAAAATGCCGATTTATAAAAATAAAGCAGTCTAATGAGGACGCCCGGTCACGAAACAGGGCGAAAATATGTGTTTTCAAATATCAAAATTTATTATATAAACAAGAGAAATATTAATAATTACTATAACTATTCCTTTAATAGCCTCCACTTCTTTTGCACGCTCTTCGTTTCTTCCCCATTGGCTTCCACCATTCCTTGAAATGTTGATGAAATATTTTGCATCAACGCATCATTTCTATTCATTAATTGCTGAATTGCATTGTTCATTGATGTCTTTTTAGATTAAAAATCAGATGTGAAACGTTTTTTGAACGCTTCCAAACTATCTAGCTCATTCACTACGCTGTTAATTCATCTTTCATTTTCTGCACAAATATCTCCAGCTTTATCATTTTCTCGATCATTTGTTCCTGGTAATGGAAAGGTGAACACTGAGGTTCCAATCCGTACACCGTGTTAAAAATTAAAAAGAATAAAGGAAAGGAAGCTGTTCCGTACATTTCTTGTGTTAGAAGTGTTTTAAAAATGAAAAAGTAATAAGGAACGCTGATTTTGTTTGCTATAAACTATAAAAACGAAGAATAACGCTGGTTAGAGATGTTAATTGGGGATGTAGCAGAAAAGTTGGCTTATTTATAACGCTCTCAGTTGTACACCACAGAAAGGGTTGTCTACAAAGTAAAACATACTGTCAAGCGATGAATTATTATATAGTAAAATAACGTAACTAACACGTTATTTTCTTGATGTGACCATTCCTGGTATGTATATTTCACCTATTTGTCTTGGTGAAATAACTCCAACCCATCAAGTAACATTACAGATTGTGACCATTTCAGGAAACAACACAAATCTCTCATTTCTACAATATTTTAGTTTTAAAAGTATATTGGTCTGTTCTCTCTCGTACAGACAAGTGCAATTTGGCCTAGTCAAAGAGATTCCTCCAAACATTTAATAATACGTAAATTCTTCAAGTATAAAATACGTTTGTGAATTATGAAACATTTTGCAGCTCTCCTTTACTGCGTGTTGTGTTTTCAAACCTATTAGCACGTATTTATCTCATATTTCTCTTTTGTATAGTTTTAATGTGCTTATATAAACTTTAAATTAGTTATGTCTGGAATGATTTGAGCAAATATGTCGTTCTGGATATTTTCAGCGGAAATATCTGTACACGTCTGATTGTTTTATCTGAAAAAAACTTCAATCATGAAAATTGTCAAAACAAGTTATCTTTACGGCATTTGTAACCGAAATATGTACACCGATAAATAATTATTTATGGTTTTCTGCAATTTTATTTGTCAAAAATAATATTTTACCAATTTAAAGGAAATTTAAAAGTCAAAAGATCAAAATAATTGTGGGAAAAAAGGAATTTTTAATATCGATTTGTTCGATTTAAGCTTATTTAGCAATACCAATGCAACATTGAATACCCTTTTTAGCGCATAAGATCGCTAGAATAGCCTGAAAGGGACATTTTTAGTAAATTAGATGAAAAGGCAACTTTGCAAGCCACAGAACACAACAAATATGAAAATATTGCAGGCTCGGTTTGATTGAGCCTGTTCATGGGCAGTAATGGAATTGCATATTACTGCCCACGCCGCCTAGCCCCGGGTTGAGCGAAACTCAATATTAACACCAATAAACAGTACACTTTTGATCCATCCCAAACGATGGTATGCATATGGCGGTGAACATGGAACCTTCAATGAGGTATTTTCAGATTAATACCATTCTATGTTCAGCGGCTTATGGTCCCCAGATAAAAGAATGGGTTGCCCTAAACGAGAAAACAATGGGCGGAACTGAACAGAATAGAATTTTGACAGGGGATCTTAGAATATAAATCCTGCGTATCACAGACAACGCCAAAAGCAAAATTTAAAAAGCAAGAAGTATATCCTTGGGGGTGATTGGAAAATATCCAAAACCTTTTTGGCTGGGATATTGAAACCACCTATCTTAAAACTGGCCGAAATATAAAAACAAAAGTAATTTTAGAAGTACTATTAACTTAGTACATAAGTATCGTGCTCAACGATCTTCAAAGGACGTAACTAATAACAGCACTGATTGCATGTACGGGGAGTCTTTTTTCAGCCGCCACAAGGCACAAAAACGCTACTGTGATATTGAAATAGATGAAAAGGCAACTTTGAAAGCCACCGAACACGACAAATATGAAAATACTGCAGGCTCGGTTTGATTGAGCCTGTTCATGGGCAGTAATGGGATTGCATAAAACTGCCCACGCCGCTTTGCCCCGGGTTGAGCGCAACTCAACATTTACACCAATTAACAGTACAAATTTTGATCTTTCCCAAATGATGGTATGCATATGGCGGTGAATATGGAACCTTCAATGAGGCAATTTTTCGTAATCAGTTACAGTTACTAAATGTTATACTATAACATTATGTTCTGATGCGTAATTATATAAAAAATTTCTACCAGCTATGGTTACTAGCCTTTTGAAATATGTAAAATGTCATATGGTTTATGCTGAGTAGGCTATGAGGATCCAACACATTAATGTCGAAGCATTTTACAGTCGGGGAACTTTCCTGTTCGGGAAAGTTTGGGATTCCCCTTTTTTCACTTTCCCGATCAGGAAATATTGATTGACAAATTTCCCGTTCGTGAAAGAAAACGCACATTTTATTAAATACCTTGGGGTATGAGCTCCGGGCATCACAGAGCTACATATTAAATGCTTGTATCCGTTATTATTATTAAAATTCTACCGAGGCCGAACATTTAAAACAGTATCGTTTTTGAGATATGCAAGCTCCATGTTGAATGATAATTAAGAAAACCAACCATTTTCAGCACTTTCCCGTTTTGAACATATACTGGTAACTAATTTGGCATTTTCTATTACAAGCTGACATCAAACAACTTTCGTGCAATTGTTTTCAAATCGGTAAGGTTTTCATTCTATTCTTTAATGCCATCAGTAACATGTTTTATACCGCCACGGACGCGTAACATATGTCAACAAAAATAATACAACAAGTTGATCCGACAAAAAAGTGCCCATGACTGCATTCAGATAACTTAATAATTATCTCTAAAAGTTTAAAGCTTCGAGAATGTTCTGTGGCTGCCAAAATCTATAAAAATAATCGAAGAAAATTCGTGTATTTAAACATCACCCTTCGCGCCGGGATCCACTTTGACCTTGTGGAGTTGATTTCCGGCCTGCAAAGTGGTTGAAAACAGTGGTTTGAGCCCAACCGCAGCTTATTTGTGATGTTCATGTCTAAATAAACACTTAGTCCTTGTATACAGCGTAGGCTGTAATATTTATTTTGAATCTATATAAAAACAAATAAGCCGTTACGCTGGCAACGTCTGCCCCGACCGTGCTGAAACAATATCCGGCTTGCAAAGTGGCTGGAACTAAGTGGTTCGAGCCCATAACAGAACGAGCCCATTATAGAAAAATCAACAAATTCGCATTTATTTGTTAAATAACAACAAATATACAAAATTCACTTTTTTAAACCATGAAACAACATCCCATGTAATGCAGTTAGCCGGCTCGCGTGGATCGCAGGTGAGCCAGATAAACTGTTTGTTCGAGCTATTACAATTCAGTGAAATACAACTGCGTAAATTTTAGTTAAAAGAGGTTTAAAATTAAAAAGTATAGTAGGTATGCAACTTCGTATAAACATTACATTATTTCTAATCCGAGCTAGTTTATCTGTAAAATTAGAGCACTTATATCAAACTATATAACCAAAGCTCAAATTTAAGTTTGGTGTTAAAATGATGATGTTAGCATTGACATGATCGATGATTTTTAGCCAGTTATTTACAGTTTTCTACGACTGTATTACTTATATAATATTGTGTTAGAATTAAGCATCATTTTTCGGCGTTAGCTGTCTACATGGTCTAAGCTCACTTTTGACCTAGTTTTTCGACCAATGAAATGTTCTAATTAATACTCGTATTCTATTATTATGCAGCGGGAAAATGAAATAAACTATTTCGATTGGTAGCTATTTTCACCAAAGAGGCATCTAGCAGGGTGGAGAGGTATCTAGTGGGATTTTTATTATAATGCAGCGGGAAAATCAAATAGATTATTTCGATTGGTTGTTAGTGGGTGTTGTTTATGATTACCGTAACGATTTTATATTTTGTGTAAGTATTTACCTGGCACTTACATGTTCGAGCATTTTCGCTTTTAAAAGAGATAATTGTATTGGAGAAAAACATATTTACGATTTAAATATCTAGTTAAGTCAATATTGATGGCTTAAATACAATTTTATATGGAATATTCCTGAGTGTCAGGTAAACACTGGCGTACAATATACAGTGTAAAACGAAAGAGAAGTGCAGATAGTTCTAGTTCTTACTGGTTCCTTTCTGCTTCCTTTGATACTGATTGTTAATTTTAAATCTGAAATTCAAGTTCTCTGTAGTGTAGTGACTAACACCCTCGCTTCACAAGCAGAGGCCCAGTGTTCAATACTCAGGAGGTACACTTTTTTTAAAGTTAATTTACGTAAACGTTGGTAGATTTCGCTCTTGTAACAGACTGTTATTATTTATATTTATTAAATTTTAAGGACATTTATTCATCTTGAGTTCTAACTCTACACGAGGTATTTTATTGAAACTGAATAAATGTAGATCAAGACTTAATGTAAGACTTTGCTTCTTAAATCGACTTATTATCACCGTATGAAATTGTTGCAACAGCTTCAACAATTTTTTTGAAAGAAACTTTGAAATTCAATGAATTTATGAGTTGTCATGATTCGGTCGGTTAATCTCTAGGTCATACTAAGAAGGCAGGGAGGGTTCGTCAACAGCTATAACAAGTAAAATAAAATAACTAAACTGTGTCTGCTTCGCCTCTCTATATTTCTTTCTTTATTTAATTATATACATGTATATGTAAATCTTTTCTATCAACGCCGTTATTCTTTTTTAAAGATATTTCTTGTTTCACATGTTCGATGTTCAACGCTCATATACAGTAACGCTTATAATGACACCTTGGTAACTTTTAAAAAAAAAAGTGAAATACGCATATTAACAGGAATCGCCACACTCGACTCCAGAAGAATGCAGCTCAATTAAACTTTGCACAAACCAATGTTATTAATATATGTTAAATTTACATATGCTAAGTTTGAACAGCAAAAAATGTAAGACTCAAAAATTCACAACTCAATATTCTTTTTGCAATTTTTCATAAAATGAAGCATCACTACACACCAATTAAAATGTCTTCATGAGTAATGAGATTCTGAGAACAATATCTAAGGTCCTTTGGTCTTACATATCTATACAATGCGATTTAAGTTTAAAAGTGTGTTTGACCTTCAATTTCCTGGTCGCGAAAATGGATTATCAATAAAAAATGCTGATTTCTCTTTTCATAATTGAAAGTTCTTTTCAAGGATCTTAGATAATGTTGTCGGTATTGTTTCGGTCATGTTAGCACTTGAATTGTTGTTGCGTGCTGCTTCTTTTTTGTTATAAATTGCTATTGTTAATTGGTATTGTTATAAACTTTTATAAACATTTACATGTATTATGTAAAATAATCATACACTTATAAATTGATTTGTGCAAAGTTTAATGGAACTGCTTTGTGCAGTTTGAGAGATTTTGATATTTTACTTTTTTGTCTGTACATGTACGACAAAGCAACGACGAATGGAGCAATACCTTAAAGTGTGAAGGACTATTAGTAATGTTAGTCGAAGCAGCGGGGGATCGAACCTGCGATCCGAGGACTCAGAGGCAGACACGCTAACCACTGAACTAATGATCCGCTCCAAAAGCACACTCCTGGTTAGGAATAAAAGAATAACATACTGGGTTTAACTAAATTCTGTTAACCGGAAGAGTCGAAATATCATAGTCAGCTGGCTGGATTATATCGCTTGTTTTTGTTGCTGTTGTTTTGCGCTATTTTGCATATCGTTTTCTTCGCAAAACGGTTTCTCGTTGTTTTGCTTTCCGTTATTTCACAGAACACAGCTTCAAGCTCATTAAATATTATGCTTGCTCAATGTTTTTTTATCTATTTAAATTATAGTATCACTGTCCCGTGTGTAGTCTCTCCATTAATCCAATTGATGTGTTGTTGTGAACTTTGTCTAAAAGTTTTCGTGTTTCAGAATTTCGGCATGTTTTGTTATTGGTGGCTTCAATATTCCAGCAAGTACGAGCCTAGATCGAAATGCTTACCTCTTTGTTTGCACGACGGTGACATGGGTTACAGAGTGTATGAAGGTTTATGGGTAAAAGAAGCTCGATCTATTGCTTTTATCCCTATCATCGTGTTATGCTTATTTGACCCCAGGGGCTCTGGTCTCGGTGTAGTCATTGATGTAGTACCCGCCGTTTTGATTTACATGGCTATAAGCTTCTTAAGTTCAATATGTTTGTGTGCTTTAGCATTCAACTTTGTTGAGTTGATTGGTGGGTGGGAGATATTTCACCGAGACAGCATATACTTGTTTGTTCATATGAGAACATGTTTTGGCAAGTGTGAGATTGGTGCACCATAAAAGCTGAATTTAAATCCCGAATGGCAAATTGTTTTGCCACTTACCGTTCCCAGGTGGTAATCCCAAATGTTCCCTTTTTCGTTAATTGTTTGTGGTGTAATATTTGATAATATTATAAACGCATGCTATCTTTTCTTCTTTACTTTCAAGACACGTGGCGAGGCTCTGTATTCTGGATGTTGCGATTCCTGATATGCATATTTCACTTTTTGAAAATTGTTCAGTTTCATACCTTCTAAATAGAAGATTATGTGACTGAACAATTATTTTTTCATTTAGCGTTCTCATTGATTCACAGGGTTCACATGCTCGGATCCCCTCTCAAAATGTTGTTGTTGTTTTTTTACCATCCATTTATCTGGAGACCATGGAATGCTATTAGTCTGAAAATACCACACTGAAGGTTCCATGTTACACGTTCATCGGCATATGCACAGCAATGTTTAGGATGGATCAAAACTGGTACTGTTACTGTTTTCTTGAGATGTGTTTATATTGCGTTGCGCTACACCCGGGACAATACTGCATGGGAAATAGGTTTGGCTATGACACATTATTAATACATGTATAGTATTAAAGATAAATTTATTTTAAGTCTTTTTGTATAAATATGCGTTATTAATATAGTATTATTATAGATAAATTATTTTTAAGTCTTTTTGTTTAAATATACGTTACTTGGTCGGTTACATAAATTAAAATTTCATTATAGTGCGGACAGCACTTCAGCCATTCTAAGCGGTTAACACTAACAGTTAAGAACTATTTTAATATTGAGAGAAGGCCGCACTAGATACATGTAGATTATAACTGATCGAAAACAAAGGGGAAACATTCACTGTCGTGTAACAGCTGTACCAACTAGTGGGTACCCTGTGCCAGTCCTCAAGATGGCGACCAGTTAAGCAACGAAAAGGTATGTGCTATTTTGTTTCCAATTGGTATACATATTGTAAGGTATAGACTGGTATCCTTGGATCATAAAATGAAAAGGATTGTTGCTTGATAAAATGATTGCTTGCTTTATTGCCGATGTGTCCGTTTGACCCTGTAATTGATAAAAAATAAATGGCCTCAAATTTGAAGAGAGAGCGACGACTGATTTCATTTTTTTTCTATGACAACTTTGTTGTTCTCGTTATATGTGATATCCCTTTGAAGCACCTCTAATTGCCTATCTTGTGGTATAACTAGTAAAATGAACAATTATTTTGTTTTTAAGAAAATGCGATTCAATCAAATTGTTGTTGATACCCTGATATTGCGGCATCCGCATGCAGACTATTATATAATCGGCGCTCGTGTGATGGCTTTTATAACTATAAGAAATAAGTTATAGTAAAAGTAGCAAGTTATATACGTATTATTAATTTGTAATGCCCGGGCCAAAATTATACTATTTGGAAACACTACACAGTTTGTTTAATATAAATAGTAAGTAAACAAAATACGATAACACTTTTTCCTCAAACTGTAAATTAAAGCACATCACAGAGCAAATCAGCACATAATTATAAAGAATCCACATTATATTAGAAAACTGTTAATTTTATAAGAAAGTGTTTGTTTGTCTTTGTGACATGTGTATATATACAAATAAAAAACATAATTATAAAATATGTAACGATAGTTTACACCGGTCCAATGGACCTTTATGTCACCAGAATTATTAAATTATATTATTACAAACTTTTTTTACGGTTTCTTCACTATACTGGATATTGTTTGCTATTTATGCAAAAGAACACCGCTGTATGTGTTCCAAGCACTCGCATCCTGCCAAAGAGATCCAGATGCTGATGGACTTGTCACCCAGATCTGTGCCCCCGCTTTTAGAACCACAATCACGTCTGCAGTGTAGCATTTACCGTTGTGTTGGTCGTAAAATTGGCCTCTTTTTTTGTCAGTACCATCTACGACAATGGCGAAAGATATGTAATACGAATATCCGCCACTTAGACAAAACTGTACTGCGAAGAGGTAGGTTCCCCCAACTGGTGCTGTAAACCTTCCTGTTGTGTTGTCGTATCCACTGCCTTCATTCAGCACAATAGTCCTGTATATAAACGTGACTCCATGCGTTAGCGTAGTTTGCGTGATATCTCTTGCGAAGAAGACAACTGTTGGGGTAACCGCTAAATCTGAAACATATAGAAACAGACGCTACATGTATTTACGTTTGTCATAAGCAATAAATCTTAAAATGTCATTTAACTTGTTCTTAAACCTTAAAATGAAGAATTTATTTGATCTAAATCTGTTATTTTCTTAAAAATCTGCATAAAAGCAAATTCAATTTTAAAAATGTTGTTAAGCCATGATGCTTTTGCTATTTGATTTACTTTTATAATGCATGATATAGAAAATAACTTTTCTCAAAGTATTGCACAGTGAAACCTAAACTAAAACCATATAGAGATCAATTTTACCGCCATTTTTTAAAACTTTAATTGGAGTACTTTCTAATATTTTTAGTTACAAACTATTTGTCTTTTAGCAGTTTCAAAGGGTTTTAACTGGAAGTGACATTGTTTTCTTTTCTTTAAAAAGCATTTAATAAACCTAACATTTTTTTTTTGTTTCATTTCTATGATAAAACTCATAAATAAATCATGTCTACATGTATTATCATTGTTTGCGTAAAATTATATTCCAGTTTGTTGGAAATTTTCCCTATCAAAAATACCGAATTAAAAAAATAAAAAATAAAAATACAGCTGTCTCATTAGGATGCCTGGTCACGTAACAAGACGAAAATATGTGTTTTCAAATATCAAAAACGAGAGAAAGAGTAATTATTATTATAACTTTACCTTTTATAGCCTCCACTTCCTTTGCACGCTTCTTCGTTTCTTCTCCATTGGCTTCCACCATTCCTTGAAAAGTTGATGAAATATTTTGCATCAACGCATCATTTCTATTCATTAGTTGCTGCATTTCATTGTTTATTGATGTCTTTTTAGATTCAATATCAGTTGTAAAACCTTTCTTGAACGCTTCCAAACTATCTAGCTCGTTCACTACGCGTTGTTGTATTGCTGTTAAGTCATCTTTCATTTTCTGCACAAATATCTCCAGCTTTACCATTTTTTCGATCATTTGTTCCTGGTAATGGAAAGGTGAACACTGAGGTTCCAATCCTAATACCGTGTTAAAAATTAAAAAGAATAAAGCAAAGGAAACTGTTCCGTACATTTCTTGTGTTAGAAGTGTTTTAACAATCAAAGTAACAATGATTTTGTGTAATACCAAGGAAAACTATAAATTTTAAAACGAAGTATAACGCTGATTAGAGATATTAACTGGGGATGGAGCGGAAAAGTGGCCTTATTTATAACGCTCTCAGTTGCTCACCACAAAAAAGGGTTGTCTACAAAGTTAGTGGTGGATAGTGAATTCTACATGCTTATGACATCAAGGACTTATTTTGTATTGTTTCTATCAATAAAAGACAGGACTGTGAAATTTGAATATTACAGAAAACATTATCACTGCAAAAAGCAACAATATAATATTAAGCATATGAGTGTTATGTCCCCATTGTCAGAATAAAAAACTAAGAACACAATGGGGAATAACTCCATCAAATGAGACCTCGGCCTACAAAAGTTGGCATCACAACAATCGTTTTGTCATACAAAAGTAATATATGCATATCAGGAATCGCCACACTCACAAAACACAGCCTCCCCACGCAGCGAAAAGGAAGAGAGGATGAGAGAGAGAGCATGTTTGTTATACGTATGTCAATTCAAATAGAACACCACTGTGACAAACAATTAACGAGAAAGAGAACCTTTGGGGTTACCGCCTTGGAACGGTCAGTGGCAAAACAAATTGCCACTGGGGGTTTAAACCAGGTTCTAGGGTTACTTTAACAGTTTGATACAGAAACATTTCGAAATCTTATGACAAAGTTATAGCCAACGTTAAGTTTTCGTGACGGTCGAGCGGACAAAGCAATCCCTTTGTTTCGCATGTTCTTCGAAACGGCGACACAAAAAAAAATGGCGAAGAACAACAAACGGTTCTCAGTAGATCTTTGGTAACATGTTTACAGTATTATAAAACTAAGATTGGAGACCAGTCTCAAATATCAAGTATTTGATTGGCTGAATATCTGATATTTTTAATGGAGAGTGTGTCTTCTTGCTCTTATTAGTCTCCAGGTTTTGTTTAATGATATGGGACAAATGTTTACAGTCTATATATCGGTAGTTCTGCAATGTGGTCGTATAATCATATTGAACTTCATTGTTTGGAAGTCTTTGTCTTTAACATAAATTTTCTATTTCTCTAGAACATACTGTATATCATAATGTTTATATGTACTTAATTTATTATCCATCTTTTCCCTTAAAAGCACACATGCATCAAACCTTTGTAGTTATGATCAACTGACATAAGTTATACACATATTTATAAAAAAAATCTTCGTAAAGGTTGGTTATTTACTTCGATTACTATTATTATTAATGAAAACTAAAAAAAGTTCTGTTGTCATGGAAATATTTCAAATTAGGCAAAGGTCTGCCAAGATATTCAGGTCAAACTATTGAGTAGGTTCTACTCACAATAGTAGGTTCTACTCAATGTGATACTGAAGCCAGATATTTCATAATAAATAGCCTTTCATGGAGACGACCTTTTCTTGCTCTGAACTGTTAATGGTCGAAATTTGTCGAACAACAGTTTAAAAAACAACATACGTTGATAGTACAGTAAAGCTTTTATACCGTCAGCAAAATGAGAGATGCATTAATATATCATGATGTAGAAATCTGATAATGAAATACTTCATCGCAATAACACTATAGGCTGTGTTCATTCCAGAAAACAACGTAAAATTTTGAAAGATTCTGATTTCTACAAGTTTCAATTTTGAAAGAATGTACTTAGTTTTTGGTCTGTCTCCTCTCGTACAGAAACATGCAATTTGCCAAGTTTAATTGATTCTCCCAAATATTGAATAATACTTTAACGTGAATTTTGCTAGTATACAGCAACATAAATATTTTTCGTACGGTTTACGTATATTGATATATCGTTGCTGTATATAAATCCGCTTGTGAGTTAATTTAAATTTTGTAAGTCTCCTTAAACCCCTGTCACACCAGGGTCGCGTTCTCACGGCGTTCCCACGGCGTTCAAGAACGCCGAGGTACGCGCAGTATGATCGCAAGCATCGCCGCAGTAACGCAGTGGCATCGCCAGTAAACGCAGTGGGATCGCATAGAACGCCTAGCCACGGCGCTCACTTTGAGCATGCACAAAACAATCGCCGTCGCTCGGCGTTCCGATAAGAGCGCAGTGGGATCGCCGTATGGTCGCGGAAGCAGCGCAGTAAGGTCTCCTACAACGCCGCAGGAGCTCCGCGGGCGCGCACAGAGGTCGCAGTGCGAACGCTGTGGTTATCGGTGGCGCTTGCACGGAGATCGCACGGCGTTGTTGGAGATATAACTGCGTCTTTACAGCGCTTTATGGCGCGTCTACGGCGCTTTAACGGAGTGTTAATTGTTTCACTGCGCTCTTTCAAAGACTGTACGGAGCTGTCACGGCGATCAATGCGCTCCCAGTGCGCTTCTACCGCGTTGTCACAGCGATCATTGCGCTCCCAATAAGCTTCTTCTACGTTTATTGACGTTTGTATGACAAACATAATGTACAAGATTGGCAAATAAACATTCATTTCAGCATGACTGAAGTACAGCAGCAAGTCGGGCTATTGCTGACCTACATGCATGTCAAGCAAACATACCAAGATGAAGACGTTTTGCATATGATTGTATTACGACGAAAGAGGAGATACAGACATACAGTAGTCTTAACTGCTCAATAACTAACAAGCTAATGAGGAATATTCGTTTTATAGTAAGAACGTCATCAACACGCTGTCAGCTCAGCGTGAGCGACGTGAAAGCGGAGTGCACGCAGTGGAAGCGCCGTAAGAACGCCCTGAAAGCGCAGTGCGCGCAGTAAAGGCGCCGTAAGAGCGCAGGCAATCTCCAAACAGAACTCCGTAGGAACGCGATAGAACGCCATTTAAACTCCGAAGTAACGCCATGGTCGCTGTGAGGACGCCGTGCAGTCTCCATCTTCACGATAAAAGTCAGATTTTTCTTGAGATCTCACGGCGTTCTGGAAAAGTAAACAACGCCGTGGCAACGCAGTGGAAACGCGCTGTAGTGTGACAGGGCCTTTAACTGCGTGCCGGTTTTGTATGCCAAGTGGCGCATACTTATCTCATTTTCCTCCCTTTTTTATGGTTTTGATGTGTTTATATAATTTTAGATAAGTTATGTCTGGAATGGTTCGTGCAAATATGTCGTTCGGGATATGTTCAGCGAAAATATCTGTACAAATCAGATCATTTTACCTGAAAATACTTCAATCGTGAAAATTATCAAATTTAAACAAGTTATCTTTACGGCCTTTGTAACAGAAATATGTACACTGATAAATAATTTATTTATAGTTTTATAGATTTCTGCAATTTTATTTGTCAAAAAATAAAATTTTAGTAAATACCAAATTAATTTAATTCAAATTTGAAAGTTAAAAAATCAATATAATTGTGGAAAAATGGGGTTTTTAATATGCGTTTGGTCTATCTTAGCTAATTAAGCATTAACAATGCAACATTGAATACCCTTTATGGGGAATTCGATGGCTAGAATGGCCTGAAAGGGACCTTTTAAGTAAAAAAAATATTTTTAAATCAATAATAGTTACTACAATGTAATATTATAATATTATGTTTGGATACGTAAACATATGAATATCTCTACCAGCTATGATTACCATCCTTTAGTAATATGTAAAATGCCATATGTTCGGGAATGTTTGGGATTCCCCTTTTTACTTTCCCGCTCAGTTAATATTGAAAAAATTCACGTTCGTGAAAGAAAACGCACATTTTTTTTTATCATTTTCGAATGCTATATCACTTATTTTCAGGCAGGATGAAGCTTTGTCCGCAAATTCACCACAACGCAAAAATCCAAAGAATGCCATGCTGCATGCAGCTGCCATCATGCAACTGTCATACTGCCCTAAGAAACCTTTATTTAAAACATCAATGATGGCTTTTAAAATATCCAATGTTACCGGAAGTCGTCTTTGTGTTGTGTTAGTTTGTGACTTTTTCACTCCCCGCAACACGATTTGGAGACGCAATAATTCGTGAGGCCGTTGTAATGGAGTTTCCACATTGCACGTAATATACTGATATTTAATTCCTGCCAAATAATACTTGATGGTTTGGTAACGCAACCCTCGTTCTTTGCAGTATGCTACAAAGTAGATCAATATCTGTTCATTTACCACTGGCGGCGAACTACTGTGATCTGGCCACAACGACATTTGTTCTAGAAACGTTTTATATTTTTGGTAACCGGAGCCATATATGCTGATTGTGCTCTTAGCATGCGATGCTTCCCAAAGCTTTCTTACCGTGAAATCTAATGAAGATATAGGTCGTGTAAAGGTGGAGCTCTGGTTGGCAGGTGATCTGCTTCCGGAGCTAGAGCATGGAACCGTTGGAGCTGAAAACGAGAAAGACAGTCGCTTATAATGTTTTTCTTGCCAGGGATATGTTTAGCATGCACAACAAAGTTCCCTTTCGCTGCACACCATGTCAAACGACGCATGAGTTTCATTATGGTTGGCGATTTGCTACGCCCTTTGTTGATGATTGCCACGGTTGCTTTGTTATCGCAGTGAAACACTATCCTCTTTTTTGACCAAGAGCCATGCCATAACACAATGCTTGCAACAATAGGAACCAGTTCCATGAAAGCTATAGACATGTCGGGGTCTCCCACTTTTGGAAGATCCGCCGGCCATCGCTCAGCAAACCACTTTCCTAAGTAATAGCCTCCGTATCCGTGGCTACCACTAGCATCTGTATATAGTTCCATGTCGCCACTTTCCGTCAAGAAGTCTTCGTAAAAGAAGGAAAGTCCGTTCCATTCTTTCAAAAACCTAATCCACATATTTATGTCCGTTAGGCAATCTTTGCTTAATTTGACATGGTGATGTAATTCCTTAACAGATGTGGATAAGGATAATAAATATGAAACAAAGCTTCTGCCAGGCAGAATTAGCCTTGATGCAAAATTTAAATGTCCGAGAACGCTAAGCAACTTTCGTTTTGTAATTGATTTCCTTGTGCACGAATCTGTCAGTAATTCGATTATTCTAGTAACTTTATCTTTTGGCAAAGAGGCTTGCATTTGCACTGAATAAAGTTGAATTCCTAGAAAAACAATAGAAGTGACAGGACCAATTGTCTTGTCAGGATGTATAGGTATATTAAGTATGCCGAATACGTGTGTCATCAGCGCCATGTTTCTGTGACCGTCATGAGATTTTGAAATAATTGCCAAAAAGTCGTCAAGCAAATAGAGAAAGTATGGAATGCCATAATTTGTGGTGGCAATCCAATGTATAGCCGCTGACAAAAGTGTGAAAATTTTTGGACTAGATCTAGAACCGAAGCATAATCTTTTGAAAAAGTAATAATGTCCATTCCAGGAAATTCCATGAAAGCGCCAAAGATCATGTTTAATAGGAATTAATTTAAAAGCGTCAACAATGTCGGTCTTACATAAAACTGCACCTTCACCGCATTTCTTAATTGTACTGATAGAATCGTCCACTTTCACGTAAGAGAGGGAAAATTCATTTTTATCGATCAGTTCGTTAATACTTGAATGCTCTTCGTGCTGGTGCGGAGCACTAAGGTCTACAATAAGTCTATGTTTTTTAGAATATTTACTTTCAGCTATTCCTATAGGACTTATTCTAAAAATGTCAAAGGGCGGAGCATCAAAAGGCCCAAGCAAATAATCCTTATCAAGCTCTTTTTGAAGGAGATCTGATACAACATCCGGTTGACGAACAGCTGATTGTAAATTTTTACATTGATAGCTTGTTTCAGGTAGATTTTGAATGCCTGTATCAAATCCATATCGTAATTCACTACAAAGTTTGTTTACAAAGTTTTTATCCGGGTGATTAGTTAATTCTAATTCCAATCTATCAACGTTTATCGGTGTAGTAGGTATTAAGATTTCTTCAGATAGTCACTTCTTGCTGGTGTTAGTTTGTTTTAATGATTTTGACGGGCATTTAAATGCCGGGTGTCCCTCCATTTTACAGGTGTCACAAATGTGCGCAATATCGGAGTTCATATGAAGGGAGTCACATCCTGCTTGATTGAAGTTGTTGCATATTTCTTTCCCTTGATGAAACTTCCTGACTCGTCCCTGTCTGTCAGTTCTGTTACGGCTCGACTGACTTGTCGATGTCTTGGGAAGTCGTTCTTCATCTCATGTTTGCTTTGGTTGACTCAAACTTGTCAATAATTTGTAACTTCCTGTCTCGTCCCTGTCTGTCAGTTCTGTTACGGCTCGACTGACTTGTCGATGTCTTGGGAAGTCGTTCTGCATCTCCTGTTTGCTTTGGTTGACTCAACTTGTCGGACAGAAAGCGGTAGTATGACAAGTACTGCGACATTTATCGCAGGAAGCGGAACGTAGCCATGAGAACGTCGTCAGATAGAGTTTAGTGTCGCAGGCGGACCAGTCCACATGTATATTCTGTGCTTCATATTGTTCAGCCTTTCTTGCAAAAGCTACATGGTATTCATAGAAATAGCTGCCCCCGTACTGGCGATGCATGCTGTCTATGAGATCGGCGTATGCATCCAGTTCTTTCCTCCGGAACGGATCAACCTCGCAGATTATGTTCTTGTATTTTGAGAAAGCTGCTCTGAATTCATGAATATTGAGGGTCTTAATAAGTCTGGAGTCACCGGCGCGTATGACGACCTGCTCACCGTGTTTGTCGAAAATCTGCGTTTCGTGACTCGACTCCATACCCGGAATAAGCAGAACTGCCAGATTTACGTATCTGTTACTAAGAATGTCGTTCCGTATTTTCTGAGGAACTATTATGACTGGCGGAAGATCGTCCACGGGTCTTCTTTCGGTGCGTCCCGAGCGTGAGTCCCCGGTACTATCGGAACGGCCTATAGAAAAAAGGATTCCGCTGGTTATGGGTCCGTTACGGTCTCCAGCAAATGAGGTGTCCAGCCTATGAGAAATCTGAGCCAGATTTGCCTGCATTTGTCTGAGTTCATGTGTAATACGCAGAACATCATCTGCCGATCCGGAACATAAATCATTGGCGTTATCACCTGGGAATTCTCCTTCATCCGGGAAACTTACGGAATCTGCCGGAAGTTCATGTTCGCCGTCGTCCGAATTGCTATAAATAGCTGAGTTATTATTAGATGAGGTATTTATAGACGACGCGTCGTCTACACTGCTCAACTGTTCGTAAAGAGTCACTAACGTTTTATGCGGTGTAGAATGCGGAAGGTTTATACCTTTCTTTCCCAATTCTGTCTTGAGTTTTGCGATAGTCCAATTTCGCGGCTCGGAACAATTTCAATCTCTTATTCCTCGGCGTTCCGGGGTCTGTCATCTTGGAATTATTATTATGCTCTGTTGCGTCTGTCATATCGTTTACCACGCGGCTTCTTTTTCTTTCCGCACGTGATCCTCGATTTATAGTCCTTCCGGACATTTTTTTAAAATCCAAATGCACTTTAAAACGTTATTCGTATAGTTTGTTTTGTTTTATTGTAATTTGACAAATATAAGCACAAGATTTCTCTGCGAGCTAAACGGCGAACAAAGGAAGACTGAACCAGAAACAAGGTTTGCTGATAAGCTCGTGCATAAATAAGTAGGTTCTGATAAGATCGTGCATAAATAAGTAGGTTCATACGAGATTATTAAATTTTGTCTACTCTGAAAGTAAGGTGTGTGATATGGGCCTCTTTAAAATACAGTTGAAAATACTTCAACTAATACGATACATGTTCGTGTTCAGTTGAACACTTGTCTCGCCATCTGGTACTTTGCCAGATTAAAAAAATTTTAGTACAAAAAGGGACATAACTCCATTAAATGTGACCCTGGCCTGCAACATCATAATGACCGTGTTGTCGTAAGCGATGTATTTAATAGTTTGATAAAGAAATATAAAGAAATCTTATGACAAAAATAAAGCCAACGTTAAGTTTCCGTGACGGACAGACCAACGAACGGACAATGCGATCCCTATGCATCGCATGTTCTTCAAAAGGGCGACACAAAAAGGCGAAGAACAACAAACGGTTCCCAGTAGATCTTTGGTAACAGGTTTACAGTATTATAAAACTAAAATTGGAGACCAGTCTCAAATATCAAGTAATTCTGATTGGCTGAATATTTGATATTTCTGATATTTCATTATAGCCTTTAATGGAGACGGCGTATTCTTCTCTTATTGTTCTCCAGATTTTGTTTTATGTTATGGGACAAATGTTTACAGTCTATATATAGGTAGTTATGCAATGTGGTCATATAATCAAATTGAACTTTATTGTTTAAAAGTCTTTGTCTTTAAGATAAATTTTCTATTTCTCCAGTACATACTGTACGTATGATCTAAATGTTATACCCTAAATATGTACTTAATTTATTTTCCATCTAAAGTGTTACCCCCCTATAAGACATACATGCGGCAAACCTCAGTAGTTATGATCAAGTGACATAAAATTACACATATTTATAAAAAAAATGGAGTAAACGTTGTTTATTTACTTCGAATTCTTTATAAAAATTGAAAACAAAAACTTTCTGTAATCGTGGAAATGTTTCAAATTAGAAAACGTTCTGCCAAGATATTCTAGTAAAACTGGTAAGTAGGTTCTACTTAATGTGATACTGGAGCCAGATATTTCATTTTACCCTTTAATGGAGACGACGTGTTTTTGCTCTGAACCCTAACTGATCGAAATCTTTCGAGCAACCGTTTTAAAACATATTTTGATAGTACAGTAAAGCTTTTATAACATCAGTAAAACGAGAGATGCATTTAAATATCGTGATGTAGAAATTTGGTCATTACATGCTAAAGTCATAGGTTGAATAACACCAAATCACGCTGTATCCCTCCGTGGTCCATTCGAATGAAGTCCGTTTTAATAAATGCTAATTTTTTCTCTTCATCTGTGGCACTCTTAGCCGTTAGAAATCGGCATGTTTGTTGTTTGTTTGCAGAAATAACATGTCTGGAAAATAAATAAATAAATTTCATGTTTATTTCTCGTTTGGTAGAGGTAGTTCCGGATCAGCGGATGTATATTTTTGGCACCGTTTTTGCGATACCGCGTTGAAAATAGGGTCTTTTCAGTTAGAGAACAGCCTACTTTTCTTACAAGTAAGTTAACCCCCAATTTCCTGTGTGTTTTTGAATAGATGAAATGTAGATCTTCACGGAAATATATGGTTGTCTAGAAATTAAGATGACAGAAATCATGTTACATGTACATTGAATATTGAGAATTTAACATTGAGGTCTATGGAAATTGGATTTACTTTGGTTCAACCTATAAGTCAGATCGTTCAGCTTTTCACATCCTCGCTTTGGATCGATTTCCGATCACGGGAAGTAACTCGTATACATAATTAGTATTATAGATTGTCTTCAGTTTCTGATTTTTGCATGTAAATTTTTAAAGTTTTAAAAGTATTGGTCTGTTCCCTCTCGTACATACACGTGCAATTTGACCCATCCGAATTGATCCTACCAAATATTTAATAAAACGTAAACGTAAATTCGGTTAGTATGAAATAGGTTTGTGAGTTAGGAAAAATTTTGCAACTCTCCTTTTCTGCGTGTTGTGCTTGAAAACCTAGTGGCGCATATTTATCTCATATGTATCTCTTATTTTAACAGTTTTAATGTATTTATATATACTTCTAATCAGATGTCAGGAATGTTTTGCGCAATATGTCGTTATACATGTATTTACTTTCAGCGGTAATCTCGGTACACATCAGATCATTTTATCTGTAAATACTTCTATCATGTTTACACTTTGTTTTCATATTTTTGTATATCATTAAGTTTTCAGGTGATAAGTGGAAAAAATCTTTAGATATGAAGTATGAAACTCTCCACCTGATCGGTAAATATCGGTAGATTCCGGGATGAATCATCGTCTCTGTAGCTGTGGCACTGATCAAGTACAAAACGCCAAGATCACCAAGACCAAGCAAGTATCTGGGTTTTTCGAGTTGTTTTCAGTTGCATTTAAAGACCATGCAATTACCATGATTGCACATTTGTCTCAATATTTTTTAAAAGAACTATGAATATTTATTCAGAGTAAAGGGTTGAATTGATATATTATCGCTTTCATCGGGTTACAGATAATCCTATTGCAAAAATTTCTTTCTAGTTTGTTTTATGAATGGAATTTTACTGAATTTCTGGAAATTTAATTGCAAACATTTTGTTTATTCCACAATTTATTGGATTGTTTGAACTCATACATTAATAACACGTTGGTTAATTGGGATTTATAAAATAGATTTTTTTCCGGTTACTGGAAATAAATCGGTAACAAATTAATTTCAGTGCTTTGATAGATTCTAATAAAACAAAAAATCACTGTAAAAATTATAATTGACATAATTACATTCTTCGGTAACATATTTATAAACGTTAAAATGAAAATGTAAATTATTCACAAAATTATTTTCCGTCTGCAACTATAATTTTGTTCTATTTATGCAAAAGGACACCACTATATGTGTTCCAACCATCTGTGGTCTGCCAGAGAGTTCCAGATGCTGATGGACTTGTCACCCAGGTCTGAGCCCCCGCTTTGAGAATCACAATCACGTCTGCAGCGTAGCATTTAGAGCTGTGATGGTCGAAAAAGTTGCCTCTTTTTATGTCACTACCATCTACAACAATGGCGAAAGATATGTAATACGAATAGCCGCCACTTAGACAAAACTGTACTGCGAAGAGGTAGGTTCCCCCAACTGGTGCTGTAAACCTTCCTGTTGTGTTGTCGTATCCACTGCCTTCATTCAGCACAATAGTCGTGTATATAAACTTGGCTCCATGCGTTAGCGTAGTTTGACTGATATCTTTTGCGAAGAAGACAACCGTAGGGGTAACCGCTGAATCTGAAACATAGAAACAGACGCTACATGTATTTACGTTTGTCATAAGTAGTAAGTCTTAAAATGTCATTCAACTTGTTCTTAAACCTTAAGTTTGACATAAGCAGTATATCTTGTTCTTAAACTTGTTTTTAAAACTGAAACTGAAGAATTTGTTTGATCTAAATCTGTTATATTCTTAAATTCTGCATAAAAGCAAATTAAATTTTAAAAAATGTTGTTAAGCCAGGTTATTTTAGGTTTTTGCTTTACATTTATAATGCATGATATAAAAAATAATATTTCTCAAAGTACTGCACAGTGAAAACTAAAACCATATCTTACAGAGATCAATTTTACCGCCTTTTTAAAACTTTAATTTGAGTCCTATTCAATTAAATTTAGTTACAAACTATTTGTCTTTTACTTCTTTGACTTACTTATATAAAACATGCTCTCTCTCTTCCTCTCTTCTTTTTCGCTGCGTGGGGATGCTGTGCTTTTTTAGTGTGGCGATTCCTGATATGCATATATTGCTTTTTAAGCAACTCTCAAAGTGTTTAAACTGGAAGCGACATTGTTTTCTTTAATAAAAAATAAAAAAACCTAACATTTTGTTTCATTTTTATGACCAAACTCATAAATAAATCATGTCTACATTATCATTGTTTGCGTAAAATTATATCCCAGTTTGTTGGAAATTTTCCCTATCAAAAAATACCGAATTAAAAAAAATAAAGCAGTCTCATAAGGATTCCTGGTCACGTAACAAGACGAAAATATGTGTTTTCAAATATCAAAATTTATAATATTAACGAGAGAAAGATTAATCATTATTATAACTTTACCTTTTATAGCCTCCACTTCCTTTGCACGCTTCTTCGTTTCTTCCCCATTGGCTTCCACCAATCCTTGAAATGTTGATGAAATATTTTGCATTAAAACATCATTTATATTCATTAGTTGCTGAATTGCATTGTTTATTGATGTCTTTTGAGTTTCAAAATCAGATGTGAAACTTTTCTTGAATACTTCCAAACTTTCCAGCTCATTCACTACGCTTTGTTGTATTGCTGTTAAGTCATCCTTTATTTTCTGCACAAATATCTCCAGCTTCACCATTTTTTCGATCATTTGTTCCTGGTAATGGAAAGGTGAACACTGCGGTTCCAATCCGTACACCGTGTTAAAAATTAAATAGAATAAAGCAAATGAAGCTGTTCCGTGCATTTCTTGAGTTAATAGTGTTTTAACAATGAAATAGTAATAAGGAACAATGATTTTGTTTGTTATCAAGGAGAACTATTAAAACGAAGACGTCAACTAAAGAATACTGGGAATAAAGCAGAGAAGTTGGCTTATTTATAACGCTCTCAGATGTAAACCACAGGAAGGGTTGTCTACAAAGTAAAGATATTGTAAGTGATGAAAAGTAAAATACTAACGTAACTGGCACGTAATTTTCTGGATGTGACCGTTCCTGATATGCATATATCATTTTTTGTTATTCATGTCAAATCTTTAATTCCGCCATGAAGGAGATCATTGACATAGAACATCATGATATGTAAACAGTTACATTAAGTACAAAGTATTATCAATACATGTTTAAGTAAAACAATAATAAGATACAACACTATAATAAAACATTCTATATTAGCTCAATAACGACGGCTAACTCTGGGTTTTAATCTATTTATGCTAAACAATAGCTTACTTTCGTAAGCTATATAAGCATAGTACTGTTTAATTGTTTTTCATGTGAGTTAAGAGTTCACTCAGTGAGCGAACAAGTGCTAAGAGCCGTCCATACAAATTTATGGCATATGGATACGAGCAGATCCTGATCTGGTGGAGCATTATGAGCTGGCATTCCTAACGCTAATAGATAGAAATTATCTGAATTACTGTTTCTAAACTCGTCGTACAGTGACGAGTTGTCGAACGTTTCATAAATTTCTGTGAACAACTGGTCACGAAGTAATGCTGTATTAAGACATGATGCTATATAATGGACGGATGCGTTTGTGAACAGGATCTGCTCGCAAAATCTACAGACCGAGACTTTTTGTTGCGGGACTTCAACCCATAGTTTTGCAATAACACGGCCGGCATTCTTTAATTGAGTTTTTGTTTTCGCAATTGACCAGACGATACTCGGCATTTGATGTGTTTGTAATTTTTTAAATCTGTCAAAATCGGGATCTGTGTTTATTCGGATATTCCAGCTATGATTGCTACAGTCGTTAAGTGACTTGTTGACTATTGTTTTCCAAGAGCATTTCGTTGGAAACGATCCATTTGTTAAATATTGGCTAAAGAAGTGGAGCAGACCGTAATCGCTGGCGATACCTATTATATCGGCGATGAAGCCGCGGCTCAGTTTTGTGTCCGAGTTGACAAGATGAAGTTTAAACGTTATAATTTGTTTAGAGCGCGAGTTTGGAGGCAGGGCTAAGAGTTTCTGAACGAAAAATAATTTTCGTTTTGTTATTTCGGATTGTATTGGTTTCAGGCCAAGCATAGATTCAGTCATATCGGATCTGGTTCTAGTCGGCTGGTTTTGGATGACTTTGCAAACAAAGTGCTGGAAGCGGATTAATTCTTTCAGTCCGGTAATGGTTATATTTGACCATAGTTCGGATCCGTATAACACTGTCGGTAGAGTTATCTTCTTGTATAAGCTAACCGACGTTAGTGGGTTCAAGCCATCTGGCCTCACCCCGACATCAGCCATCGAGAAAAATGACCTTCGACCTTTAGTGCAGTTATCTTTAATAGTTTGATAAAAACTTCTGTCGGAGGATAAGGTAACCCCTAAGTGAGCAGCTACGGTTGACCATGTAAGCGGGTTGCTTCCCAGTTTTAATAGTGTTTTCGGAACTATATTTCCCTTCCGAGTGCCTTTAAACGCGATTAATACTGTTTTGGTAGAATTAAACTCAAACCCATACTCTCTAGAGTAGTCATATGCGATATTTAGCATGATCTGTAGGTTTTTCGGGTAAATTGCTAGCATTGTGATGTCGTCCGCCAGAGATGGGCAGCTTGTGTCAATGTGATTAATTTTTGCACCGCATTTACTTCTTTCGAGTCTATGAAAAAGCTCGTCTATAAAGACTAAGTAGAGCGTGCTAGAGCTTACGCCCCCTTGACGGACTCCTTGTTTAATGTCTACCATGGTGGAATTTATCCCATGTACTAAAACTGAACACTTAATGTCAGTGTAGCAATTTAAGAGTACTCGCCATAGTTTGCCGGATACGCCCAATTCGTAAAGTTTGTTAAAAAGTACGTTATGTCTAACAGTATCGAAGGCTGACTTCGTGTCAAGTAGGGCAGCATAAACGGTATTTCCTAGGTTTATATTAAAGTCAACGGTTTCCTGGAGACAAAATGAAGCCGTCATACAGCTGTATCCAGATTGGAAACCATGTTGGTAAGGATGAGGGAATGGGTCTTTAAGTGTCTTAAAAAATGTTTTCATTCGTGCGTCACACAGCCTTTCAAAGAGTTTATAGAGGCATGGTAATAATGTCACTGGTCTGTAACTTTCAATTTGCGTTTCGTTTTTGCCTTTTCCTTTAAAGATTGGAATAATTGTACCTGTCCGCCATTGTGAGGGGATATATTCAAGTTTTAGGATGGCATTAAACATTTTTGTGAGGATTATTACTAAACTGTCACCTCCGTATAGTATATGCTCATTTTGAATTCGGTCATAACCCGGAGCTTTCCGCTTCTTTAACTTTTTTATTGCCGATCTTACTTCTTCATAGGTAATATCGTGATCTAAACATGGATGCGCCATATTGGTTAAGGAGCTGCCAATATAATTTGAAAATGCTTAATCAATTTTTTCCTTCGACTCCTCGTTAATGTTTGAATTATCGGGGGAGTATAATGATCTCTAATGGTCCGCAAACTGTTCTGCAATGTCTACGGGTTTATCAAAAACATGTTCGTCAGTGATTATTTCAGACAGATGAGGTTTTGTTTTACCTTTTTTCTTTTTAATAAGGTGCCAAAATAATCGTATGTCAAGATCTGCGTCCTTATCAAGGTCATCAAACCCTTTTTGAGAAATTTCATCGTTTGCTTTACGTTGCGTGGCACGAAACTATCTTTTCGAATTTTTACTCGTATAGGCTATGTAGCTTGGATCTGATCGATCGCGTGGGCGTCCTACGTTGAGCCATTGCACACGAGCTTTTCGGGCCTCTGTGTGAGCAGCCTTAACCTCAGCGGTCCAATAAGGTTTAGTCCTAGGGTTGTACCTAGAGGTTTCTACCGAGGCTTCAGCAGAAGCTGTAATGATGTAATTTAGGGAGTCGCAGAACGCATTTATTTGTTCATTGGTATTTAAAGGTAGGTCTGATAAGTGATCCATACCCATTTCTAGGTACGAAGTGTAATCATCTAGCTCGTCACGCGAGGCCTTGTGCCATGTCACTAACTTTGGCGTTGGCGCTGCGTGGATTTGTACATTATCATTGTCGGTAAGTATATTTAGACATATTGGTAGGTGATCTGAAACGGTGAGTATATTTTCCTCGCCAATTCGTTTTGACGCTATAATGTTTCTGTCGACTACACAATCAACTAAAAAGTAATCCAGTGTAGTTTCGAACGGTATGTATGTGTATATATCGGTGTCCGTATTATGTTTTATGTTTGCAGCTTCAAGGTTGAAGTCCCTTACAAAAGACTTTAACATTTGTGATTTTCTTCGGTTTACATGGTATTTATCATTTATACTTGCATTCATGTCACCGGCCACTATAATGTACCCGAAGTCTTTATAATAAGTTATGAGATTTTCTAAAGATTCCAAATAGTCTCTATAATTCTCTATGTCATGATCCGCAGGTAAGTACACACAAAATATAAACAATGGCAGAGCCATCAGTCTGTTAAGTTTGAGTGCAATTATGCGGTCACTTTTACAGTCTATAAGTTTGATATTTTGTTCCAATGATCTTTATACATAATACCAACACCTGACTTACCACAATGCGAATGCCCGTATATGTGCAAGTTTTTGTCGGCTATCGCAACACCTTTATATTCCTTGTGTATACTGTCTAGGAATGTCAGAGAGTGTGTTCGTTTATCAGTGCTATATCGCATTTTGTCTCGTCTAGGATGCTACTTAGACTTATTGTTGAGGACATAATTCCTCTGACATTCCATGACAGCAAACACAGGGAAGATAATACCATGATTAATAATAGTTTATTAGCCATTGTTAATGTTTTGGTAATTGTTTGACACTATATGGAAGGATACTAGTTCCATCTTTCACTGTGGGGTTGATCCCAATTGCTGTCTGTGTTAGAGTCCTGTGCACTATCTATTTCTCTGTGTTCATAATTGTTTCTGTCATATCGCCTTTCCCGGTCTATGTATTGTGAGTAATCGTCATATGCGTTGTATTGTCTATTTCGTTGATTGTTGTAACTATCGTTGTCATCTCTGAAGTCGAAGTCATCAGAATTTCGTTTCTTTTGGTGTTTCGGACCGTTATGGTTTCTTCTTCTGTACTGTTTAGACTCCCACTTCTTTATTACTACCCCTTGGGGAAGTTGTAGGTGCGAGTCTTCTTTTTTTTTCACAAAATCGTCCCGGTACGTTCACACGGGCATACATGTCGCCGTTCCTAGTTGGAAAAATGGCGATGCCTAACAGTTCAATTCCGCACCGTTTAAAGTGTTTTCTTATTCCAGGTATTGTTGAGTCGCTACCGATGTTTCCAATAAAGTAACGTATTACTGGTCGTCGGCGCACGCCGACAAATATATTCCCAGAGTCGCTTTCATCATCGAGTGTGTCTTGATGATTGGTTTGTTGATTGTAGTTATTGTTGGGAGTCTGTCGGGCGTCATAACTACCTTTTTCCGGGTCTTTATGTCTTTTGGTGTCGATTTCACCTTTTTTCTGGGTGTGTCTGGTACTGTTTATATCGTGGCCCTCTGGCTTAGAATTTCTTGTTTTAGGTTGGGTTTCTTTTTGTACCATTATAATAGAATCGTCGTCATCATCATTCGATGTACTTATAGGCTGTACGCGTTTACAGGCTAAAGACATGTCTCCACTTCCTTTGCATACCGTATTATCATCAGGTATTTTACAAGTGTTTACTAGTGTCAGGTCGATAACGTTTTTTGACTTTTCTTGTATTGTTTTGTTTTTCTTTGGATGCGCAGGCGTAGGTAGTAGATCGGTGTTGTTTTCGTCAAGCTGAGAGTTTTTTGTATTTGAAACTGTTTCTGAGTACAGTTTTTTCTGGGTGCCCGGAGATTTCTCGGTGGTATTTGGAAACTTGACAAAATTTGGGAGGAAAGTGTCACTCATATTCGCACCTGCTTTAGGTGACTTGTAGTTTTCTCGGTTGGAGGAGTATGTTTTTATATTTGAGACAGAAGCATCGAGCGTTTCAACTCTAAATTTCAGTTGCTTGATTTCTGTCTTGTTTAGTTCAACAATTTCTTTTAGGGCATTATTTTGTTGTCTAAGGTTAATGGTCTCTTGTTTCGACTCTCTTAATTCACTATCCAGGGTTATAAAGTGTTGTTTATTGACTGTGATCGATTTTTCAAGTTCTTCAATACGCCGTATGAGATTCGATACCATTTCGTGGTCGTTTCTATGTGTTTCCTGAAATGCTGCAAATTCTTCCCGCAATGAAACAATCTTCTCAAGCTCTTCCGCATGCGTCAGTGTTTCTAACACATCAGGGTTTGTATTCTCTGTTTCACTTTTGCCAGATCTGCTAAATACGCTTTAGATTTCGTTATGAAACTCCCCGTTTATAAACGCGGTAAGTATGTAACAGTCATTTGCCATTTTTTCTTTTACCGACGATATTGACGAATTTTTACGTGCCATCAGTCTTCCTCTCGGGCACTGGCTGAAGGACTGGGCCTTTTGCGCCAGATACAATCTATACCATTCGATTTCGTTTGCGTTACACAATGATAGAATCTTGGAAATATATGTTTTCTTTGGCTCATTCTGGAGTGTGTTCATTGTTTTCTCATAGAACTCTTGGCTTTGTGGGGCGCATTGGGATGCGGGGTTATCATCTACATTTACATTTTCTTGTGAGAATAAAATGCCAGGGGAATACTCATCTCTGACTAGTGTATTGTGTTGGCTATCATATGCTCTATATTGTTCGAGATGTTCATTTAACAATCTATCTGATTGCGTTATAAATGAAAAGTCAGAAGTATCACCGCCCTCGGCCATTCTTCGGTCGTAGGTCGTATTTACCTCGCACTATGATTACCTTAATATTATCGTATACCGTCTATATTAAGGCCTCTGGCGATATGATTGATATTCGCTCACATTCAAAGTTTCTTTTGTTCTTTCGTTTTCCAAGGATATTTCAATAATTGTAAATCGAATACCTTAAAGTCACTTGAGTCAATATAGTCCATCATTTGTAGAACACTCCAGTATAAAAATCCATACATAGAACTACATATTTCCTTATTTTAGAAGGTTTTTATTTAGAGCACAGAAAACACGTCTCACACCTTCCATCAAGAAACATATCAATTTGATACAATTTAAGGAACTCATCATATGGCACTTTGCTCATCATCTCATAAAGGGAGAGTGTACGGCGTTGACTATGTGGTATTGTCAATTATCTGCCCTTCTTATCAGTCGTCAGATTATCGGAGATTAACGAAGTCTATGGTCAATTAAATATGTCAGTTGCGCCGGATTGGAAAACCAATAAAATAGCACAAAATTGTTTCATCATTACGCATTTAGATCGTTTAATAAAAGTTGTATATTAAAAAATGAAACTGGATGGTACATGGGTGTGTACACGGGTGCTACAAGGGAAAACATAATCTGTAAATGCTGTAATTATAAGATGATAGAAAACGAATACCACTTTTTGTTAATATGACCCTATTACTCGAATATTTTAAACGAATATATCTGAAGAAATGTTTAGCCAACAATTGATAAATTTAATAGTCTGATTAATGAAATCAGAAAGTAAAAGCAATATTTTCAAAATTACAAAATTTATCAAAAATGTTAAAGTTTAACATTTGAGAAAAAATAAGCACGCAGGTAACACGAAGAAATAAATAAGCAATAAATAATCTTGATAATGTATTTATCTCTGAGAGTTTTATACATAACAACAAAACTAGTATTCAATACTTAGTGTATAATATCAGTTTTCAAATATCGCAAAAGTTACACACAGGCTTGAGGTAGACCATATTAATATACGTTAAACAATGTCTTCATTTTTATTAGTTCTGTGTAACTTAGTGCCGAGTTCTTTAATTTGGTTTTGGGCACATAGACGTCCGATTACTTTATTTATTTTAAAATCTTAAGCCCCGCGATATATAACTTCTGCCTGTTCCATTTCATCCTTATTATTGCACTAATGAATAAATTTATTTTGTTTGAAAGCAATTTTTATATGTGTACAATTGGTGAAACGGTTTGTAAACTTAATACATTAAAGAATTTCCAAATTCAGTCATAATAAAAAGCGGCAGAATGTGTAGCCTTTTCCAAAGACCTATATAGATAAATATAGAGATGTAATATATAGGTCTTTGCCTTTTCTCAATTTCTATATACACCGAAAAAACAAATCAGTACACTTTTAAATTCATTGAATCGATGCATTTGCTAGGTTCATTGTTTAAAGGAACCATTTACCTTATTTAAACACGGAAATAAGCCATAAAATATTAATTATTGATCTGTCATAACTTTGTTTTTACAACGCGTCATTTATTGGGAGGGGGTACAATAAAATTAATGATGCGTTTTTTTCGATCAGTTAATGAAATCCCGAATTCGTTCTATTACTTTTGCGCTCTTGTTTGTCAAAATAATTAAAGAATAACAGTTCATTGAATTATTATGTTTTACTTAAAAAATCTTACAATGTAATCTTGATACATGTTGAAGAGATTACGATGCGATAGTTTTTATTTGTTCTAACTGTAATTCCAGTTGGGTACATCATTACGTGCTTATGTTTCAAATGTGATTAGAAATATGCCCTAAACTTAACAATTTCAATTTTCCGATTGCATTTTACGATGTTAATTTTAGAAAAAAAATTACATTTTAACTTCTTAATTTTAAATAGAAAGCATTTAACTTTTACAAATAATTAAGTAACATTTACTTAAGTTATCTTAATATATTATGTGTTTGTTTTTTGTTTGTTTTAGATAGGCTTGTATATAGCTGAGGCTTTTTAATGACGATTTTAATTTCTTTATGCATTTTCTTATGATTGACATTTTTTGTGACTCAATGCAAAGACCTATATAGATAGATATAATATATAGATCTT
Source organism: Corbicula japonica (assembly GCA_038501625.1). Classification (NCBI taxonomy): domain Eukaryota; kingdom Metazoa; phylum Mollusca; class Bivalvia; order Venerida; family Cyrenidae; genus Corbicula; species Corbicula japonica. The sequence continues at coordinate 1,095,904 of JAZAYU010000152.1, forward strand.
TGCTCAATGTGACATTGTTAATACACAAAATGTCACATTTCTTACCTGTTGATTTACTTGGGGTTCATTGTAATTTGTTACAATTATCACCTTTTTAGACTTTCGGCTGGGTTTATTATATCAATCGAATTTTATTTTACAACTATATTGAAAAGACATATACTTATTTCTAAATGCCATGAATAATTTAGTACGTATTTGTTTCCGCCTATGAAATTTGTAAAATATTAACGGATTCGCAAAATTTAGTGTTTCTACTTAATTCAAAGTAATATCACACAATTTCAAAACATCACTACAACTTCCACAAATTAAACTTGTAAGACTCTATATTATTTTCTGCACTTGACTGCCGAATTAAACAAACTTCCGTCAATGATCGTAAAATATCGGGAATGTTCGCAAATGTACGGAGACTTCAATTTCCACTTAAAATATTCGATAGTCGTGTTAGAAAAAGCTAAAAAGGACAAAAATGTTTTAAATTTAATTTAATAAAAATTAGTTTAAACAATTGCTTAATATTTTTTGCAAAATATGTTGCCTGTTTTTTTTTAAAACTTAAAATTTGGATAAAAGATATTACTACAACTTCCACAAATTAAACCAGAGACCTATATGTATAATATAGGTCTTTGATTAAACTTGTAAGACTCTATATTATTTTCTGCACTTGACTGCCGAATTAAACAATCTTCCTTCAATGATCGTAAAATATCGGGAATGTTCGCAAATGTACGGAGAATTCAATTTTCACTTAAAATCTTCGATAGTCGTGTTAGAAAAAGCTAAAAAGGACAAAAATGTTTTAAATTTAATTTAATAAAAATTAGTTTAAACAATTGCTTAATATTTTTTGCAAAATATGTTGCCTGTGTTTTTTTAAACTTAAAATTTGGATAAAAGATATTAACAATAGAATATGTAAGGATAAGCGAAAAAATCCAACTTTCTCTACAGTTTCTATGTAAATAAAAGGGAAAATAGGGTGGCTATATTCAAAGTCAAAAAGGACCAAATTATCGTTAAGATAAATTAAAATAAAAATAACCATCTTAATCTGCAGAAATTTATCTTTAATATGTACTATGGGTTTTCTCGACTGTTTAAGAAATAAAAATGTAGTAAAGAAAAAACTGAATTGTTCCTTCATAATCTATTGAGAAATTCGTTATCGATTTTTGCTAACCGATGATGAGCAAAGTTGGATATGAAACACATTACCAGATGTTCCTACTAGACAATGGCTGACACAAAATGGCCCCCACTTTTTAGAATTTAGGGGGCATTATAGGGCCATTATAGCCTGAAAGGACTATGTAAGTAAATGGCATGCTTTTTTTATCACAACTGTATGTTTAGATATGCAAGATATGAAAAACGGTGCTGATTATCAGACGGAACGTAAAAGAGAAGTGAAAAACACAGTACACCGGTTTCAAGTTGGCAGGTCTTGCTGGAATGGACAATACATTCAAATACTTTTCTTTAAACGCATTTTTGTTAACCTCTAACCCCTTTGTTTACCAGCTCTGATTGCCAGCCTTTTGAAATATGTTAAGTTTATAGGAGAGAAAGGAGTAATCAGAGACAAATGTTGCACATATTCTATTTCCAAAACAGTTATTTTTCTGTAAAACACTTTAACATATTGGCTCTCCTTTCTTATATTTGAAACAAATATATATCCGGTTACCTCGTCCCATCGTTCTCGGCGGAACGGCCAAAGTTTCAAGATATTAATTTAATTTGAAATTTCTGTTTTTTACACTTGCACGTGTTTTCGTCTTATGTATTTTCTCAAGTTTTCAGTTGACAAGTAGAACAACTTGTTGACTTAAGTTTTGTAACTTTTCGCCTGATCGGTAGATTCCGGGATAAATCATCATCGCTGAAGTCGTGGCACTGATCAAGCACAGAGCGTCAAGATGATCAAGACCAAGCAAGAATCTGATTTTGCCGAGTTGCTTTGAGCTCAATTCAAAATACCATGCCATTACTATGATTACATATCTCCTCAATATTTTAAAAGAACGAAGAATATTTTTCAGTGTACAGATTTGAATCGATATATTATCGCGTTCGTCGGGCTATGAACTGCATTATGGTTGTTTTCAGTAAGCATTTTAACGCTTTATGTTAGCAAATGAACCCAAGTATTTCCTTGTTCCTGATGAACGCAAATGACGATTTAAGTAAGTATACTATCTAGTGATTCAGATCTTGCATATGACTATTAAAATTTTTTCTAGATGTAGCCATACAGGATTTCGCTTGCAGATTCTGAACTCGCCTTTAATGATGAGTGGGTCGGAGCTAATTCACCAATACAACTTGTACGTGTTTGTCCAGATGAGAACCTATTCCTAAGGTTATAAAACTGAGTATGGAAACCAGTCTCAAATTTCAAGCATCTGATTGGCTGAAATGGCGACCAGTCGCCATTTCAGCCAATCAGATGCTTGAGATTTGAGACTGGTTTCAAATCTCAATTTTTTAATAATGGGGCCTGTAAGGACAAGAGGAGGTTCGTGCACTCTGAACCAGGGAGCCGTCTTATCAACATGTCGGTCGTACGATTTGTCTTAGAGTTCAAGTTAAATCCATAGATGCGGATTGTTTACAGTGGCAAAACGGCAACCCTTCATATTCACTTTTTCCTTAATTGATTATGGTGCCTTATTTTATTTTTAAATAAAGGTATAGATTTGATTGACCTTCCAAGTATATTTAAAGATAAAACTGTTGAATCGGATGTACCTAATTTTTTCAAGAATACTGAAACAACCATCGTTTGTTGGTGGGTATTCAACATGGCGGACATGTTTTTCAATGCGGTAGATAGATAGTGCTAAATTCTTAATTTATTGATAAATAAAGACATTAAACAACAGAGGAAAGTTGCAAATAACAGAAAACATGTTTGCGAACAGGTTTGTTCCATTGGCAGAAGATTTTGTGCCGGTTCAAAGTAAGAAACGTGCTCGTCATTCAACAGGTGGGGTGACGCCAGATTTCCCGCCGCCCCCAACCACGTCTTTCATCAAACCTCCTGATATGGAGACGTTGAAACAGTTGCCTGTAGATGAAAAACTGAATGTTATTATCGAGAATATGTTAATGCTCGGTTTATTCAAATTTCGAATTGACCAGATTGAGTCTACAGTTTATTTACATCACGCTCAAAACGAAGTGACCGATGAACGATTACGATTGTTAGAGTACAGTTAGATATTGAGGCTCGAAGCAGGGATGCAAATTTACTGGTCACTGGAGTTGTAGAGTCGCGCGGTGAAGAGTGTGTGGACATTATAACTGATCTCATTGACAACCAGCTTGACCTTGATTCTAGCTCTTTTGTGATTGTTAGTGCCCGTAGACTAGGACGAGTCATAAAACCCCGCGCTCTACTCTGGGGCCCACAACCAAAGCCTCCAAAGCCACCCGCTCGACACATTCTAGTCACTTTCTGTAAAGGAGTCGAGGTCGATTTTCTGCTAAGGCATGCATATAAGTTGAAGGGCACAAAGGTAGGCTTCAGCAGAGACTATCCGCGTGAAATCAGCGACGCACGGCGCGCCCTATGGCCGGATTTCAAGGAAGCTAGAGATATAAATGGTGCCAAGAATGTCCGTATTCTATTTCCGGCAGCCCTGGAGGTGAATGGTCGAATTACAAAAAACATGTTCCCAGACTGGTTCCAGGTTCTTCAGGGATCACGTGCATCCGCAGTCGAAAACCGCGTCGCCGACACGGTTAAGAAGAACAGCGACCAACTTAGGCGTGATAACGCAGCTTTCTTCCAGCGTGCTAATCCTGATAATCCTGATAAGGAATCGCAAGTTAAAAACTATCCGCCAACATATGTTCCTGAACACCGTAACACAGAATCAGAAACACAACCTATGGATGATATCCAAGAAGAATATGTTAACACTAAAACACACTCTGGTCAAAGCAGCCATCCAATCCAAACTGACTCCGTCTCCTCCAAGACAGTTGGGCCTAGCAAATCCGACGCAACAAACCGTGCCCCCTTACCACGCGCCCTTGTCAGCTCAGCAATGTACAGAGCCAATTATTACACTAAGGAGGCCCAAAACAATTCGTATAAATCCAGAAAGTTTACCCGTCCGTCAGCCTCTCTGACTGAGTCGCGCTCCAAGAGTGGTCACAAACAAACCGATAGATCGGAACACCTTGCCGATAATCGATCGCAGCGATCTACAAGTAGCTCTCCTGCAAGATCGGATCTCTCCAGTCGCTCTTCAACTAGATCGAGACACTCGGGTCGTTCTCCTGCAAGATCGGAACTCCAAGATCGTTCCCCCAGACAGGCAACATCCCAACGAAAGGGCTGAAAGCGATGGCTAGGACCGGCCGGGGACGGTGATTAAATGTCCGGTAACCCTGGAAAACAGCAACACATGTTCATGTAAATATTACAATCATGATAAATTTAAATATTGTGTTTATACATATAATTCACAAGTGCAAGAAAACGAAAAAAGTGTCTCGGAAAACAACCAACGTATTCTGTCCTCTGATTCCAAGTGTGTGATAGAAAATAGCGTTGAAAAACCTGCGGTCTACGCGCCTGTACCATTAATACAAATTAACACCAGCGAGAAAGTAAACAAAGTTGTTAATAGCATCTGCGATAATTGTGACCTTCAGAACTCGGTTAAAAATTCTATCACCGTCGAGCCCGCCCGGCTAGCTCAGTGGATAGGGCATCGGACTGTCAATCCAGGGGTCGTGAGTTCGATCCCCAGCCGAGGCGGGAAAAATTTCTCCGTGACAATTGAACTCGGACATTGCGTCTGAGAGTAATTTGTCCCTCACCTCTGATTCAAGTGAGGAAGCAGTCAGTCGCTTGCGGAGAAATTGGTTAGTACTGGTTAGAGACCCAGGAACACCGGTTAGGTGGACTGACCGCCGGGATATAACCAGAAAGGTGTTGAAACCAGGCGTTAAACCCCAAACAAACAAACAAACAAAAAATCTATCACCGTCGATTTATCGGAAACATCTGTGTATAAACAAAGTGTTGACTTGCCGTGTTCATCTACTGCAGCTACGTGCCAGCTCCGTGCTAACTTGTTCGACAACATTAACAACAGTGATGAGAGTGCTAGTTTAAATACCTATCACAAGGTTGATCATTGTAATACTGCTGAAAGTTCAAATATTGTTATATTAGAAACATATTTTTGTGAAAAATGTATTAACTTACCATGTTCATCTACTGTCTCTTCATGCCAGCATTTTATTTCGCGTGCCGCCGAAAACGTCGCCCCTGCTGCTAGTCTGCTTAACAACAATGAGTCCACCTCTTTTTCTGATTGCCAAAGTCTTCAAACAGAAAATATTTCATTATTATCGAAATCTAAAAATGTGTATTCTGATTATACTTTACGCATAGGTAGTCTTAACGTCTGTGGACTAAAGAAAAAGGTTTTATACCCAGATTTCTCAGAATTACAGGAAACAAAACTTGATATACATGATTATATTAATGTCAAAGACTTTACCTTTTATAGCAAAACTCGATCTAAAGATGTCAAAAGGAAGTCTGGAGGAATAGGCTTTTTCGTACGAAATTCCATTGCTAACAAAATTGAAATTATTGAATCTAACGGCGAATATATTTTTTGGATAAACTAAAAATTAAACAGAATGCTGGTATGAACGAGGATACTGACATTATCATTGGTTCATTGTATGTACCTCCCTCTATCTCACGTTTTTTTCAACGATGACGAATTTCAGTGTTTGGGAAATGAAATCTATGAAAAATGTAATATTTTCAAATAATGTATCCTAATTGGTGATGTAAACGCTCATACATCTAATCTGCCAGATTTCATAGAAATGGACGATTTTATGGCGAGAGAATTTAGCCTTGATGACGATTTTTAAAATATATTCAATAGTGTAGATTCACTGACTAATTATAACTTCCCTAGAAACAGGGAATCAAAAGATAACAAAACCAACTCTGTTGGCCTTAAATTCCTAGAATTGTTATCATGTAATAATAATAATAATGTAAACGAAGGATGACCGTTTAGGAAATTTTACTTTTAGAGATGTACGTATCTGTTATTGATTATGCAGTTGCGTCTTTACATTGTTTCCCTTTTATAAAAACTTTTTGTATTAGTGAATCAGAAACGCTCCTATCTGACGGGCATTCTATACTTACCCTTCACATTAATATTCCAGTATTAGTTGAAAAGTCATCAGACACAGAAACTCCTTTAATTAATAACGACCAGCATATCAAACCTCCCAAATGTCAATCTGACCTGAAAGAACAATATGTAAATAATATAAACACTCTAAAATGCGATGAACTTTACACAACTTTAATTAACCAAAACGAACGAATGTCGAAATCTGATATTAATGCGGCTACAAACACAATTGCAGATATATTAAAAGCTTCAGCTTTTCAAACTTTTACTAGGAAACAAAACTCTAGCAACTTATTTACCTCTAGACCTAACAACAATAAATTAAAACCCTGGTTTGGACCCCAATGCGTAATAGCGAGAAATTTATTTCATGCAGCACGAAGGAATTATCGCCTTCACCGTAATGATCAATTTAAAAATAAATTAAATCGTGCAAGTCGTTTCTATAAACAAACTATGAATACATTCTTATGTAAACACAAGACTCGTAATGAAAAAAGGCTAAGGGATTTAAGTTCATACAAACCTAAAGACTACTGGAAAATTCTTAATAGTTTGAAAGACAATAAGAGCAAACAAATGCCAAAATTGGACGAATTTTATGAATATTTCAAAAATATAAATTCAAATGATAATGTTTGCCAAACACAGAACCAACCTTCAGAAAACCTAAACGATCACCCTGTTGTGTATAACACCGACACTCTAAACAACAAAATTACATTGGAAGAAATTAGTAAAATGATAGATAAATCCAGTAATTCAAAAGCGGCGCCCCCCCCCCCCCCCCCCCAAGATTTTATACTTAATGAATACATTAAAAGTACAAAAACTATTATGCTACCCATATATACAATTCTTTTTAATAACATTTTTGATTCTGGCATCTTACCTGATTCATGGCTCATGGGTACGATTAAACCTATTTATAAGAAAAAGGGTTCTCCTTTAGACCCGGTCAATTATAGACCAATAACAATTCTAAGCTGCCTCGGAAAATTATTCACGTCTATTCTTAACGAACGAGTAATGAAATTTTTAAGCCAAAACCAGCTTTTGAATGAGAATCAGGCTGGTTTTAGAGCCAACTACTCGACTACTGACCATATTTTTAAATTGAAATTTCTAATTGACAATTTAAGAGCCCATAAAAAGAAATTATTTACCTGTTTTGTAGATTTGTCCTATGCCTTTGATAAGATATGGAGGGCCGGACTATGGTCCATATTAATCAGGCAAGGTATTCGTGCTAAATTTTACAACATTATACTTAATATGTATTCTAATATAAAATCTTGCGTCTCAATAAATTCAAGTTTCTCGCCATTTTTTCAAAGTGATTGTGGAGTCCGTCAAGGTGAGAATTTATCACCGATCCTATTTTCTATCTGAATGACCTACAATCCTATCTAGAGAGAAGTAATGAAGGATTACTACTTCAGCAGCCTTATCCAGATGCCGATATTTATATTTAACTTTTTCTTCTACTTTATGCCGATGATACAATAATTTTAAGTGATGACCCAGTAAAATTTCAAAAACTCATTGACGACTTCTATCAATATTGCGAAACTTGGAAATTAAAAGTTAACATGTCTAAGACAAAAGTTATTATTTTTGGCACAAATAAACCAGAAAATTTCAGAATTTTCCTAAATAGCGAATCAATTGAGATTGTCAAAAATTACAAATATCTGGGACTTACCTTTTCGTCATCTGGGAGTTTTCTGACCGCTAGAAACGATATTGCCAGTCAGGCAAATAAAGCCATGCACATGCTGTAAACACGAATAGCCAATTTAGATTTGCCAGTCGATCTGCAATTAAAACTTTTTGATCAAACAATTGTTCCCATACTAACTTATAATTGCGAGGTCTGGGGGTATGAAAACTTAGAACTTATAGAAAAGATTCAGAACAATTTTCTACGTAAAATAACAAAAAAGCAAACAATAAACTCCCTTGTATATGTTACTTGCAGAATTAGGTCGATTTCCATTAGAAATTGTTATTAAAACAAGAATGATAAACAATTGGAATAAGCTCTTAAGCGGAAGTGAAAATAAAATCTCAAGAATTTGTTATGAAAACATGTTGAACTCACCCAATTCTTTCAAATGGCTAATCCTTATTAAATCCATTTTACACAATACTGGTCACTCGAATTTCTGGAACGAACAAAGAGCCCTTAACCTGAAACATATAAGCACTTTGGTTAAACAAAACTTTAAAAAACCAGTACTTCCAAAACTGGAATAGACAGCTGCAAAGTTCAGCAAAAGGTATTAACTATAAAATTTTTAAAACAGAAATAAAATTAGAACATTACCTTATATCCTTACCGCCGAAGCTTAGACTCGCACTATTTCATTACAGAACAAGCAATAATAGATTGCCAGTTGAAACAGGTAGGTGGATTAACAACTTCGTACCACATAACAAACGAAAGTGTGCTCTCTGCCATTTAAATGATGTAGGTGATGAATATCACTATTTCTTAGTGTGCCTTTACTTTAACATCCAAAAACGCCATCTTATTAACGAGTATTACTTTACACGCCCGAACACTTTTAAATTTAAAACTATTATGACTTCAGATTCTAACGAAACACTTTTAAATGCTGCGAAATTTGCATTAAAAATAATACGATTTTTCAACCCTGGATACTAGCCATACGGTGTTGTCACGTCTACATTACCGTTACACTACACGTTTGAACAATTGTCCCTTTCATTCATATATGTGCCTTTATGGTCATTTATATAAGAATCCTAGTATTTTTGCACGTCACATACTTCTCTCTTTTAAATGATTACATTGATGCAGTATTTAGTTGTGTTTATTATTTCTCTTACAATGAAAATGTGACTACCGTTGTTAATAATGTGCCCCTCTGTTAAACTCAATTTAATTATGCAAAGATAGTACATATGAAAACCGTTAAAGTTTGTGGTTCATAACACGGTTTCTACTTGCTACAATGAATCTAAAAAGTGAATTATAATATTATTTAAGCCCCTTTGGTATCTTGTGTTTCGTTTCGACAAGAACCAGTCCGGGGGCAACATTAAGCTAATAACCACCTAGAAATATGTCGTAATGTTTAAACATACCCTTTATGACAAATCGTAATTACTATTTTTCCGACAACAAGAACTCACGAATTGCTGAAACATACAACTGACTTAACTTTTCCATCCATAAATATATATCTCCACGTGACTGTCTACGACAACTTGCATTTTCCATAGTAGACAAAAGCACAACTCTGCCCAACTATTCCATTGACTGTTCATTCTTTCATTCATAACCTTATATCTTCTTGTGATTACAAACATTTATGACGTATATCATAAATAATTGAACCGGCATATTTCTAATATTGAACCCAGTGATAATAATAATCAACGTTGCAAGAAAATTAAACGCATGCACTTGAACTATAGTATGAGTTGTCATTGTTTCTTATGTTCTGTCTCGTAAAAATCGTGCTCCTAAAGACTTCTTCATATACTTCATTACTGTCTAAAACTGTCCCCTTTATTCACTACATTATTTGTTCAAAAACCCACGTTATTTTGTTTGTTATAATAAGTCATGTTGTCAACACAAATGACCTGACTGAAATAAAAGATTGTTGTTGTTGTTGTATAAATTCAACAAACCAATGAGAAACACAATTTTCAATTACAACAAAATTACCTCGGATTTACAAATTGTTGAGAATACACCAATATCATGAGACTGTTCTAATTCAAAAATTTGCTATCAACCTTCCGGTCACATCGTAACAGGTGATCTTAATGTTATCAAAGACTGTAGAATCCGCAATTTAATTTCTAAAGGTCCGAAATATAGAATTCCTTCGGACATCGACTTTAATACCTGTCTTGCAGAAATTGCAGAGTCTTTAAATTCTTTTTTTGCAATAGATGGTGTAAACGGTAACATGCTGAGCCTAATGCTCTTTCAAACTGGAAAAAAACAAATATTCAAAAGAATTGACATTCGTATATCCTTCTATAAAAGAAACATAGCTTTATTACCACCTCGACCTCGGTTAAACTTTCGTCATTTGAAAAAGGGTATTCAAGATTTTCACAACAGATTTGTTTTAACACCTGCTGATAAGGCTTCTAATAATGTAATTATAGTGTGACGTATACACTATATTAATGTTCAAACTGAAGAGCTTAACAGCACTAATGCTTATACATTGACTTCTTCATCGGAGAGTGATATTGTTACTGCACACACTCTACAAATTACAAAATTTAGAATCAGTGTTGAGCAGAAACAAGACAAAGTACCAACTATTTATTGGTTGACTTAAATGCACAAAACACCGTACAAAGCAAGATTTATTGCAAACTCTAGTTCTTGTACAACAACAAAATTATCCGTGCTCTTAACATCTTGTCTTACAGCTATAAAAGAACATGTAACTAGGTATTGAGAAAAAGTTTTTGAAACTACTGGCAAAAATTTCTTTTGGTCTATAAACAATTCAAATGACGTTTTGAAGAAGCTTAAATCAAATAATTTTCAGGCGTTCTGTTTGTCTACTTATGATTTTTCAACTTTATATACTTCTCTTCCTCACATTTTAATAAAAGACAAGCTTACCAGTCTCATTGAAAAAACTTGTGCTAGCGAAAATAAATCATTTATTGCTTGTAATGAAGAAAGAGCATTTTTTACAGATGGTTCTTATGATAATTATATTTCATGGACCTGTCAAGACCTTATCCAGGCGCTCTAATTTCTATTGGATAATATTTATTTGAGATTTGGTACCTCTATTTATAAACAAGTTATAGGCATTCCAATGGGTACTTATTGTGCACCCCTTGTTGCTGATCTGTTTTTATACTGTAATGAAAGAGACTTTATGTTATCTCTTTCTACCGAACATCAATATGATATTATTACAGCTTTACCCCTTTCGGCTTTGCAATGCTCTTAGCTTCTTATGTTTTATATGTTTGTATGCTTTTGCATGCAACATTGTTGAGCAGATAAGTGGGTTGGAGTCTTTTCACCAAGACAACTTGTACTTGTTTTGTGATACGAGACCCTGTTGGGGCAAGTGTGAGGTTGGTGCACCCTAGAACCCGGTTTAAACCCCCAGTGGCAATTTGTTTTGCCACTGACCGTTCCAAGGCGGTATCCACAAAGGTTCTTTCTTCGTTAATTGTGTGTGGCGTCTATTTGAATTGACATACTTATATAAAACCACTGACCGTTCCAAGGCGGTATCCCCAAAGGTTCTCTTCTTCGTTAATTGTTTGTGGCGTCCTATTTGAATTGACATACTTATATGTACCATGCGCTCTCTCTTCCTCTCTTCTTTTTCGCTGCGTGGGGAGGCTGTGTTTTTTAGTGTGGTGATTCCTGATATGCATATATTGCTTTTTTTCCTCTCTTCTTTTTCGCTGCGTGGGGAGGCTGTGTTTTTTAAGTGTGGCGATTCCTGATCTGATATGCATATATTGCTTTTTTTATTTAAAATTGTTTTTTTAACCTACGCTTATGTTTCCTCTCTACTTTTTGACTGTGTAGGGAGGCTGTGTTTTCTGAGTGTGGCTATTCCTGATATGCATTCTTCACTCTAATTTTAAAGTTCTTTGTCTGGCAAATATGTCACATTTTGTCTGCAATTCTTTGTTTAGTTGTTTCTGCACAGTGGGCGGTTTTGATTTTTACGACATCTCATTCCCATATAAAATAATCAGAAATAGTTTCTGAATTAGTTTGTGCTGTTTGTATGCTATGTTTCCTGAAATTAATTACTGAGAGGATGAACGTATTTTTTAAAATTTGAGTTGATTTATATGCCTATTTGCTCCTGTTTACGTACGTTCTACTTACTGAGCTATACCTGAAATAAACTAAAAAAGTATAACGTATTTCCTAGAAATCGAAAATTTGGCTTCGTTTAATTTGAAGGGATTGTTTTGGATAAGACGGAAAGTTGTTTGTATGTATAAAACAGAAAGTAGAAGTACTGTAATATTGTATTTTACGGCAACGTAGTTCACTTATACACGAAAAAATATAAACTAAAATTTCCAAAATATGGACTTAAGTTTATAAATGGAAAAAAAAATCTATAACTATGGAAGTCCAGAACAGTTAAAGGGAAGATACTTATTATCAGCGTGGGTAATCAAACTGCACCTTATCATGCATTTTGTAAACAAATGTCGGCAATTTAGGATATAAATTTATAAATTTGTAATTTTTATTCATTTTATAAATAACCTTTTAAAATAGAGATATAGCTATGGACCTGCTACACATTTGTCCGAATCTTTTGGTACCTAAATGGAGTATTAACTCTTAGTGGAACACAAGTTACCTTAGACAAGGAAATTGAATCGGCGAGAAATGGGCAAGAATTTTCAGGGTAAAGAGCAGACCCTGGGAATTTTGTAATTTTGTATGGTTTTTGCCAATAATGGTAGTTTTGTCTTTCATCTCACCAATAATTAAATTCCATTTTAAATTTCATGTTCCAAGACATTTATTTGTCAAACAAAACACTATCTCGGAAGAAAATGACCAACAACTTCCTTATGGTAAAGTTCAGTGCTGAAAACAAAGATAAAGTGCCGTTAACTTTTTTTCCAAATAAACATAAAACATCGCCGTCGTATTTCCTACACTTGACTAATGTGACCATATAAACACACGACGGACACATGATCAATAAAATAAATAAAATGTAACATGTTAAGAGACTCCTCAATATCAGAGTCCGGCTTAAAACATGACATTTTGTTTTGATCCGCTCCTCTAGACTTATGTTTGTTCAGTTGTCACTGGCCACTGACAAAAATCATGGCTGAATGAAAATTGTACTGTTTACTTGTGTAAATAATGCGTTGCGCTCCACCCGGGGCAAGACGGCATAGACAGTTATTTGCTTTTCTATTACTGCCTAAGAACATTCTAAATAAAACAAAGCCTGCATATTTACATAGTAGCCGTGTTTGGTGGCTTGGACTGCTGGGGCTCGAACAAATTCTGGTAACTCCCAGGCCCGTCCTATGATGGGTCGTGGCCAAACTCATTTGCCACTCGATGCAATTCAATTCCTCAATCGCCGGATATGACCAATGGGTTTGGCCACGACACATCATACGAAGGTGGGAAACAGGGGTGCGACTCTTTTCCATAGGTCACAGAGTCTCCTTGGCCAAAGCTTTAAATTTTTTATTGTCGAATAAATAAAACAATGGGATGTAGCATGTTAAGCTTTTGTGGCAAAGATGAATATCACATTTTTTTACTCATTTTAAAGTGCTAGAAACAAGAAAACGGAATAAATCTAAAGTTCATAACGAAACGGCTTTTATCCAAATCGAAATTTCGAAGTAAAAAGCCTAGACTATGACAACAAAAATATGGGAAAGAGTGTTTCCCGGTAAACATATACCGCGCCAGCTTTTGATGGACACCGGTCAATTTCACAGAAGAGATTTTATGCAGGACCTGATCTTTTTTTACGATGAGTTACGCAAACTGTGGAAGCATATTTGCGCCACAACTTAACCATATAAATTAACGTGAAAAAATGGAGGATTTCGCAAAAAAGGTGGTTTTTTTTTCGCGAAAACAGATAAATTACACACGAAAGAAATTAACAAGAATTTATTCCTGATAATGCTCTAAATTGCCTCAACATAAAGATATAGTATCCATGAACATAATGGAGGATTTCACGAAAACATTTTTTTTCTCGAAAACAGAGAACTTTTTTTTTCGCGAAAACATCCATAATTTTCACGTTATTTTATGTGGTTAAGTTGTGGCACAAATATGCTTCCATAATTTTTAGATAACTGGCATCTTTCGTGAAATTGTTACGCTTTCATAAAAAGTTATCTGTTTTTCGTTTTACGAAATCTGATTTCGTGAAATCTTCCATTATTTTCATGTAAATATATCTTTCGTGAAATTTTTAAGGTTTCGTGAAAAGTTATGTGTTTTCGTGAAATCCTCCATTATTTACATGAAAACTTTATCTTTTTGTTGTGGGAGTTTAGAGCACTAACAGAAATAACTTCGTGTTAACATAACTTTTTTTAATCGTCAAAATATGGATGTTTTCGCAAAAAAAAACTTTTTTGAGAAATCCTCCATTATTTTCACGTTATTTATGTGGTTAGGTTGTGGCACAAATATGCTTCCATAGCAAACAAATATAACACTGAAAGATATTTAACGCGTTTGGAATACTAAACCTATTCCTTTCACGCGCCCCATATTTAAGCAGTTGTAGATTCAAATTGTGAATATGTTTTGTGTTCTGTTTTATTTGCAACAGTCGATCCTAATAAGTTCTTACATCGTCAAAAACGCAATACGATAAAGATTTCTGTTTAAATAAGCGTTATTTGGTCAGTTATATAAATTTCATTATAGAGTGGACAGCACTTCAGCGTTCTAAGCGATTAAACACTGACAGTTAAGAATAATTTTAATAGTCAGAGAAGGCCGCAATAGTCTACATGATCGAAAACAAAAAGGGAAACATTGTGACATCCGCATGCAGATTATTATATATCGGCGCTAGCGTGAGGGCTAATTGTTTTTTAACTTTATGAATTAAGTATTAGTATAAGTAGTGAGCTTTATATGTATTATTAAGTTGTAATGCCTGGTCCAAAATCATACTAGTTGGAAACACTACGCAGTTTGTTTAATATAAATCGTAAGGTTTGTATTATACGTTTTATATCACATATTAATTTACGGGTTTTTCTCCAACTGTTGACAAAGGACTACCACAGCAAATAAGCACATAATTATAAAGAATCCACATTTTATCAGAAAACAGTTAATTGTATAAGTAAGTGTTTTATTTATTATCGAGCATGTGTATATATACAAATATTATAACAAAAATATAAAAAAGGTAACGATAGTTTACACCGATCTAAATGGCCTTAATGTCACCAGAATTATTAAATATATTCTTACATAACTTTTTTACGGTTTCTTTACTATACTGGATATTGTGTGCTATTTATGCAAAAGAACACCGCTGTATGTGTACCAATTCGACGTGTTTTGCAAAATAGATCCAGATGCTCTTGGACTTGTCACCCAGATCTGAGCTCCCGCTTCGAGAACCACAATCACGTCTGCAGTGTAGCATTAAGAGAATGAAGAGTTGTGTCGGTCGTATTTTTAATGTCAGTATCATCTACAACAACGGCGAAAAATATGTAGTTCTTTAGATGTAAATTCCATTTCTCTAACTTATTTCAGAACTTTAAATTGTGGGTGATTCTAATAAAGCAACAACATTAACAGCTTATCATTGACATTACATAATTCGATAAGATATTTATAATCGTTTAAATGAAAATGTAAAATGAAAATATTCACTGTTTATTTTCATATTTCTTCACTATACTGGATATTGTGTGCTATTTATGCAAATAAGACACCGCTGTATGTGTTCCAAGTATTCGTAATCTGCCACAGAGTTCCAGATGCTGATGGACTTGTCACCCAGGTCTGAGCCCCCGCTTTGAGAACCACAATCACGTCTGCAGTGTAGCATTTAGAGTTATGCTTGTCGGAAAAGTAACCTCTTTTTATTTCAGTACCATCTACAACAATGGCAAAATATAAATAGTTCGAAGAGCCGCCACTTAAACAAAGCTGTATAGTGAAGAGGTAGGTCCCCCTAACTGGTGCTGTAAACCTTCCTGTAATGCTGTCGTATCCACTGCCTTCATTCAGCACAATAGTCTTGTATATAAACGTGGCTCCATTCGATAGCGTAGTTTGACTGACATCTCTTGCGAAGAAGACAACCGTAGGGGATACCACTGAATCTGAAACATAAATAATATCAACTATTACTATTATCTTATCAGAGAAGAAACGTGGGCAGTAATTTAATGTCCAATCAAACCGAGACTGCAATATTTTCATATATGTCGTGCTCTGTGGCCTCCAAAGTTCCCTTTTCATCTATTTCGAAGAATTTCACTACAGCAAAGAAATAAAGACAATTCATTTGCAAACTACAACTTTTTAGAAAACATAGTACTACTTATTTGTTTTTATTGGTGTAAGGTTAGACTGAAAAGGAATATGATGTGCGAGATGCATACTAACACATTTGTAACTTTTTGGTACATAATAAGGACCTGTGCTTAAGATCATAAAACTAAATCTGGAGATCAGTCTCAAAATTCAAGCATCTGATTGGCTGAAATGGCGACTGGTCGCCATTTCAGCCAATCAGATGCTTGAGCTTTGAGACTGATCTCAAAAATAAGTTTTATGATCTTGGGCCCTGGTGTGTAATAATTTTCATACTGAACATTAGCAGGTAAATCTTGAAACATATCATCAAACTTATTCTTAAACTTTAAAGTGAAGAATTTATTTGAAATTTATTTTAGAAAATCTGTTAGTTTCTTAAAAATTCTTTAAAAGAGAAAAAAAATCAAAAGAGAAAATTCAATTTTAAACAATGTTGTGAACCCAGGTTGTTTTTTGCTTTGACCGATGTAAATTATAGGAAATATTTCGTATATTTACCTTTAATAGCCTCCACCTCTTTTGCACGCTTCATCATTTCATCACCACTGGCTTCCACCACTCCTTGAAATGTTGATGAAATATTTTGCATTAAAGCATCATTCCCATTTATAAGCTTCTGAAAAATATTGTTCATTGAAGTCTTTTCTCTTTCAAAATCAGATGTAAAACCTTTCTTGAACACGTCCAAACTATCTAGCTCATTCACTACGCGTTGTTGTATTGCTGTTAAATCATCTTTCATTTTCTGCACAAATATCTCCAGCTTTACCATTTTCTCGATCATTTGTTCCTGGTAATGGAATGGTGAACACTGAGGTTCCAATCCGTACGTCGTTTTAAAAATTAAAAAGAATAAAGCAAAGGAAGCTGTTCCGTACATTTCTTGTGTTAGAAGTGTTTTAACAATGAAAAAGTAACAATGATTTTGTGTATTACCAAGGAAAACTATTAATTTCAAAACGTAGAATAACGCTGGTTAGAGATATTAACAGTTTCTGGGGATGGAGCAGAAAAGTTGGCTTATTTATAACTCTCTCAGTTACTCACCACAGAAAGGGTTGTCTACAAAGTAAAACATACTGTGAGTGATGAATAGTAAATTCTACATGCTTATGACCTCAAAGACTTCTTTGTATTGTGTCTATCAATTATACACAAGACTGTGAAGTCTGAAATACGTCATAGCACATTATCACTGCAGAAAACATCAATAAAAGACTAGATACGTGTTCAGTTGAACACTTGTGTCGCCATCTGGTAATTTGCCAGAATAAAAAATCTAAGTACCATAAAAGACATAACTCCATTAAATGTGACCTTGGCCTACAAAAGTTGACATCATAATGGCCTTGTTGTTGTAAGCAATTTAATTTGATAGTTTGATTAAGAGATATAAGAGATCTTATGACAAAGATTTAGCCAACATTACGTTTTCTTGACGGACGGACTAACGGACAAACAAAGCGATACTTTCGAAAGGGCGACATAAAAATGTCGAAAAACAGCAAATAGTTCTCGGATCTTTGGTAACAGGTTGAACCGTTCACAGTATCATAAAACTAAGACTGGAGACCAGTCTCAAATATCAAGTATCTGATTAGCTGAATATCTGATATTTTTGATATTTCATTATAGCCTTTAATGGAGACTGCGTATTCTTCTCTAATTGTTCTCCAGATTTTGTTTTATGTTATGAAACAAAAGTTTACAGTCTATATATATATAGGTAGTTCTGCAATGTGGTCGTATAATCAAATTGAACTTCATTGTTTGGAAATCTTTGTCTTTAAGATAAATTTTCTATTTCTCCAGTACATACTGTACGTATATCATAATGTTATCCTAAAATATGTACTTAATTTATTTTTCATCTAAAGTGTTACCAATTTCCCCTATAAGACATACCACACCGTTCAACCCGTTAACTGGAAAACCGATTGTTTACTCGAAAACAGATTACGAAAAATAAACGGAGTCGACACTAGGTAAGTTTAATTCATATTTCTGGCACGTTAAGCCACGGTTTCCATTCGGAACTGTTTCAGAAGAGAACAGCGAATCTTGGCATATATTTTTCGAGTGCAAAAGTTTTAAATCTTGGAAGAAAACTCTGTGTAAAGTGCGTTTCCTATGAATTTTTGTGTTTGGCGAGAAATATCACTTTCCATCCAGCGATTGCAACGAATTTAGTAACAGAAACATAAACAATCATCATTAATCAGTGGTCAGGCCAATTTTCACTGACTAATTTTTTGTTTCAAAGCGTCAACAGCGTTTTAAAGCCGACAAGGTGAGTGAAAATGGTTAACTGGAAAGTCCGATTTAATTTTCAGTTGTTAACCCTGAAGTCAGATACATGCCATTCAACGTTAACCCTGAAATCAGATTTCAAGAAAACTTTGTGTTGATTATTTCTGTGTTTCTATGACATTCTTTCGTGTTTAACGTTAAATGTTGTGTAAATGAATAGATTGGATTAGACACAGAGATTCCTAAATTATGTGAAATTAACGGAAAGACCGAAAACAAGATTGATACATATTTTGTGCCGTATAACTGTCAAAAATTAAGAGTTTATTGAATATTGTGAAAATTTAATTGAAATCGCATGTAACTGCTCAAATGCGCATCTCTAATTTCTAGAATTAGAATGTTTAATATTGCATCTAGTCTAAGGTAGGAAATGGAATATCTAAATGTTGCCTCTCCACGGCTGAAATATTCTAATGTTATAATGCATGTATATACATGGTTAAATAACTAGAAATAAAAGACTATGTCAGAAATTTTCAAGTATGCGTAGTTACAAAGTATTCATCTGACTCGCCTTTTCGGTTTCAGGTCTGCCACTGGAGTTAAAAGCAATGGATACATACAGGTGTTATTACTGTCCCTATATATTTTTTCTGCGACCCTGTCAACCTTCTTGTTCGTGTGCAACCTTCTCTGTGCCTCAAAGCGTGAAGCGGAACTGAACAGTTCTAGTGGATATTTAGGCTATACCATGTAGAACTAAAGAGTACACAGATATCATCCCGGACAAAGGAGAAGTTTTCATAACTAGCAACAATAAGGCCGAGATATACCGAACTACTGTCCGGAAAAGAGAAAACGAAACTTATTACCCTCGTTAAGTGTGAAAAAGAGTTCACTGAAATGGAGGATAAGAAAAATATTAATGTAAGCAATGATGTCGACATTACAACGCTGCTTGAAGAGTTGGAAATGGAAAAAAAATGTTGATTCGTCACGGGACAATGAAATGTCAAATCTGCTTGATTGTATTTCAGCAGTTTTAGAAAATTAAAGGAAAGCGGACATTTAGGTTCTTGGAAAAAGTGGTGTGAACTAGTAGTTATTTTATACCTGCTAGGCAGCAAAGTAGCTTCATCAAGTAGTTTTCTGTTTAATGTGATGTTAACACTTACAAAAAATCTTTGTAAAGTTAGTGTATTAGTGTTTTTATTGAAGTTGCGGATGACAGCATGCTAAGCAGTAGAAGCCAGACCCCAAATCCGAAGGTCTCTGATTCGAGTCTTACTAGGTGCGGAAAATATCAGTGTCTTTTTCTGCATTCGACTAGAATTGGATTTTAATCTGACAGCCATTCATTAAGTATGATCAATGCAGGAATATATAATATAAGTATAAACTATAACAACAGCGACAACAACAACAACAATAAATAAATTCAAACATTTATTGGCTGCTTTGTTTATGTATAACAACTTTCATTGTATAACTAAATCGAGTTTCCCATGTATGACATTAATTTAATTGATAGTTTTCTTTACGTGTTTACGGCAAAAGAATGAATACAGTATTATTAATTTACCGTTTCCGCAATAAAATAACTTCATATTCTAATCCAGAATTCATACCTTCGTTTACTGTACCCTAATATATTAATTTCAACACTAAAGCTGACCAACAAAAATAATTCGCTTGTGAAATAATGATAAACTATCAAAAGTTTTAAATTTAATTTATGAAATACTTAAATTTAGCAACAGCAGCAGAATGATGATACTTAACAAAAAAGACTGAAGTCAGAATACTCTTAACATCGTCTTCTTCGAAATATTACAAATTATCGCAATGTCATAAGTGTACACATATGCAAAAGAAAGAACACAAATTATTCTCTCGGAATAGTCTCTCGTTGTGTTCAGATAAAAAGTCTTAAACCACAAGAATTGCAAAATTAACGTTTTATTAGCGACGTGAAGTTATTCATCAGCAAGCCAAAATGTTTGAAGTTTTGTTATTTTAAACACCGATTTCTTTGCCACACTAATTTTTGTTTGTGCGCATTTTAAACGTCCATAGGTCCCTTTCGATAGTGTGACAAAATCTTTTAACTCGTCTGACATCGTTCTGTCTGTGAGCTGGCTGACTTGGTGACGAGAAAAGACAACTTTTCCTTTTCTGTTTCAGACGTTACCTACTTCCGTATCAAAGATGATATCTCTATAACATAAAAAATGTATTAAAATTTAATAAATTTGCTTAGTAACAACAATAATCTTTAACTCCACGTTATATGCTATGTAAAACTAAATTATAACCCAAGTTTTACTTGGAAAAACGGTACTCCAGTGACCAATGTTTGAGATTATAAACGGGAAATATGGATCGCATTTTGTATTATGGAGATTCAATTTTAGACATTCCAATTCTTAATTGTTGATGCGCCTGTTGCCAATTACATTTTCACAATATTTGGTACACTCGGGTATGTATTTTGAGAGTATAGGACACAATATATGTATTAATCTTGCTTTCGGTCTTTCCGTTAAAAAAACGGTGTTACATAATTTAAGAATATCTGCGTCTGTATCAATTTATTCATTTTTACACAACATTAATCGTTAACCACGAAAGAATGTCAGCTTTGAAACGCAGTTAGGAAAAATTTTGCAACTCTCCTTTATTGCGTGTTGTGTTTGAAAACCTAGTGACGCATATTTATCTGATATGTATTTCTTATTTTTTAAGGTTTTAATGTATTTATATATACTTAAAATCAGATATGTCAGGAATGATTTATGCAATATGTCGTTATATTTACTTTCAACGGAAATCTTGGTACACATCAAATCATTTTATCTGTAAATACCTCTATAATTTTTTACACTTTGTACGTTTTTTATGTGTTTTTTATTTGAAGTGTTCAGTTCACAACTAGAAAACAATCCTTTGATTTGAAGTATGAATCTTTTCGCCTAATCAGTAAATATCGTTAGATTCCGGGATGAATCATCGTCTCTGTAGCTGTGGCACTGATCAAGTACAGAACGCCAAGATCACCAAGACCAGGCAAGTATCTGGTTTTGCCGAGTTGCTTTCAGCTGCATTCAAAAGACAATGCCATTACCATGATTACACATTTTTCTCAATATTTTTAAAAGAACTATGAATATTGTTTCAGTGTAAAAGTTTGAATCGATATATTATCGCTTTCATTGGGCACTGAAAAAAAGTTGGTAGCACATTTATTCTTGGGTATTTTACAGTAAGCGTAAAACGCTTTATTTCAAACAAGTGAACCCAAATGTTTCCTTGTTCCTAGTATACTATCTAGTGATTGTTCTTGCATAATAATATTGAAAGTTTCTCTAGATGTGGCCACACAGGATTTCGCTTGCAGATTCTGAACTCACCTTTACTGATGAGTGGGTCGAAGCTAATTCACCAATACAACTTGTACTTGTTTGTACAGATGAGAACCTGTGCCTAAGGTTATAAAACTGAGCATGGAAACCAGTCTCAAAACTCAAGCATCTGATTGGCTGAAATGGCGACCAGTCGCCATTTCAGCCAATCAGATGCTTGAGATTTGAGACTGGTTTCAAATCTCAGTTTTATAACATTGGGGCCTGTTAGGACAAGAGGAGATTCGTGCACTCTGAACCTGGAAGCCATTTTATCTACATGTCGTACGTACCATTTGTCTTAGAGTTAAAATCCCTAGTGTTGAATTGTTAAATTTAACAGTGGCAAAGCGGCAACCCTTCATATTCTCTTTTCGTTAATTGTTTATGATGTATTATTTAAAATTGATTATTTTATTAACCCACGCTTTTGTTTCCTCTCTACTTTTCTGCCGTGTAGGGTGGCTGTTTTTTCTGAGTGTGGCTATTCCTGACATGCATGCTTCACTCTTATTTTAAAGTTCTTTGTCTGGCAAATATGTCACATTTTGCCTGCCTATTTTGTTTAGTTTTATCTGCACCGTGGGCGGGTATGACTTTCTATGCATCTCATTCCCATATAAAATAGTCAGAAGCAAGTTCTTAATTAGTTTGTGTTGTTTGTATGCTATGTTTTCTGAAATTAATTTCTGTGTGGGTGTACGTATATTTAAAATTTGAGTTGATTAATATGCCTATTTGCTCTTGTTTTTGTTTGTTCTACTTTATGAGCTTTACATGAAATAAACAAAGAAAATATAACGTCGTTCCTAGAAATCGAAAATTTGGCTTCGTTGAATTTGAAGGGTTTGTTTTTGATAAAACGGAAAGTTAAAGTATCGTAATACTGTATTTTACGACAACGTAGTTCACTTATGCATTAAAAATTATAAGCTAAAATTTCCAATATTGGGACTAAAGGTTTTAAATGAAAAAAGCTAACTATAAATATGGAAGTCCAGAACAATTAAGGGGAAGATAATTATTATAAAAACACTCGTCTTTTCATCCATAAGTTTCGAAAAAGAAACTCATGGAAATCGAACAAATCCTTGATAACTTCATATTGGTTAATAGAAACATCTTGTTTTAAGAAATACACTGAACCGAGATCTTGATAAATGTGGGTTTAATTTATATTCTATAGGAGAATAGCAAAATATCTTGGAAGTCAAGATGTTTGATAAAATAATTCATTCCGAAGCACTAACATGGAATCTTATCGGCAAATATTATCTCCAAAAATTAGACGGTATTTTCAACCTTAAATATTTCGTACGTAACTGTTCGATTTTTTAAATAACAAATAGAGTTTTTCAAAAGTACATTTTACTCCGAAGCATAGATAAGGTGGTGTAAATTATTACGCAACTTCGAACCACCATCATGGGAGGAGATTCTTAACAGACAACTTTTCAGAGATAAACGGAAAACTTCACTTCCGCACCCGCCCCCCCCCCCCCCCCCCCCGCCCCCACCTCGTGTTTGGACATGTCTGGCGATACAGATCATGAACCGCATCGAATTGGAAATTTGGAAATAGGTTTTGGCCCCAACACATTAAAACAATGATGGGAAACTCTGGATGGACATCGGTTTATTTAGCAAAAGGGAAATTAAGACAGGGAGTGGTGTCTTTTTCATGTCGAGTTATAAATACAACATTGAAAGGAATTAAACGCGGGTGTTTATACTGAATCTTCTCCGGTGACGCGCCACATATGTAAAGAGTTACAGATTAAAATTGTGTGTTTGTTTTGTGTTGTGTTTCATTTGCGTGTCGATCGTAATTAGTAATTACACCGTTAAAAAACAATATGGGGATATTTTATTACAGTATTTTTGTTTAAATAGGCGTTACATGGTCGGTTACATACTAGCAAAAGTCTAAATACATATCGAAAACAAAACGGAAACAGTGTGACAACCGCATGTTGATTATCATATAAGCGACCCTCGCGTAAGTGCCAATTATTTTTTTAACTATACGAACTATAAGTATAAGTAGTAATACAAGCATTTTTAGTTTGTATTGCCAGAAAAAAATCGTTGGAAACACTATACAGTTTGTTTAATATAAATAGTAAGGTATGTATTGCAAGTTTTTATTTCACGGCAAATATTTAATAGGTTGAACAAAAAATCCCAACATTTTCAAATTGTAAACTAAAGCACACCAAAGAGCAAATAAGCACAAACATGTTATCATAAAAAAACCCGCATATTATCAGAAAACTTAAAATAATATATTTTAAAATTTATTTAATCTATATTCGTACAAGAAGAACTTGCGTTAAACTGATAAAATTAGCATTTTAAAACTTTTTAATATATATTCATTTAAATGTAATAATTAAATGGTTACAAAAGTATTCAATAACCTAGAAAACTAGTAAGCAAATATTTTCATAAAATCTTATTATAAGCACTTCTGGTTAGTTTGTTTTCAAAAAGGAAGTTTACTAAATTTCTGATACTTTAATCGGAAACAAATCAATTATTATTCCACAATTTATTGGATTGTTTGAACCCATATATTCATAAAATGTTGGTTGGTATAGATTAACAAAATAGATTTTTTCCGGTTACGGACAGAAATCGCTAACAAATAATTCTCTCTTTACTGCAATACTCTGCTCCTTATTTGTTATATTTAATTTCTCAAATTAATTTCAGTACTTTGTGGGATTCTTATTATTTGAAAATAAAAGCATCACTGGAAAACTTTTCATTGACATAACATTCTTCGGTAACATAGATGTATTTATAAACGTTAAAATGAAAACGTAAATAATTCACTAATTCGATTTTTTCCGTTTTCTTCGCTACATGTTTTATTTTGTTCTATTTATGCAAAAGTACATCGCTGTATGTGTTCGAAGCATTCGCATCCTGCCACGGAGTTCCAAATGCTGATGGACTTGTCACCCAGATCTGAGCCCCCGCTTTGAGAACCACAATCACGTCTGCAGTGTAGCATTTATTGCTTTGTCGGTCGTAAAATTGGCCTCTTTTTATGTCAGTACCATCTACAACAATGGCAAAATGCATATAGTTTGTAGAGCCGTAACTTATACAAAACTGTACTGTGAAGAGGTAGGTTCCCCAAACTGGTGCTGTAAACCTTCCTGTTGTGCTGTCGTATCCACTGCCTTCATTCAGCACAATAGTCTTGTATATAAACGTGGCTCCACTCGTTAGCGTAGTTTGACTGACATCTCTTGCGAAGAAGACCACTGTTGGAGTAACCGCTGAATCTGAAACGTATAGAAATAGACGCTGCATGTATTTATGTTTGACAAAAGCAGTAAATCTTAAAATGTCATTCAACTTGTTCTTAAACCTTAAGTTTGACATAAGCAGTAAATCATGTTCTTAAACTTGTTCTTAAAACTGAAACTGAAGAATTTGTTTGATCTAAATCTCTTATATTCTTAAAACTCTGCATAAAAGCAAATTAAATCTGTTGTTAAGCAAGGATGGTTTTGGTTTTTGCTTTACATTTATAATGCATGATATAGAAAATAACTTTTCTCAAAGTACTGCACAGTAAAAACCTAAACTAAAACCACACGTTATGGAGATCAATTTTACCGCCATTTTTTAAAACTTAAATTGGAGTCCTTTTCAAATAATTTTAGTTACAAAATATTTATCTTTTAGCAGTTCAAAAGAGTTTAACTGGATGTGACATTGTTCTCTTTTCTTTAATAAAACATTTAATCTTACATTTTTTTTTCATTTTCATGATCAAACTAATAAATAATGCACATTATCATTGTTTGCATAAAATTATCTACCAGTATGTTTTACATTTTCCCTATAAAAGAAAAAGAAAAACTGGGGTTCCAATCCGTATACCGTGTTAAAAAATACAAAGAATATTGCAAACGAAGCTGTTCCGTACATTTCTTGAGTTAGAAGTGTTTTAACAATGCAATAGTAACAAGGAAAAATGATTTTGTTTGTTATCAAGAAGAACTATTAAAACAAAGACTAACGCTGAAGTCAACTCAAGAATACCGGGAATAAAGCAGAAAAGTTGGCTTATTTATAACGCTCTCAGTTGTAAACCACAGAAAGGGTTGTCTACAAAGTAAAGATATTGTAAAATGATTAATAGAAAAAAAAACGTAACTGACACGTAATTTCTCGATGTGACCATTCCTGATATGCATATATCATTTTTATTATTAACCTGTTCAACATGTTAATAAAATTAATTAATTTAAGTCATCTTACATTACAAATAGAGCCATTACTAGATGCTTTCTCTGGCTAAAATAGCACCAAATGGAAATATTTTATTTGATTTTCCCGCTACATAATAATTTGAAACGCTTATTATTAACTCCACCTCACTGGTTGAACGACAAGGTCAAAATACAGTTAAGACATATAACGCTGATTTGTAGGGGTCATTATCTGGTTGCAATTCTTTCTTCTATTTCAGTTTAACTGGAGTTTATCAGGAACTGCCATACCCAGAAAACCCACCCTCGCCACATGGGCAAAAGGTTAGAGAGGAGCACAATGCATGGTTCAATAAGAAAATCAATTTAAAAAAAGACACCACAAACAATGAAAAAAAACGAGAAACTAGTGGGTTACCAGATTGGAACGGTCGTTGGCAAAACAATTTGGCACTGGGGTTTTAAACCATGTTTACAAGGTGCACAAACCTCACACTTGCCCCAGCAGGTTCTCATATGAAAAACAAGTACAAGTTATCTTAGTGAAATAACTACAACCGACCCAAGTAACATAAATTGAATCTGATCATTTCAGATAACAACGCAAATCTCTGAAAGTTTCTGATTTCTACAGTTTTTAAGTTTTAAAAATATTGGTATGTCCCCTCTCGTACAGACACGTGGAATTCGTCCTGGTCAAAGTGAATCTCCCAAATATTATATGTTAAGTAAATTCTGATAAAATAGGTTTGTGAGTCAGGAAAACATTTGCAACTCTCCTTTACTACGTGTTGTGTTTGTAAGCCTAATTTATCATATTTATCTCATATGTATCTCTTTTTTTTTCTATATTTTTAATGTTTTTAATACTATTTATATATATTTAAAATCAGATATGTCTAGAATGATTTGTGCAAATATGTTGTTCTGGATACTTTCAACGGAAATCTTGGTAGATCATTTTATCTGCAAGTATGTCATTCAAAAAGTTAACAAAACAAGTTTTTCTTAAGGCGTTTGTAACAGAAATAAAAAGAACCAAAAAATCTGAAATAGACGAAATCGGAAACAATGAAATTCATCTCTTGAAGGCAAGGAACTCATAAATACATCACCGCATTTTAGAATTTAGGGGGCATTATAGGGCACAACTGTATGTTTGGATATGAATATGTGAAAATCGGTGCTGATTATAAGACGGCATGTAAAAGAGAAGCGAAAAACACAGTGCGCCGGTTTCCAGTTGGCAGGTCTTGCTAGAAATGGACAATACATTCAAATACTTTCCTTTAAAAGCATTTGCCTTGTCAAATGGTACTAGCTCTGATTGCCTGACTTTTGAAATATGTTTAGTTTATAGGAGAGATAGGAGTAATAAGAGACTAATGTTGCACATATTCTAGTGGCATTCCAAAATTTTATTGCAAGTACAATTTTATTTACAGTTATTTTTCTGTAAAACACTTCAACATATTGGCTCTCCTTTCTTATATTTGAAACAAATATATATCCGGTTACCTCGTCCCATCGTTCTCGACGGAACGGCCAAATTTTCAAGATATTAATTTAATTTGATATTTCTATATTTTTACACTTGCACATGTTTTCGTATTTTGTATTTTCTCAAGTTTTCAGATGACAAGTAGAAAAAAAAACAGTTGATCGGTAAATATCGGTAGATTCCGGGATAAATCATCGTCTCCGTGGTCGTGGCACTGATAAATTACATAGCGTCAAGATGATCAAGACCAAGCAAGTATCTGATTTTGCCGTGTTGCTTTCAGCTCAATTCAAAATACCATGCCATTACTATGATTACATATCTCCTCAATATTTTAAAAGAAAGAAGAATATTTATCAGTGTACGGATTTGAATCTATATATTATCGCGTTCATCGGGCTATGAACTGCATTATGGTTGTTTACAGAAAGCATTAAACGCTTTATTTTAGCAAATGAACCCAAATCTTCCCTTGTTCCTGATGAACGCGAATAACGATTTAAGTAAGTATATTATCTAGTGATTGTTCTTGCATAATACTATTATATTTTCTCTAGAGGTGTCCATACAGGATTTCGCTTGCAGTTTCTGAACTCACCTTTGATGATGAGTGGGTTTGAGCTAATTCACCAATACAACTTGTACTTGTTTGTTCAGATGAGAACCTGTGCCTAATGTTATAAAACTGAGCATAGAAACCAGTCTCAAATCTCAAGAATCAGATGGTTGAGATTTGAGACTGGTTTCAAATCTCATTTTTATAACATCTGGGCCTGTTAGGACAAGAGGAGATTCGTGCACTTTGAACCCGGAAGCCATATTATCAACATGTCGTACGTACGATTTGTCTTTGAGTTAAAATCCATAGTGGCAAATTGTTAAATTTAACAGTGACAAAGCTGCAACCCTTCATATTCTCTTTTTCGTTAATTGTCTGTGGTGTCTTAATATGTAAAATTGATTATTTTATTAACCTTCGCTTTTGTTTCCTCTCTACTGTTTGATTGTATAGGGAGGCTGTGTTTTCTGAGTGTGGCTATTCCTGATATGCATATTTAACTCTAATTTTTAAGTTCTTTGATTGGCAAATGTTTCACAATTTGCCTGCAATTTCTTTGTTTAGTTGTTTCTGCACAGTGGGCGGTTTTCATTTTCTAGACATCTCATTCCCTTATAAAAAAAACCAGGAACATATTCTGAATTAGTTTTTGCTGTGTCTTTGCTATGTTTCCTGAAAATAATTTCTGAGTGGGTGAACGTAAATTTAAATTTTTAGTTGATTTTTATGCCTACTTACTGAGCTATACATGAAACAAACAAAAAAGTATAACGTAGTTCCTAGAAACTCGAAAACATGGCTTCGTTTAATTTGAAGGGTTTGTATTGGATAAAACGGAAAGTTGTTTGTATGATTGTGTAAAACAGAAAGTAGTAGTAGAAAGTACCTTAATACTGTATTTTACGGCAACGTAGTTCAATAATGCATGAAATACTAGTATTATAAACTAAAATTTTCAATGTTGGGACTAAAGTTTATAAATGAAACAAAATTAAAAGCTGACTATAAATATGGAAGTCAAGAACAATTTAAGGGAAGATACTTCTTACAAGAAAAATACACAAACATTTGTCTTTTTAATTTTTATCCATGAATTTCGAAATAGAGACCCGGGGAATTTCGAAAAATAAAATCTAAAAGAAATCAAACAAATCATTGACGACTTTATACGAGGTAATAAAAACATCTAGATTTTAGAAATACACTTAACCGAGATCTTGATAAATGTGGGTTTAATTTATACTCTATAGGAGAATTGCAAAAAAAGCCATGCAAGTCAAGATGATTTATAAAATAATTCATTCCGAAGCACAAACATGGAATCTTATCGGCAGATATAATCTCCAAAAATAAGACAGTATTTACAAACTGGAATATTTAAAATGTAACTGTTCGAATTTTTGTTAATTAAAAAATTACATCAATCAAAAGTACATTTTACTCCGAAGCATAGGTATAAGCTGGTGTGAAATGACGCAACTCGAACCACCAATCAAGGAAGGAGATTTTTATTGCCAACTTTTCAGAAATCATTCAGTCATAAAAAATGGAAATCCATTATTTTATAAAAAATATTTCTCAAGGCCGGTATCAATAAAATTTGAGACGTCTAGGTCGAACTATCAATGTCCAAGGTTATAAAACTGAGCATGGAAACCAGTCTCAAATCTCAAGGATCTGGTCGCCATTTCAGCCAATCAGATGCTTGAGATTTGAGACTGGTTTCTCAACTCAGTTTTATAACCTTCAGCACTGGTGACGGCATCCCAGACTCAACATTCCTGATATAAATGCTTCACTCGTATTTTAAGGTTTTTTTGTCCGGCAAATATGTCACATTTTGTCTGCAATTTTTTGTTAAGTTAATTTTTCACACTGTGGG
This sequence comes from Corbicula japonica, assembly GCA_038501625.1. Taxonomy (NCBI): domain Eukaryota; kingdom Metazoa; phylum Mollusca; class Bivalvia; order Venerida; family Cyrenidae; genus Corbicula; species Corbicula japonica. Next base: position 1,126,004 of record JAZAYU010000152.1, read on the forward strand.
CGGTATTGGATTTCTAGGAATCTCAATCCCATTTAAAATACATGTAATCAGCAATTGAAAATAGAAACTGTTTCTGATGAGTTTATAGCGTAGTTCACAGAAATCGTATTTTGTTAACGTGAGCCGATCGAAAAAAAACGTTCAATTTGAATGGTCTGTTAGTATGTATGAATTAGAAAGTAAAAAACCATGGTGATACTGTTGGCATAGAACTAAACTTTACGACAAAAGTAGTTCACTGATATATGCAAAATAAAATTACAAATACCGTAATGATACATTTAAAATTTGGATCTACACTAAATTTAAGGTAACTGTCTTTTAGAGTATTCGCCCTAAGCAGGAATCTAGAAAGCTAAGCTTTTTAGATTTAGAAAGCATAGCTTATCTTTCTAGATTAAGAAAGCTACGCTTTCTAGATTCCTGACGTATTTAAAAGTGCAGGTGTTGACCGAATAATTAATACGCAAAAGTTTTAACTGGTAGCGTATTTCACCACAGTTTCCATGACAATAACAACTGGTTGAAATCTAAATAGCCTAAAAACATTAATGTGTTATTTTGTACACTGTCTCGTGTTCGCGCATTGTTTCTGAAACCTTAATTACGTAAAAAATAACAACATCAATATATTAGTTCTAATCTCGCGTTCGCAAGGTATGTCTTAAATTGATATCATAGGGCCTAACCGAAAATCTTTCTAATCAACGCTGAACAGCTGTGGTCCAACGGAGTCATTCGCCTCGGCCATGTCAGGTTTTGTACCTGAAATGGGATGGCAATTTTGAAGTCAGCGGGGAATAGTTAACTTAATTGTTCATGATGTGAAGAGGCGTACCTCAGATTGACAAATTACCTACACAATATGTCTCCATTCAAACAATTAATGTGTTATTTTGTACACTGTCTCGTGTTCGCGCATTGTTTCTGAAGCCTTAATTACGTAAAAAATAACAACATCAATATATTAGTTCTAATCTCGCGTTCGCAAGGTATGTCTTAAATTGATATCATAGGGCCTAACCGAAAATCTTTCTAATCAACGCTGAACAGCTGTGGTCCAACGGAGTCATTCGCCTCGGCCATGTCAGGTTTTGTACCTGAAATGGGATGGCAATTTTGAAGTCAGCGGGGAATAGTTAACTTAATTGTTCATGATGTGAAGAGGCGTACCTCAGATTGACAAATTACCTACACAATATGTCTCCATTCAAACAAATAATAAACTGTAGCCTCGCCAGAGTTGGAACCAGTAACCCACGTGATTTTTGACTGTCAATTCTTCTTGTATTTCAGTTTTACTTACATTAGGAATCGACAATTTAACAGATTTCTGCTTTTATCGAGCAGTAACATCAAGAGATTTGAATTTTATCTCAGTTAGTAGAAAATTATTACTTTGAAAAAGTGATTGGCGATTAACCTTGCTTGAATAGCTCATTTAAACTCCCAATAACGGTAGTACAGGATTTCAAGAAATCTAGGAAATCCAAGAAAGCACACAGAAGGTCATCAAAACAGTGAATACAGATGGTCAATTAAAACAAATAGTTGGTCGGTTACAACAAACAGTTGGTCAGTAAAGTAATAACAACATGAAAGACCCATATCAATCGTCTCTTTAATTTACAAAACAGCACCTATTTTATTAGCTTTTCTACAATTTTAACAAATTCTGTCAAAAAGGGGAGTACGAAATACCCTAACTTTCGTGATTTTTAATAAATCCAAAAAAGTGTATGTATTTTAAATAATAATTTTTGTTCAAATCGGAAAAAAAATGTTCTACAGTAGTAAAAATATTGCATAATGGAAATTAACTACTAAGATTTTGAATGTCTTGGGTAAAATGTTGGTAGCATCTGGGTATTTTGTGCGCAGACAACAAAAAACGTGTAATTTAAAAATAACAAACTTATAACAAGGCAGACGGAACGACAGCAATATCCCCCGCCGCATGCGGGAATGTTGGAAAGGTTACATGGATGCTTAATTGCACATCGTCTTGATGGAATAAACATTTGACTAAAGTTTGATAAAACTCATTCTAGGGGTTCAGAAGATATGAACAGGACACAAAGTTATGGACCGGACACGGCGGATGGACGCACGGCCATTCCTATATCCCCCTATGTGGCAGGGGATAATAACAAAATTAAATATTCTGAGGAGCTCAAGGGTGTTAAAGGAAGATCTGCAGGGTCGAGCAGGTGTACTCGGTAAAATCGTAAAAAGATCGATCTATGTAACACTTAGTGTACTTTTCAGTAAACTCTACATTTCAAACCCTCCAGGAGGAAGTTTTCGGTTAATTTTACCATTTTACCGGACCTGAAAACAATCCGCTTAAGAAATCCCTATACAAAAATACATTCTATATTTAGCTCATCGCTGTGCTTACTATTCGTGGTGGCCCAGGCATATTGAAACAAATGGCGACGACGATAGTCGGCAAGGTACACCGAATGCGTATTTTGGTTGAAATGATCACGTGACAATCCCAAAATCCACCGCGGCTTTACGCCGGAAATACAAAAATAGCTAACCTATGCGCGTCGCATAGGATAGGAAACACCATTTATATATCTTTTTTTATATAAAATATTGGTTTGAAATATTTCAGGTGTAAATCAATATTTGGGCTTCAAATAATGATATTCAACTGATTAATAACCCTTTTCGCAAATCTGTTCCATTCACCAATCCTGCACATCTCCCTTTAGACACAGCTTTTGTAGAACTAACATATAATGAAAGTGAACAGTGACCCAGTGACCTAGTTGTCGCAGATTGGAGTTCGTCAATAATTGTGTAAATATAAGAATTTAATCGATATGCAAGAATGCAATGATGGGCCCGAACGCTCACCTTAAGAGGATAATACAAAATAAGTAAGCTAAAAATAGTAAGAAATAAAAAATGTAACCAGTACCCAGGAGCTCTTTGTCATAGGCCTTACAGTCATTTAATCGGTAGTTCTGCGGTGTGGTCGTAAAATTAGATTAAGTCTTCACTGTTGGTAAGACAAGTTTACTGTTTCTAATATTAATAATAATTTTGCGGTCCTTAAAACAAACACGCACTAAATATATTTTCCACCCAAAATTGCAAGGATCATTGTCTTCAATTCTGATAATATTTTGCTATAATATTCATGGAGATGATTTCTTGCTGTGAACTTGTACAGATTTCAATCACCAACCTTCTTAAAAACTAATGGATGACAAGGTAACGCTTTCATCAAATTAAATACAATGAGAAAGATGCATGAAGAGACAATCATGACATATATTTCAAAGACTACAGTGTTAATTTTATAGGTTGTCAGAAAGGAAGCAGGCAAGCACTGAATCAACAATCTTTTCTTCATCATATTCAGCCAGTATACCTTTCTATACAGATCAGTAAGGTGACAAGTTTGAAAGGATAACCCTGTTCTCCATACGAGTATATACGCATTTTTACGGGTATGTACATCTGTGCCGTCTTTTCAGGATCTGCACTGGTTGCATTTTGGTCAGAAATAACCTAACGAATCACGGATGTACCGGCTGATCTGGATCTACACTGTTCGCCCACGCAATAAAGGTGTGTCTATGGAGGAAGGGGATAAATCACATACCTGTTTATTACTTAATATGTCCTCATTTTGAGAACTATCACAGGGCAACCCTTACACGACATGGGAAAGAACTCGTCTTATTGACAACGCATTATTAGTTAAGAGTGTTAAATATAAAAAAAGCATTTTATTGGTCTGTGCCAAAATTGTACCGCCAACTTGAAGGAATTTGCTACTTTGTCAGAAATAACCTAATGGATATAAAAGTGGATCCTAATAAGATAGCACGGAGGTTAGGCATCCTGCATCATGGATCAATGTTTTATGCCAATTTTTAAACATTTCTTTGGAACCTCGGGGCAGATACCTTGAAAGCAATGTTACCTTTAGCTTTAGTGGCCAAACTGCACATCAAAGCACTTCTAACAATCGTTCAGTGCTAAAGTTTAAATATATGATCTTTTGTTTTCAAATTTGTTAGACAAGAAGGGTATATCTTAACAGAAGCATCACTGTGTATAACAGCACCACACTGAAATTCATATAAAATAAGAAACACCGCCAAAACCTGGTTTTCAACTACCGAGTATTAGCAACAGTGATCTTGACACAGACATCTGAGTAGAATCCAGAGTTTCATCTAAATTTGTCAATTGGTCACAGCAAACTAAAGTTATTGTGTGGATACTCAATTTCGATTTTTAGCAACAGTGACCTTGACCTTGATCATAGATCTAGATCGCAATTACAAGTTGCATCTTAATATTAGCTACCTATACACTAAGTTTACTGTCAATCGGTCAGAGCTATCTCAAATGCAAATTGCGCAGAAACTGAATTTCTATTTTCAGCAACAATGACATTCACCGTGATCACAGAAATCAGACTAGCAATCACAAGTTGCGTCTTAAAAAACTACCCACACACAAAGTTTGGTAACAATAGGTACAGCTAACTCAAGTAATGTTGCATCTGAGTTTCTATTTTTAGGAACAGTGACCTTGACCTTAATCACAGTCATCTGGGTAGTAATCCTGAGTATCTTCTTGATATAAGCTACCCTTACACCACGTTTGGTGTCAATTGGTCACTACATTCTTAAGATATTACATAGAAACTGAATTTCTATTTTTAGCATAAAATGACCTTGAACTTGATCACAGACACCTTGGTAGGAATCCCATGCTGCATCTTGATATAAGCTATGCACACATAACGTTTTCAACAAAAACCTTACCTACAGGTTTTGCAACCTTTCCTCCATAGACACACCTTTATTGCATGGGCGAACAGTTTAGATCCAGATCAGCCAGCACAACCGTGCCGTCTGATCAGGATGTAAACTGTTCGCATTTTGATTCATTAGGTTATTTCTGACCAAAATGCAACCAGTGCAGATCCTGATCAGATGGCATGGATGTCCAGGCTGATCTGGATCTACACTGATCACACATGTGTAACTAGAATAGGTGTTCCGCGGAACACATGTGTCACCTGTCTGCAAAATGTTGAAATTTGGGCCTATGTTTAATCATATATGATAAAGTAGTTTAATTCAAGTTGATTGCAATACTACACTAGAATTTGGTGTTCCACAGAACACACATGTCACCTCAATTGCATTCGAAAGGGGCTTAACTAAAAATGGTGAAGTCTGAGTTATCATTCTCGTTTTCACCAATGGCTATTTGCATGCATTGCAGATGATATATAATTATATTCCAAGTATTAAGTAACAAGAGGGCCATGATGGCCCTTTATCGCTCACCTGAGTACAACAAAGTTATTTTTAGTAACAGTGACCAAGACCCAGATGACCCATATTCGAACTCGTCCAAGAAATCATTGGGACAAACATCCTGACCATGTTTCATGACAATCGAGGCAAAAATGTGACCGCTAGAGTATTAACAAGAAAATTCTATTTTTAGTAACAGTGACCTAGTTTTTGGACCCATATTCGAACTTGTCCAAGAAATCATTGGGACAAACATCCTGACCAAGTTTCATGACAATCGGAGCAAAAATGTGACCGCTAGAGTGTTAACAAGAAAATTCTATTTTTAGTAACAGTGACTTAGTTTTTAGACCCAGATGACCCATATTCGAACTCGTCCGAGAAATCATTGGGACAAAAATCCTGACCAAGTTTCATGACAATCTGAGAAAAAATGTGACCGCTAGAGTGTTAACAAGAAAATTCTATTTTTAGTAACAGTGACCTAGTTTTTGGACCCAGATGACACATATTCGAACTCGTCCGAGAAATCATTGGGACAAACATCCTGACCAAGTTTCATGACAATCGGAGCAAAAATGTGACCGCTAGAGTGTTAACAATATAATTCTATTTTTAGTAACAGTGACCTAGTTTTTGGACCCAGACCCATATTCGAACTCGTCCAAGAAATCATTGGGGCAAACATCCTGACCAAGTTTCATGACAATTGAGGCAAAAATGTGACCGCGCGTGTTAACGAGAAAATTCTATTTTTAGTAACAGTGACCTAGTTTTTGGACCCAGATGACCCATTTTCGAACTCGTCCAAGAAATCATTGGGACAAACATCCTGACCAAGTTTCATGACAATCGGAGCAAAAATGTGACCGCTAGAGTGTTAACAAGAAAATTCTATTTTTAGTAACAGTGACCTAGTTTTTGGACCCAGATGACCCATATTCGAACTCGTCTGAGAAATCATTAGGACAAACATCCTGACTAAGTTTCATGACAATCAGAGCAAAAATGTGACCGCTAGAGTGTTAACAAGAAAATTCTATTTTTAGTAACAGTGACCTAGTTTTTGGACCCAGATGACCCATATTCGAACTCTTCCGAGAAATCATTGGGACAAACATCCTGACCAAGTTTCATGACAATCGGATCAAAAATGTGACCGCTAGAGTGTTAACAAGAAAATTCTATTTTTAGTAACAGCGACCTAGTTTTTGGACCCAAATGACCCATATTCGAACTCGTCCGAGAAATCATTGGGACAAACATCCTGACCAAGTTTCATGACAATCGGAGCAAAAATGTGACCCCTAGAGTGTCAACAAGAAAATTCTATTTTTAGTAACAGTGACCTAGTTTTTGGACCCAGATGACCCATATTAGAACTCGTCCGAGATATCATTGGGGCAAACATCCTGACCAAGTTTCATGACAATCGGAGCAAAAATGTGACCGCTAGAGTGTTAACGAACTAAGTGTGGACGGACGACGGACGACGAAGACTGACGACGGACGACGTCCGACGGACATTCATCGATCCTAATAGCTCACCCTGAGCCAGCTTAGGTGAGCTAAAAAGGAAAAGCACTTTCAAATTTATAGGCAACATTAAAATATTGTTAAAGTTACATTTGAAATGGGCATAACTCATAAATTATTTAAACAGGAGTTATCATTCTTGTTCATGAATATGATATATTCCCAGTATTAAATGAATAGGGCAAGTAATTTCAAAGTTATATGCAAGATTAAGTTTCATGTTGGAGTTGCATTTGAAAGGGGCATAACTAAAAAAAAGTCAAACAGGAGTTATCATTCTTGTTTTTGTAACCGATGTTGTTGTTCATGATGATGATATATTCCAAGTATGAAGTGAATAAGACAAGTACTTTCAAAGTTAAAGGCAACATTATGTTTCATGTTAAAGTTGCATTTGAAAGGGGCATAACTCAAAAAATAGTCAAACAGGAGTTATCATTCTTGTTTTTGTAACTGATGTTGTTGTTCATGATGATTATATATTCCAAGTATGAAGTGAATAGGACAAGTACTTTCAAAGTTAAAGACAACATTAAGTTTCATGTTAAAGTTGCATTTGAAAGGGGCATAACTCATAAATAATCAAACAGGAGTTATTATTCTTGTTGTTACCGATGTTGTTGTTCATGATGATGATATATTCCAAGTATGAAGTGAATAGGACAAGTACTAATACAGTTAAAGGCAACATTAAGTTTCATGTTAAAGTTGCATTTAAAAGGGGCATAACTCAAAAATAGTCAAACAGGAGTTATCATTCTTGTTTCAACTGATGTTGTTGTTCATGATGATGATATATTCCAAGTATGAAGTGAACAGGACAAGTACTTTCAAAGTTATAGGCAACAATAAGTTTCATGTTAAAGTTGCATTTAAAAGGGGCATAACTCAAAAATAGTAAAACAGGAGTTATCATTCTTGTTGTTACTGATGTTGTTATTCATGATGATGATATATTCCAAGTATGAAGTGAATAGGACAAGTACTTTCAAAGTTATAGGCAACATTAAGTTTCATGTTAAAGCTTGGGGACTACCGGACGCCGCCGCCGACGACGACGATGGACATTAGGATCCCTATGTGTCTACCTGCTATTGCAGGTGACAAAAAAATTCGATACATGGAGGAAAGGGTTGTCATGAGCAATATAATTTGAAAGTATGATGAAGACATATTAAGTATTGACAAATTTATTTCTGTGACAAAGATCTACATTATTATAAAAACGAGGCATAACTCTTTCAAATGTGACTATGACCTATAAATGTTTTGGCAACATGAGGACCCTGTTGTCATAAGCAATAAAATCTGAAAGTTTAAGGAACAAAAGTATAAAATATTCATTATAGAAATTGAACAGTTATTATAGCAAACACTAAGTTGTGTGATAAATTCCAGTTACAAAAAGGGACACACTTTATCAAATATGACCTTGACTTACAGATTTTTGTAGTAAAATGACAATATGAAAGTTTGATAAAGAAATATTGAAAAATAGCAAAGTTTTAACAAACACTGTGTGATAAAGTCAGTACAAAAAGGGACACAACTCTATAAGATATTACTTTTACCTAGAGATCTTGGTTACAACACGACCATGTTATCATAAGCCATATAAATGAAAGTTTAATAGGGGCATGTCACGGGAAAAGGTACCTTCGGTCATTTTTACTGATATTTTAGTTTTTACTAAATGTAGAAAGAACTTACAACTATAAATGATTTTTTTATGACTAATATGTGATTTTGTTACACATTTTGACAATGAAATGGTATTTTTTACCGCGAAATGCATAATAAAAAATGTTGTCTGCTCAACTTTATGACGTCATTTCAAAGATTGACGTCAACTGTCCGAAGGTACCTTTTCCCGTGATGCGCCCAAATAAATAAATATTAAAATGGACAAATGATTTTATTACATCACAACCCTGTTGTCATTATAAGTATATTGAAAGTTTCATGAAGAAATTAATTATTAACGACTTTACTCAATATATACAACTATTATCACGTTTGGCTTACAGTGTGGATCCTGGTCAGATGGCACAAATCTGCCGGCTGATATCCATCTACTAGTACACAGTTTGCCCATGCTATAGAAGTCTAATAGTATGAAATCTGTGCCCAAGGTTATAAAACTGAGCATGGAAACCAGTCTCAAATCTCAAGCATCTGATTGGCTGAAATGGCGACCAGTCGCCATTTCAGCCAATTAGATGCTTGAGATTTGAGACTGGTTTCCAATCTCAGCTTTATAATCTTCAGTCCTGATCTAGATCTTCACTGTTCACTTCTTTGATAGAAATAAACTAATGACCTAGCAAATAGTGTGGATCCTGATCAAATGGAATGGATGTGCCAGTTGATCTGGATTTTCCTTTTTCCATGGGATAACAATCACATCCCATGGAGTAAATGGTTAACTCTTTCCTCCATATATATGCATTAATACACATGTGCGACCAGTGTAGACCCAGATGAGCTGGCATATAACCCTTTACTCTACATAATACGTCTTATTGCATGTGTGACCAGGTAAATCCAGATCAGTCGGCAAATCCGTGCCATCTGATCAGGATGTGCACTGTTTGCTTTTTGGTCAGAAATAATCTAATAAATCAAAAAGCAATCAATGCAGATCCTGATCAGAGAGCACAGATAAGCAGCTGATCTAGATCTATGCTGTTTGCCTATGCCATAAAGGTGTATATGGAGGAAAAGATTAAAAATGATATTGCCTCTACTTGGGAGGGAACCAAGACCGTCACGGCAACAGCGCCTAGCCCTGCAATTCCGATGACACAACCAATTAAGCTAACTGGGACAACCCAAAAAAAAGCTTGATCGGATAGCCCTGATATACATTATCATCACTGCATGACATCCGTAAAGGGTTATTTTACTGATAACAGTACTGACTATATCCTTTGACAAAAAGGAAACATAAATGTTAACTTTGCTCTCTATATTCAAATAAATGTAAAATAGTCAGAAAATCTCCTAAACCATGGACACACACCTGTCATTTTTTAGCGTAATACAATCTGTGCTGGACTGGTTCATATTTTCACAGTCAGGAGATTTAGCAATCTCCTTCGCAGAGTTGTCGTTCCTTACACTCACTTTACATCTCTGCGAAAGGCTCAATGTCAAGATTTTTGACCAAACTCGACAGCCTTATTTTATACAGTCATAATTATGAATTTGAAAGTTTGAGGTAAAACAAATGACAGAAATCATCACTATTTTTCATTTAAACAGAGAAACTCAAACTATTGTAAATGTAATTGGTGAACTATTTCTTTGAGTTAAAGTAAAAGTAGTTGAAAGTAGTCATAGCCTGTAACAGAGGTGAATGTAATGAGCCGATAGTGGAAGAGAGTGGAGATTTAGCAATTTCTTGTGAAGTTTATTATACCAGTCTGTAGAAGCTTATCATGTCCATATACAAACATCTAAAACCCATTAACGACTTTTGCGCCTCCAGGAAGTAAAATGAAAAGTCATCAATAATAGCAGAAATCCATCACAATCCTTTTAACAATTTATTCATATAAGCTAAACAATAAAACTGATATCAAAGCAAATGCAAAGTTGACAAAATACATGTAGTTTGCCTTCCATTTGGTATATGCCAGCAAATTAACAAAGCAAATGTTGGGTAGATTCCTTTGATACAAGCTAACACTTCAAACTTTTACCAAAACTGTTGGGTTGACAAACAAACATATACCGGTGGCATATCTTTTTTCTTTGGTATAAGCTAAACAGTAGAACTTATGCCAGTCTGACAAGTATACAATGTCCCAATAAATTGTAGACAAATATTTGAATTAACCCTTTCCTCCATTGACACACCTTTATTGCGTGGGCGAACAATGTAGTCCAGATTTGCCGGCACATCTGTGCCATCTGATCAGGATCTGCACTGTTCGCTTTATGATTGGTTAGGTTATTTCTGACCAAAATGCGACCAGTGCGGATCCTGAACAGACAGCATGGATGTGCTGGCTGATCTGGATCTACACTGGTAGTACATGTGTAAAAATGCGTATATATGGAGGAAATGGTTAAAAAAGGAATCTATTGAGTACCAGTATTTACATTTATTTTATGCAAATTTTTACAGTTCTTTCAGACATGCTTTGGTAACTTAAGCCAATGCCAGGTCTGACTAGAATAGTTTGTCTTATTCTTCCAGAACTTAAATCAATAAAAGGAAATATTAAACAAGAGGGCCATGATGGCCCTTTATCGCTCAGCGGAGTACAACAAAGTTATTTTTAGTAACAGTGACCAAGACCCAGATGACCCATATTCCAACTCATCCGAGAAATCATTGGGACAAACATCCTGACCAAGTTTCATGACAATCGGAGCAAAAATGTGACCGCTAGAGTGTTAACAAGAAAATTCTATTTTTAGTAACAGTGACCTAGTTTTTGGACCCATATTCGAACTCGTCCAAGAAATCATTGGGACAAACATCCTGACCAAGTTTCATGACAATTGGAGCAAAAATGTGATCGCTAGAGTGTTAACAAGAAAATTCTATTTTTAGTAACAGTGACTTAGTTTTTAGACCCAGATGACCCATATTCGAACTCGTCAGAGAAATCATTGGGACAAACATCCTGACCAAGTTTCATGACAATCGGAGCAAAAATGTGACCTCTAGAGTGTTAACAAGAAAATTCTATTTTTAGTAACTGTGACCTAGTTTTTGGACCCAGATGACCCATATTCGAACTCGTCTGAGAAATCATTAGGACAAACATCCTGACCAAGTTTCATGACAATCGGACGACGGACATTCATCGATCCTAATAGCTCACCCTGAGCCAGCTCAGGTGAGCTAAAAAAAAGAGATACAAACTGAGGTATTTACCGGGGTAATGTACAATTAAATCTGAAAACAAGAGCTGTCACTTGAAATTGACATATGCCCCTGAAATGCGGCTTTGAAATCGAAAAGGTATACATATGTAAAAAATTAACATATGTAATGAAAAATATGCTTGTGGAAGACAAAGCATACTGCATGCATATAATGTGAAACATGAAAGGATCCCAATTTACAGCCAAGACAAGATAATTCTATTTTTAGTAACAATGACCTAGTTTTTGGACACAGATGACCCATATTCCAACTCCTCCGAGAAATTACTGGGACAGATATCCTGACCAAGTTTCATGACAATCAGAGCAAAAATGTGACCTCTGGAGTGTTAACAAGAAAATTCTATTTTTAGTAACAGTGACCTTGACCTTGGACCAACCGACATGGGTATTGTACTCGACACACCATCTTGTCATGGTGAACATTTGTGCCAAGTTATTTTGAAGTCCAATCAGATATAACAAATTTACAGCTTGGACAAAGTTTTTCTATTTTTAGTAACAGTGACCTAGTTTTTGGACCCAGATGACCAATATTCGAACTCATCCGAGAAATCATTGGGACAAACATCCTGACCAAGTTTCATGACAATCGGAGCTAAAATGTTACTGCTAGAGTGTTAACAAGAAAATTCTATTTTTAGTAACAGTGACCTAGTTTTTGGACCCAGATGACCCATGTTCGAACTTGTCTGAGAAATCATTTGGACAAACATCCTGACCAAGTTTCAAAACAACCGAGGCAAAAATGTGACCGCTAGAGTGTTAACTAACTAAGTGCTGACGGACAACGGACATTGATCGATCCTAATAACGCACGCTGAGCCTACAGCTCAGATGAGCTAAAAAGGTGTGGCCTTAACTTGCCAGTTTGTGTACATACAATGTATACATCTAAGGCTCTCTTAAATTTAGTCTTAACATTTTGAGAATGTGCTACAAATTTGTTTTTGTTGTTCTTGTTGTTGTTTTACTTACAAACAGTGAATAACATATTCAGAAAAGCCTGATTTTCAAAGTGCTATAAAGTAAGAAAGTTTACTTGTCACTATCCATAAAATGACAAAATTTACCCTATAAAATCTTCCAGAGCAAAGTTCTTAATATTGCAGAACACAGATCTAAGCAGCAAAGTTCATCAGGTCATTGTCCAGCAACTGTACCAATAAACTGGTAAACATCATACCCAAATCATGAAGACAGGTAGAAATATTGGATTTTGACACTTAAAATTTTCACCCTGCTACTAAAATTTTTGTTTCAAATTTATCACTGAACAACCAGTGAATGAATTGTTCAGGAAAGATTGAATTTTAAGATGGTATAAAGGTTGTGTCAAAATCTGGTTAATAACTGTAGAAAATCAAAGGTTAAAAACAGAATTTAAAAGAAATAAAAATTAAAATCCCCAGGGCGGCCCCCCCCTGGTCAATTTAACAACATGATTTAAATAATTTGTGTAGAAATCATCAATATTAATATTCATTCCAAATTTCATGACAATCGGACAAAAAATGTAACCTCTATTGCGTTAACAAAATTTACCTTAGGGTTAGGGTTAGGGTTTAGGGTTAGGGTTAGGTAAAAAGGCCCATAACTCTGCCAAAAATAATCCGATCAGAAAACCCTTAGGATATGCACAACTAGGCTTGGTGACAAACACTCCTGTGAAGTTTCAATGAAATCCCTCAATCGGATTTAGAGAAGAAGCGAGGACAAGATTTTGCTAAAAAGGGCCATAACTCAGCCAAAAATAATCCGAGCAGAAATTCCTGACGACATGCACAACTAGGCTTAGTGACAAACACTCCTGTGAAGTTTCAAAGAAATCCCTCAAGCGGTTTTGGAGAAGAAGCGAGGACAAGATTATTTCGGACGGAAGGACGGACGGTGCGATTACTATATGCCTCCCTTTGGGGGCATAAAAATATTTATCCAATAATATTGCACAATCAAAGTTTAAATATAAAAAGAATTGAGATCATTTCTAAAAAAAATGCTTCAAAGATTTTCAATAAATTTTATGAGATATAATTTGACACAATCAGGTGGCATATTTAGGTGATATGTTGCTAAGGCAGTTAGTTTGGTCAGGGTACTAGTGTAGATCCAGACCACCTTGCACATCCATGTCACCTGATCTGAATCTACAATGTGGTTTTTGGTCATTAATAACATAATAAATCTAAACTTGAACAGTGTAGATCATGATCAGACAGCATGACTGAAAATATTAATATCAGTACCCTAATTAGGAAACCCAGGGAAATACATTAAAGATGAAAATAACCTCATGTCATTATTAATTATCAGTTTTGAGAAATGATCTATCCATTTCATTTGACATTTGCTTAATATGGAAATCAATTATTGCATTGCCATTAATACGAGGGCTGTCCGGAAAGTTCGTAGACAAGGCTACAGAATAATTATAAGCAGTCATATCAATAAGCTATTTTGGTATTTTGCTTAAGTATGTATTGGCTACATATTTCTAAATTTTAAAACATGATAACAATAATATTTGCAAAACGCCCATCGCCATGGTAACATGACCGACGGTTCACGGAGCACTTTGATTCCATGACAGTAGCTACTCAAAATAATAGTGAATAAAAATAAAAGTTTTATGCCTAACGCGTTTTTACTTACGCGAAGTTATTTGATACCATTGCATGACATTTGGTGAAAATTATGACGTCATACGTAAATAAACAAGTTGTAAACGACCGTTAGACGCGTTGGGGGCGCTTAACATTTGTTTCGATAAAAATGATGTCAATTTCACGGACGGAGCAACGGAGTTTTATCAAGTTTTGTATTCATGCTAATATGACACCAACTGAGACGTGGAAGTTTATTTCAAAAGCAGATGCGTCCGGTAAACGTTCAAGACAACTTGTGTTTAAGTGGCACAGCAGATTTAGAAGCGGGGATGAAAATGTGCTAGATAAGAAACGAAGCGGACGACCGAAAGTAGCAGAGCCGAATTATGTAGAACGCGTTGGAACAGTCGAAATTGCGCGGGAAAAGATTTGCAGATTTGGAAGAACTTCGCGTCAGTATATCTGGCGATATCTGGTTTTGATCGAGAATGGTACAAAGGTACCAGCAATGGGTCAGCCGGCATCAGAAATGAGTAAAATTGTGTGGGCGATATTTTTTGAGAAGGAGTGATTACATGACGTTCATTTGACGTTGATGACGTTTAAAAGTGCTCCGTGATTATGTATATATGTTGGATGTTAGGTCTGTTTTTATGTTAATGTTCATCACAGCCTGACAGTTTTTTTTGTAAATTTGTTTGTTAGATATGTATGTATTTGCTGGCCAAATTTGTTTTATGTATGTATTGCTTGAGTGTATATAATACAGTAGTATATGAACTTTCCGGACAGCCCTCGTAGAAATATTTAAGTTTTATGGCAGTTTCTCTGAAATAAATTCTTTTTGAAATACTGTAGAATCTGTGATTTTTGATCCAATTAATTTTGTAATAAATAGATGGTATAGTTTTGAATGCTTAGAAAGCGTATGTTTGACGAGTGCAGCATGCTGCTGACTGTTGACCTGTAAGATGGCTGCTAGCAAAAGACTTACTGAACCCTTTCCTCCATATAAAAGCCTTTATGGCGTGGGCTAACAGTGTGGATCCAAATCAGCAGGCACATCTGTGCCGTCTGATCAGGATCTAAATTGTTCGCTTTGGATTCGTTAGGTTATTTCTGACCTAAATGCCACCAGTGCAGATTCTGATCAGACTGCATGGATGTGCCGGCTGATCTGGATCTACACTGGTCACACATGTGTATAAACGTATATATATATATATATATATATATATATATATATATATATATATATATATATATATATATATATATATATATATATATATATATATATATATATATGGAGGAAAGGAATAACCCTTTCCTTCATATTTAAGCCTTTATGGCGTGGATGAACAGTGTGAACATCCGTGCCATCTGATCAGGATCTGCATGGTCTCTTTTTGATTTATTAACAAATGACCAAAAGCAGAGTGTAGATCTTGATCAGACAGCACAAATGTGCTGAGTGATCTGGATCTACACTGGTTGGACATGTGATAAAATGCATATAAATGAAGTGAAGGGTGAAACTGGTGGGCTAGTTAGCATCTCACATTCACATTAAGTTTTTATTAACTTGGTCCAAACATTAACCCTTTCCTCCATAGACATACCTTTATTGCATGGGCGAACAGTGTAGATCCAGATCAGCCGGCACATTTGTGCCGTCTGATCAGGATCTAAACTGTTCGCTTTTTTATTCATTAGGTTATTTCTGATAAAAATGTTACCAGTGCAGATCTTGATCAGACAGCACAGATGTATATCTCTTAGAAAGTCAACACATACTGTTAGTTCTTAATTACTGTACAATACCCCAAAAATGACCCTTAACCCTTTCCTTCATAGATACATCTTAATTCCGAGGGCGAACAGTTTAGATCCAGATCAGCTGGCACATCCATGCTGTCTCATCAGGATCTAAACTGTTCGCTTTTTGATTTGTTCAGTTATTTCTGACCAAAATGCGACCAGTGCAGACCCTGATCAGATTGCACGGATGTGCAGGCTGATCTGAATCTACACTGGTCCCACACGTGTAAAAAGGCATATATATGGAGGAAAGGGTTAAATTCAGAGATAGTAGTTCCTAGTTTTGATTGTGGAGCTTGATTTCTGTTTTCTGACGTATAACTGATTAACCCTTTCCTCCCTAGACACACCTTTATTTCATGGTCGATCAGTTTAGATCCAGATCAGCCGGCCCATCCATGCTGTCTGATCATGATCTAAACTGTTCACTTTTTGATTCATTAGGTTATTTCTGACCAAAATGCGCACAGTGCAGATCCTGATCAGACGTCACGGATGTGCTGGCTGATCTGGATCTACACTGGTCGCACATGCGTAAAAATGCGTATACTAGTATATGGAGGATATGGTTAATGATATGTTGACAGTAACATGATAATTTATTTATCCCTTGACTCCATATGTATGCCTTTATGGCATGGATGAACAGTGAAGATCCAGATCAGCTGGAACATCTGTGCCATCAGATCAGGATTTACACTGTTCATATTTTGATTTACTAGCCGACTGTAGAATCACGAAAATAAGTGTATATGGGCTTATTTTTAGGTATTAGTTTGCTGTAAGAGACATATGCGCTTATTTTCAGTATGCGCTTATTTTCAATTATGCGCTTATTTTCGAGATTCTATAGTATTTCTGACGAATAGTATTAATCCTGATCATACAGCTTGGATGTGCCAGCTGATCTAGATTTACACTTTTTGCCAATGCGATAAAAGGCATACAGTATATATGAGGTAAACAGTTATATAAACAATTATGATCATGATGTATATTTGGGAAATCTGAACATTTTTCTAGCTAGTAATTCTCAAGAAAGAAAAATGACAATAGCAAATTTGTTAAACTGTTTTCAGATGAAGGACATTTTAATATTACTGGAGTGTCATGTGACTGTATAGTTATTGTAAGCATACTTTAACCTTTTCCTCCATATACACACCTTTATGGCAGAGACGAACAGTGTAGATCCAGATCAGCCGGCACATCTGAGCCATAGATCAGAATCTAAACTGTTTGCTTTTCAATTCATTAGGTTATTTCTGACCAAAATGCAACCAGTGCAGATTCTGATCAGACAGCATGGATGTGCCTGCCAGGGTTGCCAGCACCAAGGATGAAAAAAATTCCCTGACTTTTCCCTGACTTTTCACTGACCAAATCAGGTTTTTCACTGACCAATATTACCTAACGTCAACGGCCGCTAACACCCGTACTGCTGCCCAATCCACCCATAGGTACATTTTTATTATTTTAACATTATATTATTACATTATTTAACAATTTAAGTATCATTAATATATCAAGTATAAAGTTCGATAGATTTATGTTTAGTGAAATATTAAAATATGTACTCTTACAAGATTTAACCAATACTTCTAAGATAATTGGCAAATAATGTATTCTTATTCTTCATACAGAAACTAAATGAATAAACAACATAGTATTAAGCAAGAGCTTATCACAACTGAAGCTAAAGTATCCATTATTCACTAATGACTGGAATAATCATCAAATGCAGAGTAAAAGAAATATACATAATCTGTAAAATGGGCAAGCAAACAAACAACATACCATTTACACAAGTAAAACAACCCCTCAGACAGAATGCCCACACATGTTTCCTTCATGATGTAAAAAAAAAAATTATACATAACTCAAATACAATGCTGTTTACACCATACAAGTGAAACAAAAACACACAATTTAGCCAGTTCAGTGCTTGGATAAACTTAGAAAAAGTGCGTGTAGGTTTTGAAGATCCCTGTTCCAATCCAATAAATATTAATAATTAATAGTCTGATCCAAATGAAAAATATGTCAACCACATATACACTGGGCCTAATGGAAAATACGTCAGTTGATGCAGAATGTATGCGTAAGTTTTCAAATTAATCTAGAGAAAATTTTTGAAGTTTTTGTCAAAAGATTAAATTTTTAAATCATGCACCTGTCATAAAAATGATGGACTGAGCCACATAAAAATATCTCAGACACATCTACACATGATACCAAGTACCTCACTTGTTTAAAGTTTCAAGTCAGTATCTTGAAAACTGTAGCAGTAGTTTGTGCCGCAATATTTTTAAAAAATCCTGCAGTTGTACAAAAAACTAGGTTGCTGTGAACTGAATGTTGGAAAACAGATTCTGTACATGAGATGTTCACATTATTAGTCACTTCTGCCAATTATTTTAAAATCCAATCATAGATGAAAATATATGGGCAAAGACACAAACTATCATCAGTAAGGCCTGTATAGCAAAAATTACTAAGTTCAGAGTGTTGCTTTGAGCTGGATTTTGGAGGGAAGAACATGGGTTTTGTGTGTAGCACCTTGTTATTATAATTTCTGGAGGCAAGGGTTGCAGAGCCTTTCAGTCTTCAGGCAATTTTTTTTAAATATAAGAACTTTTATTATAATACACAATTATAAAAAAAAGGTTCATAACAGAAAATTTGTAAATGCAATATTTAATAAAATAGAACAATTATTTTCTTTCAAATTTATTTTTCCCTGACTTTTCACTGACTTTCAGGATTTTTATTTTTCACTGACCAATTTTCAAAATTCCCTGACAATTCCCTGACCTTGAAAAAAAAATCAAATTTCCCTGACTTTTCAAGTCTGCTGGCAACCCTGCCTGCTGATCTGTATCTACACTGGTCGCACATGCGTAAAAATGCGTATATATGGAGGAAAGGGTTAATATATTTTCCCCAATAATCTCTGATCCCTTATAATATGTTCCTCTATGAAAGCTCCTCCTAATAAGGCCAAGCTTAATACCGTCATTGTTCGAATATAAGCCGCACTCATGTATAAGCCGCACCCCCCTAAACCTGATGGAACAGATGAAAATGGCTTAATGCAATGTATAAGCAGCCGAACCTGTGTATTAGCCGCACCCCCAACTTTTTACTGCCAAATTCTGGAAAAAAAGTGCGGCTTATATTCAGACAATGACGGTAGTACTGTGGTATCATTATATTTTGCTGGGTTTTAATTTTCGCATATTTGCACTAAGGAAAGTGCACGAAATTAAATTTCAGCAGAAAGTGGCTTCTGGGGAATCATTTTGCACTTTGCGTCACTGCACCAAGCATATCGTACAGTGCAAGGGTTGCAATTCAATTGTAAGCGTTAGCCTGCAATTTAAATGATACAACAGAATACACTATCAGTGTTAATTTGTGCGAGATCATTTTAATTCAAATAACAGTACAACTGACACATAATTTCTACTTCCGTTTTTATGGGTATCAAAGCTAAAAGCTAAAGAATATCCTGAAAAAAAGTCGTGAAAACTCAAGATTTTGCGCATAAAGCCAGTCAAATCTCTTTATGAAACATTAATTTTGTAATTTATGCTAATTGTTTGATGAAACATGTCTGATTCTACTATCATGCTAGCTGCAAGTGATATACCGTCATTATCTGAATATAAGCCACACTTTTTTTCCAGAATTTGGTAGTAAAAGTTGGGCGTGCGGCTAATACACAGGTTTGGCTGCTTATACATTGCATTATGCTATTTTCATCTGTTCCATCAGGTTTAGGGGGGGTGCGGCTTATACATGAGTGCGGCTTATATTCAAACAATGACGGTAGTACATATTATTAATTGTTCATTTCTGACTTAACTAAATATATTTTTGGAATATGACTGACCAAATGTGACAATACATACAAATATTAACAAAACAATGCATCCCCAACAAGGCTATTACAGAAAAAAGGCATGGATATTAACAATTGACTATCCTCATTTTTTAATGACACCTTCAGGGTGATATAGTTCTACCTACATTTATATTCAAGACTAACATAAAAGAATCACAGATTATTAAAACATCACTAAGATACACTGTTCATAAGTAAGAACACAAGACTGCAAGCTGAAGTATAATACTCAAAGTTTGTTAAGCATCAAGTTAACTACACATCACTGTAAAGTCTACATTTTAAATATTTACAATGAAATTTATTTGGTGATGTATGTTAAGGTCATTAGTGCACAAATAACCTTGAATAAACAGTTCAGTTGTGCAAACGACGTGAACCTGTTTCATAGTGTTTAATTTAAGCTGAATTTGTACCCAGTATTTTTACTCAGTCATTACTTTCCCTTAAAAGGCTGAACATTTATGACTGAATTATGGCATTAAGAATGTTAAACACATTCGAAGACATTTATCGGAGGCAGACAGATCTCGATAGTTGTATTTTGTCAAAAATTGAATATTTTTTCACAACTATCAACATACCAATTTTTATCCCACTGAAATCTAAATAAACCCTGAAAACACATTAAAGTTGTGAAAGCTTTTGTCAAGTATATTGTTTTCTTAATCACTAATAAGGTACATGAAAGACCATGAATAATAACTGGCATACAGCAAAAGATATTAAATTCTTTGTGCCTAACAAGCATTGAGTAGTATACATATCTTCACATTCTTAAAATAATCTTCATCTCTGTACATATCACCTTAATAGTTTCTTGACAAAATCTGGTTTCCTTGAGGATAATATTGGGTTTCCTTGACTACAGTATCAAATTCCTTGAAGATATTGCAGGGTTTCCTTGACAACATTATAAAGTTTCCTTAATCTTGGGTTTCCTTGACAACAGTATCTGGTTTCCTTGACTATAATATTGGGTTTCATTGACAACAGTATCTGGTTTCCTTAAAAAATTATATTGGTTTTCTTGACAACAGTATTGGGTTTCCTTGATGATAATATTGGGTTTTCTTGACAACAGTTTCAAGTTTATTTGACAATAATATTAAGTTTCCTTGACAACACTATCAAGTTTCCTTTACAACACCGTCTGGTTTCGTTGTCAACTATATCTGTTTTTTACCACAACACTTGGTTACCTTGACAACAACATCGGGTTTCCTAGACAACATTATTGGATTTTCTGGACAACATTATCTTGTTTCATTGACAACAGTGTCTGAGAATATTAGACACTGATCAGCTTCTTGTTCCCTTCACAACCTAAAGGCTAGAGTTTTTAGACCAATGGAGCCAGATTCAAATTAATCCCTTCTTAACAACTTGCTGGTACCCACAGCACATTAATATCTCAGTTTCTATCAACACTTCATCCTAAGCTGGGCACCATTATATAGTCACATGAGGCATATCCTGGTACCCAGGAGCCAAATTCTCCTCTTGTTCCTGGCTTTGGTTTATAGCAACATTTGGTCCCATTGTACTTGTACTGCCACTGATTTCCTGTACACTTGTAACTCCACTGGTTTCCTGTAAACTTCTACCTTCACTAGATTCTGATACCTGTTTGCTTTCACCACTTTCCAGGTCTTTATTGGCTACAGCCTGATCATAAGTAGGCAGACCATATGGAGGTGGGGGATCATCGTTCACGGAGTCAAGAATGATCTCGCTAGTGGATTCTGGGTAGAGGTCACTAGTGGCTTCGTGATAATCAGGTGGTTTGTCAACATCCTCCGATCTGTGGAAGAAACAGAGATGTTTGTAAAACATGCATGCCCTCTGAGCTTCAATTCGATAGTAATCTGCTGATATTTTATTGAATGTCACTGTAACCTTGACCTTTGACCTACTGACCTCAAAATAAGTAGGGGTAATCTACATGTGATGACAAACCTCCCTACAAAATCTGAGGACTATGGCGAATTGTTGTCTAGTTATTGATCAGACAAGTTTGGTTACAGACCCATGGACCAACATGCGCAAAGCAATATACCCCGACTTCTTCGAAGGAGGGTATTATGAGAGATGATAACATGAACCATTTACTTCATGGATATAACTTTAGTCACAGGGGTGACAGCACAGATGTGCACTGTAATTATGGTGAACTAGTGTTGCACTGTAATTATGGTGAACTATAGTTTGAACAAGTGTTCTGAAATGAGAGTAAGCTATTGTAGTGAATGAGAGCATAGACAAGAAAACTGTAATTAGGTAAACTAGTGTAGTGAACAAAGGCATGGACCAGTGAACTGTAATAAGGGAAAACTAGTGTGGTGAATGAGGGCATAGACCAGAAAACTGTTATAAGGGTTAATAAGTGTAGTGAACAAGGGCAGGGACCAGTGAACTGTGAAAAAGGAAAACTAGTGTGGTTAATGAGGGCATAGACCAGTTTGCTGTAATTAGGTAAACTAGTGTAGTGAACAAAGGGATATGCAAGTAAAAAGTGCACAGTAATTAGAGTAAACTAGTGTAGTGAACAAGGGCATGGACCAGTCAACTGAAAGGGTATATTAGTGTAGTGAATGAGGACCAGTGAAGTATTATAAGGGTAAACTGTAGTGAAAAAAGGCAGGGACCAGTGAACTGTAATAGGGTATACTAGTGTATTGAAAGAGGGCATAGACCAGTGAACTGAATAACAGTAAACTAGTGTATCAAAAGAGAGCATAGGCCAGTGTACTGTAATATGGGAAAACAAGTGTAGTTTAAGAGTGTAGTGAACAGGGGCATAGATCAGTTTGCTGTAATGACGTAATACTGGTGTAGTAAATGAGGGGTATGGGAGCAGTGTACTGTAATGAGGGTCAACTAGTGTAGTGAACAAGTGCATGAACTAGTGCACTGAAATAGGGATAAACTAGTAAATGAACAAGGGCATGGACCAGTGAACTGTAATAAAAAATGAAAGTGCCTCTAGCTGGGAGCGAACCCGCACCGTCACGGCAACAGCGCCTAGCCCTGCAATTCCTGCGACGCAACTGATCGAGCTAACCGGGACAACCCCCCAAAAAAGATTGATCGGATAGCCCTGATATACGTAACAATCACTACATGACATCGGTAACGGGTTATTTTACTGATAACAGTACTGACTATATGTACGGGGAGACTTTTTACGGCCGCCACACTGCACAAATAGCGCTACTGTGAATTTCATATGATAGTGCCTCTAGCTGGGAGCAAACCCGCACCGTCACGGCGACAGCGCCTAGCCCTGCAATTCCTGCGACGCAACCGATTGAGCTAACCAGGACAACCCCCCAAAAAAGGTTGATCGGATAGCCCTGATATACGTAACAAGCACTACATGACATCTGTAACGGGTTATTTTACTGATAACAGTACTGACTATATGTACGGGGAGACTTTTTACGGCCGCAACACTGCACAAATAGCGCTACGGGTAAAATATTGTATATAACAAGGGCATGGGCCAGTGAACAGTAATTAGGGTAAAATATTGTATATAACAGGGGCATGGACCAGTGAACTGTAATAAGGGTAAAATAGTGTAGATAACAAGGGCATGGACCAGTGAACTGTAATAAGGGTAAAATATTGTAGATAACAAGGGCATGGGCCAGTGAACAGTAATAAGGGTAAAATAGTGTAGATAACAAGGGCATGGACCAGTGAACTGTAATAAGGGTAAAATAGTGTAGATAACAAGGGCATGGACCAGTGAACAGTAATAAGGGTAAAATAGTGTAGATAACAAGTGTATGGAACAGTGAACAGTTATAAGGGTAAAATAGTGTAGATAACAAGGGCATGGACCAGTGAACTGTAATAAGGGTAAAATAGTGTAGATAACAAGGGCATGGACCAGTGAACTGTAATAATGGTCAAATAGTGTAGATAACAAGGGCATGGACCAGTGAACTGTAATAAGGGTAAAATAGTGGAGATAACAAGGGCATGGACCAGTGAACTGTAATAAGGGAAAAATAGTGTAGATAACAAGGGCATGGACCAGTGAACTGTAATAAGGGTAAAAAAGTGCAGATATCAAGGGCATGGACCAGTGAACTGTAATAAGGGTAAAATAGTGTAGATAACACGGGCATGGGCTAGTGAACAGTAATTAGGGTAAAATAGTGTAGATAACAAGGGCATGGACCAGTGAACTGTAATAGGGGTAAAATAGTGCAGATAACAAGGGCATGGACCAGTGAACTGTAATAAGGGAAAAATAGTGTAGATTACAAGGGCATGGACCAATGAACTGTAATAAGGGTAAAATAGTGTAGATAACAAGGGCATGGACCAGTTAACAGTAATAACGGTAAAATAGTGAAGAAAACAAGGGCATGGACCAGTGAACTGTAATAAGGGTAAAATAGTGTAGAAAAAAAGGGCATGGACTAGTTAACAGTTATAAGGGTAAAATAGTGTAGATAACAAGGGCATGGGCCAGTGAACTGTTATTAGGGTAAAATAGTGTAGATTACAAAGGCATGGGCCAGTGAACAGTAATAAGGGTAAAATAGTGTAGATTACAAGGGCATGGACCAGTTAACAGTAATAAGGGTAAAATAGTGCAGATATTAAGGGCATGGACCAGTGAACTGTAATAAGGGTAAAATAGTGTAGATAACAAGGGCATAGACCAGTGAACTGTAATAAGGGTAAAATAGTGTAGATTACAAGGGCATGGGCCAGTGAACAGTAATAAGGGTAAAATAGTGTAGATAACAAGGGCATGGACCAGTGAACAGTAATAAGGGTAAAATAGTGTAGATAACAAGGGCATTGACCGGTGAACTGTAATAAGGGTAAAATAGTGTAGATTACATGGGCATGGACAAGTGAACAGTAATAAGGGTAAAATAGTGTTGATAACAAGGGCATGGACCGGTGAACTGTAATAAGGGTAAAATAGTGTAGATAACAAGGGCATGGACCGGTGAACTGTAATAAGGGTAAAATAGTGCAGATAACAAGGGTATGGACCAGTGAACAGTAATAAGGGTAAAATAGTGTAGATAACAAGGGCATGGACCAGTGAACTGTAATAAGGGTAAAATAGTGTAGATAACAAGGGCATGGACCAGTGAACTGTAATAAGGGTAAAATAGTGTAGATAACAAGGGCATGGACCGGTGAACTGTAATAAGGGTAAAATAGTTTAGATCACAAGGGCATGGACCGGTAAACTGTAATAAGGGTAAAATAGTGTAGATAACAAGTGCATGGACCGGTGAACTGTACTAAGGGTAAAATAGTGTAGATAACAAGGGCATGGACCAGTGAACAGTAATAAGGGTAAAATAGTGTAGACAACAAGTGCATGGACCGGTGAACTGTAATAAGGGTAAAATAGTGTAGATAACAAGTGCATGGACCGGTGAACTGTAATAAGGGTAAAATAGTGTAGATAACAAGGGCATGGACCGGTGAACTGTAATAAGGGTAAAATAGTGTAGACAACAAGGGCATGGACCAGTGAACTGTAATAAGGGTAAAATAGTGTAGATAACAAGGGCATGGGCTGGTGAACTGTAATAAGGGTAAAATAGTGTAGATAACAAGGGCATGGGCTGGTGAACTGTAATAAGGGTAAAATAGTGTAGATAACAAGGGCATGGACCAGTGAACTGTAATAAGGGTAAAATAGTGGAGATAACAAGGGCATGGACCAGTGAACTGTAATAAGGGTAAAATAGTGTAGATAACAAGGGCATGGGCTGGTGAACTGTAATAAGGGTAAAATAGTGTAGATATCAAGGGCATGGGCTGGTGAACTGTAATAAGGGTAAAATAGTGTAGATAACAAGGGCATGGACCAGTGAACTGTAATAAGGGTAAAATAGTGGAGATAACAAGGGCATGGACCAGTGAACTATAATAAGGGTAAAATAGTGTAGATAACAAGGGCATGGACCAGTGAACTGTAATAAGGGTAAAATAGTGTAGATAACAAGGGCATGGGCCAGTGGTCTGTAATAAGGGTAATATATTGTAGATAACAAGGGCATGGACCAGTGAACTGTAATAAGGGTAAAAGAGTGTAGATAACAAGGGCATGGGTCAGTGAACAGTAATAAGGGTAAATAGTGTAGATTACAAGGGCATGGGCCAGTACACAGTTATAAGGGTAAAATAGTGTAGATAACAAGGGAATGGACCAGTGAACTGTAATAAGGGTAAAATAGTGTAGATAACAAGGGCATGGACCAGTGAACAGTAATAAGGGTAAAATAGTGTAGATAACAAGGGCATGGACCAGTGAACAGTAATAAGGATAAAATAGTGTAGATAACAAGGGCATGGACCAGTGAACTGTTATAAGGGTAAAATAGTGTAGATAACAAGGGCATGGACCAGTGAACTGTTATAAGGGTAAAATAGTGTAGATAACAAGGGCATGGACCAGTGAACAGTAATAAGGGTAAAATAGTGTAGATAACAAGGGCATGGACCAGTGAACAGTAATAAGGGTAAAATAGTGTAGATAACAAGGGCATGGACCAGTGAACAGTAATAAGGGTAAAATAGTGTAGATAACAAGGACATGGGCCAGTGAACAGTAATAAGGGTAAAATAGTGTAGATAACAAGGGCATGGACCAGTGAACAGTAATAAGGGTAAAATAGTGTAGATAACAAGGGCATGGACCAGTGAACTGTTATAAGGGTAAAATAGTGTAGATAACAAGGACATGGGCCAGTGAACAGTAATAAGGGTAAAATAGTGTAGATAACAAGGGCATGGACCAGTGAACAGTAATAAGGGTAAAATAGTGTAGATAACAAGGGCATGGACCAGTGAACAGTAATAAGGGTAAAATAGTGTAGATAACAAGGGCATGGACCAGTTAACTGTTATAAGGGTAAAATAGTGTAGATAACAAGGGCATGGACCAGTGAACTGTAATAAGGGTAAAATAGTGTAGATAACAAGGACATGGGCCAGTGAACTGTAATAAGGGTAAAATATTGTAGATAACAAGGGCATGGACCAGTGAACTGTAATGAGGGTAAAATAGCGTAGATTACAAGGGCATGGATCAGTGAACTTTAGTAAGGGTAAAA
This sequence comes from Corbicula japonica, assembly GCA_038501625.1. Classification (NCBI taxonomy): domain Eukaryota; kingdom Metazoa; phylum Mollusca; class Bivalvia; order Venerida; family Cyrenidae; genus Corbicula; species Corbicula japonica. Next base: position 1,153,182 of record JAZAYU010000152.1, read on the forward strand.
TAGTGTAGATAACAAGGGCATGGACCAGTGAACTGTAATAAGGGTAAAATAGTGTAGATAACAAGGGCATGGGCCAGTGAACTGTAATAAGGGTAAAATAGTGTAGATAACAAGGGCATGGACCAGTGAACTGTAATAATGGTCAAATAGTGTAGGTAAGAAGGGCATGGAGCACTGAACTATAATAAGTGAAAACTTGTACAGAGAATGAGGTATTGGATGACTATGCTGTATTGAGTGTAAACTAGTATTATAGTAACCTTAAAACAAGTGCATAGACCAATGGTTTATTAAATGCGGTAAATGTAGTGTAGGGAATTAGAGGAAAGGAATAGACAAGGTTATTGTAATCTAATGGATGACGGAATCAATAAAGGTATGAGAGTGCAATGTAAAAGTTATTGTTATGTAATAAATGAGCCTGTATAGTTGGACAATTTATATGTAAAATAATCAAGATGTAACCTTCTACGACATCTGGCAGCTATGTTGACAGCATCCATGACAACCGTAAGAGTTCCTATCTCATCCTCATGTTCTATAACCATCGAAGCCACTGTTCCGTGTGAAATCTGAAAGCAGTAAAATGGAAGTCAGAAACAATAGCATTAGCAAAAACCACCTTGTTTTTCTTCTAAACTATTACCTTACAAGAAGACCCATAGTTGTAGCAAAGTTGGTAGCTGGTTGATAGCATCCTGAGAAAAAAAGAGGTCAAAATGAAGTACATGTAATTGAGTTGTTTTTTTTGTTGTTGTTTTTTTAACAACAACAACAACAACAACACACCAGTACAATCTCTAAGAAACCTAAACTCCACTCCAAGTTTTATATTATGTTGACCTTGTGGTAATAGATCGACCTAATTTAATACAAAATTAATAATACTCTGATATGAAACAACAAATTTATTTGTGTTTATATTTTAATTTCATTAGATCTGCATCATTGCAGAGTAAATTGGAAATATATCAAATGGAAGGTTCGATCTGTTGAGTTTCCCTATAACAGTGTGGTATAAATATCCACTAGAATGTTCAATATGTTTTACTTGATAATGGGATTATAGCCACGATAGTAAAATAACTTGATAATCATGTGACAAACAAGATGATTTTACCTTTCCTCAATAAATATGCATTTTTACGCATGTGCGACCAGTGTAAATCCAGATCAGCCCATCTGTGCCGTATGAACAGAATATGCACTGGTTGCATTTTGGTCAGAAATAGCCTTATGAATCAAAATGCAAACAGTATAGATCCTGATCAGATGGCACAGATGTGCCAGCTGATCTGGATCTTGACTGTTGGCCCATGCAATAAAGGTGTGTCTACGGAGAAAAGCGTTAACCCTTTACTTCATAAACGCATGTATTAATACAATGTGCGATTAAAGATTTGCTGGCTGATATAGCCTTACCGTGTTCTCCCTTGCCTTAAAAGCTTAATTATATGGAGGAAAAAAAAATTTTTAAGGCAAAACAACTTTAATGGTTAATTAACCCTTTACTTCAGCACAAGTAAATTAATACGGACTCAGCCTTCTATTGGTTTGAGTCAGCAGTAATCTTTTCCTATAGCAGTGTTTTGCTGTAATAAACTGAATAGCAATCAGTGTAAAGCTAATCTAAATCTATAATGATCACAAACATGATATAAGCTGTGCTTAGCATTGAAAGGATTGGATCACACTGCCATTACACATTAGACAGTCTAATTCACTTGATGCTGGAAAAACCTGATAACAGACTACAGTTAAACCTGCCTTAGCAGCCACCTGCGAATAGCAACCACCTGTCTTAAACAGCCAGTTTGAATATGTCCTAAACTGACATTTTGTTCTCACTTTAACCTGACTGTAACAGCCACCAGTGTAGAGCAGCCACTTTGTCACTCCCTTGGGTGGCTGCTAACGACAGGTTTGACTGTATTTTAGACACTTTTACTTATAAATGAACAATGTTGTTTATACCTTCAGAATTTTACATCTTATGCAATCTCTAAATTGTCATATATAGATAAACTTTAAATTTGCAGTATATTGAGACAGTGTTTTAGTATTTAATTCTAACTGCGCAGGCTTATATTGCTCGCTTCAAACTATAATGACATTTTAACTTGTATGTAGTGTTTTATGTATTTTTATTTTAAAATGCCTCTAAATATGTAATTGTATGATAAAAATTTGTTTCATCAAATAAAAGTTTTTTAAGTTTAAGTTTCAGTGTGACAGGACTTAACAGAAGTTTACAGCTATCAGCCTCTCGCCAAGAGTACAACATTATCATTGATTATCTTTATTTTGCCGCAGACCATTATATCTAAATTGAAAATACGAAAACTCTTTAATGTCTATCATTAATTTCAGATAGTTGGCTGACTCCATTACCATTAAATTAATCCTTTCCTCTCTATATATGCATTTTATCGCATGTGCAAACAGTGTAGATCAGCCGGCACATCTGAGCTGCCTGATCAGGATCAGCACTGTTCACTTTTTGGTCAGAAATAACCTAATAAATCAACAAGAGTGCCAAACTGACACAAAATACGCCCGTCAAAATGCTGATCATCAAAGTTGCGTAATGATCCGATGAAAATTATTCGACTTGGAGAGCAGATACCGCTTATTCAGTTTTTGGACAATTCAAGGGCCATAATTCAGGAGTGCCTGGGGGGATTCGGAAGGTTATAGAACTTGGTCGAGATATTATGCCCACCAACATATTCACCAAGTTTGATAAAGACCGGATGAAAACTCTTTGACTTAGAGAGCGGAAACAGTAATTTTGGACAATTCAAGGGCCATAATTCAGGAGTGCCTGGGGGGATTTGGCTGGTTAAAGAACTTGGTCAAGATATTATGCCCACCAACATATTCACCAAGTTTGATAAAGACCGGATGAAAACTCTTTGACTTAGAGAGCGCAAACCCTTATTTTGGTCAATTCAAGGGCCATAATTCAGGAGTGCATGGGGGGATTTGGCTAGTTATAGAACTTGGTCGAGATATTATGTCCACCAACATATTCACCAAGTTTCATAAAGACCGGATGAAAACTCTTTGACTTAGAGAGCGGAAACAGTAATTTTGGACAATTCAAGGGCCATAATTCAGGAGTGCCTGGGGGGATTTGGCTGTTTATAGAACTTGGTCGAGATATTATGCCCACCAACATATTCACCAAGTTTGATAAAGACCGGACGAAAACTCTTTGACTTAGAGAGCAGAAACAGTAATTTTGGACAATTCAAGGGCTATAATTCAGGAGTGCATGGGGGGATTTGGCTGGTTATAGAACTTGGTCGAGATATTATGCCCACCAACATATTCACCAAGTTTGATAAAGACCGGATGAAAACTCTTTGACTTAGAGTGTGGAAACAGTAATTTTGGACAATTCAAGGGCAATAATTCAGGAGTGCCTGGGGGGATTTGGCTGGTTATAGAACTTGGTCGAGATATTATGCCCACCAACATATTCACCAAGTTTGATAAAGACCGGATGAAAACTCTTTGACTTAGAGAGTGGAAACAGTAATTTTGGACAATTCAAGGGCCATAATTCAGGAGTGCCTGGGGGGATTTGGCTGGTTATAGAACTTGGTCGAGATATTATGCCCACCAACATATTCACCAAGTTTGATAAAGATCAGATGAAAACTTTTTGACTTAGAGAGCAGAAACCATGTGGACGCCGCCTGCCCGCCCGCCTGCCGCAGGTCTTCCCATAATACGTCCCGTTTTTCAAATGGGCGGTTAAAAAGTAAACAGTGCAGAACTGCAGATCCTGATCAGATGTGCCAGCTGATCTGGATCTTAAATGTTTACCCATGCTATAAAGGGGTTAATCGGGATCTAATTTGTTTGCTTTTTTATTCATTAGGCTATTTCTGACCAAAATGCGACCTGTGCAGATCCTGATAAGATGGCACAGATGTGTCCGCTGATCTGGATCTACACTGGTCACACATGCCTAAAAATGCGTATAAATGGAAGGAGGGTTAAATTATCAACTTCAGACAGAGGAATTTAAGTTATTACTCGTCAAAATTTCAGAAAGGGATGTGAAGGAAATGTGTAGATCTTCTCAATCCTTGTTTGGAAATCTAATTCAACCCTTTCCACCATAGATACATCTTTATTTCGCGGGTAAACAGTTTAGATCCAGATCCGGCACATTGTGCCATCTGATCTGAATCGAAACTGTTCGCTTTTTGATTCATTAGGTTATTTCTGACCAAAATGCAACCAGTGCAGATCCTGATCAGAAGACACAGATGTGCCAGCTGTCAGATCTGGATCTACACTGGTCAGATGGCATGGATGTGCCAGCTGATCTGGATCTACACTGGTCTTCGTAAAAATGTGAATATTTGTAGGAAAGGGTTAATACGAGGGTTGATCAAAAATAAACCGGATTATTTAAATAGCAAGTAGAATATTTCATCAGGATAAATAAAAATACATATAACAGTTTGTGGAATCAATCCGCTACTGAATACAGAAAACAGTTCTCAAAAACATTTACAAACAATGGAAATAGAGAGATTTGCGTGAGCATATGTCTGGTGTCACGGCACACGGTAAGACGACACTGGTGACGACACTGGTGACGTTGTTGATGTTGCGCGTTATTACAGCGTCTCGACTGTGACCGGGTTTCTGGGTCATAGAACCATAGCCAGGTTTTGTCCGTCGTTACGTTGTGACTGAGGAAGTCGTCCCCTTCTCGGTTCACTCTACGCAGGACGGCTAGTGAATCCTGCACGCGACAGACCAACTCCGTGTCTTTCAAGAGACGCGGGAACCAGCGCGCGTTCACCTAGTGTTAGTAATCAGGTATGGTTAAACTTTAAGAAAATGCATTTCCATTTTAGAAACTTATAAAAAATAATATTCAGATAAAAAATAAGAATTTACCATTAACTAAATTGTTAAAACATGTATTTTTCATTTTGAAAATGCATATTTTGCAAGGTTTGGAACGTAGATCGTCGATATCCTAAGTTTCAATTATTCAAGACATCGTGTAATTGAAAAAAAAATTGAAGTGTTATAATAAAAAAAATTCTTATCATTCACATTTTCAAATCCCATGTAAGAATAGTCTGCATGGTCCCGTAGCTTACATCGAATTTTGCCATCAACGCCCTAACCGTTAAACGCCTGTCGTTTTCCAACGCATTGGCCATTAACGTCACTAACGTCGTTGTTTCATTCTTCTTTCTTCCTCTTCCTTCTTTGTCGGTGATACCTTCTCTAAAATATTTGTGCCAATCAAAACACCACTGTTCGGCTTACTGCATGCTTCCCGTGCATAGCTGCACTTTTTTTCAAAAGTTTTATACGGAGTGTCGCCTTGCTGCTGGCAAAAATTAAGTATTGTCCGTATTTCAAGTTTTTCTGTTGACGCCATTTGTAACGCAATTTGCATTCAGCGTACGATATTAAAAATCCGATTGCAACCATATGTGTTTATGCAATTACGTCATATTTTGCGATAACGTCAAAAAATAACGGCATGACGTTTTCATGGATTTTTATGAATGAAACATGATTGGAAACAACAATAAACAATTTTAAACATCGGACGTAAAAGAAAAATGATGCGCTGCGCCGTGATGGCGTTACCATGGTTTCTTAATGCGTGATTATGAATAGAAGTAAGTGTTTTTTCAAATAAAAAGTTAGATCAACTGTTTGCATTTAAATTGGGATTTCGATTGGTGTAAAGATTTGGTTGTTTGAAAGGAAACTTTTTATTTGAGAGCAAAAATCCGGTTTATTTTTGATCAACCCTCGTATGACTCAACAATCTTTCGCAATGAACCCTAATCATTTAACGTATAATGGGTTATTTTCGCGATTGAAAATTTTCGCGATTTTGTCGTAATTTTAATTTTCGTGGTTGTATTTTTAGCGAATTTGCGCTCACAGAAATTGACACCTAGGTTGTTGGGAATTTTTAGCGTTTTTAATTTTAGCGAATTCACGTCGGTCGCGAAAATATTATGCTCGTGAAAAAAACCCATTATACATTGTACAACTTTTATCCTATGGCAGAATAGTTACTGTGTAGATCCAGATCAGCCAACACATCCATCATTCTGATCTGGATCTATACTGCTGGCTACATGGTCAAAACTAACCTACTTAATATAAAAGCGAACAGTGTAGATTTTGCTCAGACAGCATGAATGTGCTTAGATGATGTGCTGTCTGATCTGCATTTACACTGTTTGCCTTTAAGATAACAGCCCATGGACTAGAGGATTAAATAAAGTTGATCTATTTCGATACTTACAAAGTACTTCGAAGTATCATATTGCCATATTCTTGCATACCAGATCAGGTCATCCGGTGTTTTCACCCGTGTAGGAAATTTCGATCCTACACCCCCCCATGTAGAATGAGTCACGTGAGTGACGTCACGTCTTCAAGTATCTGACGTAATATATTCAAGTAAGTGACGTCATTGATAAAAAAGGTTTGCGTTAACGTCAATATTTCAGCATAAGGAAAATAAGTAAGTTTGTATACATACATAGAAATGTTATAAATAATAAAAGGTATGCAAGAAAAAGTATCTTGCATGAGACATTCGGTAAAGATGGAAAAATCTGTCACCTCGGGTGAACTGTTTTGGCGGGAACTCGGCAGAGCCTCGTTCCCGCAAAACAGTTAACCCTCGGTGACAGATTTTTCCATCTTCACCTCACACTCATGCATGATACTTATATTTTACATCTGCTTCAAAGATTTTATTGGCATTCTAGACTTTTCTCTCAAGACACAGACTTTTACAAATAACAACTTCGGGGAAATCAGTAAAACTAGTGGATTAAGTGACGTATGAAACCTGTCAACATTTCACTGCGGTTGCCTTTTTGGTCCTATTTATTTTATTGTTGTCGATAATAATTCCTCCGCAAGATGCCTCCAGCTGGGTGTCAGTGTTTACAAATGGGAAATCGGTTATTTTTTAAGATGCATCCAAAGCTGATCCAGACCAGAAAGCACTGATGCGCAACCTGGTCACACAGTCTTGTGATAAAGGCATATATATTCAGTCAAGGGTCAAACAGACCTTAAAAAAATTCACCAGCATTATAATACAAACACACTAAAATTCACTTCGAACAGAATTGATATTAACCCTTTCCTCGATATATCCTTTCCACGACCATAACGTATTTAAACGTGACAAAATTTTGACTTCCCAAAACATGACGCTGTTTTACGGGAAGACGCCCGAAACGTACTTAAACGTATCAAAAAAATCGCTTATCAAACCCTGACCCTGTTTTTTGGTCGGAAACCCGTCAATTTATTTTTCATTTTTAAAAAAGTCCTTACTTTGGTGGCTATTTAAAAACACGGAATCATCGATCAGTATTTTAAAACTATTAGTCCTTTGAACGCATCGCATATTTTCTCTCAAATATAATTTAGTAAGAAATTGAATACATTTGACTTAGATAATCTGATAAGAAAATTAGTAATTTTAAAAAGTTCAATTTTAACTTAAGAAAAAAAATCTAATTACATGTGTTGCTGTTTCTTCATCATTCATTGTCAAAATAAAAAAGTGGCTCCAAAACAGTTATTCATTATTTAAAAAAAATCCTTTATCTACCTAGTAATAACTTAAAAATGACATTTTTTGCAATGGCATAAAAATTAATTACTGTTAATTAGATTAATTAATTTACGGAATTTTACGTTACAGTCTTCCTGTGATAAACCAAATTTTTCACTCATTACGTAAAAGAGCGTTGAAATTCGGGATTTCAACGCACGATTCTTGATATGCATTTTCCACCTTTTTAACAGAAGAAAGACCGCAACGTGTTTTACAGTTATTTATCGGGTTTCTTACCATGTTGAAAATTCTGAATTTCATTAAAAGGTAGAATACTGGTAACGGACAAAAGCGTATATGCTTTATTCAAACATACATTTATCAACGGGCATTAAAAAAAATATACGCAGATTTCCGTTATTTGTTTAAAAATCGTGAAAACAGCACACATTTAAATGCGTTTCGGGCGTCCTCCAGTAAAAGAGGGTCGGGTTTTGGGAAGTCAAAATTTTGTCACGTTTAAATACGTTACGGACGTCCGTCCGGAAAACAGGGTCGGGCGCGGAAAGGATATATGCATTTTAACGCTCTGGTCTGCACTGGTCACATTTTGGTCAGAAATAACCTAATGAATCAAAAAGTGTACACTTTAGATCCTGATCAGATGCCACGGATGTGCTGGCTGATCTGGATCTATACTGGCTGCACAAGCATAAAAATTCGAATATATGGAGGAAAGGGTTTACCACAACTAAAACATTGAAGTATTCCCCCTGAACTGTGAACTGACAGCTCCAATACTAAATGATGACAATCTTGTATTTTGTGATTGATCTATGTTCTGGCTAATAGAATTATTATACCAATTCTTGTTATAAAGTTTACTCTTCACTCCATGGATACGATTTTTATCAAATAGGAGAATAGTGTAGATTCAGATCAGCCAGCACATCTGTTCGGTCTGTAAGGATATAGACTGTTTACTTTACATTTAGGATAACTCTGGCCAAGAAGTAAACAAAATAGATCCAGATCAGATTGCATGGATGTGCAAGCTGATCTAGATCAATACTGGTCATCCATGTGATAAACGGCATTTCCTTTGCGTAAAGGGTTAACTGCACTTTTGTTTGTTTAATAGTTGCCTGTTTCCACTAAAGTGGAGATCCGCTATATCAGGATCTGCTATATGGCGAAATCCAGTATAACACAGTTGACCCGTGGACCCTGGTTTTTTCGCTATTGTTTTAACTAGATGCCTGTTCCTACGATTAACTATTAACCCTTTACTCCATAGACTGTCCTGGCACGTGCAAACAGTGTAGATCCAGATCAGCCAGCAGATCTGTGCCCTCTGATCAGGGTCTACAAAATTAGATTTTCGATTAATTAAGTCATTTCTTACCAAGAAGCAAACAGTGTAGATCTTGATCAAATGGCATACATCTGCTGGCTGATCAGGATCTAGACCAATCACACAAGGGATAAAATCTGGATACACAGAGTAAAAAGTTAAACCACAGATCAGGCGAGTAAAAAAGTACAACCTTAAACAAGACAATTCTCACCAAACATTTCTGTCTGAGAAAAATTGACCCCCTGGGGAAAATGAATGACAGAAACATCAATCTTCGAGAAGAAACTGTCCTCACTGATAAATACTGGTTTAGATAGATGACAGTCCTTTGATTTAACTCCTATTACAGTGCGCAATATCCCCCCAGACAATGCCGAGATAAATTACATAATAACTGTCTTAAATTACAGGGGAAGCTTTATAAGTAAAGTATTTTACTCCCAATCCTGTTTGTATCACAGGATTGAATCATTAAGATTATTATAAAGGTTGCAAGCAAAACTGTTGTAACACTTTCTTTACTTTAACCCTTTCCTCTATAGACACACCTTACAGTGTGGGCGAACAGTGTAGATCCAGATTAGCCGGCACATCCATGCCATCTGATCAGGATCGCATTTTGGTCCGAAATAACCTAATTGATAAAAAAGCACAGTACAGATCCTGATCAGATGGCACGGATGTGCCAGCTGATCTGGATCTACACTGGTCCCACATGCGTAAAAATGTGTATATATGGAGGAAAGGGTTAATGCACAGATTTTCTTTGGGTCAGGCAAAGCTATTATATGATTTGGCCCAGGAATCAAAATGACAACTTTTCTCATGCTGCTTGGCCTGTTTAAGGTTTTTCCAACTATTTTGAACAGAGACCAAATTGTCTGATCTAGTGAGAACTTTATAGTAACAAAATTGCATGTAACCAGTCTCAAATCTCAATCATCTGATTGGCTGAAATGGCAATCAATTGCCATTTCAGCAAATCAGATCCTTGAGATTTGAGACTGGTTTCAATCTCAGTTAAATAACCTTCAGCCATGTATTTAATCGATTATGGGTGAAAAGTCTTCTAAAATTTGGTTAATAGGCCTTGTAAAGATTTTCATTGCTGTGGTCATGTGACCAAATTGATAGGCTATGTTAAGATTATTACTGATGTGACCCAGTGACCGAGTTAATATTATATGCTTGTTAACAATTTTTATTAATGTGACCTAGTGAATAGGCCTAGTAAAGGTTTTTCTTGGTGTGACCCAGTAACCTAGTTAATAGGCCAGGTAAAGATTTTCATTGATATGACCTAGCTACTAAATAAATAGATAAAAATTCATTGGTGTGACACAGTGACCTAGTTAATAGGCCAGGTAAAGATTTTCATTGATGTGACACAGTGACCTACTTAAAAGGACAGGTAAAGATTTTAATTGATGTGACACAGTGACCTTCTTAAAAGGCCAGGTAAAGATTTTCATTGGTGTGACCTAGTTAAAAGGTCAGGTAAATATTTTCATTGATGTGACACAGTGACCTAGTCAAAAGGTCAGGTAAAGATTTTCATTCATGTGACACAGTGACCTAGTTAAAAGGTCAGGTAAAGATTTTCATTTGTGTGACACAGTGACCTAGTTAAAAGGCCAGGTAATGTTTTTCATTTGTGTGACACAGTGACCTAGTTAAAAGGTCAGGTAAAGATTTTTATTTGTGTGACACAGTGACCTAGTTAAAAGGCCAGGTAAAGATTTTAATTGATGTGACACAGTGACCTAGATACTAGGCCAGGTAGAGATTTGCTTTGATGTGACACAATGACAAGGATGATTGGCCAGGTAAAGATTTTCGCTGATGTAACACAGTGTCGAAGTAGACAGGCCAGCCATTTCAGTGACTTTTCATTAAATGACCCAGCTACCAAATTAAAAGCTATTGCAAAGATTTTCACTGATTTGACCCATTGACTAAGATGATAGGTCAGGTAGATTTTCACTGATATGACCCAGGGACCAGGTACTGGGGTAGATAGACCTGGTTAGATCATGATTAATGTGACTCAGTGACTAAGCTAACTTAGCCATAATTTGCCATAGAAAGAGCTTTCCTATGCTTTGTCCTAGTAACAGACCATGTTGATGCTTTAATTTAGTGCAACTAATCTTTAATTTGACCACAATAGTTTACCTGAACAGTTCTTTCTGTCTTCCTGAGTTTAGCTGCCAGAAGAAACATACGTAAAGCACCAAGAAACAGCAAGACGGCAACAGCCACCATCAGCATGCCCATCATCGTAATGCCTGTCCCCAACACATCTGTGAAACCTGAAATACATAAAACACATCTGTGAAACCTGAAATACATAAAACACATCTGTGAAACCTGAAATACATATAAAAAAAACACATCTGTGAAAACTGAAATACATGGAACACATCTGTGAAACCTGAAATACATAAAACACATCTGTGAAACCTGAAATACATAAAACACATCTGTGAAACCTGAAATACATAAAACACATCTGTAATACCTGAAATACTTAATACACATCTGTGAAACCTGAAATACTTAATACACATCTGTGAAACCTGAAATACTTAATACACATCTGTGAAACCTGAAATACTTAATACACATCTGTGAAGCCTGAAATACTTAATACACATCTGTGAAACCTAAAATACATAATAAACATCTGTGAAACCTGAAATACATAAAACACATCTTTGAAACCTGAAATACATAATACACATCTGTGAAACCTGAAATACATAATACACATCTGTGAAACCTGTAATACATAATATACATCTGTGAAACCTGAAATACATAATACACGTCTGTGAAACCTGAAATACATAATTCACGTCTGTGAAACCTGAAATACATAATACACATCTGTGAAACCTGAAATACATAATACACGTCTGTGAAACCTGAAATACATAATATACATCTGAGAAACCTGAATTACATATAGAAAACATATAAATTATATTAATGCCTGTCCCCAACACATCTGTGAAACCTGCAATAATTAATACACATTGGTGAAACCTGAAATGCATACAGAAAACATAACAAAATCAATATAATGCCTGCCCCTAACGCAACTGTGACATTTAACAAGAAGACTACAAGTCTAGATCAGACATCATGGATGTGCAGGCTGATCTGGATCTAAACTGTTCGATCAGACGGCATGGATGTGCCAGCTGATCTGGATCTAAACTGTTCGCCCTCACAACAAAGGTGTATCTATGGAGGAAAGAGGTTAATTATGGTAATTTATCTACTCAAAGTAAACTGAAATATGACACTAAATAGCCATGTAATGACCTTGTAGCTAATAAAGGAAAGACAGTAAGTGTGCCAATCCCTCAGTACGTTCAGTGTTTTGATTAACCCTTTCCTCCATATATACACAATTTGGTCAGAATTAACCTAAAGAATCAAAAAGTGAACAGTGTAGATCCTGATCAGATGGCACGGATAAAGGTAGGTCTATGGGGGAAAGGGTTAATGTGATGAAAATAAAGATATCAATAATAATCTACTATGATTGTGGTTTCTCAGATATGGTGAAACTAGTACATTTAACCAACCAGGATGTGATGGATAACTTATGTGTTGTTTTGCTCTGAATGTGGGTTGAACAAACTATAACAGAAATTTAACATACATAATACACTATCTACAAAGTTTCCTTTAAATCCAACAAATAATAATAATTTGTTAATAGCACAGAAAATATCAGCAAATTTGGCTGGAATTTACTTCACAACCTGAACTATTGGTCTTAGACTCTGCATGACTGACAGATAAAATTACTATTTAACCAAACAAGCAAAATCATTAATTATCACATTTTCCAATAAGAACTTTCCCTCTTTAAAATAAGATTGGAATGATATATGTAACATTGATCAAGGAAATAGGAGAGTTTATTGATTTGGCCACATACCATAAACAATCCGGTTGTTTGGCCTGATAAAACAAATACTTAATGATTTGATGTGGCTTTAACCCTTTCCTCCATATATAGGCATTTTTACGCATGTGTAACCAGTGTAGATCCAGATCAGCCGGCACATACATGCCATCTGATCAGGATCTGCACTGGTCGCATTTTGGTCAGAAGTAACCTAATGAATCAAAAAGCAAACAGTTTAGATCCACAAATCAGATGGCACAGATGTGCCGGCAGATCTCGATCTAAAGTGTTCGCTAACGCAATAAAGGTATGTCTATGGAGGAAAGGGTTAACAGTGATAAAATAATAGCAAGGACAAGACTTCAACCAACTTTGGTTACAAGGAAAAAAGAGAATCAGGAGGTGTATTTTAAAACACAACATTTTAAAATTTGTTGTATTTTAGCATTAATTTAATGTTGAAACTTGAGATGTCACACTGCTACAAAAACAGGATTTCATGTTTTGTCATAATAGAGATGGGTATTTTTGCAAAGGAACTTTAAGGAAGTATCACAATATAAAGTGATGCATGTATTTCCATCACATATTGTGATATGTATCAGAACATTATTATATCGTTTGAAAACAGAAACAATAAATCCATGAAATTTACGAAATCCCTCCATTCATAACAAAGTTATGGGCAAACTAAAGCAAATATTTTTTAGCAGTAATACTCTCTTTTACAGTTGTAAAGATATGTAAAGATATACTCCCAACAAACTTTATATATTAACCCTTCCCTCCATAGAAACACCTATATTGCATGAGCGACCAGTTTGGATCATTATCAGCTGGCACATCCGTGCCATCTGATCAGGATCTACACTGTTTGCTATTGATTTGTTAGGTTATTTCTGACCAAAATGCGACCAGTGCAGATCCTGATGAGCCGGCTGATCTTGATCTACATTGGTGGCACATCCGTGAAAATGCATATATATGGAGGAAAGGTTAAACAAGAAATATCTTTAAAAAAGATAAACGGCGTTGATGGAAAAGATTTTTATATATAAGAAAGAAAGAAATAAAGAGCATGCAAAAATTTCGTCTGGTGATAATACGTCGATTAAAGAAGAATATCCAACGTTAACTGTACATTTATTCAGTTTCAATAAAATACCTCTTGTAGAGTAAGTACTTATGACGAATAAATGTTATTAAAATACAATAAATGAAAATAATAACAACTTGTTACAGGAGCGAAATCTACCATCTTTTACGTAAACTAACTTAAAAAAAGTGTCCCTCCCGAGTATTGAACCCGGGGCATCCGCTTAAGAGGCGAGTGTGATAACCACTACACCAAGGCGATTTGAATGTCTTGAATTGAAATTAACAATCAGTATCAAGGAACTAGAAAGGAACCAGTAAGAACCAGAAATATCTGCACTGTCGTTTTACACTGTGTATTGTACTCGAGTGTTTACCTGACACACATGAATATTCCATATAAAATTGTATTTAAGCCATCAATTGACTTAACTGGTTATTTATACCGTAAATATCTTTTTCTCCAATACAATTATCGCTTTTAAAAACGAAAATGCCCGAACATATAAGTGTCATGTAAATACTAACACACAATATAAAAATCGTTACGGTAATCATTAACGAGACCCACTAATAACCAATAAAAATAATCTATTTGATTTTCCCGCTGCATAATAAGTTTTATTTACAATATTTCATTGGTCGATAAACTAGGTCAAAAGTGAGCTTAAACAGCTAACGCCGAAAAAATCTTCAAACGGACATAATCCTGTAAATATTAAAGGTAGAGTTATGGTATTTGAGCACTGCAAATCTTCAAAATGCACCTTTTCAAGATTCCAAAAATCATTAATATCCTGTTTCAGTGGTTATAACAAGCTTTTAAACTTGAGACTGTGTCCTCCGGACATTGATTCCCCCATTTCTACAACATTTGTAAAAAAAGGCCATAACTCTGGTAAAAATGGTTGCAGGAAAAAATCTTTTCTTTTCTTTTGAACTCCTAATACTCAGAATTTTTTTTGGTCAGACAGATTTTCACATCTTGTCCTACCAAAATGTCTGACACTTTCTTTTCAACTTTTAGGAAGTCTGATCAAATTTATTTATTTTCTCATTTTACAGAGTTTTTTTTTAATTATATGGAAGAAGGATTTTCTAAATTTTAAGTTAAAACAACGCATTCATCCCAGTTTGAAAGACCCTGATCCCCATGCTTAAATGGTTGGAAAAAGTTTTCATTTCATTAAAAAAAAAACATCCTCTAGAGAAATTGTTGTGATTGAAAGCTGGAGACCACAGCCTCAAGTGGAATGCACCCAGACATACAATACCACAAGGATGTGACTTAATTATCCCTTTCTTTTTTCCATTCTTCTAACATAATGCACTAGAGTCTAGACAACATCTTTGAAGTTCCAGAAACAAAAAGTTCATCAAAATGTGGAATTTTACCAATTTACCCAAGTCCTCAAATACAAAACAAAATAAATAACTTCTGAATCAGTATTTTTTGTTGACAGTAACTGGAATGAGGAATGCAAGATATGTAACTGTAAAACAGATTTACAGTACGAAACATTATGAAACTGACTATTTTTCCGATTCCAATCTGGTATGCTTCCGATCCTAATATCATCTATAACTGATCCGATTCCATTCCATGGTTAGTTGATAATTTCTTACCAATGATGGTGAAAATAAAATTTTACTGTGTTTATACATGCTTGTGCATTAACAATCAGATAGCCCTTGTAAAAAAGCCTAGTTAGTGTATGATTGCTAGATATGCTGTTGTTACCAAAGTACAGTCATGGAAAGTGTGTACAAAATTTGAATCGGCTTTACCTTTCCAGGGCTTTTTGGGGTCAATTTTATAGTCAATATTCGGTCATGTTCCCAATGGCAAAACATATATACTTTTTTCCAATTTGAGAAAAAAAAACCCAACTGAATCAATTTCTGACAAAATCTTGCATTACCTGTTTCATTTTATTAATAAAATATCATAGCCAATTAGTTAATAATCAGAAATCATGTTGTTTCTTTAACCCAGAAATATTGACAATTTTAAATATGTTGTAAAAAAAAAGAGCAAAAATAGTACCAATTCCCAAGAGTACGGGTCATATGCCCAAAATTGTGAAAAAAGACCAGCTTTCCCTTAAACAATTTTCTCCATAGATACACTTTTATTGCATAGGCAAACAGTTTAGATCCAGATCAGCTGGCATATCCATGCCATCTGATCAGGATCTAAACTGTTCGCTTTTTGATTCATTAGGTTATTTCTGACCAAGATGCGACCAGTGCAGACCCTGATCAGATGGCATGCATGTGCTGGCTGATCTGGATCTACACTGGTTGCACACGCCTAAGTTTTAGATCCAGATCAGCTGGCAAATCTGTGCCGTCGGGGTCTGAAGTGATTGTTCGCTTTTAGATTCATTCAGGTTATTTCTGACTGAGGCAAACAGTTTTTAGATCTGGATCATGACGCAGATTGTGGCAGATGGTCAAACATGCAAAAAATGCATATATATGGATCAAAGGGTTAATTTTTTGTTCAATGCCTGAAACAGCAATATAGCCTATCAGATAAATAATAGCTTTCTACTGAGAGAGTCTAAAAAGTCTCCGAACAAACCTCTTCCCACACAATAATTAACTGTTCACAACTGAAGTTTCCTAACAATTTCCTAAAATATTCATATCCCTTTAAGGTAACTGAATTGTGTTATAAGGGAAATCAAAATTGGTGGTTATGAGAGGTCAATAAAGCCATTTCTAGTCAGAGGCAAGAACACCGCAGACATGTTCTGGACAAATTATGGGTTATCTATTATATTTACAGTAAGCTATTACTGTATGATTGTATATATTTATTTTTGTTTGATAATTTCCGTTTACCGATATTTCCTTATATGGTTACGGTCAGTGAACCATGCACTGACCGTGATAGAAAAACCCGCGCTACAGGTGTATTGGTCATTCGACGCAATACTGGACGCTAGTTAACATCTACTCCAACTCACCCGACCCTTTTTCGTACTTGCTCGTTTTCGCTCGTTGCAAGGGCTCATTTAGAGTTAAGACGTTTTCAATATCGTTATTACTTTGACTATATTTTCTGTTGTTCACATGTTAATATATGTGTATCTTTTTCAGATGAACAATTTTCTATTGTTTCAAGTGTGGCAGTACTAACACGAGGGTGTGCAGTGTGTATGTGACGGTTTCATGAACTGTTATTGCCATAGCGATATAAATATTTTTTCATTTGAATATGTATAAGTGCATGGACACAGTTA
This sequence comes from Corbicula japonica, assembly GCA_038501625.1. NCBI lineage: Eukaryota > Metazoa > Mollusca > Bivalvia > Venerida > Cyrenidae > Corbicula > Corbicula japonica. The sequence goes on from JAZAYU010000152.1 coordinate 1,170,398, forward strand.
CCACTCATTATTCGTGGTTATTTTTTTTTTTTTTGTCATGAAACTACCATGTGTTTGAGATAATATAAGCATTTATTGAATAAACGTGCTGTCCAGTATTGGTCACTCCTATGTAGTTGTTGTCGTCTTTATTTATTAAGACATTAACGGGAAGACAATAAATAATTTATGTTTGGCTGAAGGAACTGAAAGAAAACATAATAACCATTTACTTCATGGGATTTGGCTGTAAGGCCCCAGTTACACAGAGTCACAGACGGTCGGTGCCCAATCGGTTGTTTTATTTTAAGTTAGTCGCTGTTTTGATCGGTTGTCATGCGTTATTTTATTTCTGGTTTTCTGTGTAACCAGCGGTCGGTGATTGACAAGTGTTCATCGGTTAAACAGATATTTCATGGGTTGCTAGTAAACATTAATTCTCAATTTTTTTGTTCTTTCGGTGGTAAGTATTAGTTGATCGATTGCTTATCGGTGGCCCATCAGATGTATCGGTTGTAGACAGGTTGTCGGTCAGTGAAATCGGTTGTAGACAGGTTGTCGATCGGTGATGATCGGTTGTAGACAAGTTGTCGATCGGTTATTTGTATAATATTTTCACCAATTGAGAATTTTAAACATGTCTAAAAATCCCGATCGGTTATTTTTCACCAACGAATCTCATCTTTCCAAAATAACAATTGATAGGTGGCAAACAGGTGACCAATAGTTGATATCGGTGGTAAATCCGTTGTCATCGGTTCACTCCATTATTTTGCTAAAAAAACTACCGATCGATCACCGATGGCTCTGTGTAACTGGGGTTTTATTGATTGCCAAATAGTGTAGATCCAGATCAGTCTGCACATCTGTGCAATCTGATCAAGATCTACATCATTAGCTTAAAAATTGATTAGTTAATTTCTGACCAAGAAGTGACCAGTGTAGATCCAGATAAGATGGCAGGGATGTGCTGGCAGATCTGGATCTACATTGGTCACATAATTATATGACAAAAAAAGTAAAAATGGAGTAAAAGGTTAAAACAAGAGGGCCAAATACAGCCATGTTACCAACATTTCTCATACCTAACTCACACTTCTACATTTTCACCCAATTAGAGGTACCGGTATTTAGATCTATGTAAAATACTCATCTACTACAACAATAACGCACTGAAAAATTATCTGGTATTGTGACCTACCATCATCACTCAAGATTTTTCTTATATTTGACCTAGTGACATAGTTTTCCTTCCAAAATGATCCAGTATAGAAAGGGACCACGACAAAATCATATAAACATTCTGACAAGTTTGATGACTACTGGATGAAAAAATCTGGACCTTTCCTATAACATGTAATAACAAATTGAAAGTTGACAATGGATGCCGGCCCGACCTGCTTGACCCATTTTGAGCAGTCAACACCTCACACTGAGCCTTTGGCTCAGGTGAGCTTAAGAAAAGGCACAACTCTATCAAATGTGACCTTCATCCATTAGAATTTGTCCACATCACAAACCCATCATGAGAAAAGGTACTTTCAAACAGTTGACATCAATTCTTGAAATAAGGTCATAAAGTTGTGCAGACAACATTTCTTATAATGCATTTGGTGGTAAAAATAAAATTATGTTGTTACAGTTTGTGACAAAATCTCCAATTAGTTATGCAAAAGTAAGTGCTTTCCAAATATAGTAACAAACACAGCATCAAAAATATAACTGGAAACACCATTTCCCTGACATGCTCCATATATATAATATGTCTGTTGCAGACGATGCAAGTATTTATGATTTATAAGGAAATAAAAAATCTTACCTAGAACAGTCATAACAACACCTGCCATCATTATTATTATAGCAATAATCGTGTAAATAATCCCTCTTCTGTATGGTTCCCGACTTGTATTTCCGACAGTAGATGTAAACTGGTGAAGCCTTGGTCGTCGTACAGAGACTAGACGGGTAGTAAACATCCCAAGATTGTATTCCTCACAAATCCTTTGTCAACGGAGACTGTTGTCTACATGCGATCATCTCACACTGAACATGTGATGTTTAATTCTGATTTATTCTAAACGTAATATTCCAACTTCCAAGTGCTGACAAGGGGTTAGTTCTCCACATAAGGGAAGAAATATCACTACTTTTTAATGGTGCTTTTATTTTGAAAACCACTTGTAATATGTGGCACTGTATAGTTAAGACTAGGTTCATTGAAAATTTATTGCACAAAGATATTGATGTTCTATAGTTTGACTAGTTTCATCGAAAATAATCAAATACCTTATACTGCACAATGTATTGATTTTCTGTATTTTGATGTTTCATAAATCATCATTTTGCACATTGATATTGATGATTTGTTCTATATTTAGACTTGTTTCAATGAATATTGCTCAATGACTATGATGTTCTATATTTAGAGTGGTTTCATGAAATATATCATATTGCACTATGATATTAATGTTCAATATTTAGACTAGTTTCTTTAAAATATAACATATTGCACAATGATAATGATGTTCTGTATTTAGAGTGGTTTCATAAAATATATCACATTGCAGTATGATATTAATGCTCTATATTTAGATTAGTTTCATTAAAAATTTATCATGCAAAAGGATGGACATGTTCTAAATTAAGACTAGTTTCATTAAAATATATCATAATGTGCAATGATATTATGTTCTATATTTAAACTAATTTTATTAATAATATCATACTGCACAATGTTATTGGTGTTCTATATTTAGACTAGTTTCATTGAAATTATATCATATTGCACAATGGTGTTCATGTTTTAATTACACTTTGACATCCAAAAGGCCCTCAACCAACATCTTTGCTTTGTATGTGACCATCCTGAAATGACAATAAAAGTATTAAAACTAGTAAATTAACAAAACAAAAAAAACATGATGAAGTAAAGCTAGTTAAAAAAATCGAATTAAGACAACCTGATGTTCCTGAATGACTTGCTTTGACTATAATTAGCAGTCAGTGGAGTTTTGCTACCAGGGTATAACTAATTAATATGCATAAGTAGGCAACAACAACCAAGAATAATCTTATGGCGAATAATTGAGCCAATTTGATATCTTTCTAGTAATCAATACTCTTCAATTGTCAAGAAAACATGGCGATATCAAATCCGTAAAACATGTTGCTGATAAACCATATTTAATTTAACTTGTCTGTAAGGGGAATGTCAATTTACTGATAGCGTACTGCAATTCTTGTTGTACTTCTTCAATACAGCTGATAACTTAAGAGACCTAACAGATTTCCTTAAGATTTTACTAGTTACATGACTGTATTACTAAATGGAACTTTTTTGTTAAGTGCATCAACTGATTATATGTGATCATGCATGATGACAAAATGGGACTTAACTGACAAAATGGAACTAATACTGACAGCAATAATTATCCCTTTCCTCCATAGATTCGCCTTCATTACATGGGCCGTCTGATCAGGATCTGCACTGTTCACTTTTTGATTTGTTAGGTTATTTCTGACCAAAATGCGACCAGTGCAGATCTGCATCCAAAGGCAGAGATGTGCCAGCTGATCTGGATCTACACTGGTTGCAAACGCCTAAAAATGCGTATATATGGAGTAAAGGGTTAAGTGTAAACCCTGATCAAACTCCAGACATGAATGGTCTGAAAAATATCTAAACTTGTTTTCTATATGCATTAAGAATGCTTCTCTGACTGGATGGCAAAGAGTGAATAATCTGATCAGACTGCATGGATGTTTTGGTCGGTCAGGGTCTTCTTAGGTCATATTGGACATATGGCCTATTTGGTCATGATACAGTATCACTATTTCATCATATCCTATGTTTCAGGAACAAACATTGATCACATTGTCATTTTAAACATCTTTTTATGGCCTATAGAGTAAAACTATGTTCATTACTTTGTTTTGATACTTAAAATTAATGCCTCAAATTAAAAGCTCCATCCTCTGAGCTCACTGAAATAATTATGTCTCATTTAAGTTCTGTCACTTTAAAGAATTTGTCTTATAATTTGTATGTACTTATTATTGGACACAGAATCGTTCCTGTTCAAACCTGTAGACAGTTGCAGAAACATAGATCAAAAAATGTTAATTTAAAATCATTTTCCATTAGCAGCACTATTTATCAATTAAATTGATATCAATAATGGTGATATCAATTATAATGATATAAACAAGTAATTTGTCAAAAGGCAATGTTCTGATAATAATGAGTTTCACTTTGAAGTACGAGGGCTGTCCGGAAAGTTCGTAGACAAGGCTACAGAATAGTTATAAGCAGTCATATCAATAAGCTGTTTTGGAATTTTGCTTAATTATGTATTGGCTACATATCTCTAAATTAATAAACATGATAACAATAATATTCGCAAAACGCCCATTTCCATGGTAACACGACCGACGGTTTACGGAGCACTTTGATTCCATGACCGTAGCTACTCAAAATAAAAGTTAATAAAAATGAAAGTTTTATGCCTAACGCGTTTTTACTTACGCGACGTTATTTGATATCATTGCATGACATTTGGTGAAAATTATGACGTCATACGTTAATAAACAAGTTGTTAACGACCGTAAGACGCATTGGGGGTGCTTAACATTTGTTTCGAAAAAAATGACGTCAATTTCACGGACGGAGCAACGGAGTGTTATCAAGTTTGTGTTCATGCTAATATGACACCAACTGAGACGTGGAAGTTCATTTCAAAAGCAGATACGACCGGTAAATGTTCAAGGCAACTTGTGTTAAAGTGGCACAGCAGATTTAGAAGCGGGGATGAAAATGTGTTAGATAAGAAACGAAGCGGACGCCCGAAAATAGCAGAGCCGAATTACGTAGAACGCGTTAGAACAGTTCTTGACGAAGATAGACGTCGCACTGTAAAGGAAATTAGTGACATTCTTGGTTTGAAACGGACTTTGGTACATGAAATAATGACAAAAGAACATGTCTAAAGTGTGCGCGAGATAGGTACCGCGGCTCTTGAAAACGGAAATGGAAGAGCTGGTAGACGCGTCATTGGAGTTCTTACGGAAATACGACCCAGAGGGTGATTCGTTTCTATCAAACATTATTACTACGGATAAAACTTGGATTCATCTACATAAACCGGAGTCAAAACGGGATTCTATGATAAGGAAAACACCGAATTCGCCCACACCGTTCAAAGCTAAACAAACGAAATCTGCAAAGAAGTTTATGTTCATCTTCTTTATGGACTCTGACGTTCATTTGACGTTGATGACGTTTAAAAGTGCTCCGTGATTATGTATATATGTTGGATGTAAGGACTGTTATTATGTTAATGTTCATCACAGCCTGACAGTTTTTTGTAAATTTGTTTGTTAGATATGTATGTATTTGCTGGCCAAATTTGTTTTATGTATGTATTGCTTTAGTGTAAAAAATAAAGTAGTATATGAACTTTACGGACAACCCTCGTATTGGCAGTGGGATATCTAACCTCCAAAAAGAGATCATAATTATTTACCGTAATTGTTTGAATATAAGCCGCACTTTTTCCCCGGAATTTGGAGGTAAAAAGTTGGGGGTGCGGCTAATACACAGGTTAGGCTGCTTATACACTTTGTTAAAGCCATTTTCATCTGTTCTATTATGTTTGGGGGCGGTGCGGCTTATACACGAGTGCGGCTTATATTCGAACAATGACGATATGTTTATTTAAATGGGATAAACTGAAATGCTGAGCCTGATTAGTCCTTTGACATTTTTATCTGAAAATCTATCAGTCAGACATATAAAAAGGAAATTTTACAGCACCAAAATCAAGTAATTTCTGTTTAACTTTTAATAAGTGGTTATTTTAGGTCAAGAAAGGGTGTTTTCTTGAATTATTAAGGTAATATTCTATTGACCAAAGATGAAACATTTTAAAATCAATTATTAACAAATTGTTAAAATACAGTGAAGTGTTGAGAAGGGTTGTAATAATGTTATTTGATAATTAAAAGGAAGTGATAACATTCAGTCTTTTCTAAAAAATACAAAAAAAGATCAGCAACAAAGGGTCCCAAGCATAGGGATGACTTACTTTTTATAAATTTACCAAATCTAACATAAATAGTATTAAAAAAGAAAGAGAGCAACTTGATAACATCTTCACAAGTCAAATTACAATAAATGTTTAATCTTTCAATATAACTAGTTGTTGTTTAGTTGAACATTTGTGCCCTATTTTTGTCAGAACCAACATAAGTTTCGCGACAAAATCCATGTATAAAAAGGGACATAACTCTGTCAAATGTGACCTTGACTTAAAGATGTTGGCTTCCTCTCAACCTAAACTAGACTGTGTCCTCAGGACACTGATGCCCCCACTGCTGCAACAACATTTGTTACAAAATTTTGTACCAGGTATTAACAACATGTGGTTTCATAATTAGTAAATGAGGAGTAAGTGCCACAAAATTTAATAACTAACATAAACAAAGGGCCATAACTCTGGTGAAAATAGTTGCAAGACAACGTCCTTTACAACAATATTCACATCATGTCTAATCATCTGTGCAAGTTTGAAAGAAATCAGCTATATAGAAAATGTGGTGTTGATGTGACAAAATTTTGTAAGTGAAATAAGCAAAGGGCCATAACTGTAGTAAAAATGGCAGCAGGAAAAAATCTTTTCTTTATGATCATCTACCCATCCAGCTTGATAATGTGTGCAAGTTAGAAAGAAATCTGTCAAAAAGTAAATGAGGAGTTGATGCCACAAGATATTATAACTGAAAAATACAAAGGGCCATAACTCTGGTAAAAATGGTCGCAGGAAAAAAATCCTTTCTTCACGATCATCTATACATCCTGCTTCATCATCTGTGCAAGTTTGCAAAAAATCTGCAATGTAGTTTAGGAGAAGTTGACGCCACAAGATTTAACAACCGAAATTAACAAGGGGCCATAACTCTGGTTTCAAAAGTCGCAGAAAAAATCCTTTCTTTACGATCATCTACACCTCCTGCTTGATCAACTGTGCAAGTTTGAAAGAAATCCGCCTTAAAGTTTAGGAGGAGTTGATGCCACAAGATTTGGGACGTACAGACGGACGTACCAGTTTTTTTTTCTCTTTTAGGGGAAGGGGGTCGCAGCCCTTTGGAGGGGGAAAATTGCGATGCAAACAAAGGAAAGGGGGAATATTTGGAAGATACTTGCAGCCTGTCAAACACAACATAACAAAGTATTCACTGATCTTTTAATTCAAAGAAAGTCAGTGGTCTACAGTGAAATGTCTTTTTCTGTCTGCAAATTTATCAATTATTCTTGTCACTGTATTGTCCATCAGTCGGGTATCCATTAAACATATCCAAAATTCAGATTTATCATCTTCTTTATCGAACGGTGCTTAACAGACTCCGGCAAAGGGGGAATTTTTTATGGATGTGGGGGAAAAATATATACTATTTTGAGGGGGGAATGGGGCCCAATTTCTCCAAATATTTGGCATAAAAAAAACACTCTGTACATACGGATGGACAGACAAGTGAAACTCTATATGCCTCCCACTTTGTTGGGGCATAAAAATATAGTCATATGCAATATAATTTGTGAGTTGTACGTGAATAGAAAACTAGAAAACTTAAATCGTTGATAATTTCCCTTGTACCTAATTTACAGACCAGCAAACTAAAGGTCATACACAATTTGCAGTTTTATAAATTTATGTGTTCAGGGGCTCTACATGCATTCTGTAGGTGACACACTGGTATCTGGCTAATTTTGATGTATTGTTACCCCTTTCCTTCATCTTAATGCCTTTATGGCATGGGTTAACAGTGTAGATCCAGATCTGTGCCATCTGATCAGGATCTACACGGTGATCTTTTATTAATTAGGTTATTTCTGACCAAAATGCAACCAATGCAGATCAAGATCAGACAGTAGTGATGTGCTGGCTGATCTGGATCTACATGTACACTGGTGACACAAACGTAAAAACATTAATATATGGAGGAAAGGGTAAAAACAAACAGATTAACTTAGTCTTTCCTCTAACGTGACAGCCATTTAATTGTTTTTCATTGATTACTAGCTGGTCAATCAAATTGAACATTTGATCAGATAAACGCTCTCATGTCGGGACGCCTTAAACAATCTGCCTTCTCACCTCAATGGTAAATCAATGACAGGTTCTTTATCTCACAGTAATTGACTAAAGGCCAGTTGTCATTGTCAAGTAAATGTCTGATTATAATAACCTTTTCCTCCATATATACGCATCCATGCCGTCTGATCAGGATCTGCACTGGTCACATTTTGGTCAGAAATAACCTAACAAATAATAAAGCGAACAGTGCAGATCCTGATCAGACAGCACAGATGTGCCAGCTGATCTGGATCTACACTGTTCGCCCATGCAATAAAGGTGCGTCTATGGCGGAAAGGGTTATAATAACAAATATTCGCCATCAGCAAGACTTAGTGAAAACTGGTTGATGTCAGGTCTAAATGTGATGTATTGTATTGACAACTGATACGTAATCAAAGCGTTTTATTGACACATGACATGTGATCAGAGTCTTGTTGTTGTTGTTGTTGTTATCCCCAGTTTTTTATGTCCCTCCCGCCTCTGAATGAGGACATTATGGTGTGGACATACCAGCTTCCCATGGTGGAGGAAGACCCCAGGTGCCCCTCCGGGCAATTTTCAGGCTCGAGCGGGCACCTGGGTAGAACCACCGACGTTCCGCAAGCTAGCTGGTTAGCTTCCTCACATGAAAGATCTTGACCCTGGTAGGTCTCGAACTCACAGCGGTGAAGGGCAAGTGATTGTCAGTCGGAAACCTTAACCACTCGGCCACGGACGCCCCAAGATCAGAGTCTTTATTCCAATATGAGTTCAAAAGCATACAAGGCCTCAAAATGTTCAACAAATGTACGAATAGAGAGAAGTTTTACTAATAGAGTTATGTAATTTTCCGGATCTCCACACACTGAGCTTGGCCTTAATTATGTTAGAATAGGGATGAAAAGCTAGGATTAGGATAGAGTGAAGTATATTATAAGTTCAGTGTACAAGGTTGATCAGAATACAATGTAGTGTGAAATATTACCTGATTAGTTCAACAGCTTAGCTCTAATGTCAGAACAGGGTAACGTATTATTAAATCAGTGTACAGGGCTTAGCTCTAAAGTCTTGAAAGAGTGTATTATCAGATCAGTATACAGTGCTTAGCTGTAATGTATTGCAAAATCAGTGTACAGGGCGAAGTTCTAATATCAGAATAGGGTGAAGTATTACAAAATCGGTGTACAGGATATGTTCTAATGTCAGAATAGGTTGAAGTATTACAAAATCAGTATAAACGGCATAGTTCTAACATCAGAGTAGGGTGAAGTATTATCAGATCAGTGTACAGAACATAGCTCTAATATCAGAATAGGGTGAAGTATTACAAAATCAGTGTACAGGGCGTAGTTCTAATATCCTAATAGGGTGAAGTATTGCAAAATCAGTGTACAAGGCATTGTTCTAATATCAGAACAGGGTGAAGTATAACAAAATCAGTGTACAGGGCATAGCTATAATATCAAAATAGGGTGAAGTATTACAAAATCAGTGCACAGGGCTTAGCTAAAATGTCAGAATATAGTGAGGTATTATTAAATCATTATACAGTGCTTAGCTCTAATGTCAGAATGTGGTGAAGTATTATCAGATCAGTGTACTGGGCTTAGCTCTAATGTCAGAATTATAAGGGCGAAGTATTAGAAGATAAGTGTACAGGGCTTAGCTCAAATGTGAGAACAGGGTTAAGTGTTACAAAAACAGTGTACAGGACTTAGCTCTTATGTCAGAACAGGATGAAGTATTACAAAATCAGTGGACAGGGCTTAGCTCAAAAGTCAGAATATGAAGTATTGTCAGATCAGTGTACAGATCGTAGCTCTAATCAGTATACAGTACTTAGCTCTTATGTCAAAATAGTGTGAAGTATTACCAAATCAGTGTACAGAACAAAGCTCTTATATCAGAAAAGGGTGAAGTATTATCAGATCAGTGTACTGGGCTTAGCTCATATGTCAGAATAGGGTGAAGTATTACTAAGTTAGTAACTAAGGCTTGGCTCTTAGCCTCTTATGATGTTTAAACAAGTCAAGTATATCGATACCTTATATATTATGTCATATATTTTGGAGTTCTGAAAGACCAAATACACACTGCAAAATTTGTAAAAATCTACAATACATGACCAAACAGACATAATATCCAAATCGCAACAAATAAAATCTGCTAACATTGTGAATGATGACATTAGCAACTGATAATAATTTCTTGATATCACAAAACATGTTAGTGGAATCAAAGGTTTAGATAAATCTTTGTGATAAGCAACAAAATAAAACCGGAAAAGCAAAATCTTTACTAGGGTATCATTATACAATATATTTGGCAAGAGTTTAAATTTCCTGTATGGAATTACATGTGCAAATTCAAAACCCAGCAAAACTTTACTGATGTGCTGACTGATCTGGATCTACAATATTTACCCATGAGATAACTAACATATCCTGTTGTGTAAAGGGTTAATAACACCTTTAAAAAAAATTATTTTTAAAATTCAATAACAGTCCGGTTCTGCAATAAAAGAAATTAAAGTAGCGACAGATGTGCCAGCTGATCTGAATCTACACTGGTCTTGCAATCATAAAAAAGTGTATAATTAAAAGGAGTAAAATGGTTAAAGTCCAAAAAAATAGAAGTAATGATACAACATATTTATACTACGTGACTAGAAGATACTACAGACACTTAACAAAAATTTGAAACATGGCTCTTACTGGTCCCAAATTATTGTCTACGTTTTCAAAAATCAATCAGTTAATGATTGACTGCCCATTCCTACAAATAGTGGTATTAAAATAGTAATATTGATAGTGACACTTAAGATGACTCCGACAGATTTTGTCTGCCAAAATGGCTGTGAAATAACCAACAAGCAATGTTGACTTGGCTACGGGAAATAAATTGCAGAAAACACTGAAATGTGATCTGCGTCTGATAGAGCTGATTTGTCTGCAAAAGATGTGGTAAGAAGTTTCAAAGCTTTTGGCTATTGCTCTTTTCTTGGTTACTTCATGATGTCAGAGGCCAAAAAAAAACGTGCACTGCTCAATGTGCAAAGGTGCCAAATGTTTAAATAACTCTTTGTAATTAATTGTATCTTGTCTTTGAACACCTTCTATGTTTGCACCGTCAGCTTTTACCAAAAGTAAATAAATAAATAAACATAAAAGTTAAAACACCGTCACGGCAGTATGGGGATACAAATAAACAGGTGAAAATGTCACTGAAATACTGAAACCATTGTGTTTTCCTTGTCTGCAAGTCATAAACTTCTTAATTTGACAGTCAATTTAGTTAAGACTAACCTTTATAAAAAATCTGAATCTCATCAATTTAGGAAAGGGGAGAAAGCTATGACCTAATAACCTATGGAAAAAATGACTACATTTCTGACTATCAAAATGCCATATAACATTAAATAAAAATATTTACAGCATCACTGAACAAGTATTTGAATTTAGTCAAATTTGGGAAAAAAAGTATCAACAAATCAAACCAAATTGGGAAATTTCAACATTCATTTATCTGCACTATAGCTTGATTTGCCTTGCTTTAGTGTCCCTGGAAATGTTACAAATCTCTTCAAGGGTTTGTTCTGACAGCTTTACAGATGTATCACTTATACAGTAGAATGGCCATCATCTAATCCTTAGAAACTTGGCAAGTTTCAACTGACTGGGGATTCCGAAGAACTTTTGAAACATTTGATGTCTTGTTCCACAGAGTTTAGTTTTGGAGTACCCTTGGCATCTTTTTTTTCGCGGCCTTTTTGCATAGTTTTTACTATTATACGACATTTTTAAATTTTCGTCACTACTTTTCGCGGGTTAGTATAAAAGCCGGTACTGCACATTCCATTTTTGATTCATCCTTTCTGTTTTGTACGCAGTTGAACGATTATCGCGAATAAAACATTTGTTAACGTAATAAAAATTTAATTTCTGTTAATATTCAAACCATAATTTGACCATAATATAAGTAATCTGGAATCATGGGCGCCGCGCTCCATCTTCAACTTGCTTTACGGTAAATACCGGTTTTTACACCAGTACATACATTTTTCACGGAAAGAAATTTTCACAGATCGCCGATAAACAAACGATTCGCGCTTGAAAAGTCTCAATATTATAGTTTCTCGTTTATCATTTTTTAAGGCAAATGCGTTTCGGTTCAAAAGGGGAATAAATTTACGAGATTGGGAATTTTTTTCTTGAAATTGGGAAAAAATGGTCGCTATTTTGAATTGGGAACGGGGACGAATATCGGCCCCGTGCGATAGGCTGAAAAAGCCCTGAATAAATCACGCTTGGTCCATGGATCCCATTTTTTGTACATTTACAATCTATATGTTTGTTCATTCTTCATGGCAGGTAAAAAGATCAAATGATTAAATCAACGTTGCCAACAAATTCATGAAACACACGCTTTTTTCGTGTCGTATTACGTCATTATCGGCGAAGGTTGTTTATTACATTTGCATGCAGGGATTTAAGAGGCAATGTACAAGTTTACTAACGGATACAATTTAACGTCAAACGTATGAAAATAAATGAAAGGTTTTTTTTACAATTCTGTTGCTTCTGATTTGACATGAAACCACTTTGTGACGAACAATAGCCAAAAAACAGGTGCGAAAAACACCAAGCTGATACTGTACTGGCAGAATTTCGTTCAAGAGACAAACCGCAAATTAGCGAAAATTAATGCAATCCGCTAACCATAATAGACATTGAGCAAGAAACGTCAAAACAGTTTGTTTTTCTGACATTACCTGCTCATCGACATACTGAGCAAGTATTTTTCTGTTTTATGTTTCTTTCTTTTTACGAATAAAAATTTCCCATATTCCATAAAACGTAATCATCTAATGAACAAAAACAAATGAAAATTCTCAATGCGGGGAAACCCCGTTATGTGACGTCATTGCTATAAATGTACACGGTAAACACGCGTGCCAGTGAACGGAAGTCATTATTTTAAATCTACAATGACAATAAATTTATCGAGTTTACCGCATAATGAACATTGCCTTGGGGCAGTAATGTGTGAATTTCAAGTAGGATTAGCGTCGTAAGGCGTTGTAAGGTGTGAAAGTGCTATCTTAATAAACGAAATCATCAAATGCATGCGGTGACCTATTCAAATAAAGAGATATTTTAGCATAGAAATAGATAGAAATGGTTTCGTGTTTTAATATTCTACTATATTATTAAGAGAAATATTCAAATATTCAAACAACCGCAATTCAATTAAGTGGAATGTACTGTATATATTAATACATAGCTGTGATGGGAACCTTATACTTGTCAGAACTCCCCTACTCCCCCCCCCCCTCCCCCCCCCACACACACACACACAAACAAATTATTAATATATAGATCTCTATTGAAAACTTAGAATTTTTATAATTGATATTAATGTATATTTTATAATTTAAATGTGATCAATTAATTCTTTCTCTTTTTTGTTAAAATTGTGTTTTGTTTAGTTGTACGTGGAGTTTGTTTTTGTATTAGCAAGTGGCTATTTATTTAAGATACACTTAAAACAAAAATTATATACTAGAATAATAAGATGGTTATTCTGAATAAGATTCAAAAAAAATATTCTTAGAAATATGATCATTTACTATAATTAACATCTGTGTCATTGTACTGTTTGCATACTACTTACTTTTAAATTATTTTAAAAAGTCCACATCATTGTTTTGAATATGCCAGCTAGCCTACAGTATTGGTAAACAAATCTGAATGAGACAAGATCAATGATTTTGTCATGCAAACGCATCACCCTCTTTACAAATGTGATTATTGATATAAACAAGTCATTACGCCATATTTATTAACAATTATTTACCGAAGAACCTGCTGTAAGCTTCAATATATTTTCCATTTAAATACCGATTACGAATTATTCTTCGCTCAACCATTAGAAACTATCGACTTTTATTGATTTTGCTGGCTGCTGAAGCTGAATGGTAATGCACAAATTGAGAAAGTCGCTATATTTCATTCAGTTATTTTTTCTACATTGTTGGCCGATGTTTAATATAAAGTCATACAGTTTCTAACTTATTGCATATTTTTTGGAATTTTTAAAGAGTAAAAAATCGTTATACAAATACAAATTTTGTGCATTGGGTAGTTTTCCTCCACGAAAATAACAGAAAATATCCGCAAGATGGCTGCGCACATAAGCAGCCGTGGTTTGTTTGGAAATTTTAGAAAACTACACCAAATCGCATCATGTCAAGCATTGCCTTTGACATTTTGCAGGAGAAGACATATATATCTAGTTCAGAACAAGTGTTTAGATGCGAATCAAGCTTTTAATCGAAGCAATTTTCACAGTAAACTCCTGTTACGCGGACATGCAACAACCATAGACCCTTTCACGGGGACAAATAGGTCATCTGATGAAAAAGATAAAAAAGATTCTAGTCAGGCGAATGAAGAACAGGACAAAGCAAGACGGTCTAAAATCAAGAAATACATTGCTGGTGGAGTTGTTGTTTGGGTAACAGCAATGTCAGTTGGAGTGGTTTTATCATTGGGTAGGTTAAGAACTTTCACTTTCATATTGTCAGATGCTAAGTCAGGGCATTTTCAGCCTATCTCACGGGGCCGATATTCTGCCCCGTTCCCAATCCGAAATAGCGACCATTTTTCCCAATTTTAAGAAAAAAATTCCCAATCTCGTAAATTTATTCCCCTTTTGAACCGAAACGCATTTATCTTAAAAAATGATAAACGAGAAACTATAATATCGAGACTTTTCAAGCCCGAATCGTTTATTTATCGGCGATCTGTGAAAACTTCTTTCCGTGAAAAATGTATGTACTGGTGTAAAAACCGGTATTTACCGTAAAGCAAGTTGAAGATGGAGCGCGGCACCCATGATTCCAGATAACTTATATTATGGTCAAATTATGGTTTGAATATTAACAGAAATTATATTTTTATTTCTTTAACAAATGTGTTATCGCGTTAATCGTTCGACTGTACAAAACAGAAAGGATGAATCAAAAATGATACGTGCAGTACCGGCTTGTATACTGACCCGCGAAAACTAGTGACGAAAATTTAAAAATGTCGTAGAATAGTAAAAATTATGCAAAAAGGCCGCGAAAAAAAGATGCCAAGGGTACTCCAAAACTAAACTCTCTGTGGAACAAAACATGAAACGTTTCAAAAGTTCTTTCCCAGTCAGTTGATACTTGCCAAGTTTCTAAGAATCAGATGACGGCCATTCTACTGTATAAGTGATGCATCTGTAAAGCTGTCAGAACAAACCCTGGAAGAGATTTGTAACATTTCCAGGCACACTAAAGCAAGGCAAATCAAGCTATAGTGCAGATAAATGAATGTTGAAATTTCCCAATTTGGTTTGATTTGTTGATACTTTTTTCCCAAATTTTACTATTTACTGCGTCAAAAATTCCCAATTTGGGCAGGGGCCTTTTTCCCAAAAACCCCTGAAAAAGCCCTGTAAGTGGTGATCTCATTCCAGTATTCTTTAATTAGATGGGGCAATATGCATTTTTGATAACACCAAGCATGTGGTTTGTGGTTCCTATCGTATTAATTTGATACCAAAAATCACACCAATTCAACTTAGGAAGTGTCTCCGGGTCCGGGTCCAGACCTCTAGACTTTTGGTCTACACATAGAGTTGTCTCGGGGTCCGGGAAAATTATTGTTATAGATATTATGCAGTTTATGTGATATTTTCTCAAAAACGTTATTATTTATCATCTTATTGAATCATTAAAATGTAATTTAGTCATTAAAATTTTTAATTTAAGAATTTTATTTCAGTTTTTAAGACCAAATAATTCGACCTGTATAGCTTGTGGGAAGTATAACCATCGACACGTTTCAACTGCGGTCTAAAGTACTTTAATTGATGAGTGAAGCTGTGATTGCATATTGCGTATATTATCTATCATTTCTTTGTTGTATTGTTGATTATAATGATTGAAAATAATATATAACTTAATGAACAGAACAGAACATATCATTTATTCGTCCAAGTGCATGATTACACAATAAGGACAATATAACACAATATAACAAACACATACATATATATCTGACTTCCGGTAAACAATCTAAATAAATTGATACACAATGAAAATTTGTTTGTGTTTTTATTATGATCCGACGCTTATTGTTAGTGGATTATTATACTAAACAGACCTGTAAAAAACTACAGTTAGATGGAGCTAGGTATTAATTGTTATTTTCGAAGTGATCATCAAAGTTGTCCAGGTGTCTTGATTGGCCCTGATTGGTCTGCTCAAAATATATCGCAAAATTGAGTACTTACACCTTAATGAGAAGACAATAAGAGCCGAAAGCTTTGAATAGCAGGCTTTAAATTTAGAGTTTAGCGTCAGTTGTCTTGTGTTAGTGGGTAACATGGCACACAAGTTTCCTAATGGTGAAAAATTCAGTGATTTTGTTTCGTTAAAAAGTAAAATTAACTTTTATCAAAAACAGGAAAACGTGCAAGTTTTCAAAGAGATTAAAGAAACTTAAATGCTTAAAAACGCCGTGCTCCAAATAAAAACTTTAACGATAGGATCAAATACTATGAAATCACGAATAGATGCATGTATTCATGGTGGCAAGAAGTTTAAAGCCAGGGGAGCTGGCAAGAAGATGACCAGGTAAGTGTCCATCATTTTTTTTTATAATACACGCCAACAAAAGTCGTGTGTAGTATTTAGCAGTTCTATAAATAAATCTATAATTTTAAATGGACACGGTCTTTTATATAGTAAAAAAGTTATTCCGAATATTTTCAGCTGAATTAAATCCGCTTGAAATCAGCATGTTCCGTGGTTTATACAGAGCTTACATCTTCTCAGCCATCGTCATGAATCCACACACTATAATGTGTTTATATCTTATTTGCTTACAAGTTTGATTATTCAATTTAAGGTTCAAAGCCGCATTTCGTTTATGTGTCGCGCTGTAAACATTTTCACGAGTAGCTTCCCTTTACGGAACAAGCTAGCGGCGTAATATTTGATTTTATTAACAATTCAGGCTTTCCAGCGTTCCTAGTTTTTCCTAGTTTTCCTAGTTTTTCCTAGTTTTTTGAATTGGCTCCTAGTTTTTCCTAGTTTTTACAAAAAGCTCCTAGTATTCCTAGTTTTTACTAAAATAAAGAAGTATTTTTTTCATAATTACAAGTTGCAATCCTTTAAATCATGTTTTGCAAAGTATTTTTACAGCGGATGTTCAGAAGCTGTATAGTTGACATGTTCCTATGCTGGCAGTATGGTCTGGTGTCATTGTTGCGTAACCCAGCAATCTCAACCTTTGTTCACTAAGGAAAGCTTTTATCAAAACTTAATTTTAATGAGTTGTCTTTAAATATGTGTTGTCAACATTTAGAAACAATGTCATTTGTTTTAATTGTGAGTTAAATGTTTGGTTATGTCTCTTATAACTCTATCCTAATACTGTTGCTGACAGAACTAAGTTGTTGCCAAATTTCAAAGTATTTGTAATTTGGGTTATTTATTTAATTTTAATGTCTTTGTTTTCAAATAATCAAACAACAAAAAGATTAGAACATTAAATTTTACATATTTCTTTAGTACAGTTGATAAACGTTAAATTTTTACAACACAGCTGTTAAGTGCATTACCTCTCCACTTACTTTAGGCGTTTTGGTAACAACCGTTAGATGCTGTAAAGAGCAGAAAGACGAGAAATAAAGAAAAGGTTAAGAAAAATAAATAGGAGATAAAGGCTGAAGTGGATAAGGCTAATAAGATTTTGAAAGAGAAAAATCTAAGGCTATAAAAAATAAGGATTTCAAAGAAATGGGCATTGCTCAAGGTCTCTGTGATGTGGCAAAAATAAATCTGAACTAAGTAAGAGTTGCAATTAACAAATGTGTAGAAGATATAAATAACATGAGAAAGAGATAAAAATGAAAATGATTGAATCATTAATGAAAAAGCTTTTTTTCACTGCCAGGGGAAGGGGCCAATGCCCTATAATATTGGGGAAAATAGCATCATTTTTAATCAGAAGGGGAATGAAAAAACCTGATGTAAAGTCACTTTTTGGGGAAAACTGCATGATTTTAAAAAAATTGTTTGAGGGAAAGGCGTCCATAAACGGCCCCTACTAAAGAAGAAAAAAAGCCCTGAGTTTAGAGAAATTTCCATTGTATCTTAGCCTGGAGAGGTAGTTTTCCATTTAATCACGTAAATCAGTTGTAAGGGTATAGTCAGTCCTATGACAAAGATATATGACTTCAAATAAAGTTGTACTTATCTTACAAAGTCTTGTGTTTCTAAAAAATCATTTGTTGGCTGATATAATTTAGATTTACTTCATCAAAATTTAATGAAATTTGTCATTACAAAGGCTTTGTGATAATATGGCCGTCTTTGATTAAAAACATGTAGTCTATAATTGGCGACAAAAAAGAAATATAATGTTTCAAACATCAAGTTTTGTTTCCAAATTACTACAAAGTATATTAAAATAAATGTAATAGGGACTGGCTAGAGGAGTCAACAAACTGCGTGACAAATAGGAAGTTTGGTTAAGGAAACGTGATATTCTGGTTGTTGCTTATTATAAGTGCTGTGCCAAGACAATAAAGTACAGGTCCCACAGAAATTGTTTTGACCTGACAAGTTGTTTTACCTGGAAAACACACTTACAGTTCTTGCTTACTGCTTAATTTAAGAGTTTCTGGGGGCCTCTGGCCCCCCCTGGCCAGGGCTTTACCTTGGACACAACAGCAGTCCAAATGATGGACCCAAATCCCAAGCATAATTTTCAGGCTTTTTTTATAATTTCTCCCTTGCACCCATGTAGCTGCACAACCTTTGTATGTATGAAATTATATATAACTAAAAAAACTGACGTACTTACATTTATGTACATTATTCAAATAGTTAAAATTTTTATTAAGATAATGGCATAATGACAGGTATTTTTAGCACATGGCATTGTTTTTAAAATGTTTGTTGAACACTGTGCGTATTACTATCTAAAAGATTCTTTTTTATAACAATAACAGTATATACAGCAGTCATTATCGTGTATATATATGAATATGAATGTTTAAGAACTTAACAGGTTAACTCTGGTTTGTTAATTGTTAATGTTTATTAATGAATAAGAAACATTGGTTTATGTTTGACAACAGTAAGCCAGACCTGATTTAGCAAGGAAGTAATCAGCTCATCAGCCTCTGAATCTGCATAAATGGTAAATTTATATATGCAAAGATGACACGGTAAAGCGATAACTTTAAATAGTTCCTAGTTTTTTACAAATTCTTCCTAGTTTTTCCTAGTTTTCTCCTAGTTTTTTGTGCTGTTGCTTCCTAGTTTTCTCCTAGATTTTCATAACATTCTGCTGGAGAGCCTGACAATTATTTATTTAAAGCTAAACATGTATATTTATTATAACAACACAATAACAAAAGAGGAATAGTAAAATTTAAGATGTATAATAAAGATGGAAGGCAACAAACATTCATTTATTAAAGTTCTGTAGGTCGCATTTGGAGAGTGCCGTTGGATACAGTATACACTTGCCACGAGCAAAAAGCGACGAATTATTGGTCTTTCAAAACTGAAATAAAATTCTTATATGTAACATTTAATGCTTAAATTACATTTTTATGATTCAATAAGATGATAAATAATAACTTTTTTTGAGAAAATATCACAAAACTGCATAATATCTATAACAATAATTTTCCCGGACCCCGAAACAACTCTATATGGGTTGTCTCCGGGTCCGGGTCCGGACCTCTAGACCAAAAGTCTAGAGGTCCGGACCCGGACCCGGAGACACTTCCTTCAACTTAAGGTACTTCATACTTCCAGATAGTACAGTTGTACTAATGATGAGCTGTGAAAATTAAATTTTCATTTTTTCAACAATTTCCAAACAAACTGTTATTATATTGTTACAAACAGATGAATATTGAAAATAACAGGAGACAATTGTTGAAAAAAAAAAGAATTTTGTTCGCAAAGTAATATAATGTGGTACCTGATATGTTGTCTAATCCGGGTGTCAAAATAAAGCACTTTTTTGCAGGTGAAGTATGAAGTACTATCTGGAAGTATGAAGTACCTTAAATATTGCTTAAAACTATTCATCTTCTGATTGTAAAGCACTAAACTTAACTGACAGTAAACATTTCTACCTGATACAGATCTCTTAGCAACCCATTTTATTTAGAGAGCAAACCTGCAGGTCAAAGCCAGACTTATGTTAGCTTTTTTGAGGCATTGGAAACCCTCATTTACATTTGTCATAGCAGAACCATTGGTCTCTGTTCATGCAAGAAATGTAAAATGTTTGGTAGTAGAAAGACACAGGTGTTTTTTTGATACTTGATAGAATTGGGAAAAAATTATCTATAAAATGTTGAGTTTGGAACAAGAGCTTGGGACAGTATGCAATTTTGCTTAAGTCACAAATGACCTAAATATTATAACATATAACGTGAAAGCCAATTAATACGAAATAGATCTGACTTTGTCTTCTATTAAAACTTTGATCATGAATTGACTGTTTTATGTGTATGGTTTTTTTCTTTCAGGAAAACCTCTTGAAGATCCTGAAGGAAATCCGGTAGGTCCAGTTAATACCATTTCATAATATTTGCACTTCAACTTCATCCTCTAAGTCTTATTCATCTAAAGAATCTTAATTATGAACTATAATTCATCTAAAGAATCCTAATTACTAATTGTATGCAGTGTGATGTGGCTACAGTAAAAGCCACTCAAAATTTATGGACTGTGCACATTGTTTTGAATTGTGACGTTGAACAGAATGCAAGTGTTGTGAAAAGTTGCTGTGAAAAAGTATATCATTAATTGCCTAGTTGTCAATCTGGCTGTCCCAAAAACCATTAAAAAAATTGAAACACACTCTTTTCTTGTTATTTCAAAAAGGGGATTGTTTATATGTGAACATTTTAGAATTTAATTGATAGTTTGATTGTTTTTATCTTGGTATGCCAGGGCTTTTTCAGCTAGTCTCATGGAGCCAATAATGGGCCCCATTCCAAATGCCAAATAGGGACCATTTTTCCCAATTTCAAGAAAAAATTCCCAATTTCAAGAAAAAAATTCCCATTTCAATAGAATTATTTTTTTTGCCTAAAACACAGAAACAATAAAGAGAAACCATATAATTAAAGGGCTTTTCAAATTACAAAATTAGTTTGTTAACATCAATGATCTGTGAAACCTACATTCCTTAAATTTTTGTATGGAAAATGTGTATAACCAGTGTATACCACAGGGGCTCGTCACATGATGGGTTTTATTTGTATAGCTAAATAACACTAAACTGAAGCATTTTCTAAAAAAAAAATTGGGTCTCTATATATAAATATAGTATTTATATATAGAGACCCAAATTTTTTTTAGAAAATGCTTCAGTTTAGTGTTATTTAGCTATAAAAATAAAACCCATCATGTGACGAGCCCCTGTGGTGTATACCGTGTAAATAATTTCCCAATTTGAGCAGGGGCCTTTTTCCCAAAAAACCCTGAGAAAGCCCTGTATGCAAAAAATCGGCATCACACACTTCAAACAACCTAACTATTCTCCATACCCACATGAACACTGTCAAATGTTGATTCAATACTTTTTATCATTTTTTATACAGATTAGTTTAGCTGTCTTAGTATTTTTGTAGTTCTCTTTTTATCATTTCTAATTTTAAAATCATTACTAATTATGAAACTGGTTGATTTGATGGCTATTATAAGTCTGATTGAGTCACACCATGTAAAATGTCTTAGGAATCTGACGGCATTTCTTGAAACAGTGTCATAGGACACCACAATTCTCCATCCAATCACTGAACCAGAATTTCAAATATTCTGCACCTCTTATCTCAGATCCGTTAAAACTTACACCACTGAACTATTTAGTGTCTGTTAAGAACAGAATGTTGATAAGGTTATGATGTCACATCTGATGGTCGCAAGGTAAAATTGTGGTGCGCACTAATTTATTTAGTGTACATTAAGTAAAGTTTTACAATTGTTCAAACTTCACTTAATATACACTAATAATAACATAAAGATGAGCAAACAACAATGATTAATATACATGAAGCAGTAAACAATATTAACTATTGGGAAAATATGTAACAAAGTCATTGGGAAAAAAAAGGAGAAACGAAAGTTTTTCTCCAAAAATATCAACAAACAAAAATGCCAGATATAGTCCCAGACACATTTTTGCATGACTCTGCTCATATACTCAAGTTTCATGTACATTCTAAAGGTCTGTATAAATGAAGACAAAATTTGTTTAGACAATTGAGAATTATTTTTATTCTGTAAATGCGACAACATTATAACAAAGAAATACTTACTTTTCTAGTCTTGACTAAATGAGAGGAGAGCTTCATATGAATGTTTTATGCATATGTATGTTTTATGCAAGGGTTGATCCAGAATTTAATGTTATAGGGGGTATACTATTGGGGTGCAACTTTGAATATAGGCTGCCTCTAAACAAAACTTAAAATAAACATTTGCTGGTAAAAACAAGTTAATGATGTTTGGTATGGTTCCGTACAAAGAGCCATGCTGTTGTTATTCTAATATAATGCAATCTGCTTTACTCTATCTAATAT